>CM076847.1:68613063-69213063 GCA_039519185.1 Astragalus membranaceus | reverse complement strand
CACTTTTGTTTTCTTGTGAAGGGGGTCAACCTCAACATCTTTCCCACTGGTCCCAACAGCATGATGAGAGCGATCCCTTTTCTTTCCAGGATTTGGGACGACCACAAGCCCGTCGTCCCCCTTATCAGCACTAGGGTTAGTTCCCCCCTCGTCCGAAGAAGGAACGTTGACAGTTGGAGAAGGTACAGGTTGAGGATTTCTTCCTTTCCTGGCCTTCCTCATCAGATCTTCGTACCCAACACTGGCCATTTCACCTGTAAAGAGAGTAAAGAAATGATAGAAACACTTAACAAGTCATGGAAGAAAAGTAGAAGGGAAAGTTAGAGAGCCTGTCGCACCAAGAGCGGCTTTGAATTCAGCATCACTCCTAACCCACGCCAATTGGTAGCATTTGATTAGTTCTTCATCCATCCAAGAAGCCATGTTCTTGAGCAATCTAAGAGTTTCTAGATCGCCCTCTCCAAGGCGACATCTAGTCCTATATGTGATTGGAGTGCGGCAGTAATGTGTGTACGTCCACGTGATGGGGAATTTAAGACCGCTCATTCTTCCTCGATCGTCTAAAGAGCCGACCGCCTTACAAGCCTCGTCACTAACAGGCACGACCCACATAAAGAAATGCTTCCAGGGTTTTGACGAATAAGAGTAGGGCTTGAAAATCTTGAAGTCTTGATGACCTTTAATGCTTAAATGCTCCCACCGATTGCTGTTAATATGGGGATCGGGATGCCTGCTCATTTCAACGATCCTAAAGAAAGGAGAGTGAGAGCAATCGCGCCCCATCACTCTCATCAATTGCTCAAACACCTTAACGAACGCCTAACTGTTAGGGTGCAACTGGGACGGGGCTACCCCCAGGTAGCGTAAAACTGAACGTTGGAAAGGAGTGAAGGGAGGGCGAACCTTCATGTCACGAAGAACGTTAGAATACATGATTAATTTGAGGGTCGATGGAACAACGGCCACATGCTCGTCCGCAGGGACGCCCTCAACTTTCCACCGTTGGCCTGAATGGCCAACCATTTTCACATAATACTGGAGCTTCTCGTCCCCAGGAGGGATTACCGAGGGTATCTTATTCTTGACGCCCAACTAAATCCAAGAGCGGTCTTCACTAATGACGCCGCCCTAATTCGGTTCCTCATTCACATCAGCTTGGTTTTCTCCCCACTCAGAATGGGTGGCTTCATCACCAGAAGGCTCAGTTTCATTTTCTCGCTCAGAATGGGTGGCTTCGTCAACAGGCTGATCGGGCATGAATTCATCGCCAGAAGGCTCGATTTCATTTCCTGTTCCTTGAAAGGGCAACTGTTCAACCGAGGGAGCGGGATTAGAATTTCTCAATGAAGAAGGCCGAGCAGGTGTACTTGTGGAAGGAGTACTCTCAGAGGAAGTACCCAATCTCGACATATCAGTAGAAGAATTGGACGGACGATCTTCGGACAGGGATTCGCTCATAGCCTCACACGTAGCAGGGAGGGTAAATTGCTCGGCCAAATGAACAGGAGGTTCACCGGAAATACGGGTGGTTTGCTTCTTTCACGCCAGAGTAAAAAGATACCCTGCAAGAAGGGGGCAAGAAAGTCAGGACCACCTAGAAAGATGATTCACAGAAGGGGGCGACAAGGTCAACCTCGGGCCTAACACCCCTTCCTCGCCAAAAATGAAAATCAAACTAAAAAGAGAGATGAGATGATTACCTGGAGTGGGTGATAGGTTAGTCGCCCCAGCAATCACAAGGACAAGACGGTTTGGAGTAGAATCTCGCCGAAGTGAAAGGTCTCTCAACGGAGAAAACCTGCCAGAAACTTGGTCGTTCGCCGGAAAATGCAGGTCGCCCTCAGAGCAAGCAGCGCGAAGGTAAAGTACAAAATGAAGGAATGGGGACCCTATATATAGGAAGAGCAGACCAAGGGTTGAAGCGACATGACCCTTCGTTTCCAGCATTAAATGCATTCCTTGGAAATTGAACCAGCATCATAACACGCCCCACCATAAAACTCAAACGTCTTGTCCATCACATCGAAAGAAGAAACGTTACATCAATCAGAGCTTAACTGCCACATCACCAAAGGAGGGGACACGTTGTTGCATAAAAAGTCGTCTCAGCGCAGGCGACCGCCCAGCAACCCGACCACTCCACTGGGGGCAATCGATCTCAAGCCTGAACCCGTCCCGTGGACGACTTCGGCTTGGGGGGCAACTGTTCTGGACTGGGCCGAGGGCCCAATCCGGTTGAAGACTGGTCGAGACCGGCCCATTAGCAAGATAGAAAGGGATGACCTAAATCCACTAAATCAACGGCTCAGATCAACCCGTACAGAATCCTACGGTCACCCGCAAAATTCCTGACACTCTATATATAGAGGTCTTACCTCAGCTGACAGGTACTTCTTTTGACCCATACTATTACTCTGCTCATATTCTTACCCCACTGACTTGGGCGTCGGAGTGTCATTGCAGGTACAACCCGAGCGGAGCTCTGCACACGACCAGCAACTCAACAGAACGACTAGACACCTCGGCAGGCCATCCTGCCCGACCTTGAGGTACAGTTCACCACCCTTAAAAATTATTTTTTACTCATTTTCCTTATATTTTAATGTCTCTTTCTATAATACAATGAATTGTTAAGATTTAACTGAATACAAAATTAATGGGAGAAAATCGAAACCCTATTCGGAGGGGAGCTAATAGTTCAATTTGGATTCTTAACCACGTGAGCTAGTCACTTTCAACCTAGTGCTTATGTTTGTGCTCATTCAAATTTTTGTCAAATGTGGTTCTAATGTTTTGGTTATTGCAAGCGTGGATTATGGAGAAGTGCCACATGTAATATGTTAATGCTAGATTTAGCACAATTGTTGATTTTCTCGACACGCAGCGGGAAACTCCTTCAAGCTCCAATGACAGGGGTGTGCCTCCAAAGACACTATAATGCCTAAGTCAGTTTAGGGTTTTAAAGATTTTCAGAGACGAGAGTAAATGCAAAGTAAAATGGAGTAAAAGTAAAGTAACCAAACCCGAGGGGTTAAACCCCCTACTTATGGTGATGTGTTGAAATTGATCTGACCTACATTCTCTCTGCTAAAATAAGAGCTCGTGCCTATTTTTGTGGGATCAGAACATTGCGACATTCTCGTGATGAAAATGGTATCGAGAGAGTGGGAGTGTACGTGGGTAACTGCATTTTACTTTGGCGGACATGGTTGAGACTGTGTCAACCTTTCTAGAAGATCCAGGACACATGTTCAGAGGTAGTCTACTCAGGGGAGTGCTCAGTACCCAAGCCCCAGACATAGCATTTGTTCTATGTTTATGTTGTGTGTTAATCCGAATAGTTGTTTAAGGGAAAGAGCTCGGACTACCGACCATTACCTCTGAGATCAGCTCGACATAAGCCGAAACTCCAATGGAGGAATCCTCGACACAAATCGGCGATGCAAGCCGGGAAAGCCACCTAATATATAGTAGACCAAGGCATAGAATTAATTCAAAACTCAATTGATGACAGTCGATGTTCCTAGGAGTAGAAGCTCACACTTCTCCACAGTGACAGATCTAGGACCCAGGGTTAGGGGACAATTTTTTTTAAATCACACATCACTAAAAATATAACAAAACTAAAATTTAATATATTTTTAGTTAAATAAATTACGCAACTCATAACTGTCCTCTATGCACCCAGGAGGGACATGAATTGATGTGGGTGATTATGTGAGTGTGGTGTAGTGTGGATTGGGTGCAAAATTAGAGGCTTGGGTACAAATTAATTTTTAGGGTGTTTAAAATATATTTTTTTTATATGGGATAGGCATAATTTTATTTTTTGAAAGAGCGAGCTTGACCCCCCCCCCCCATTAGAGGGTAGGTCCGCCTCTGCTTCCCCATGTCTCCAAGACCAAGATAATGACCTGATCAATGTTGATTCGACAAAAATCAGAAAGTGGCTAGGAGTTATGTTTCGAGGCATAGTCATTTTTCCATTTCTTTACCAAGCTGACACCGATTAGGTCTTCATCTTAACCGCAAGTACAAGAAAGACCATTAACTCCTGCTTACTGATTTGCCCACCCTAGAAGATGTATTAAATTTTATACTTTTTTAACTATTTGGAGTTTATTTTTGGTCTGTATGATTTTTAATTATAAAAGTTAATAATCACTAAAGTGTGTTGTCAAACTTAAAGTTAACCAAGGTTTGACTAAAGCTTGAATCTTGTGATTCATTTTCTTCAAGTAATTACGCCGAGGAAGGAACTCCATTCCTCAATAATGGGTTTTCTATCTTTTCCAAAGAGCATTAGGATTAGGCCTGGGAGATGATTAAGCTAGTCTAGGATTAAACTAAGGCAATGCATAACGTAAAAGAAGAATAAAAATGCTTGAAAATGATAATTAGGTTGAATGTCGTGTGTCTAAAATATTTACAAGCTAAGTATTTATATACAATGGTCTCCATTGGCCATGATCACTAGCCTACGACCAACCACGATTGCAAAATGGTGTAATCAGCTAAAGTACATTGAGCCCCACACGCGCCAAAACCCTAGGAAAACTATTTTTTGACCTAATTTAATCCCCTTAATTTAATTCCCTTAATTATTTTTTAAGCTAAGTATTTATATACAATGGTCTCCGTGAAATTTTAGTCTCTTAATTATTTTTTGAGCTAATTTGATCCCCTTGATTTTAAAACTATACAATTGTGATCCTAAGATTAGTACACAATCAAACATAAAATTATATACATTGTGTTCCTAATTTATTCTCATTGCTGAACCACCTCAATGTTTTTACTTTGTTTCTTGTAGTAATCTATTTTTTGTTGAAGTAATCTATTTTTGCTTTGTTTCATGTACTAATAATCTATCAGTTTCATGTACCAATCTATTTGAGAAATGAGAATTCACTCTGTTCTTGCATGTCTTTTTTGCTTCCTATTTAAATTAATCAAGGGTACTAGTGTTGCTTGGCATATGTCGTTGGTCCAATTGCAAAGAAATAGTTTGATTGACGAGGAAAATTAAATTGTCTCTCGAAGAAGAATTATTGTCTCTTGTTTCTTCTTGTTTTATTGTTTTCTCAATAATTTTTAAAGTTAACAAAATCCTACGTGATTCTTAAATGCTAATTAGGATTAGTGTCAGTAGCAATTGTATAGTGTTAAAACTAAGGGGATTAAATTAGAGAGGGAAGAAGAAAAAGAGAAAGAAAGGAAATAGGGGAGAGAGGATAATATGAGAGAGAAGAGAATAAAATAAATAAAAAAAGAGAGAGGAGAGAGATGATGTAAAAGTGTGTAAGAGAAAAGGTAAAAATTTGAGATTTTTTGTCTTTTAGTGGCAAAATGTCTAAAATGGCCATAAAATTGAACACATGGCGCGTTCGTGGAATGTCTAACAATGTCAAGTTGCTAGCACATCATTTTATTATATTAGATTATTATATTAGATAGGATAGAGAGAAAGATAAGAGTTAGTTTAGTACTATTTTACAATAAAAGTGTGTTTGGTTGAAGAAAAAGAGGAGAGAGAGAGAGGAAGAAAAAAGAAAAAGAGAGAAGAGAGTGTGGGAAATTTCTCTTCTAACATGAGAAAGGTGGAGACATAACAACATATTTATATGCTAATAAGAATTAACCTACTAGACAATATCATAGCCTAAGTAAAAAGCAGGATTCATTTTGGAGAAAAAAAATGTGGCACAAAGAATTATTTAATAAAATCCTACTTTTTTTTTATTAATTATCTATCTCAAAAATGTATTTAGAATATAGTCATGCAAGAATTATATTTTTTTCAGGAACCAAAAGAATCATAGCAGTGAACTTGACATCATTATCATTGTCAACCCAAAATCCGGAACAATTATTGTGTAGTTTTTCCAATTTGTATTGTACTCATCACTTAATGGACACACCTCTTTGTTAGCAGCCACGTTGCACTAAGACTTGAATTCAATCAACAAAATTAATTCTCTGTCCTCGGATAGAAATTTTGTGCTGCTGGGAGTACATCACAAACAAAGGGTATTTACTACTTTCCCACATCATGAGCCCATCTTCTTGCTGATCCTTATTAAGCCTTGTACTGAATTCACATGGGGCATTTTTTGTGGTGTCATTATCCTTCTTGGAGTCTATATAAACATTTTAATGGTTACAATTGAAATGCTATATTCCAATCATGTTTGTATGACTGAGGTGGGCGAATGAGGAAACATTGGTTGATGATTATACTATACTTATATTGCTAATTCAGTACAAATTTTATCTTCTTAATCAAATTAGTTAGATTGTTATTCTAATAGATAAGTAGGCCAAATCCAACTGGTACTATAATTGGTCGATTTTTTTTTCAACGGAGTTATATTCCACTCATTCATGGCCGAACCTAGAGAACTAGTCCTATTGCCCGTGCGTTGCACGGGGGTCGACTAAATCTGATTTGTGTAAAATATAGCTTTTTTTAGTTTGGACCAATATTGTTAACTACCACACAGCGTCTCAATATACTATCAATGAAAGACTAATACCCGCTCGTGTTTAGGAGCAAATTTTATAAATTAAATAAGAATATTATAAATAATAAAGAAACATTAACAAAGACATTGAAATTGAGCACACATGCAGGATCTGATGAAAACCACCAATAAAATAAAAGCTGTTATATAAAGTTGAAAAAAGATGATGCGGGTTCTATTGTGAATGTCGCTAAAGTTCCCGCAGGAGTAATTGCGCAGAGAGAGATAAAAATATAAACACCAATTTAAGGATGCTTCTAATACTCGTTGGTGCGAAATGACAAAAACAAAGAAGACAACACAAATAAAAAATGAAACACGTAGTATCATGCAGGTTTGGATGAAAATAACCAATAGAATAGAAGCCACTATACAGAGTTGAAAGAATATGATGGGGGTTCTATTCTAAATGTGGCTGAAGTTCCCGTCAATAACAATTAAATTATAACTATGAATTAAATAAGACGATTATAAAATTAAAAAAGAACATTAACAAACACATTGAAATTTAACATCCATAGATAATAAAAAGAAAAAGTCTAAAGAATTTTAATATCATAATCCATATTCATGCAGAGTTGTGTGAAAACCCAATAAAATATAAGCAGCTATACAAAGTTGAAAGAAGATGATGCAGATTCTACCGTAAATGTGGCTGAATAAGTTCTCGTGGGAGTAAATGCTAAACTAAAGATAAAAATACAAATACCAATATAAGTATGCTTCTAATACTCGTTAGTGCGAAATAACGAAAATAAAAAAAGACAACACAAATAGAAAGTGAAATACGTGGGTATCATGCAAGGTTGGATGAAAACCACCAATAAAATAGAAGCACATATTCAAAGTTGAAAGAATATAATTGGAGTTCTATTGTAAATGTAGTTGAAGTTCCCGCAAGAGTAAGTATCTATGACATATTATATATTGCAAGACAAAGAATCAACTTTCAGTAATGATGAATTAAATACTGAATTTAAGAATGTTTGTCATATTCTATATATTCATTAATTACTATTTATAATCAAGTACTAAAAGCGAGACTAAAATAAACATATAAACAGTAATTTAAGTATGCTTTTAATATCTGTTGGTGAAAAAAGACCAAAATAAGGGTTATAAAAAGGGGGTTGGTGGGAGCACCGACTAAAAGAAGAAAAGAGGGGGGACGGGGGAGTGAATACTCGCAAAAAATAAATATAAGAATGCAAATATAAGATAAAAAGTATAAATATTAATTAATATTTTAAAGTAGTAATATTGCATTTTATATAAATTAATTTTTTCACGGTTACAATTTTTCTGAACGCATATAGTACTCCAAAACACATTGTTTAGCATCACACTTTTATTATTTTGCAACGAAATTAATTTATATTTCACCGAACCGGCAATTAAGGAACGAACTTGCCTATAAAAAAAAGGAATGAACTTCACGTATTTGAACATCTAATTTTTTTTTCCAGTCTCTAAAGTACTAAAACACACTGCTAAGTATGGCACTTTACGTATTTTGTGACAAAATTATTTTTTTTGCCAATTCGGTTATTGAGGAAGGAACTTCAAGTATATGAACATCTAGTTTTTTTGGATTTCTAAAATACCTCAAAACAAACTACTTAGCATTGCACTTTACATATTTGTCACGAAATTGTTTTTTTTTTCATCAAACTGGTTATTTAGGAACGAACTTCACGTTTTTGAACATTTAGGTTTTTTTACAGACTCTAAAGTATCTAAAAACACACTACTTAACATCGCACTTTACGTATTTTATCACAAAATTAATTATTTTTTCACCAAATCGGTTATTGAGCAAAAAATTTCATGTATTTGAACGTCTAATTGTTTTTGGACTCTAAAGTGTCTCAAAATGTATTGCTTAGCATCGCACTTTACATATTTCGTCACGAAATTAATTTTGTGCTCATCAAATCGGTTGTCAGGGAACAAACTTCAAGTATTTAAACTTCTAAATTTTTTCCAGAACTTTAAAGTATCTCAAAATAAACTACTTAGAATCACACTTTACATATTTTGTCAGGAAATTAATATTTTTCTACCAAACCAGTTATTGAGAAACCAATTTAACGTATTTTAACATCTAAAATTTTCTACGGACTCTAAAGTACCTTAAAATACACTGTTAACCATTGCAATTTATGTACTTTGTAATAAAATTATTTTTTTCTTCACTAAACAGGTTATTGACTAACAAACTCCACATTATTTTTTTACCAAAAACCTCACATATTTGTATATCCAAAAAAAAATTGGGTTTTAAAAGACCTAAAATAACACTTAAAATATGAAAAATTGAAAAAAAATGCCAAGTTTTAGATTATTATTATTTTATTATTATTATTATTATTATTATTATTATTATTATTATTATTATTATTAAAATAGGGAGGGGGAGAGCGCGCAACCCGACTGCAGAATAACTGCAGGACGGGTGCCGCATTAATAATAGGATTACACTAAGTGTAAACGACTACCCACTATCAGAGTTGAGTACATGATTAATGCAGTTTCGAAATAAAACCTTAAGCATCTAAATTGCTCCTCACTACAAGTTAGCATCTAAATTCCTAGGCTAATCCACCTACTAACTATGAGAAAGAAAAGCATACTAACTGTTCCGAATGGAACTCATGAGAGAGAGAGAGAGAGAAATACCTCATGGCGGTGGATCCGAGGTGACTCCTAGCTAATCCAAGATGACTACGAGCTCGGGCGAGAGAAAAAGGGGGGCCACCACCTGCAAGCACTCTGACGCCCAAGTCAATCCATAATCAAGATGGAGTATATGAGAAGAGTGGAGAAAGCATACAATATTTGAAGCGCGTAGTGGTTTATATGGTGTCGCAATTGGGATAGCTTGCAATTGGGCTCCTAGGCCCATTATCTAGCCAAAGTTGGATCCGGAACAATAGCCCCCCAAATCGGTTGCACATGTTGTGGAGCCGACTTGCGAGCAAAGTCTTTCTCGTAGGACATCCAACCTGTAGAAGTTAGCTAATAATGAAAGAAATAGTAGTCAGTGTAACACAGCCAGATGCACATTACCGTCGTGATTTGTACACCGGACCAGTCGGGGTGTTATGTTTGTCTTCTCAGTAGCATTTGAGCTTGACAACAAACATAAATTATGATAGCGTATACTTCATAGAGGGCCAAGGTAAGCGTTATAAAATCCTAAAGTCCTTATCATCGAGCTCGCGGGCTCGATTGTGAAGTCGGACTCTTATATATAGTGAGACCCATGTTTTTGGTCCTAGGGTTGGGGGTAAGCGATTTGTGCCAATAAAGTCTCGCTCTTGAGTCAAGTGAGAGTATCAAGGCGAGGAAGGAGATTACCCAAATTCTTCTTCCCCAGACGTACCGGGGTTGATACCGCGAAATCAGTAGTGTTTTTCTAGGCCGGCAGTCGTTCTGAGGTGTGGAGTGCTGCTACTTTTCTTTCGCAAGTGTCGCAGCCTAGATTTAGCTCAACTGAAGGGGTGCGCGTCCACGTAAGGGCGCGACTTAGGAACACGGGGACGAAGGGTCGCGGCCCAATTTAGCTCGGATGTCGGAGGGCGTGGCCATCGAAAGGCCACGGCTTTCGAGGAGAGCTCATTTAATCCATCTTACGGGTCACAGTCTGATTTAGCTCGGATGTCGGAGGGCGTGGCCATCGGAAGGCCATGGCTTTCGAGGAGACCTCACTTAATCCATCTTACGGGTCACGGCCTGATTTAGCTCGGATGTCGGAGGGCGTGGCCATCAGAAGGCCACGACTTTCGAGGAGATCTCACTTATTCCAGCTTACGGGCCGCGACCCGATTTAGCTCGGATGTCGGAGGGCGTGGCCATCGGAAGGCCACGGTTTTCAAGGAGATCTCACTTAATCCAGCTTATGGGTCGCGGTCCGATTTAGCTCAGATGTCGGAGGCCGTGGCCATCAAAAGGCCACGGCTTTTCCTTTGCAAGGTTGCGATGGATTAGTCCAGCATGCGAGCATCGGTCCAAAGGTGTCACTGAAGATCCAACCTATTTGTCTTGTGCCTGAAATGAAACAATAGAAGCGAGATACAATATATTTGCAGGTGAGATATAAATCTGAAATGAAACAAAAAGCACAAGTGTTACAAACACTCGGCATTGTGTCGATCTAACGTAATATAGCATCTCGGCGTAGATGCACCGATTTGAAGCAATGGAGCGTAGCGCCCTGGCGTAGGTGCACTGAGTCAAATCGGTCCTTATGATCAGATTGCACTCTTTTGCTGTAGCCAGTCTTGTTGTCGTTGGGTGCATATGACAATGACTTAGGCCATGTGGCTAGTATGTCTAGGATTATCGGGCATGCCAGCAGTTCGGAGTGGTAACTTCGTACATATGAAGTACGTCGTGTCCCGGCTCTCTAGTAGCCCCACTCGTCGACAATTCCTGTTAGAAAAACCAAACAACAACTCGAAAGAAAAACATGTTGTCAGAGTGACCAGTGCCGGGTTAGCCGAAAAAGGAATGATAACGCAAGTATACCGAGCTCATTTTATCAAATATCACTACAAAAAAAAGCTTATTAGCGAGGGAATTAGCAAGGGAATTTTTAGTCCCTTGCTAATTCTGTCATTAGTGACGGATTTTTAGGTCCCTCGCTAATTAGCGACGGATTTTTCAGTCCCTCGCTAATTTCTGACAGCTTTTAGATGATAGGACTTCGTGCAGGTGTTTAGCGACAGAATTGTCAGTCCCTCGCTAATTTCTGACAGCTTTTAGATGATAGGACTTCGTGCAGGTGTTTTGCGACGGAATTGTCAGTCCCTCGCTAAATTTCTGACTTTTCAGCTTATTTATCCTCTCACACGCCACTCTTCTCTCCTACTCTCCTCACACTCTTCTCTCTTCTTCTCTCCTCACACTCTTCTTCTCTCTTCACTCTTCTTCTGTCTTCACTCTTCCACCACCACACCACCACCTCCTCTCACACTCTTCCACCACCACACCACCACCTCCTCTCACACTCTTCTTCTCTCTTCACTCTTCCACCACCACCTCCTCACACTCTTCTCTCACTCTATCTTTTCTCTCTACCCTAATACCCTTCACCACCACCACCACCACCACCACCACTCGTTTCTCTCTCTCTCTCTTTCTCTCCTCCTCCCTTACTATTCTCCTTCTCTCTCTACCATAATACCCTTCACCATCACCACCACCACCACCACAACCATGACCACCACCACCACCACCACATGGCTCATTTCTCTCTCTCTCTCTCTCTCTCCTTCTCTCTCTACCCTAATACCCTTCCCCACCACTACCACCACACCACCACCACCACCACCACCACCACCACACCATAATAATAATAATAATAATAATAATAATAATAATAATAATAATAATAATAATAATAATAATAACTATATAAAAAATAGGCTAATATAAAAAAACGTGGCTGTCAGAGTTAGCGACGGAATATTCCCTCGATAATTAGCGAGGGATTCGAATTCCCTCGCTAATTACCACTAGCGAGGAGCAGTTTAGCGAGGGACTGATTCCGTCGCTAATTCCCTCGCTAATGGGAATTAGCGACGGATTTGGGGCATTTAGCGAGGGAAAAATCTCTCGCTAATGGGCAATTTCTTTGTAGTGTACAGATAACAGGATGCAACAAAAAAATAGAGCAAATATCGGTGCGTCATATCGGTCGTTCAAAACTATCGGGACCTAAACATGATTTTAATGATTGCAATATCATACGGTGAATGTGCATGCATATCCCTTATGTTTGGGCAAAGATGGTCTAGAAGCGAATGCAGTGAAAGTGGTTACTAAGAGTAACTACTGAATCAATATTTCGACCAAAATTCATTTAACAACCTCAAAATGATGTATGCATCTAACTCGACTAATAGTTTAGTGCTTTGCATATTGATAAAATTATGACGTGTTTGAAGTCCCTCTAGCTCACAATCAAGGAAAGTGCAAGCCTAACTTGCTAACCATTTATACACATCGCACAGAAGTGAGCGGCATAAACATGGTTTTAGTGATGAGAAAATAGAATCATATTAAGGCAGTTTCATTCCGATCATGGGACCAGAGATAAAAAACATTTGTCGGCAATTTCTATCATGCATGTCTACGAGCGCATTAAGCAACTATCAGTTACACACTAGTGTAGTGAGGTTCCATGAAATGAGAATTAGCAATCAATCCAGTCGGGAAGAATCTTAGCAATTGTTTAATTCAAGGTAATCAAAACCGGACCGGACCGGCCGGTTCGACCGGTTGAACCGGGAACCGGACCCCTGTCCGATTCAGTTAGACCCCAGAACCGGATGGCCAAAGAATCGGGTGAAAAACCGGGAAACCGCTCAAAAACCGGCAAAACCAGCCAGAACCGGCGGTTCGACGGTTACAAGCGGTTATGATAAATGACTTTTTTTTTAACTGAAATAAAAAAATTTAAACTATTTTTTGTAAAACCAAATGAGTGTCGGGGCTTTATTTATATATTTTATATATTATGAAAGCGAAGAATCTCACTTATATTTTGCTGTGCACACTCTATCTTTATTTATAGAGAAACACAGCTCATTCTTCTTATTTGCCATCCGATGTGGGACTAGATATTCACCTCTAGCTTTATTTATAGAGAAACACAATTCATTCTTCTTATTTGTCATCCGATGTGGGACTAGATATTCACCTTTCAACAACATTAGCTTCACTATTTGCAACATTAGCTTCATTAGTACCGTTGCAACAATAAGCTTGAGGAGACAATCATCAATTTCCTTAGAAGAATTAAATCTTGAAGTCCATATAGATTCAGAAAAAGTATCAGACCACTGACAATGCTAATGCGGCTACTCATAGAAAACACCATGATCCGAACCTTCAATTTCATAAAACATTCAAACACGTTCTTTCCATTGAAATTCACCACTCCTTGTAAACTATAAACCCAGACTTATTTTTTTTCAGATGACACCACGTTCTTATAAAGCCAGACTTATTTTTTTTTCTTTCTAAATAATGTATTAAAATATATATATTTTAAACATATCAAACTTTGAGTTTTTTTATACCTACCAATTTTATGTGTAACTTTAACTAATGACTTGAATATTATATTGTTGAGCTTAAGTTAAGCATAATTTAATTGTTTGTGGTGTGAAATTTTGGGTATTTTGGTTTTTCTATTCATAAACTCACCAAAAGAAAATGAATTAGTCACAATATATATGGAATTTAGTATTGCAAATCACGCATTCCAAACTTCAATTTTCAAGCACACGGGACGAAATGAATTTGGAATTTTAAGCCAAACACAAAGCATAACTTAAGGCCCAAAGCAAAAAACACTAAGGTTGTCGCTTGTGCATAATAGCTCAAAGCGTATTGAGAAGATAGAAATTAGCAAGAATTTGTTGGAAGCAAAATTCCATTATACAGAATACTTGTCGGAAGAACCTGAGTTGGGCCCAATCGACAAGGTGCAAGGATCCTTATCAATACGGATGCGCAAGGAAAATCAACTTTAGACCCAGCAAACATAAGAAAGTAATCGGCCCACAACGTACCTGAATGAGTTGCGGAACTCATATTGCAGCGTTGGGCATGCTGAACTCAGGTCACCGCAGCCAAAGTGAGAGTGTCGCTGTTTCTTTGAAGCGCAACCACCTGGAGTACGATGTCCGACTTGGAGCGTAATGCGGACATGAGATCGGCATCCGACATGTAGCATGGAATGGTTACCGTTCATTAACCCGAACCAAATGCCGAGCTTGCCATTTTCGACGGAGAACCGAATTCACAAGGTGGATTACGACGTCGAATTAGCAAGGTTAACAGAGCTCACACACATCTCGGTGTTGCACAGAGTTCAGGATTCAAGAACACTGTTTAAGAAGTTGAATCTTGCCTACGAATCCCACGCCACATCAGAGCGAATAAACTTGAGTGAAGTTGAAATACGTTTGGTGCGATTCTGGCGGAGGTTTTTCTCACCATACGCCCAATCTGGATTTTTACGGTACATTGAGTTTTAGCCAAGTTCTTCCAAATTCAAGTGTCTGCTCAAACCAGAAAGGAGAAGAACCTTGGCCTTTTCAACTATTGGCAGTAGTAACAGATCTCGCCTTAGAAGAAATTGATCACGACACAATCCTCTTTCTTGGTCGATCTTGATTTCCTTCAAAAGCAATTTAATCGCCATTGTAAGAATCACACATCAGGCTGAGAAAAGTGGGTCTAAGGTCTAACCCACATGGTTCGTTTGCCTATCTGTGTAGGAGGTGAAATCAGAATTGTAAATCTGATCTAATTTCTTCAATATCGCAGAAAAGTCCGATCTGTGAAATCAAATTGTGGATCTAATTGGATTCTCGAATTAACCCCCGACATGAGTGGAAGAGAGAGTGGATAGGGGAGGACTCCCACCATAGTCGCCAATGTTCCGAATGGAACTCATGAGAGAGAGCGAAATACCTCTTGGCGGAGGATCCGAGGTGACTCCTAGCTAATCCAAGATGACTACGAGCTCGGGCGAGAGAAAAAGGGGGTGCACCACCAGCAAGCACTCCGACGCCCAAGTCAATCCATAATCAAGATGGAGTATATGAGAAGAGTGGATAAAGCATACCATATTTGAAGCGCGTAGTGGTTTATATAGTGTCGCAATTGGGATAGCTTGCAATTGGGCTCCTAGGCCCATTATATAGCCAAAGTTGGATCCGGAACACTAACCTAACACGAATTGGACGAAAATACCCCTGCCCTAGAAGTAGCTACCCAAGCAGATGCACGTGCATGACAGCACCACGAGGCCATCAGTCCAACACCAACTGGCTGTACCAACTGTGTCAAGAAGACGGTCGCACGCCGTACCAAGCACCAGAAGATCTAGTGAGAGGGCTACTAGCAAAACCCTAGTAGAAACTTCATTTCACCAAGGAGACTGTGACACCCTTTACCCGAAAGTAATTATAGGTGAAAAAGTACAAAAAACGAGTAAATTTGTTTTTCAAAAAAAATTTCCAATTAATTTTCGAAATAGCTTTCGCAAGTAAAAGATGTCATCCAACTCTTTAAATCATATAAACATTATTTATAATAACATTAAAGACTAAAGCTGTTCCGGATCTAACTTTGGCTAGAGATAATGGGCCTAGGAGCCCAATTGTAAGCAAGCCCAGTCACACCACTATATATACCACTCCACACTCTAAAATATGGGATGCTTTTTCCACTTCTCTCATATGCCCCATCTTTATTATAGACTGACTTGGGCGTCGGAGTGCTGGCAGGTGGCGGCCTCCCCGCGCTTCACATCGGAGCCGATACCATCTCGGACCTCGGCCATGTCATCTTGGATTTCAGATTTCCATCACCTTGAGGTACGATTTTCTCTGAGTGAGTTCTGTTCGGAACATTGGCGACCACATTGGGAGGCTCTTGTTGCTCTCTCTTCTCACTCTCGGCGGTGGATCCAAAAATTGGAGAATGAAACGACGATTGTTGTTCACCAATTTCTGGATATCTTTTCAAACTTTCAACAAAAACCAAGATATCAACCCCAAGATCTGATTGGTTCCAAAAAAACAAATTTAGTATTGAGATCTGATCTCTCTCTCGCTTTGGTTTCAAGAATCCAACAACCCCAAAAATCAAGACACAAATGCAGTCCTAATTTAGAAGAAGCTGACCGTTCTTCATATAACCTATCAAAGCAGCGACACAATGGTCATGGTGGAGCAAGAAACACTTTGTGATGTTGATTTCACTACACCAGATCTTGTTGGCTGATATTTGTTCGCTCTCAAGTAACGTAGATCTCAAGCAAATGCATACTTGATACTTCATCAATCTCGCCTTCCCTCTTGCCTAGAATCCACCTTTGTAAGGTACGCATATGTTGCCGACATCCCTCACCAAGTTGGATCAGAATTTTCTCCAAAGCTCTTAGCATTAATTTCATCAAACGGCTAACAGCTTGCAACAAGCTTTCCCAAGCAGATTGGTGAACTAACGTCACAACCACAATGCATTTATCTAATGCTTTGGAGCAAAAAGTACAATGACTTTGGCTTTGGGTTCGAAAACAATTTCAGCTCACAATCTGACCGACCTTCCATCGAACTCAATCCCTGCACCACCTCGGCATCATCATCGTTAAGGTCGGTCAAGGTACTCAGCGGCGGAGGAGATTTAGATTGCCTGACAACAAATCGACCATGCCGCCATCTATGCGACGCAACCTCAGCGACCTCGGCCACCTCAATTCGTCTGCTCAACAATGGATTTGTCGCAGCTCAGGTCGGCGAGTGATTTCAAAGCAAAATTCCGAGCATTCGACTTTGCTGGGTCCAGGTTGAAGAGAAAACAAATCTGGAACCTAACAGCTATCACACGCCAAGGTAATGTTTCAAATCTAATTTTACCTTTTCATTTCATTTTGTCTTGAAACCGAGAAACAATGAATCCTCACTATGATGGGGCCGCGAATTTGACAATGGCCTACATGGACTGTCAACCCCTTGAATGGTCAGCAAGTATTATTATTGGACCAAATTGATATGGAGGGTCAAATGATTTGCATTAAAATGTTTTTGGGATTAGAAGAAGGCACTTAAACTGCCATATTATTGCCTAAGGAAACTGTTCCCTACATCTAGTCCAATCCAATTTAATTAATAGAATCAAAGTAAGATGAAGCTTCTATTTCTATTATTTATTCATTCCCTTTTTGGTGATGGACCGTCATGGACTTTTGGGCTCGACACATCGCAAGTCGGACCATCTTCCAACTTTACATGAAGACCTCGGCCCAGTACAGTAGGAGGCCCGACTAAGCCCATCCGAAGAGAAGAGAAAGAAACCACCCTTTGTAACCGCCATGGGTGACTCAAACTCTATATATAGAGGGCTTAGAGGACAAGAAAAAAGGATTCGGATACACAAAACACATGTAAACCAGGCACGTCGGCATAGCCAAAAAGCTATCCGGCCTCCGTTGTAACAATCCGAGTTCATCAAAAAATTCTATACAAGAACATTGGCGCCCACCGTGGGGCCGCGGTAAAACATTTTCCCGGCCACACCTTCTTCTTCTTCAATCTTTGACAGTCTACCCAAGCGGGGAAGTCAGTGTTTGCTCGGGCGGGTCTTGATTTCGTCAAGAATAGATTCTTTCGCGCCGTCATGTAAGAGGTCTTCAAACAAGCAATCTCGTGTGGGGAGTGCATAACGTTGACACCGCTCAAGAAGCAACACGAAACTCAACACAAGGGATGATAATGTCTTCAACTGCTTCAATAATGGATGTTTATATTTTGATGCCATATTCCATTTCCTCATTGGTGAAAACGGTTACCAAACAATGATAACCATATACATGAGCAAACTTCGTGGGGGATAACTGATCATAACCGTTCTAAAGATAAGTTCTGTCCTAATTATTATCATTATGACCATTATTATTAATTCATTATTGATTGCAAGCATCATTTCATAGTTTTTTCTTGTTCGTCATTTCTTATTTTCAAACAACAACGATTCTGTCCTACGGTACCGCCTATTTTCGTAATAACAAGTACTCGGCGGGCATTTCTTAATTCAAATAAGTTTCGGTTCAGGATTAAATTTAGTTATATCATGATGATGAATTGAGTATTTGATCTTGACTAACTTATATTTGATGATTGTTCTAACACAAAATCTCATGTTTGTTCATTTGACGATAATCCATATTTCCGAGCCGTCGACGCCTTCGAAATAAATGACCCCCTTCATAATTTTAGTGATGATTTGATGATTCGAGGCCGACGTCGTCCGCAGCAATGCACGCTACAACATTTACGAGTGCACAACAGAAAAATAATTCCAAATTGTTGGCTGCAGTAGTTCCAAAGTCGAGAAACATGGATATCAATGTCAATCCAGAATTTCGAGCCTACAGCTTTCGAAATCAACGAGTGCCCTTGGCTTTAATGAAAAGAGGAAGCATATGATTCAACTCCTCAAACGGTGAACCGCCCAAAATCAAGAAGTAAAATTTCCGCACCAGCAATCAGTTCTGAAAATCCATCAGCCATCCCCTAGAGGATACCAAGCCATTGAGGAAAATGGCAGAGCCATGCAGGTGGCCTCTTGTCAAGAAAGCATGTCTTCATCACATCAACTTCGGACAAATATATACGCTGATTATGGCACATTCAAATCAGGTTCTGAATTTCTTTAGTTTTTCCTAAATTAATTATTAAGTTAACATGACAACTATCACCTTCAAGGCAAGCCTATTATCATTATCGTTATCAACCGTTCTTGATTATATTATTATTGTAAACGTTTTTCGCTTACGATTATATTTATAATTACGATTCTGTTTTGGTACCCAGTGCCAACGCCAGGAAAAATTTGAGAAAACGGTGTTTTCGTGATACATGTTATTGCTAATCTTAACCAGTTATTAAATCGAGTTTTACAGAAGTATTGTCATTGTGGGGCATTTGCATCCAAACTGTTAAAGGCGGTTGCATTCTCTTTATGATTATGATGATTACAACCACTCATTCTTTAACCACCTAGGACTTCTTTTTGACCAAACAATGATTTCCATCACTTTGAAAAAATTGTGTGTTCCTTTAAACCAACTTTTTATGGCATGAGTATTTTACCGGCCATCATCCAACGCTTGCCAGTCCTTCTACTTAATTTAATTTTGCCACTACCATGTAAATTGTTTTGTTATTAATTATTAATTTTATTAATTGTTCTGGAAAGTCTTTAGTCGAGGTCATTTCTAAACACCTCGGCAAGGGTCAAGGCAAGTGATTTGTTCAAAATCCCATACGACAATGATTGGAGATCCACGGCCTAACAAAATAAAGGTCAAACCAATTTGGGATGACGTCGGGTTAAAACTCTTAAGAGAAAGAGATACTCCCTCTTGCCGAGATAAGGTAAGAAAAAGGGAACTATTGGAATGAACAAATGGATCCGGTTCTACTCCATGGTTACCCCCTCGAAGTCTTTGTAAACTCGAGGCAATTTACAACTCACCTCTGCAAAGTCTTTAGTCGAGGTCATTTCAAAACACCTCGGCAAATGTCAAGACAAGTGATTTGTTCAAAATCCCATACGACAATGATTGGAGATCCACTGCCTAACAAAATAAAGGTCAAACCAATTTGGGATGACGTCGGGTTAAAACTCTTAAGAGAAAGAGATACTCCCTCTTGCCGAGATAAGGTAAGAAAAAGGGAACTATTGGAATGAACAAATGGATCCGGTTCTACTCCATGGTTACCCCCTCGAAGTCTTTGTAAACTCGAGGCAATTTACAACTCACCTCTGCAAAGTCTTTAGTCGAGGTCATTTCAAAACACCTCGGCAAATGTCAAGACAAGTGATTTGTTCAAAATCCCACACGACAATGATTGGAGATCCACGACCTAACAAAATAAAGGTCAAACCAATTTGGGATGACATCGGGTTAAAACTCTTAAGAGAAAGAGATACTCCCTCTTGCCGAGATAAGGTAAGAAAAAGGGAACTATTGGAATGAACAAATGGATCCGGTTCTACTCCATAGTTACCCCCTCGAAGTCCTTATAAACTCGAGGTTTACTCACTGAAGTCCTTATAAACTTAAATGAAGTAAGTAAAAATCAACCATTGGATAAAACCGTCAAACAAGCATTAAGCCCATGGTTCCTCCCCTAAATCATAAGTCGGAAATCCGATTATTCCTAAACTAAGCCGGTCACCGACTGGAGGGATAAAATGAAATACTTGCCCAAGCAAGTGTACACCTCAAAAACAACTCGGTCAAAGCATGTAACACCAAGTGTACCCCTACTATGCCACGCTTGGGGGGCTCATTGTGCATTAAAATTGAAATGCACTCAATGAAAATTGCTTACAAACAGATCCCTTTAAATCACACATAGCTTAATGCTCCCGTGTTTGAGGGAGGTTAATTATTCATATAAAGGTTTAGGGTCCAAAACCTGAGCAAATAAAGGTTTGAGATCCAAGACCTGAGCAAATGCAATGACTTGGCAAGGAAGCAAATGCAATGACTTGACAAGGAAAAATCAAGCAATTTACTAAAGGTCAATTCTCAAAGAGATGCCCCTTCTCGGCCCATGTCGAGTAAAAGACTATTAAAGATCAAATCTCATTGAGATTCACCTCCTCGTCTCAAGTTGAGTAACACACTATCCCGAAGTCAAATTCCCCTGGGACAAACCAAACCTAAACAAAAAGGAAAGTCACCAGGTCGGCAACCATTATAAAAAATAAGACAAACCATCGGGAGGTGTGCCAAGAGCCAAACCTCCATGAGGTGAGCTAGGAGCCAAAACTCCACAAGGTAAGCCAAGAGTCAATCCTACATGAGGTGATCCATGCGCTAAACCTTCCAAAAGGCAACACTACCACTGTACCAATGATCGCAAACCACCACCGAGGTCAAGTCCCCTTGGGATGAAGAGATCCACACAAGGTCATCTTTCATGAGATAAATGAAACCGAGTTAAACACAAACATAGTGCATCCATTTAAGGGCCATTGATGATAATAAAATCGTACCTCGGGGGGATCGTACCACAATTCATCGAACGAGCATAAAGAATACCTTATTGACCTCATCCCTCAAGAGCCACCCATGCAACCATTTTTTAAATGCAAAAAGAAAAACCACCAGATCGACAACGACTACAAAAGATTAAGAAGCCTAAAGCCGACCTATAGCCAATGAAGCCGAGCTAGGGAGCTCAACCACAACATCTACCGAACACATAAGGTGAAGTTCTTTGGACACTTTGGGCATGGTAACCTCACACATAGAGGGGTGCACAACAGGAAATACCTAGTCGGCACTCACCCAATTAAAGGTCGCGAATCCACGAAAAACGTGCAACAAGTTACTGGTGAACCAACTGAGTAGAGCTCGCGCACACCAGAGGGAGCTGAAACAATCGAGTTACAAAGGAACTCGGAAACAAATTATATACTTGAGACCATATCAAGAATAACCGAACAATCTAACACCAGGTTTTATCTCTCCTTACCAGTATTTAATTAATTATAGTATGAGCATCTAGTTTCTTATGGATTCATGAAAACCGTCGAGTTCGTCATCAACTCGTCCAAAGACCTCCCATAACCGCAATGATAATAATGACATTTGGTTAGAGGGTAATTTATTCACCCATTTTTTATTTATTTAAATTTGACTTCGATGATTTGGCTGTTGCCTGAGTTCATGATTTTACCGATATAACAAAGTCTTTTTTTCATTGAATATCAATGTATGTACATGTCCACTGGTTAAGTCGGATGGACTACTGCTCTTCTTCTCATATGATTGCAGGTTCACTTCAAGATGCAATGTCAAATAAAGTTCGGCAAATACTCCAAAAGAACTCGACAACAATCAAGAACTTTAAGCGCGCTTGGGGGGCCCAAAAGTCCATGACGGTCCACAGCCCCCCAAGCGCGCTTAAAGTTCTTGATTGTTGTCGAGTTCTTTTGGAGTATTTGCCGAACTTTATTTCTATTATTTATTCATTCCCTTTTTGGTGATGGACCGTCATGGACTTTTGGGCTCGACACATCGCAAGTCGGACCATCTTCCAACTTTACATGAAGACCTCGGCCCAGTACAGTAGGAGGCCCGACTAAGCCCATCCGAAGAGAAGAGAAAGAAACCACCCTTTGTAACCGCCATGGGTGACTCAAACTCTATATATAGAGGGCTTAGAGGACAAGAAAAAAGGATTCGGATACACAAAACACATGTAAACCAGGCACGTCGGCATAGCCAAAAAGCTATCCGGCCTCCGTTGTAACAATCCGAGTTCATCAAAAAATTCTATACAAGAACATTGGCGCCCACCGTGGGGCCGCGGTAAAACATTTTCCCGGCCACACCTTCTTCTTCTTCAATCTTTGACAGTCTACCCAAGCGGGGAAGTCAGTGTTTGCTCGGGCGGGTCTTGATTTCGTCAAGAATAGATTCTTTCGCGCCGTCATGTAAGAGGTCTTCAAACAAGCAATCTCGTGTGGGGAGTGCATAACGTTGACACCGCTCAAGAAGCAACACGAAACTCAACACAAGGGATGATAATGTCTTCAACTGCTTCAATAATGGATGTTTATATTTTGATGCCATATTCCATTTCCTCATTGGTGAAAACGGTTACCAAACAATGATAACCATATACATGAGCAAACTTCGTGGGGGATAACTGATCATAACCGTTCTAAAGATAAGTTCTGTCCTAATTATTATCATTATGACCATTATTATTCATTGTTATTAATTCATTATTGATTGCAAGCATCATTTCATAGTTTTTTCTTGTTCGTCATTTCTTATTTTCAAACAACAACGATTCTGTCCTACGGTACCGCCTATTTTCGTAATAACAAGTACTCGGCGGGCATTTCTTAATTCAAATAAGTTTCGGTTCAGGATTAAATTTAGTTATATCATGATGATGAATTGAGTATTTGATCTTGACTAACTTATATTTGATGATTGTTCTAACACAAAATCTCATGTTTGTTCATTTGACGATAATCCATATTTCCGAGCCGTCGACGCCTTCGAAATAAATGACCCCCTTCATAATTTTAGTGATGATTTGATGATTCGAGGCCGACGTCGTCCGCAGCAATGCACGCTACAACATTTACGAGTGCACAACAGAAAAATAATTCCAAATTGTTGGCTGCAGTAGTTCCAAAGTCGAGAAACATGGATATCAATGTCAATCCAGAATTTCGAGCCTACAGCTTTCGAAATCAACGAGCGCCCTTGGCTTTAATGAAAAGAGGAAGCATATGATTCAACTCCTCAAACGGTGAACCGCCCAAAATCAAGAAGTAAAATTTCCGCACCAGCAATCAGTTCTGAAAATCCATCAGCCATCCCCTAGAGGATACCAAGCCATTGAGGAAAATGGCAGAGCCATGCAGGTGGCCTCTTGTCAAGAAAGCATGTCTTCATCACATCAACTTCGGACAAATATATACGCTGATTATGGCACATTCAAATCAGGTTCTGAATTTCTTTAGTTTTTCCTAAATTAATTATTAAGTTAACATGACAACTATCACCTTCAAGGCAAGCCTATTATCATTATCGTTATCAACCGTTCTTGATTATATTATTATTGTAAACGTTTTTCGCTTACGATTATATTTATAATTACGATTCTGTTTTGGTACCCAGTGCCAACGCCAGGAAAAATTTGAGAAAACGGTGTTTTCGTGATACATGTTATTGCTAATCTTAACCAGTTATTAAATCGAGTTTTACAGAAGTATTGTCATTGTGGGGCATTTGCATCCAAACTGTTAAAGGCGGTTGCATTCTCTTTATGATTATGATGATTACAACCACTCATTCTTTAACCACCTAGGACTTCTTTTTGACCAAACAATGATTTCCATCACTTTGAAAAAATTGTGTGTTCCTTTAAACCAACTTTTTATGGCATGAGTATTTTACCGGCCATCATCCAACGCTTGCCAGTCCTTCTACTTAATTTAATTTTGCCACTACCATGTAAATTGTTTTGTTATTAATTATTAATTTTATTAATTGTTCTGGAAAGTCTTTAGTCGAGGTCATTTCTAAACACCTCGGCAAGGGTCAAGGCAAGTGATTTGTTCAAAATCCCATACGACAATGATTGGAGATCCACGGCCTAACAAAATAAAGGTCAAACCAATTTGGGATGACGTCGGGTTAAAACTCTTAAGAGAAAGAGATACTCCCTCTTGCCGAGATAAGGTAAGAAAAAGGGAACTATTGGAATGAACAAATGGATCCGGTTCTACTCCATGGTTACCCCCTCGAAGTCTTTGTAAACTCGAGGCAATTTACAACTCACCTCTGCAAAGTCTTTAGTCGAGGTCATTTCAAAACACCTCGGCAAATGTCAAGACAAGTGATTTGTTCAAAATCCCATACGACAATGATTGGAGATCCACTGCCTAACAAAATAAAGGTCAAACCAATTTGGGATGACGTCGGGTTAAAACTCTTAAGAGAAAGAGATACTCCCTCTTGCCGAGATAAGGTAAGAAAAAGGGAACTATTGGAATGAACAAATGGATCCGGTTCTACTCCATGGTTACCCCCTCGAAGTCTTTGTAAACTCGAGGCAATTTACAACTCACCTCTGCAAAGTCTTTAGTCGAGGTCATTTCAAAACACCTCGGCAAATGTCAAGACAAGTGATTTGTTCAAAATCCCACACGACAATGATTGGAGATCCACGACCTAACAAAATAAAGGTCAAACCAATTTGGGATGACATCGGGTTAAAACTCTTAAGAGAAAGAGATACTCCCTCTTGCCGAGATAAGGTAAGAAAAAGGGAACTATTGGAATGAACAAATGGATCCGGTTCTACTCCATAGTTACCCCCTCGAAGTCCTTATAAACTCGAGGTTTACTCACTGAAGTCCTTATAAACTTAAATGAAGTAAGTAAAAATCAACCATTGGATAAAACCGTCAAACAAGCATTAAGCCCATGGTTCCTCCCCTAAATCATAAGTCGGAAATCCGATTATTCCTAAACTAAGCCGGTCACCGACTGGAGGGATAAAATGAAATACTTGCCCAAGCAAGTGTACACCTCAAAAACAACTCGGTCAAAGCATGTAACACCAAGTGTACCCCTACTATGCCACGCTTGGGGGGCTCATTGTGCATTAAAATTGAAATGCACTCAATGAAAATTGCTTACAAACAGATCCCTTTAAATCACACATAGCTTAATGCTCCCGTGTTTGAGGGAGGTTAATTATTCATATAAAGGTTTGGGGTCCAAAACCTGAGCAAATAAAGGTTTGAGATCCAAGACCTGAGCAAATGCAATGACTTGGCAAGGAAGCAAATGCAATGACTTGACAAGGAAAAATCAAGCAATTTACTAAAGGTCAATTCTCAAAGAGATGCCCCTTCTCGGCCCATGTCGAGTAAAAGACTATTAAAGATCAAATCTCATTGAGATTCACCTCCTCGTCTCAAGTTGAGTAACACACTATCCCGAAGTCAAATTCCCCTGGGACAAACCAAACCTAAACAAAAAGGAAAGTCACCAGGTCGGCAACCATTATAAAAAATAAGACAAACCATCGGGAGGTGTGCCAAGAGCCAAACCTCCATGAGGTGAGCTAGGAGCCAAAACTCCACAAGGTAAGCCAAGAGTCAATCCTACATGAGGTGATCCATGCGCTAAACCTTCCAAAAGGCAACACTACCACTGTACCAATGATCGCAAACCACCACCGAGGTCAAGTCCCCTTGGGATGAAGAGATCCACACAAGGTCATCTTTCATGAGATAAATGAAACCGAGTTAAACACAAACATAGTGCATCCATTTAAGGGCCATTGATGATAATAAAATCGTACCTCGGGGGGATCGTACCACAATTCATCGAACGAGCATAAAGAATACCTTATTGACCTCATCCCTCAAGAGCCACCCATGCAACCATTTTTTAAATGCAAAAAGAAAAACCACCAGATCGACAACGACTACAAAAGATTAAGAAGCCTAAAGCCGACCTATAGCCAATGAAGCCGAGCTAGGGAGCTCAACCACAACATCTACCGAACACATAAGGTGAAGTTCTTTGGACACTTTGGGCATGGTAACCTCACACATAGAGGGGTGCACAACAGGAAATACCTAGTCGGCACTCACCCAATTAAAGGTCGTGAATCCACGAAAAACGTGCAACAAGTTACTGGTGAACCAACTGAGTAGAGCTCGCGCACACCAGAGGGAGCTGAAACAATCGAGTTACAAAGGAACTCGGAAACAAATTATATACTTGAGACCATATCAAGAATAACCGAACAAGCTAACACCAGGTTTTATCTCTCCTTACCAGTATTTAATTAATTATAGTATGAGCATCTAGTTTCTTATGGATTCATGAAAACCGTCGAGTTCGTCATCAACTCGTCCAAAGACCTCCCATAACCGCAATGATAATAATGACATTTGGTTAGAGGGTAATTTATTCACCCATTTTTTATTTATTTAAATTTGACTTCGATGATTTGGCTGTTGCCTGAGTTCATGATTTTACCGATATAACAAAGTCTTTTTTTCATTGAATATCAATGTATGTACATGTCCACTGGTTAAGTCGGATGGACTACTGCTCTTCTTCTCATATGATTGCAGGTTCACTTCAAGATGCAATGTCAAATAAAGTTCGGCAAATACTCCAAAAGAACTCGACAACAATCAAGAACTTTAAGCGCGCTTGGGGGGCTGTGGACCGTCATGGACTTTTGGGTCCACAGCCCCCCAAGTATGACGTGTACTTCAGGCCAGGTAATGTTTTCCAAGTTAATAATTAGATTTGGGCCTGAGTATCAGAATTACATGACCAGGTTTTAAAGTGGGAGCAACTACATTCCACTCAAATATTATATCCAAGCCAACAATTTGTTGCTAATGTGTTTGTTTTTGGTGAGTTGGAACCAAGGCACCAACATTGAGGTACGGTTAATTCACCACACTATTGACCGACATCAATGTCTAATCCAACCTCGCCACGATATTTCATACCCAGGTTTAATTTTCCTTTTGATAACACTAGGGTAGTAGACATTTAATTAAATTATTGCTGAAATTCTTCCGGGCTGAATTGATTGCTAATCCTCACTGCATGACACCTCACTACACTAATGTGTGATAAATTATTGCTTAGTGTGCTCGTAGACGGGCATGATAGAAATTGCCGACAAATGTTATTTATCCCTTATCACGTGGTCGAAACAAGAATTCCTTAATACAATTTCGTTTTCTCACCACTAAACCATGTTTATGCCGCTCATCCCCATTGACGTGTATAAATATGGTTGGCAAGCTAGGCTTGCACTTTTTTTGATCATGAGCTAGAGGAACTTTACACATGTCATAAATCACTCTTAGCAAATCATTTGTCAAAGTTAGATGCATACATCATCCCGAGATCGTTAGATGGATTTTGGTCAAAATGTTGATTTAGTAATCACTATTGATAATCATGGTTATTACATTTGCTTTTACATCGTATTTGTCCAGGCATAAAGGATAAGCGTGCACATTCACCGTATGATATTGCAATCACTAGAATCATGCTTAGGTCCTCTTAGTTTTGAACGGCTGGTATGATGCACCGAGATTTGCTCTATTTCTTTATCGCATCCTGTTATCTATATTTGATAAAATGAGTTCGGTACACTTGCGTTATTATTGCTTTCTTGGCTAACTTGACATTGGTCACTCTAACAACAATGTGTTTCTTTGGAGTTGTTGTCTGGTCTTTTATGACAGGAATTAACGAAGAGTGGAGGCCACCTGAGAGCCTAGACATGACGTACTTCATATGTACGAAGTTACCACTCCAAACTGCTGTGGTGCCCAACAATCCTAGACACACTAGCCACATGGCCTAAATCAATGTCATGTACATCTGTACGACAAGAAGATCGGCTCTAGCACAAGAGCGCGATCTAATCATAAAGACAGATTTGACTCACTGCACCTACATCAGGGTGCTACGCTCCATTGCTTCGGCTCGTTTCATCTATGCCAATACTTTATATTGCAGTCGATCGGCATGACGCCGAGTGTTTGAGACGTTTGTGATTTTCGTTTATTTTCATATTTATATCTCACCTGCAAATATATGCATGCTCGCTTCTATTGCTTCATTTCAGGCACCGGACATACCCATATATCCTTGCGGAAGGTCCATGAAACCAGACAAAGAGGTCGCCAAAGCTGGATTAAGCGAGGTCGCCAAAGCCGTGGCCTTCCGATGGTCACGCCCCCCGACATCCGAGCTAGATCGGGTCGTGACCTGTAAGCTGGATTAAGCGAGGTCCCCAAAATCGTGGCCTTCCGATGGTCACGCTCTCCGACATCCGAGCTAGATCGGGTCGTGACCCGTAAGTTAGATTTAGTGAGGTTTCCTCAAAAGTCGTGGCCTTCTGATGGCCACGCCCTCCACGGTCCGAGGTACGTCGGACCGCGACCATAAGTTGTGTTGCAACTGAGGTGAACCACCGCGCGAGGGCCGGTCTCGTGACCATCTAGACTTTCAGGCGATTTTAAAGGTAGTCGATTCGAGTTAGGCCGAGCTGAGTCTTGGGAAAATGAATCAAAGGAGGGCCGGTCTCGTGACCATCTCGACTTTCAGGCGACTTTAAAGGTAGTCGCTCATCGCTTTGATTCGAGTTAGGCCGAGCCAAGTCTTGGGAAACTGAATCAAAGGAGGGCCGGTCTCGTGACCATCTCCACTCAATAGTAACGACGTTAGAGGAACACAAACCCTTCTGCGTTGTGCAACAAATAAGAAGGGGATGAAGATGGTGATGATGAAGGAGGGGATGAAGATGGTGATGATGAAGGAGAGGATGAAGATGAAGGAGGGGATGAAGATGGTGATGATGAAGGAGGGAATGAAGATGGAGAGGATGATTATGTTGTTGACATGACAGATTGTGTCTAAAGTGTTTATGTTTATGTTTTTACTTTTTTGGACTTGATTCAATTTATGTTATTTGTTCCTTTCTAATTTTTTTTGTTAAGAACTTAGTACTGTTAGTAGTTGGTTACTTGGTTTGGGTGTGTTTTTGACATTGCCACATTGGGGTATTGTGGATGACTATGAGGTTTATTGAGTATTTGTGGCATATTTTGAAAATTTTCACTTATCAATGGTATATATATATATATATATATATATATATATATATATATATATATATATATATATATATATGCGAGTTTAAGAATTTGGTAGGATCTTCCGATCCGTGTTACGATCCCACGAGTTACGATCTTGCAACCCCTCTCCGTTCCCGCGTAGGATCTCGAGTTTGACTACCATGGTCTCAACCACTACTGATGTTTATGGTTTTCCGTGATCATCCTTTACAGCTTGTGTATGTTTGTCCAATATTGCAGCTTCATTTGATGTTCTTTTATGTTCTGACACACATATTAAACATGCAAATGTTAGTAAATCAGATGATAGCATGCTTTTGTTGATTAATGGGCATGGGTCAGCCCTTGGGACACTTACACAATGACATAATAATCTGAATTCAATATATACAAAATAAACAATTACAGGTGTCATACCCTAATTTTGTCCGCCCAAGTCAAAACCTTTTTTTCAAACAAAATGGGAAACAATAAGGGTAATTCATAATTTGTGTATGTTAATGGACTTTCGCATTTATGTGTATTTGTCCCCTATCTCGCATTTTTATTTGAATTACGCGCACGCGCCAGTCGTAACTGCGTGAGCTTTCCTTTTGCCCTTGCCATTTGGCATGTATTTTAATCTTCAAAAAGGCCATTTATTGATCGTTATTAATTTTTGGCACCCAAAAAAAAAATAAAAACCTTTTTCTAGACAACGCAGAACTACGAAGCTTTGAATTCTCCATCGCACCGGGAGATACGTAGGAGCGGATACTCTCCGTCAAGCACAGCAAATCCAAAACATTTTTCCTTTCAAAAACCAAACACTTTTCCAAAATAAAACATTTTTCAAAAACAAGAACTACGTTGCTTTGAATTCTCCATCGCACCGGGAGATACGTAGGAGCGGATACTCTCCGTCAAGCGTGAAAACTAAAGATTTTTCATTAAGTCATTCATCAAGAAAAGAGGTAAAAACAAAGCATTTTTCCGAATCAACTTTGCAAATCACATATTTAATTAAGGTAACCCTTCTTTGAAGGGACGTTATATATGGGGTGCTAATACCTTCCCCATACGTAATTAGACCCCCGACCCCAAATCTAATGGTTCCAAAGACCATTGCTTTCCAAAAAAGATTTTTTCGATGTTTTACCTTTAAAAAATATTGGTGGTGCTAATCCCTCCAAGGATTTTTCGGGGTGCGACAGCTGGCGACTCCGCTGGGGATTCTTTTTCTTAAGTGGGTCAAGCCGATTAATTGAATGTGTGATTTGCTTTGCTGATTTAACATGCTTTGTTTTACCTCCCTTCTTCCTACTTTTGTTCTATTTTCCATGCCATTTGTTTGCTAAATTATAGAACATTCCTTCTTCTTCTCCTTTCTCTCATGTCTACTTGATTGCATCTTGGCAATTCCATTGCATTCTCACATTATCATGTTGCATTCATGTGTATTTATCCCTTCTTCTATGTTCGCTTCTTGCTTTAAGTGGTAGATAGTCTCTCCTCGTATCCTCTTTGCTTATATGCTTCTTTCTTTCATGCATTCCCCCAATCTTATCACGTTCCCTCTTCTTTGCTCCCTTTCTTTGAGGTAAGTTCATGCATATTCCCCAATTCTATTATGTCCCCTCTTCTCGGCTCCTTTTCTTTGAGGTAAGCAATGCGTGTAATTATTGTTGACTTCTTAGGATGGTTTGTATATTGAAATGATGTATGCATGTTGAACCCTAGGGTAGACGACCTTTTTGTCTGGACTGTTCATGGTTTTTCTTGCAGGTGGGGAAGGGTAGTTATTTCTAGGTGTTGTGCCCTCAACACACACTTCACACCCTATACTTGTGAGCATTGAGTGGGGCCTAAAACCCAAGGTCTGAACAAAAACCTAGGAGAGTGGGAACGATTAGTGACTGCCATTCGTAGACCTTTGTCTGTATGGCTCTCATGAAAGTTTCGCCCAAGAGTGCGCTTTGTCATGATGCCTCACACTCGGTAGCTTTCTACGATTGTGGGTGTCATCATGAGAGAGACTTTAGCTCTTGGTTGCCATTGTGAGGAAGTGATTAGAACCTACATGGGAGGATTACCCTTTTCGTCGACTCTAGACCCTAAGATTCCTACCCTTTGTAGGACACGGGGGCACGCCTTTGTTTGTTGTATTAGCTTAGGCATTCTTTTTTCTCAAACTCTATTTCAAAATTGTAGAAAGTAATTTTCTTTTCCCCTCATAAACACCTACATGAGGTGGCATGTAGCGTGTATCTTTGAAAATGTTCAAGGTACCACCAATAACCTCATTTTCTTACCCTTTTTCCATGTAAATAACACATCATTTCGCATTCACATCATTTTGCACCATTGCATTTGCACCTGACAAAATTTTGAAAAAAAAACTTTCATCATTTGCATTCTTCATGCATTAAAGTTTGTTTGCCGGAAATCGCAACATAACATCGAACCTTGTCATAGGGGTGTAAGAAGCAATATGGAATCAAAAGGCAAAACCGCATTCAGTTCGAGGTTCCCCATTGTAAAGAAGATTGATGTAACTAGTTTGAAGGAGTATGCTTCCCTATTAGGTCCTATTGAGCTCCGGTCCTTCGACAAGACTTATGGGAACATCCGCAAGTTATTACAGTTAGAAGTACAAGAGAGTGCCATCGCCGCCCTATGTTGGTTCTATGATTCAGAGGTTAGGTGCTTTCTTTTCAAGAACTTCCAAATGGCGCCTACCCTAGAGGAGTATGAGAAGATTATGGGTTTTGATCGCTCAGATGTTAGACCTTACCAGTATCAGGGGCAGCATTATTCAGATGAGAAGTTTGCTTCCCTGTTACAAATCAGTGTAGGAGAGATGCGGTCCCACAAAGTTGAGCGTAACAAGATATTTGGGTTTCCTCAGGAGTACTTTGAGAGTTTGATGACTAGTTATGTAGTATCAGATGATTGGATTTCTTTCAAGCAAGTACTAGCCTTGACCATCTTCGGCATTGTTCTTTTCCCTCAGATTGAGAAACATATAGATGAAACCGCTATTGGTGTGTTCCTAGCTTTCAAGAGTGCAAAAAGTCCCATCAATCCGGTTCCCGCTATTCTCGCAGAGACCTATCGTGCCTTCACCCGCCATCATGAGTTCCGAAAGGATAAGATGTGTTGTTCCTTCCCTGTGCTATATGCTTGGTTGATTAGTCATGTGTGCATTAACAAAAGTGATGTTGGGGATTTGCTTTCCTATGCCTTGGGTTGTAATCTGAAGACTATGAGCCCTCAGGAGGGGAAGGATAGTTTTAAGAACCTCGATGCTCTTCAAATTCGATGGTTCTCGCACAAGTGTTGGGGAGATAAACCCTCAGTGATATTCCAATGTGGCAGTTTCCAAAATGTTCCTCTCATGGGAACACAGGGATGCATCAATTATAACCCATCTTTGACCTTGAGACAACTCGGGTATCCTATGCGGGACTCACCCTCCGAAGCTATGCTGTCTCGTTTTTACCTCCATGCAGGGATCCCTAAAGACGAGGACTTACTTCGGCGAGTCTTGCAAGCTTGGGAAACCGTGGTGCGGAAGGACAAAGGCGAGCTATCTAAAAGGACCACTGCTATCTCCTTCACTCAATGGCTTGAAAAGAGGATTAAGGAAACTCGATCATCCAACCGAAAGGTGCCATCACTTGAAGAGAAAATACTGGAACCTCACGTTCCCCTCATTGAAGAACTAGAAGAGGCTAAGTTGGACTTATCTAAAGCGGAAGAAGAGAAAAAGGCTTTACAAAACAGATTGGGAAAGGTGATGCAAGACAAGCGGAAGCTAGAAAATGAAAATGCTCTCCAAGCCGCAGCTATCGAAGCAGCCAATAGGAAACTTGAAATAGAAGAAGAGAGCAAGAGGGAAATTCAGAAACATTTGAAAAGTGTTAAAGAGGAAGTAAAGAGGTGCGCCTCAAAGATGAATGAGGCTGTGGCAGAAGCAAGTGAATGGAAGAAACTATATGCCAAGTCATGGAGGAATGAGAAAATGGTTAGAGATGCGCTAGCTAAGTCAAAAGAGGAATTCCAAGTGATGAAGTTTGAATTGGAGAACCAATTGAAAAGCATCAGGCAAGATAGAGAGTCTATCATAGGGATCTTGAAAGAGTATCAACAAGCTTTAGGGTTTGAACAAGGAAGGTCGGAAGAATTGAAGAGGAATCTCCGATGCCTAAGGGAATCTTATGGGCAAGTGCAAGCAGAAAGCCAGTATTGGGAGAAACATTTCATGGCATTAATTGGCAGAATAGAAGACCAAGAGATCGTCAAGGAGCTAAGGGATGAGATTCAGCTTTGGAGGAGCAAATTTTCAAAGCTAGCAGGACTAGCTAACCAAGCTGTGAGGGATGTTCCCAAGAAGCTAAGAAGAGCTGAAGCAGAGATGAACCCTTTCAACACTCCGGCCAAGGTGTGTGAGTTTGTCGAGTACTGCAAGATTCTGACAGAAGAACTCAGGGAGAAGGCCAAGGGGGCAGCCGAAAGCAAGAAGAGAAAAAGGAAGGAGAAATTGAAAGCTATATGCCTCTGAAGTTCACTTTAGAGCATTGTAGTAATCCTTAGGAAATTGTAAATTTTCTCTAAAAAGTTGTAATTTTCTTTGGGATGTTGTACTTTTCTGTTGAAAGTGTTGTTTTCAGAATATTGTACTTTGCTTTTCTTTCGAGTTTGAAGTTGTAGTACTCCTTCCTTTTGAATAAAGTGTGTTTGTTTTGTCTATTGCTTCCAACCTCGTTGCAACCAAAAATTAAAAAAAAAAGAGAAGTGTTAGAGCTTTAAACTTACACGCCGATGACAAGACAAGTTGCACCGCGATTCCCGGCACCAAAACAAACATAAAATCATACATATTGCATTGCATTTGTATTCATTTATGTGATTCTCGCGCTCATGAATTGTGTTCCATCAATAGAAAAAGGCAAACTGGTTCGCCAACATCGATACCTGACTCGTCTGCAAGCAAGGCTCATGGCAACTAATGCAGGAAGTAATCCCCCTAGGGTTGCAGAGCAAGTCCAACCCAGCTCAGCCGCAAACAGTGGAGGAACGGGAACGGCTCAGGTCCAAATTCAGATTCCTATTCCGCCGGAAACTCCGTTTGGCTTTCATTCACCAGCAACGGTCCATCCCCAAGTTTAGGGACCAATTCCTGGGAATACCACTCACTCACGTGACCCACACGTGAACCCAGCCGTAGTGTCGATGAGTAATCCTCACTACGGTGTGAATGGTTTTCCTCAGAACTATCCTGCTGAAACTCTTCAAGCTAGAGACAGGTATCATATGTTAGAAGAGCGCTTAAGAATGATTGAAGGGTCGAGCTCTAGAGCAAGAGAAGCTCGTGATCTGTATCTCATCCCTGATGTGGTTTTACCTCCTAAATTCAAAGTGCCTGACTTTGACAAGTACCGAGGCGTGACTTGCCCTAAAAGCCATCTGACCATGTACTGTAGAAAAATGGCTACACATTCTCATGATAACAAGTTGTTGATCCATTATTTCCAAGAGAGCCTTGCTGGGGCATCTCTCAACTGGTACATGCAGCTAGAACCGTCCCATATCCATTGTTGGAAGGACTTGGCTGATGCCTTCCTCAAACAGTACCAGTACAATACGGATATGGCGCCTGACAGAACACAGTTATAGAGCATGGCAAAAAAGAGATAATGAGTCATTTAAGGAGTATGCCCAGCGGTGGAGGGCTTTGGCTGCACAGGTGACACCCCCTTTGTTGGAGAAAGAACTGGTCTTCATGTTCATGGAAACCCTGCCACCGTTATACTATGATCGGTTGATCGGCAGCGTATCTTCCAACTTCTCAGACATGGTAATCATCGGTGAAACACTAGAAAATGGACTGAGAAGCGGCAAGATTGCCCATGGTTCCGCAGGTACAACCACCCACAAGAAGCCATTCTCCGGATTTTCGAAGAAGAAAGAAGGAGAGACCAACACCATCACCAAAAGCCCACCTTATCAACCACAAAATATCCCTGTCCCCACTCAAACACAACCAACCCGTCCACCACAAAGTAACTACCACAAAAACTACCAAGACAAAAAACAGACCACCTTTGATCCCATCCCCATGTCCTATGCTGACCTTTTTAGCTATCTTGCCACAAACAAGCTCATCAATACCAGACCCATGAAACCAGTCCAGCCACCCTACTTCCGAGGCTACAATCCCAATGTTACCTGTGCATTTCATGAAGGGGCAGTTGGACACGCTGTTGAGGACTGCAAGGCCTTTAAAATTGTAGTGCAAGATCTGATTGATACCAAAGGGATAACCTTCAAACAAGAAAGCCCAAGCATCACAACTAATCCGCTGTCTGGTCACGAGAAACCTGCAACCAATGCCATCCATGATATGGGGGGCCAATCCTTAATCAGAACTGTGGAGTGTATCCAGACACCCTTAGAGGTTATTCATGCAGAGCTGTGCAAGTTCGGGGGTCATCAAGAGAGGTTGTACTCAAAGAAGTCTGTGTTGATGTTAATTGTGCTGGGGCATGTGAGGCCTTCAAGACAGTTTTGCAGGACCTATTGGATCGTCATATAATCCAAATGGGTGTGCAAGAGAAAGAGGAGGATGTGCTGACTTTCCGATCAGATAAGAATAGAAATGTTCAGAAACCTATTGAGGTCACGTATAGCTGAAAGCCGATCGTGGAGAGACCTAAGACCATTGTGATTCCTGTCCCAGCTCCTTATCAAAAGAACAGTGCTGTTCCATGGAGCTATGGGGTGTCAGTTCCAATTCAGAAGCCTCAAGTTGTTCCCGATGTCACAAACATTGCGGGAAGCAGTGGAGTCACTAGAAGCGGACGTGTTTATGTCTCCGAAGTCCTGAAAGAATGTCCCTCAAAGGAAGATGAGGAAAGGATTCGCAAAGGTAAGGGTATAACACAAGAGCCCAAGGAAATTAGGAAGGTGTCAGAGCAAGAAGCCACAGAATTTTGGAAGATCATGCGGCAGAGTGATTACAAAGTGGTGGACTAGTTGCACCACACCCCTGCAAAGATCTCTATCATGTCCCTACTGCTCAATTCTGAGGCCCACCGTGCAGCTCTAATGCAAGTATTAAATGAAGCCCATGTAGCCTAGAATATCACTGTTGACCAGCTCGATGGCATCGTAGGGAATATTGTTGCATCCAATTATATTACCTTTACTGATGATAAGCTCACCCCTGAGGGGAAGGGGCATAATCAGACACTTCACATTTCAGTTAGATGTGGTGAATATACACTCTCTCGGGTCCTCATCGACAATGGATCCTCTTTGAATGTCATGCCCAAATCTACTATGAGCAGACTAGATGTAGACTGTTCGTATATGAAGCGTAGCTCAACACTAGTTAGGGCATTTGACGGATCCAAGAAGGAGGTTATGGGAGAAATGGAGTTCCAGATGCAGATAGGGCCAGAAGTATTTTATGTGAATTTTCAGATCATGGACATTGCATCATCCTATAGCTGTCTCCTGGGGAGACCCTGGATTCATGCTGCCGGCGCTGTTCCTTCATCCCTCCACCAAAGGCTTAAGTTTGTAGTCGACGACAAGCTGATAGTCGTTTTTGGAGAAGAAGAGTTCATAATTAGCAAGCCCCATCCTTCTCAATACATTGAGGCTGCAGAGGAGTCACTTGAATCTGCCTTTCAGTCGCTGGAAATTGCAAATGCTGCTTTCGTGAGGGAAGAAGCCCCATTGCCTGCACCAAAGATATCTAACGCTGCTATCATGGTAGCCAAGGTCATGTTGAAAAATGGTTACCAGATTGGAAAATGGTTGGGAAAGTCCGAGAAGGGAATTCTGGCGCCGGTTCAGCTGCGAGAGTACAAGGATAGGCGTGGGTTAGGATATTGGCCCACTCAAGCTGATAAGAAGAGAATGGCTGAGGAAAAGCGAGAAAGGAGGCTAGCTAAGCTTCAAGGGCGGGAACCAAGCTTGAAGAAGGTTCCTATCTATGATCTCTCCCAGAGCTTCAGGAGCGCGGATATGCTGGACCCCAATCAAGTGGCCGTCATTGAGGAAGAATCAGTTATGGAAGACAAAGGTGTGGACTTGGTGTGTCGCAGTGCTGCAGATGAAGAGCTTGATAATTGGAAGATCATTGATTTCCCTGTTATTTTCATTCCAAAGTAATGATTTTGCAATGCAAATTCTTTGGCTCTGCCCAAGGCCTTAGAATATTTCATAAGGGCATGCATGCATGTTTTTCCTTCGAATATCATCTATCAATAAAATGTTGTTTCGGACTCTCAAATGAATAAAATCGCTTTTCATTATCATGTGTCTTCATCTTGTGTTTCTATTTTGCTTGTTCATTTCTTTCTATTCCCGCAAATGCAGATCTAAAATGAATATCTTTGAAAATAATGATGCCAACGGTTCATATGTTAATTTTGATCACCCCGTTAATCAAGCTGAGGAGGATGTTGAGGATGACTGGGAAACTCCTCCAGAATTGATGAGAATGGTTGAACAAGAGGAGAAGGTTATTCAGGCGCATGGGGAATCTGTTGAGATAATTAACCTAAGCACAGAGGACAGTAATAAGGAAGTAAAGGTGGGTACTTCAATAAAGGAAAGTGAGCGCAAGAAGCTAATCGAACTCCTGCATGACTATGTTGATGTCTTCGCATGGACTTATCAGGATATGCCAGGGTTAGATACTGACATAGTGGTGCATAAGTTGTCGGTCAAGCCAGAATGTCCTCCGGTAAAGCAGAAACTGAGAAGAATGAAACCAGAAATGTCCTTAAAGATCACAGAAGAGGTGAAAAAGCAGTTTGACACCGGGTTCCTAGTGGTAGCCAAGTATCCGCAATGGGTTGCTAACATCGTGCCGGTTCCGAAAAAGGACGGGAAAGTTAGAATGTGCGTTGATTACAGAGATCTGAATCGTGTTAGTCCCAAAGATGATTTTCCCTGCCCCATATTGATGTCTTAGTGGATAGTACGGCGCAACATTCACCGTTCTCCTTCATGGATGGGTATTCAGGGTATAACCAGATCAAGATGGCTCCTGAGGATATGGAGAAGACAACTTTCACAACTCTTTGGGGAACATTCTGTTACAGAGTCATGCCATTCGGGTTGAAGAACGCCGGTGCTACCTATCAAAGGGCTATGGTCACATTATTTCACGACATGATGCACAAAGAAATAGAGGTCTACGTGGACGATATGATCGCAAAGTCTAAAACTGATGAGGAACACATTGTCAATTTGCAAAAGCTCTTCGAGCGGTTGAGAAAATTCAAGCTCAGAGTAAATCCTGCCAAGTGTACATTTGGCGTGCGATCAGGAAAGTTGTTGGGATTCATCATCAGCCAAAAGGGGGTAGAAATCGATCCAGACAAGGTGCGTGCGATTCTTGAGATGCCAGTTCCTAAAACAAAAAGAGATTCGGGGTTTCCTTGGAAGACTGAACTACATCTCTAGGTTCATATTCCAATTGACTGCCACTTGTGAACCAATCTTCAAACTATTGTGCAAGAATCAAGAGACCAAATGGAATGATGATTGTCAAGAAGCATTTGAAAAGATCAAGAAATATCTTCAGAATCCACCTATCATGATGCCTCCTGTACCCGGCAGACCTCTGATCCTGTACCTAACCTGCTAGACAGCTCAATGGGTTGTGTGTTAGGGCAACATGATGAATCTGGGAAGAAAGAGCATGCCATTTACTATTTGAGCAAGAAATTCACTAACTGTGAAACAAGGTACTCACTGCTAGAAAAGACTTGTTGTGCTTTAGCTTGGGCTGCTCATCGTTTGAGGCAGTACATGCTAAGTCACACTACTTGGTTGGTATCTAAAATGGATCCTATCAAGTAGATCTTCGAGAAGCCCGCACTTACAGGGAGACTTGCCCGTTGGCAAATGCAGTTATCAGAATATGATCTCCTATATGTCACTCAGAAAGCAATTAAAGGTAGTGCGCTGACCGAGTACTTGGCACACCAGCCCGTTGAAGATTATCAGCCTATGCAGTATGACTTTCCAGATGAAGATATCATGGCCTTGTTTGAAGAAGGGAAATCCCCAGAAGATGAAAGATGGAGAGTGGTGTTTGATGGTGCCTCCAACATATATGGGCACGGAGCCGGGGCAGTGCTGATTTCCCCTGATAATCGCTTCATTCCACTCACTGCCAGACTAAGCTTCTACGTCACCAATAATATTGCAGAATATGAGGCATGTATTCTTGGTATCCAGGCAGCCATTGATTGGAAAGTTAAGAGACTTGATGTGTATGAAGATTCAGCTCTAGTCATTCACCAAGTGAATGGTGATTGGGAGACCAGGGACTCCAAGTTGATCCCTTACCGAGATTACATTCTAGAGTTGGTTGAGCCTTTTGAGGAAATCACATTTCAGTATCTTCCTCGCAATGATAACCAGTTGGCTGATGCGCTAGCCACTTTGTCTTCAATGTTCAATGTCAACTACGACAAAAGCTTGACTCACATCAAGATTCAGTATCGAGATTTGCCAGCACATCATTACTGCGCGGCAATTGAGAAAGAGTCTGATAACAAGCCCTGGTATCATGACATCAAGCAGTACATCTTGAACAGAGAGTACCCTCCTGGAGCGTCAGAAAATGACAAGAGAACCCTCAGAAGATTGTCAAGGAATTTCTTTTTGAACGGTGAAGTTCTATACAAGGGGAATTATGATATGGTCCTCCTGAGGTGTGTGGCAGAAGAAGAGGCAACAAAAATCATGAAAGAAGTCCATGAAGGCTCATTTGGGGTTCATTCCAGTGGGCACACTATGGCAAGAAAAATCTTAAGAGCTGGCTATTATTGGTTGCGAATGGAATCAGATTGCTATAGTTTCGTGAGAAGATGTCACAAGTGCCAAATCTACGCTGATCACATTCATGTGCCACCTGCTTCCCTAAATGTCCTGACTGCATCCTGGCCATTCTCAATGTGGGGCATGGATGTCATAGGTCCTATCGAGCCTAAGGCATCAAATGGGCCTCGCTTCATCCTGGTCGCTATTGATTACTTCACCAAGTGGGTTGAAGCTACTTCATACTCCAGCATTACTAGCTCTGTGGTTGCTAAGTTCGTAAAGAGAGATCTGGTTTGTCGCTATGGGCTTCCAGACAAGATTATCACAGATAATGGCAGCAACCTGAATAGTAAGATGATGAAAGAGTTATGCGAGGACTTCAAAATCCAACATCATAATTCTTCTCCATACCGTCCCAAGATGAATGGGGCAGTCGAAGCAGCCAATAAGAAAATCAAGAGGATCGTGAAAAAGATGGTAGTAACCTACAAAGATTGGCATGCGATGCTTCCTTTCGCTTTGCATGGGTATCGTACCTCAGTGCGTACTTCAACCGGGGCAACCCCTTTCTCTTTGGTGTATGGGTCGGAAGCAGTCCTCCCTATTGAAGTTGAGATACCCTCCCTACGGGTGCTGATGGAAACCAAGTTGGAAGAAGCAGAATGGGTCCAGGCTCGTCTGGATCAGCTGAATCTCATTGAGGAGAAAAGAATTGATGCCCTGTGTCATGGCCAGTTGTATCAACAAAGGATGAAGACAGCTTTCGACAAGAAGGTTCGTCCCCGAGAATTCAGCGAAGGAGACCTTGTGCTCAAGAAGATCCTGCCTATTCAGAGTGACCCCCGTGGGAAATGGACTCCTAGCTATGATGGACCATATGTGGTAAAGAAAGCCTTTTCTGGAGGAGCATTGATACTCACCAACATGGATGGTGAAGAACTCAGAAACCCAGTCAATTCAGATTCAGTCAAGAAATATTACGCCTGAAAAAAATAAAGGAAAAAAAGAGAAAGATGAGCCAAGCAAGAATTAGCTCGCTAGGTTGAAAACCCGAAAGGGCGGCCTAGGCAAAAAGAGCGACCCGGTGGACTGAAAACTCGCAAAGAGCGGTCCAAGCAAAAATTAGGGTCAGAAAGGTTGGACTTAAAAAAGTAAAAGAGGCAAGCAGCGCCTCCAAAAGCTTGGATAAAAGGGTGATCAAGGATATAAGTATGGGTGATTGGCATCAACACTCCAAAGACAAAGTGTAACGCCCTAAAATAATTGATTAATTTTTTTAAGTAATTATTTTAGTTGTTAAGTGATAATAATATAATAGTACATTTGTTTGTGTGTCATAATATAATTTATGTCATATTATGCGAGGGGGATAGTATTAGTGAGAAGTGAAGTGTTAAAAGAAAAAAGGCTTGGGTTAAGTCGCATAAGCTAAGTAGAAAAGCCCATGAGACTAACTAAGTATAAATAGTTAATTTTTAGGGTTTTGCTCACATAATTAGAAAAAAACAAAGTGAGAGAGTGAGAATAGAGAGAAGAGGACGGCGCTAGAGAGGAGAAGAGAAGAGGGAAGTCGCGAATTGAGAGGGGGCTAAGGCAAGCAAGGATTTCGAGTTCTTCAAAAACAAGGTAAGGGTGGGGTTCTGTCTATCTAATGGGTTATATGAATGTCTCTATGTGGGGTGGTTAATGGAACCCTAGGTGATTAAGATTAGAGAACCTTAGTTTTAAGGATTGATTATGTTTGATGATGAATATATGTGCTTAAAAGTGTTTAAACATGAATTGACGATGTCCAAGCATGATTGATGATGATTGTATGTGATTGGTGATGATTAAATGTGTTTTGACGGTGATTAAATGTGATTAATGGTGTCTAGACATGATTGGTGATGATTAACATGTTTGATGATGATTTGGATGTGATTGTTGGTGTTTGGTGTTGTGTGTTGTTGATTTTAAACAAAATTTCTGGTTGTAGGGCGCATAGGGCGCATTCTGCGTGTATTCTGGAAACAATCTAGCAGTCCGAAAGTTATGTGGTTTACCTTTTTAAAAACTAGACTTAATGCTCGTTAATTTGGCGCTAGTTTGGTTGCATTCGGAGTTGTATAGCTCGAGTTAAAGGTGTTGCAAGTTAGGTAAAAATTCTGGAAACGATCTGAGTATAGGTTCGGATATACAGTAACTGGGAACAATCTAGTGGTCCGAAAATTATGTGGTTTACCTTTTTAGAAACTAGACTTAATGCTTGTAAATATGGCACTAGTTTGGTTGCATTTGGAGTTGTATAGCTCGAGTTATAGGTGTCACAAGTTATGTTAAAATTCTAAAAACAATCTGGATATAGGTTCGGTATTTCGTGTATAACGTTTTCGTTTGAACTCCGTTTTGAATGATTCTTGATTCATTGAAAACTACACTCAATTGTTTCGGGTTAGGCTCAAGTCCCATGTCATTTGACTGAGGTTTGATAATTCTAGAGGTGACACAAGCTAGGTCATGTTTGCTGTCACTGTTTTTGCTGTCACTGTAAACAATTTTGTTTTCGCAATATCTTTTGATCCGGGAATCCGATTTGGACGTTCTAAAATGTTTTGGAAAGCTTATTTTGAGGCCTAACTGAATATTCTAATTTTAAGGCAAAAAGTGACTGTTTCTGGTGTCGTTAATTTTTAAGCGTGTCTGTTGATTTAATGGTTAAGTGTCGGCTGCTTGTCCGTGGTTGTTGATAGCTGGGCGCCCGTGTGGCTGCCCGGTAGGTGCTGTCCTAGGTGTTGTCAATTACAATGATATTGATGTTAACCATGTTAGTCGATTGTTACATACGTTGGATTGCCCATATATATGAGTATGGATTATGTCGTTGCCGTTGATGTTGTTAAATGTTATTGTTGCTGTTGGCGTCCCGTCTTACGTCGTTGTTGTGATCTGGTGTCGTAGGCCTATGGCCAGTGTGGTGATTTATGTTGTTGTCGTGCCGATTATGTGATTGTGTTGACATGTTGTGCATATCCGTTGCGTCGCATCCATATCATGTGGATTAGGCTTCGGCCAGCGTTGTGGATTAGGCTTCGGCCAGCGTTGTGGATAAGGCTTCGGCCAGCGTTGTGATTTAGGCCTATGGCCAGCGTTGTGACTTGGTACCGCATGCATGTGCATTCCATACTGCATGATTGACTAGTGAAATTATGTGACTATTGTGACGAGATGAATGTGATGACCTGACCGAATGCATATTGCTTTTCATACGATTTATTAGATAGTGTGATATCTCACCCCTTCTGTTTGAATGTTACCCCTATGTTGGTAACGTGCAGGTAATAGCGAATGAAGGCAGAGTACCTTCATATAGTCGGGTCGGTGTCGTCGCTCTGAAACGTAGCACTCGGAGGATGAACGCTCATTTATATTCCTTATGTCGTTACATTTGTTGAACTTAAGTTTATGGCCGTTATGACTATTCATGTTGTGAACTTTTTGGAATTTTATCGTTAAGTTGAACCCTTGATTTTCCGCTGCATGTTAAATGAAAGTCAGTTATTTTTGAAGTATGATTTCGTTGGCGAATTTCAGTTGAAAATTGTAGCACTCAAAATGATTTTTGAAACTCTGATTTATTTAGTAATTTGCCGAGTAGATTTTGGGTGTTACACAAAGAGCGCTCATAAGATCTGTTGCGTCCATTTTTTTTTGTTTTTTTTTTAGTTTCAAAAAATTATCAATGTACTCTTTTCAGTCGGCGCGACCTTTTGCGCGTTCGGTTTCCATATGAATAAAAAGTCCAAATTTTCCACTCCGTCTGCTTATTGTTTTATCATTGCTTCCTTTTCATTTGTGCTTTAAACTGATGTTTTATGGTAGATGATAAATGAATTATGAAAATGTGCATAAATCAGAGCATTAAAATCATTGCGAAACTTTTGAAAATCATGAGAAAAGAAATGATCTCTCAATCAGGTAAATTCACAAGAATCAAACAAAAGCACTGATCGCGTCAAAACAATTCTCAAAAGGCTGAAGCATGACCCTCGCACCATTATGGACGACCATCGTGCCTCATAACGCAAGTCCTACGATTTGGTCGAAACAGCAAAAAAAAAACAAAAGAGCAATAAAACAATTAAAATTCATGCATTGCATTCATCAAACATAGACAAAAAAATTCATGCAAGCAAAAAGAAACTCCTGCATCACATCACATTCATCCCATCAAAAAGCAATCATGGCATTTGCATTGCATGCATTTGTTCATCTCACTTGCAGGTACAAGGACGGATAAGTACTTCGATGTTAATCCTCGCACTCAGTTCCCATAAAATGCCCTCTTAGTTCGGAGTTCAAATGCTTTTCAGTTCGGCGCTCAAGCGTGCATTGCAGTTTGGAGTTCAAATCGCTCTTATCAGAGTTCAGTGCTCCCTTTTGTTCATGGTCTCACATCGTGTACGAGCAACGCGATGGACCGCAGCCCCATGTGAGGTTCAACGGAATAGTTGTATCAGCCTAAGATACAGTGGACGCTGTGCATTGATTAGTATATCAGTTCCGGAGCTGATAACGATCCCCCCGGTCGCTCGAATGACCAGAGATTCTCAGGGTGCGTGCTCCTCAAAGCCACGTGCAAACTCGGATTCGCAAGGGTTCGTTTACAGGTTTTAGGCAGCCTGGCATTTTACCGCTTTCTTTATCGCTTTCTTCATTTAGCGCTTTCCTTGCCTTTCGCAGTAAGCGTGCATGTTGTTAATCATTTCGTTTATTGTTTCCTCATCAACACTCCATGTAACACCCCAATTCTACCCGTTCATTTTATTAATTATCAGAGTGCGGGAAATTAAATTCAAAACAGAAATTGGAGCGTCACATACGACATTTTCAAAAATGCAACAACGTATTAATTAAACAATGTGGAGAAATAACTCATCTTAGTTTACTTCACAGAATAATAAACGGTATCTCAAAAAGTCACAACGTTGGTTTCAGACACAACTAGTGCTACAAAATAAATCATAATGACAGCGCTCATCCCCTCCCCGGGTGCTACGTATCAGAGACGACGCTGACTCATTAATAAAGAAGACCTGGTCTTCATTTGCGACTACCTGCACGTTACCCACGTAGAGGTAACATTCAAACAGAAAGGGTGAGTCCAACAGCATAAAAGAGAGTATGATAAGAGGTATACTAAGATCTCAGCAACTATAAATACTAGTCACAACATCATACATAAACAGCCAGCAACAGCACCAACAGGCAACAACATTAAACTACAACGTCAGGCAACGGCAACGTGACATGAGAATGCGTATGAAATGCAACCCACAACACGGGTATATGCATGTGGTACCAATCAACGTAAACAGCCTTTGTGGCTTCAACAACAACGTATTAAACAGAGCTCCAAGACCGCAGCCTACAACAACGTGGTATGCATATGCAATGCATGGGACACCATGTACAACTCATCAGACCCTCAACAACGCTTCAAACAACATGCACAACAACATCATCAACAACATCTTTTGGTCACCTCTGACCCAACAACAACAACAACGTGGTTTGGTCATATTGACCCAACAACAACGACAACAACGTTAAATTTTTAGCCCAACAATATCAACAACATCATTTAGTCATCATTAGTACATTTGCATCACCGTTATTAGTTCGTCATATTTGACACAGCATCACTATTATTATTGTTAATCATAATTGACACTACCAGACATCACAACACCGGGCAGCACGATGTGGCGCCCTACAGCAACAAAATCAGCAACACTAACACATTCAGGTGCCGGACAGCAGCAGAGCTGGCGCCAAACAGCAACATAAACATATTCTGGCGCCAAACAGCAACATAACACAGCAACAGCAACATAAAACGGCAATATAAACCAGCAACAGCAACATAAAACAGCAACGTAAAACAGCCACATAAAACAGCAACAATAATACAAAACAGTTCATTTTGCCTTAAAAATAGAATAATCGGTTAGGCCTCTGAATGAGCTCTTCAACGCATCCTAGAACGCCTCAATCGGATTCCCGGATCAAAAGATATCACGAAAACAAACAAGGTGCAGAAATTCCGTAACCATGCACTTACTTTGGCGAATTGATTAAAATAGTAACCCACACCGGATTTCGACAAATAAATACTTGTTGGAAAGACCTATGGGTCTACTCCTTATTCCTAAGTTCAGTTTTTTGAAAAAGAGAGTCTAACAGGTACAGTTTTCAAAAACACACATACTAGTTTCAAAAGAGGGCAGTTTCTGTCCTTCAAGTTCAAGCAGTTCTAAAATGACCAAAACTCAATCAAATTGCATGAAACTTGTGCATAAACTGGGGTGAATTATGTCTAGTTTTCAAAGAAATTGGATTCGTTCGAAAATGAGTTCTTTTGAAAACGCAGTGACCAAAACACTGACCCTATGTCCATATTGTTTCCAGAATCTTACCCTAACTTGTGAAATTCATATCTTGAGCTACACAACTCTAAACGCAACCAAACCAGTGCCAAATTAACAAGCATTAAGTCTATTTTCCAAAACAGTAAACCACATAATTTTTTCAGTCAACACAACGTTCCCAGTTACCGAAATACTGAACCTCTACCCAAGTCGTTTCCAGAATTTTAACCTAACTTGTTTCACCTATAACTTAAGTTTTACAACTCCAAATGCAACCAAATCAGTGCCAAATTAACAAGCATTAAGTCTACTTTCCATAACAACAAACCACATAATTTCTTTGCAACGTTTCATCAAAACACGTCTTTGGCATGCAACAAGCACCTAACGTGCATCCAATCCACAAAACACATTTCATTGACAGTTATACATTATATTTCCGTTCACACATATTATCAAACACCTAGCTAGCATTATAATTACTAATCCCTTGCATACAACCCATCATACATTCTCTTATACCATTTAACCCCCCTTACCTTAGTAATTTCGATGATGGTGAGACCCTTCCTTGAATCACCAACAAGAAAACGCAGCAACTACTTCTTCTTTCTCCCTCCTTGAACTCGCGATCTCTCTCTTTTCCTCCTCTCTTCGCCGCGGCTTCTCTTCTCTCTTCTCTCCCCCTTGGCCGCGCGCACTGCTCTCTTTTCTCTTCTCTCCTTTTCTTTTATTTTCTTTCTCTCCAAGTGTCTAAGACACTAACCCTAGAGCATAAATATTATGGGTCCTAGTGTCTTGGGCTCTTTTTGCCACTTAGTTAATTACTAACACTTCTCCTCTTTTAATTAAATTACCACTCCCTCATTTGCTACACACCACCCCTTATTTAAATTAAAACACCATTCATTCCTTTTATTATAACCGACCAACATAACACCTAGATAAATTAATTAAATAAATACTTGATTATTTTGGGGCGTTACAACTCTCACCCACTTAGAATATTTTCGTCCTCGAAAATTTTAACTAATATGAACATGGTTATGCTCTAAGCAGTTCATACCCAAGGTTACATCTAACCCACCCAACGGCAAACAAACAAAATTCACAACAAAGTCTCTTGTCGAAAACCGACAGGGGACACAGAGAACACACCAGGCAATACAAGATCAATCATAGCAGACAACACAAGACCTAAACGTTCACAACATTCGACAGTACTAAAACAATGGGTGGCATCGGTATTGACAATAGATTCTAGCGGAGTACTCTTAACGAAACACGTACCTCTAAAACGATCATCATTCTTCAGTAGACTCAGTACCCGCCAAGGCAAACACCTTCCCACTAGACCTTTCTTTCTTCGGCTTTGGACACTTAGTACTGATGTGCCCCACCTCTCCACAGTTGAAACATACCATATCCTTGCGATCACACTCGGACATCTTATGACCCTCTTTACCACAGCGGAAGCACCTTGATACCTTGATAGTGCATGTTTCAATATCTGTGGGCATTCAAATGAGAGCAAGTTAATTATTTTTGAACTAAACCAAGTCAAGGATGAAAAATACAATTTATTCTATCAATGATAATTTTCGTATAACTTTTTGGAAGAAAATCCTAGTTCAAAATAATTAAAAGGCATTTTTCCCATTTTTATTGCACAAGAAAGCTGAAAAAGGACCATTAAATGTTCCCCGATTATTAAATGACAACTTTTATTGTCATGAATAATTAGAGGGATATTTTTATGGTGCCCAAAAATATGTGACACATTTTCAATAGGTGCACTATCATTTGCATACCCAAAAATTCAAAATTCAAATAGAAAGTACAAAGTGTCCTCAATAAGACAAAAGACCAAAAAGGAGAAGCAATTTTCCCTCCCCATTTTTGTTGTCATGGCCGAATTCCCTCTCTCTCTCTCTCTGTCTCTCTCTCCACAATTTCTTCCACACCCTTCTATTGTACGATTATTCCTTAAGAATATTCTTGTACTATCCTTAATCCTACCCATTTCATACACATCCCTAATTCCCACACACTCTCATGTAGATTCATACCCCTTTTTTGTAAATGACACCATCCTCTCACACTCACTCCTTCATAAGAAATTGCAAACTTACTTAAAATAGAACATCCCATTCCTATTCTACCCTTAACCCTAATTTCACCCAAGACCATATATGAGCCTACTCTCCCAAAATACAAGAACAAGTTCATTTTTTGCACAAAAACCTCTACTTCCTCCTCTCCTTGGGCGAATACCTCCTCCTCTCCCTCACCTCATCTTTTTCAATTTCTTCACTCAATCATCCATTAAAACACCTTTCCTACACTAAATCTTCTATCCTTCTTGCATTCTTCTCAAATATTCACCTTCAAATTCAAGGATCAAGTTCAAAGTTGAAGATTGAAGAGTAGATTAAAGGGGTTTTGCATTCATTCATCTCATTTCCTTCCTTATTCTAGCTTGGAGTTGAGGTACACTTTAAAACCTAGCATCATCTTCCAATTTTAGCATCAAAGATGTAAATCATCACTTCATTTTGGCATCCCATTGCATTTTAATGTCATAATGTTAGCATAGTTGTTGTTGTTGAGTGAGAGATGTATTTCAAGTATCTTGACAAACACTTTGGGAGGCTTGGGTGCTTGGAATGCTTCTCTTCTTTAGAATAAATTGTGTTGTTGTTATTTCACTCATTTATTGTTGTTTTCATGAATAAAATGCTGATTTGAAGCTTATTTCATTTCGCATATTAGAGGAAAATTAGGGTTTGTGTGATTGTTATGCATTTCTTTGCTTGATCATGTGAATCCTTGCCAAAAGTTTAATCTATGTTGTTCTCTTGCATTATCTTGTGTTTCCATGAATAAAATGAGATTTAGGGTTTATGTTAGTTTCGCATGTTTCAAAGAAATTAGGGTTTATGAGATTTTTGATGAGTTGGTTGTCTAATCTTGTAATTACTTGGAATTTGTAACATCCCCAAAATAATTAATCGAGTTATTTGGAAGTAAACCCAATTGAATTAATTTGGTACTTAATTGGTAAAATTATTGAGTGCTAAAATTAATTATTGGCTGTCACAGGGTCGTTGACCGAATAATACGGACCAAGGAAGTTTTGGAATCGAAATAAGGAATTTGGGTCAATATGGTAATTGGACCACGCCACCACTTATTTATTAATAAAATAAATATGTGTGTGTGTGTGTTAATTAAAAGAAAGGAAAGAAGAGGAGGATACGAACAGAAGAAAAGAAAACAGAGAAAGAAGAGAAGAGAAGGAAAGGAGAAAGAAGAAGAGGAAAGAAGAAGAGAAAGGAAGAAGAAGAGGAAACCCCATCACCTCAAATTTCAGCACAATCACCATCTCCCTCTCCTCTACAAAACCCATATCTTAGGTAAGCCTCTCCTCCATTTTTCCCCCTTCTATTTGACTTCGAAAATTGAAGGTTTGTGGGGAGAATTTGTTGAAATCAAGGATTAATAGGTTGTGTTGGTGATTGGGTTATGCTTAGGATCGAAGCTAGGAGCGGATTGAACGCGATTGGAAGCTCGGAACGAAGTTAGGAGCGGTTCGTTGTTGTTTGGGTTCGATTCGGTGATTTCGACGTTTCGGCAAATTCGGTTCGATATCGGCTCTCGCTTCAAGGGTGAGTTTTACTCACGCTTAGGATGTTTTTGTGTCTCGTTAGTTTTTACGTTAATTGGTTTCGAGAAATTTTGGAACGAAAACCGTTATTTGAAAATATGTCGTGTTTTAATACAATTCGTTTTGATTAAGTTTTTGATTGGATTGATTGATTTTGTGGCTTGAATTGGACTCATTTTACTGGTTGTCAAATCTGTTTTTGATCGGAACAAAGATCGGAATTGAGCGGAATAGCGGATTTCGCGAAAATCGCAAAATCTGTCTTAACAGACCCCTGTTCTGCCTGTTCGCGCCTCACCTGCGCTCCAGGCGCGACTTCAGCGCAGAATGACAGAACATTCTGCCAGTTCGCGCTGAACTTGCGCTCCAGGCGCGACTTCAGCGCAGCTTGGCAGAATTTCAACAGTTTTTCACTGTTTTTGTTTTCGCGATATCTTTTGATCCGGGAACCCGATTGAGGTGTTCTAAGATGCGTTGGAAAGCTTATTCAGAGGCCTAACTGAATATTCTAGTTTTAAGGCAAAATGAACTGTTTTTGATATTGAAAATTGTGTCAAAAAGTGGTCAACTAGAGTGCGAGTGTGAACTTCGAATTTATAAAATTGTGGATTAAAGTGTGTCATGGATTGTCTGATTTGATGGACCGTGGGTTCATAGTACTGTAGATATATATGTTTATATGTATATCGAGTTGGGTGACGACCCATGTTTTGACATACTAGGCGGGGCAGTCATGCTCCCCCAACCTAGGCTCCGTGCCAATAGGAGAATGTACTATTGGTAAGGGGGTTCACCGGGATTAGCACTGGATTTGCAGTCGGTGTTATGTCATGAGTTTGTTGTACGTACACCGGGATTAGCACTGGATTTGCAGTCGGTGTCGTACTGTGCGATACACCGGGATTAGCACTGGATTTGCAGTCGGTGCCGCACTTTGTTTGTTCACGTTCACCGGGATTAGCACTGGATTTGCAGTCGGTGTCGTGTTGGTTTTAAAAAGGATTATTAATTGAACCGAGAGAGTTAGTAGGGGTCTCGGTAGAACTCACTGAGATTGTATCTCACTGTTTAAATGTTGTTGTTTTACAGATAAACAGGGACAGAAGAAACCTCAGAGGCACGAGTAGGTGGCCCCGAGTGATGGATGATGACTTAGTTTTACGTTTAAGTTTATTTCCCTTCTGTTGTCTGTGTATCACAATACTATGGCATTAGTATTATGTTATCTTTCATTCCGCTTTCTTGTATGACTCTGACTACCATAGTTGCTGACAGGTTATGGTCTTGTTTGTATATAAGACTATTTTGTTTTATTCAGCAAAAAAATTTATAATGGTATTCAGTGTCTGAACAGGAAATAATATCTCTGATGTATGTTTAATGTGCACTTGGGTGTTTTTAACAAATAAAAATACCAGGGTGTTACAGTTGGTATCAGAGCGGTTCGACCTAGTCGGACTTAGCTAATAGGGTCTTTGCTTTTTCCAGTTGTGATTTTCTTAGTATGCTATTAGACATTGAGCTTGATCAACTTAATACTTTGTGCATATTTCGCAGAATCATGGCCAGAAGAGGTAGAGGCGTTCCTCCTCCTGTTGATCCAAATTTTGAGTGGATGCAGAATGTAATTGAGAACCAGCAGAAAATGATGCAAGACATGATGCTTATGCATCAGCAGCAACAAATCCTACAGCAAAATGCTCAGCAGCATCAAGCCCCAGAGCCACAAGTGAACCCAAGGAGAATTTTCACAGAGTTCCTGAAAATGAAACCCTCCGAGTTTAGAGGTGGGCCGGATGTCATGAGAGCACAACATTGGCTGGATGACATTGAAAAGATCTTTGTAACAATGCAAGTGACCGATGAAGACAAGTTGAGGTTGGCATCCCATATGTTGAAGGGAGAGGCCAATAACTGGTGGACAAATGCTAGGGCCATGATGGAGACAATGGGAACTCCCCCGACTTGGGACAATTTCCGAACATCATTTTTAGAACAATTCTTCCCCACGGCTATGAGGTTGGATAAGGAAAATGAGTTTTTGACTTTTACACAAGGAGGCTTGACCGTGGGCCAATACACGGCTAAATTTGAAGAGTTGTATCAATTCTTCGGTTTAGCTGGATATGCCCCAAGTGACCAATGGAAAACTGACAGGTACAAATATGGGTTGAGAGAAGATATTGCTCAAAGTCTTAGTTCTTTTCCGAGAACCAACTATGCAGCCATGGTACAACAAGCTTATATCGCCGAAAGTGATTTGTCAAGGTTGTATGCAAGCAGAAAGGCATTCCATCAGAGCAAGAGGAACACTGGATCATCTAGTTCTCAGATGGGTCCCAGGCATGACTCGGGGAAAGGAGGTAAGTACAAAGGGAAGCAGGTGCAATCGTCTGACTCTGCACAATTCAGGAATTGTAGACTTTGTGGAAGACATCACCGCGGAGAGTGTCCGCCAAGGCCCGATCGGTGCTATGTTTGCAATGAAGAGGGGCACTATGCAAATAAGTGCCCAACAAAGAAGAATCCGCAAAGAGCACCAAATGCTCCTGGTCAGGGGCGAATCAACACATTAGATGCTCGAACCATCACTCCTTCTGATAATCTTCTGAGGGGTACGGGATCTCTTTTTAATAATTCAGTCAATATTTTATATGATTCTGGTGCAACTCACTGTTTTATCTCGCAAGCATGTGTGGATCGGTTGGGATTAGCATTGTCTGAGCTATCCGAACCGATAACTATTTTAACTGCTGCCAAGGGTCGTGTCCAGACCCAATCATTATGTGAAAATTGCCTACTTGTCATAGGCGACAGACAGTTTGTTGTAAAATTTATTTGCTTGCCTATGAGAAGCATGGATATTGTTCTGGGTATGAATTGGATGGCTGAAAATCATGTAACAATCAACTGTGCCGATCGAACTATTAGCTTCGCCTCCGAATCCGTAGGATTGACACAGGCAGATTCTGAAGCGACGATCTCTTACACCGAAGCAAGCCAGTCATTATTCCAAGGTGCGGAAGCTATTCTTATTATGTTATCTGCATCTACTGAAACGGGTTTAGATTTGTCATCTGTGCAAGTGGTAAATGAATTTCTAGATGTCTTTCCAGAAGAAGTTTCATCCTTACCTCCTGACCGAGAGGTAGAATTCTCAATAGAATTGATTCCTGGTACAGGATCAATCTCTATTGCTCCTTATAGAATGTCTCCTTTAGAGTTGAAGGAACTGAAGTCTCAACTTGAGGAATTGATATCGAAAAGGTTTATCCGACCGAGTGCTTCTCCATGGGGTGCTCCGGTGTTGCTAGTCAAAAAGAAGGATGGTAGCATGAGGTTGTGCATAGATTATCGACAATTGAATAAAGTGACGATCAAGAATAAATATCCCTTGCCAAGGATAGACGATTTGCTCGACCAACTTAGAGGTGCTGTGGTATTTTCAAAAATTGATCTGAGGTCGGGCTATCATCAAATAAAGGTACGAGCCTTAGATATTCCGAAGACAGCTTTCCGTACGAGGTATGGACATTACGAGTTCGTAGTGATGCCCTTCGGTTTGACTAATGCTCCAGCGGTATTCATGGATTACATGAACCGAGTATTTCACACGTACCTTGATCAGTTTGTGGTAGTTTTTATTGATGATATCTTGGTGTACTCTAAGACCATTGAGGACCATGTTCAACATCTCCGCATCGTTCTGAACGTACTCCGAGAAAAGAAATTGTATGCCAAGCCGTCGAAGTGTGACTTCTGGATGCCGGAAGTGAAGTTTTTGGGACACGTGATTTCCCAATCGGGAGTTGCTGTGGATCCCAGTAAAGTAGAAGCGGTGTTGAACTGGGAACGACCAACATCTGTTACAGAAATAAGAAGTTTCTTGGGTCTAGCCGGTTACTACAGGAGGTTTATCCAAGGTTTTTCACAATTGGTTCTTCCACTTACTCGGTTGACTCGCAAAGCCCAACCGTTTATATGGGATGCCGATTGTGAGGAATGTTTTCAAGAATTGAAGGTTAGATTGACTTCTGCTCCAATCCTAATTCTTCCAGATCCGTCTTTGGAATTTCAAATTTACAGCGATGCTTCTGGGAAGGGTTTGGGGTGTGTTCTCATGCAGAACCAACAAGTTGTAGCTTATGCCTCCAGACAGTTGAAGACTCATGAAGAGAATTATCCGACTCATGATTTGGAGTTGGCAGCTATTGTGTACGCACTGAAGATTTGGAGACATTACCTGTATGGGTCTCGTTTCGAAGTCTTTAGTGATCATAAAAGCTTGAAATATCTGTTTGACCAGAAGGAGTTGAATAACAGGCAGAGAAGATGGGTGGAGCTTCTGAAGGATTATGACTTCGAACTGAAGTATCATCCGGGAAAAGCTAATGTTGTAGCCGATGCACTAAGTAGGAAATCCATTCATATAGCAGGATTAATGATGCATGAAATGGAATTGTTGGAGTCTTTCCGGGACTTAAATGTGGATTCAAAGCCAAAAAGGAACCGGTTGGTGTTGAGCCACATGAGGATCTCTAGTTCCATAAGGGATTCTATTCGCTTAGCACAGGAAGTTGATATGAAACTACAATCACAGAAAGTGATGCCAGACTTTACCGAAGATAGTGATGGAGTTATTTGTTTCAACGGTAGGATCTGTGTGCCTGATAATGAAGATATTAAAAAGCAAGTGCTTGAAGAAGCACACCGAAGTTTATTTTCTGTACATCCTGGATCCACCAAGATGTATAGAGATTTAAAACAAATGTATTGGTGGCCGGGAATGAAGTTAGAAATTGCTGAATTCGTATCACAATGCTTAACTTGTCAAAAAGTTAAGATAGAACATCAGAAGCCTGCTGGTCTGCTACGGTCACTAGACGTGCCAGTGTGGAAATGGGAAGACATTTCTATGGATTTTGTAATGGCATTGCCAAGGTCTCAAGCCGGTAACGACTCCATTTGGGTAGTTGTGGATCGGTTAACCAAATCAGCTCATTTTATTCCAGTTCGTTCTAGCAGTAAAGTATCCAAGTTAGCTGAGGTGTATTTGAAGAACATAGTAAGGTTACATGGGGTTCCTACCAGTATAGTGTCGGATCGAGATCCGAAATTCACTTCTCGATTTTGGAAAGCTCTGAATGAAGCATTGGGAACTAAAGTACTTCTTAGTACCGCTTATCACCCGCAGACAGACGGTCAGACCGAGAGAACTATCCAGACCTTAGAGGATATGCTTAGGGCTTCGGTGCTTGATAACGGGAAGAAATGGGAGGATCATCTTCCATTGGTGGAATTTTCATATAACAACAGTTATCATTCCAGTATCGGAATGGCACCTTATGAAGCCTTGTATGGTAGGAAATGCAGGACTCCATTGTGTTGGTGGGAAGTAGGTGAGAACCGATTGTTAGGACCCGAGGTGATTCAAGACACTACTGAAAAGATCCGCCAGATCAGGGAAAGAATGAAAGCCGCTCAAAGTAGGCAAAAGAGCTATGCTGATAAAAGAAGAAGGCCGTTGGAATTTGAGTCGGGCGATCATGTGTTTTTGAGATTATCACCAACAATTGGCACAGGTAGGGCATTACGGGTGAAGAAACTCAGTCCTCGGTATATTGGACCTTTCCAGATAATCGAGCGAATAGGGCCTCTTGCATACCGTATTGCTTTGCCTCCACCATTGTCAAATCTGCATGATGTATTCCATGTGTCTCAGTTGCGGAAGTACATTCCCGATCCAAGCCAACCGTTAGATTTTGAAACGATTGACCTTCGACCGGACTTGTCCTTCCAACCTAATCCGAATTACATCATGGAACATGGCGAGAGGACGCTACGGACAAAGTCAATTCCCATTGTCAAGGTGGTTTGGGATGGTTTTTCTGCCGAGGAAGCTACTTGGGAGTTGGAGGACGATATGCGGACTCGGTATCCGTATTTGTTCTCTTGAGGTATGTTGTGTCTAATTTTGAGGACAAAATTCTTTCAAGTTGGGGAGAATGTAACATCCCCAAAATAATTAATCGAGTTATTTGGAAGTAAACCCAATTGAATTAATTTGGTACTTAATTGGTAAAATTATTGAGTGCTAAAATTAATTATTGGCTGTCACAGGGTCGTTGACCGAATAATACGGACCAAGGAAGTTTTGGAATCGAAATAAGGAATTTGGGTCAATATGGTAATTGGACCACGCCACCACTTATTTATTAATAAAATAAATATGTGTGTGTGTGTGTGTTAATTAAAAGAAAGGAAAGAAGAGGAGGATACGAACAGAAGAAAAGAAAACAGAGAAAGAAGAGAAGAGAAGGAAAGGAGAAAGAAGAAGAGGAAAGAAGAAGAGAAAGGAAGAAGAAGAGGAAACCCCATCACCTCAAATTTCAGCACAATCACCATCTCCCTCTCCTCTACAAAACCCATATCTTAGGTAAGCCTCTCCTCCATTTTTCCCCCTTCTATTTGACTTCGAAAATTGAAGGTTTGTGGGGAGAATTTGTTGAAATCAAGGATTAATAGGTTGTGTTGGTGATTGGGTTATGCTTAGGATCGAAGCTAGGAGCGGATTGAACGCGATTGGAAGCTCGGAACGAAGTTAGGAGCGGTTCGTTGTTGTTTGGGTTCGATTCGGTGATTTCGACGTTTCGGCAAATTCGGTTCGATATCGGCTCTCGCTTCAAGGGTGAGTTTTACTCACGCTTAGGATGTTTTTGTGTCTCGTTAGTTTTTACGTTAATTGGTTTCGAGAAATTTTGGAACGAAAACCGTTATTTGAAAATATGTCGTGTTTTAATACAATTCGTTTTGATTAAGTTTTTGATTGGATTGATTGATTTTGTGGCTTGAATTGGACTCATTTTACTGGTTGTCAAATCTGTTTTTGATCGGAACAAAGATCGGAATTGAGCGGAATAGCGGATTTCGCGAAATTCGCAAAATCTGTCTTAACAGACCCCTATTCTGCCTGTTCGCGCCTCACCTGCGCTCCAGGCGCGACTTCAGCGCAGAATGACAGAACATTCTGCCAGTTCGCGCTGAACTTGCGCTCCAGGCGCGACTTCAGCGCAGCTTGGCAGAATTTCAACAGTTTTTCACTGTTTTTGTTTTCGCGATATCTTTTGATCCGGGAACCCGATTGAGGTGTTCTAAGATGCGTTGGAAAGCTTATTCAGAGGCCTAACTGAATATTCTAGTTTTAAGGCAAAATGAACTGTTTTTGATATTGAAAATTGTGTCAAAAAGTGGTCAACTAGAGTGCGAGTGTGAACTTCGAATTTATAAAATTGTGGATTAAAGTGTGTCATGGATTGTCTGATTTGATGGACCGTGGGTTCATAGTACTGTAGATATATATGTTTATATGTATATCGAGTTGGGTGACGACCCATGTTTTGACATACTAGGCGGGGCAGTCATGCTCCCCCAACCTAGGCTCCGTGCCAATAGGAGAATGTACTATTGGTAAGGGGGTTCACCGGGATTAGCACTGGATTTGCAGTCGGTGTTATGTCATGAGTTTGTTGTACGTACACCGGGATTAGCACTGGATTTGCAGTCGGTGTCGTACTGTGCGATACACCGGGATTAGCACTGGATTTGCAGTCGGTGCCGCACTTTGTTTGTTCACGTTCACCGGGATTAGCACTGGATTTGCAGTCGGTGTCGTGTTGGTTTTAAAAAGGATTATTAATTGAACCGAGAGAGTTAGTAGGGGTCTCGGTAGAACTCACTGAGATTGTATCTCACTGTTTAAATGTTGTTGTTTTACAGATAAACAGGGACAGAAGAAACCTCAGAGGCACGAGTAGGTGGCCCCGAGTGATGGATGATGACTTAGTTTTACGTTTAAGTTTATTTCCCTTCTGTTGTCTGTGTATCACAATACTATGGCATTAGTATTATGTTATCTTTCATTCCGCTTTCTTGTATGACTCTGACTACCATAGTTGCTGACAGGTTATGGTCTTGTTTGTATATAAGACTATTTTGTTTTATTCAGCAAAAAAATTTATAATGGTATTCAGTGTCTGAACAGGAAATAATATCTCTGATGTATGTTTAATGTGCACTTGGGTGTTTTTAACAAATAAAAATACCAGGGTGTTACAGAATTGAACATTGATTATGATATTTATTTGCTTAAAACTTGTTGTTCTCATGAATTTGCTTGCAAATCATGCCCTATGTTGATGATTGGCAAGAGGACTCTCACTTGTGCTTTGATGCACACTTTAAGTGTCGAGGATTGCCTAAGAGGATTCAATTTCTTTTGTGATTCCTAGTGAACAAGAATGCAAATTTAGGTTTTCTTTCCTTACCAATTGCTTTGATTACCAAAAACAACTTATAAATCATTTTGAAATGTTCTTGGTCTTACAAATAAGTAATTGTTTTGAAACAATTTTTGGTTTTGTGTTGACGATTTGGTAAGAGGATTTGACACCTATGCACTTGTGCATATCCCAAGTGTCAAAGATTACCTAAAGGGATTCAACACCCTAATTGCCTAAACTTGTCAATTTAGTCTTAAGACTTGCCTATGATCTTGCATGAGGCAAATGCCCCTTTTAATTTATTCCTTCCATGTGGTTGATTGAAGAAATGTATTAGACATTGAATTCTCCATCGCACCGGGAGATACGTAGGAGCGGATACTCTCCGTCAAGCACAACAAACCCAAAACATTTTTCCTTTCAAAAACCAAACACTTTTCCAAAATAAAACATTTTTCAAAAACAAGAACTATGTTGCTTTGAATTCTCCATCGCACTGGGAGATACGTAGGAGCGGATACTCTCCGTCAAGCGCGAAAACTAAAGATTTTTCATTAAGTCATTCATCAATAAAAGAGGTAAAAACAAAGCATTTTTCCGAATCAACGTTGCAAATCACATATTTAATTAAGGTAACCCTTCTTTGATGGGACGTTATGGGGTGCTAATACCTTCCACATACGTAATTAGACCCCCGAACCCAAATCTAATGGTTCCAAAGACCATTGCTTTCCAAAAAAGGTTTTTTTCGATGTTTTACCTTTAAAAAATATTGGTGGCGACTCTAAAATCCCGTTGTACGAAGAAAAATCCCTCCAAGGATTTTTCGGGGTGCGACAACAGGTGAATTCCCAATTTGATCTATATTGGTTATAGGCCCACTCTCCTTCATTAGCAATTTGTATGACTAAATACAATAAAAGGAACTAGCTAAAAAGAATAGTAGTAACACTAAAATGGAGCCAAAATGAAGCACATATAAAGGGCACATACGTTCAAATGTAAAGCATACTTTCTTACTCCCGGTGAATCGCAATACAATCTTTAACATAACACCGACTGCAAAACACTGCTAATCCCGGTGAACCCCCTTACCAATTGCATTTTTTCCTAATGGCACGGAGTCTAGGGTAAGGGATCATGACTGCCCCGCCTAGTATGTTAACTTCATGGGTCGTCACCCAACTCAATATATATACATATATCTACAATCATATGGACTCAGTATTCATTTACACTCAGACCAATAGTTCGCATCATAAACAAAATCTACATTTTCTCTCTCGCATACTAATTCGCCACTTTACAACTCCAAAACAGTTCTTTTTTACCTTAAAAATAGAATATTCAGTTAGGCCTCTGAATAAGCTTTCAAACGCATCTTAGAACACCTCAATCGGGTTCCCGGATCAAAAGTTATCGCGAAAACAAATTCAGTGTACATCTGCTGAAAATCTGCAAAGCGTCGCGACGCGAGCTGCTACCGTCGCGACACGAAAGGAGACAAAAATATTTGCGTGACAAAACAGAGCCTGGTCGCGATGCGATGGGGACGGGTCGCGAAGCGACTGTCTTCTGAAAAGTGCTGATTTTCCGTTTTCTTGCGAAATTCGCTATTCCGCTCAATTCCAATTCTCGTTCCGATTGAAAACAGATTTGACAACCATAAAAACAGTCCCAATCAAAGTCACACAATCAATAAAATTAATCAAAACCTCATTGTAAACGAATTGTATCAAAACGCGACATATTTTCAAATAACGGTTTTATCTCAAAATCTCTCGAAATCAATCAACGTAAAAATTATCGAAACACAAAAACATCCTAAGCGGTAGTAAAACTCACCCTTGAAGCGAGGGCCGACACCGATCTCAGATCACCGAGACTTCAAAATCTCCACATAACCACACGAACAATCCCCGCATAAACTTCCACGCTCCGATAACGCCCAAATCCGCTTCCAATCTTTCCGCTCGATCCCGAGACTTCTCTTTGACCGAAATACCCAATTCCTCGAAATCCCCCATTCGAACCCTAATCACCAACCAACTTCCAAGTCGGGAAATTGAACTTCGTTCCGCACTCAATACGCTTCGGGTTCGCTGCTAATCATCATTGAATCATCAAACACTATTCATCATCTTCAACCTTCAGATCACTATTCACACATAACCCCAAATCTTGATTTTTCAACCCAAACTCAACTAACTAGCTTCCAATCTTCCAATCGAACTTCAATCATCGATCAATCATCCTTGGGTCCGCTCCTAAACACCTTCCTTAGCCTTCCTTTAAGCTTGAACCACAAAAACCTCCATTTTCTTCAAACTCGAAAATGGCTAAGTGAGAGAGAGTGAGTTGATCGCCATGAAATTTGTACCAAATTGAAGAGGAAGTAACGCTGAACATTTTTTGTGTTGGAAGGAAGTCGTTTTGATGAGCCTTTGAACTTCCTTTTCCCTCTTCTTCTCCTTCACCCATTCTTTTCTCTTCTTTTTCCTTTTCTCTCTGTTTCTCTTCTCTCTCGTGTACGCTTCCTTTTCTTTTCTTTCTATTATTTTAATTCTTTTCTTTCTTTAACTCACACACACACATATATATGTATTTAATATATAAGTGGTAACGTGGTCCAATTACCATATTGTCCTTAATCTCTTATTTCATTCCGAATTGTCCTTAGTCCGTATTATCCGGTTAACGATCCTATGACAACCTAATAATTAACTTTAGCACTCAATAATTTTACTAATTAAGTGCTAAATCAATTCGATTAGGTTAACATCCAAATAATTTTGTTAATTATTTTGAGGATGTTACATTCTCCCCAACTTGAAAGAATTTTGTCTTTAAAATTTCGTTAAGTCTTTCATCTGACTAACCGAGAATCGACATTCTCAGAAAGGTCTTAACTTGCTGGAGCACAATCTTGAATTAACGAAATGAGTGTAGGAAATCTTCCCGAGTTGGCCCGTCAATCATTAAGTATGTTCGACTACCACCTTAGAACTCTTCTAAGATTATAGTCTGACTCTCTTGTTACGAATCAACACGAGAAACTCCTCTTTCGCCTACATAGGCTCGGCACCTGATAACTCATATTTATATGAGTTATTTATACTTATTCAAAGTTAAATCATGCAAGTTCTCTGGCAATAGTAGGTTGTTTCTATTAAGTTTCTGTTAGTTTATTGCTTTTTAGTTAGAAAGGGGCTAAATTACAAATTCTATGCATTTTGGCACCAATTGGCGCCTTTGTGAGCGTTTTGATGCTTCTTATGTTTGTGCAGTAAACTGAGCGTGGCAACGTCCCTCATCACGTCTGAAGAAGGGCAGCAGAGCAAGAAAGAAATATCTTATTTTTGGCGCACAAGAAATGATGGTCAAAGATCTAGAAGTGCAGAAGATCTTCTCTCTCCTCATCGCTGACGCGGCTGACGCACTGTAGCAGTGCAGTGTCATTTCAGAATAGAATTAATTTACAAGCAAGCTTGGAAGGTGGGGAATGACATCAGCAAGCATGTGACCTTCTGTTTTTTTGGCTATTTAAACAAAGCTTATCTCTCTCTACAAGAGAGGAGGGGGCATCATACCAGTCCATCCATTCATCATCCACCTTCCTCCATTTTCCAGAGGAGTTTTCTAAAAGAAGTTCTGGACACAGACTTCTTCATTCGAACTCTCCTCAAGCTCCATTTTTTTTATTTCCATTCGCACCCATTACTGTGAAGCTCAGACGTTGCAACGTCTCTACAGCGTGCATGAAGGAAGGCTACTTAGGCGTATCTTTTGCGTTTAATCTCCTTTTCTCTATGTACGGTATTTGGATTTTAACTCCTCTTCTTTCTGTAAAGACGCTCAGCATGAGCTAAACATTTGTAGTTGGGTTGTTGTTTTGCATGTAATGAACCTTTAGTCTAATGCTATGAAGTAATGATGTTTATGCGTTTTAAATCTTTGCATGTTAATATTTCCAAACTTGTTTTGAACTGGCCACTTAAAATAAGTAGATTCATAGGTACAGAAATGGTCTATGAAAAGAACTCAAAGATTTATGTGAATGAAAAGGTGCACTAAAGACATTTAGGCATTTTTATCTAAGTCTAGACATAGAATGGATAATAGTTCATAGGACATTGCTGTGGGTACTTAAAATACAGGAGTAGGCCTACTTAGAACCTAGACATAGGAATTCTAGTACTTGAAGCTCTGACGTTTTGTGACTGAAAAGCACAGCTCTTTTGCAACAGCGTTCAAACGTTATAACGTCTATACAACATAGCATTTGTACGTATTAACGTGTAAACGTTATAACGTCTGACTAGAGGAGATTTACTTGCATGCAGCAATCCTACTCATACTCTTCCATATTCACAACCACTCCTTATTTACTTGTTTTATCTACGTTCTTAGTCTTAATACCAACTTTTAGTGCCGACTTATTACTTGTTTCACTTGTGTTTTAAAGACTTGAACCTTGAAAGTAAATCAATCCTCGTGGGAACGATCTCTTACTTTTTATCCACTTTATTACTTGTACGACGTGTATACTTGCACTGATATTGCGACTAGAAAACACACGGACGCAACAAGTTTTTGGCGCCGTTGCCGGGGATTGAATTTAACTTTTATGGTTCAAAAGTATTAAAGCACTAGGTGAAAGAATTTTACTGTGTTGTTCGTTGTTTCTGTATGAGAACAGGTAAACGTTACAGCGTATGCTTAGTTCCAATTCAAGCTCTAATTCAACTGAACCAGGGAGTGAACTTGCATTGTGCTTTATGTCTGTAGTGTGTTTTCTTTGTTGTTATTACTATTATTGTTTGTGTTGAGTGTTTTAAAAAAAAAATATATCCACTTTTATGCCATGGACAATTGGAGTTTTTACTTTATGCAAGAAATGAATGAATTGAATGCTCAACAAGAAGGTTTCAATTATGATTTCCATGAGAGTAAATGTCAAAGGGGCTGTTATGAGACAAATTTCATGCCCATGACTGCCCAAAATATGGATTATGGAATGGGAAATGATGTGTGTGAGCAAGATTCATATCCTCAAGCTCAAACCGTAGGATTACATGAGGACAACTTTGAATTAAAAGAACTCTTAGCTCATTCCTTTGAGTATATGAAGGTGTATCGTGACAACTCTGAAGCTTCATGTAAGAATGTAGAGGCTCACATTAAGACAATTATGGAGCATCTAAAAGAAGAGAGTTGTATTGGAAAAGTGGTTGAGCTAGAAGAAAAGAGTTGTATTGGATATGTGGTTGAGCAAGAGGGAGAAAAAGAGAGTGTAAAGTATGAGCTTGAATGTGGTCATTTGGAAATGGTGGAAGAAAAACAAAAAAATCGTGTAGTTATAGAAAAAGAAAAATTCAAAAATAGTGACAAGGAAGAAAATCCAAAGTTGAGGTATGAAGAGAGTCATGTGAAAATTCAGATTCAACCTTTGGTAATTGAAGAAAAGAATCCTCCGCAAAATGAGCTTAATTTTTTTCAAGAAAGGAGAAATTCATATCCCAAATGCTTATTGGTTGGTGCATGGGAACACTTGTTTCCATATGCCAAATACATGGGATCTCTGACCAAAAAGAGAAAGCGGAAGGATGATGTTTTCTTTTTGTCCTATTATCCACCCTAACTTGGGTTTGAATTCCAAGTCTGGCTGAGGACTCTTAAACCAAGCGCTACTGGGAGGCAGCCCAGAGTTTTTATTCTAATCCTTGTTGTTTTTGTTTCTATTTTTTGTTTTGTGCAGGAATGGACGCTGAAGGTAGGAGAGATTCAAGACTCAAGTTATTGAAGTGTGGTAGACGTTATAACGTCTCTGTGTGTCTAGGGCGTTGTCACGTTTGCTGCCTGGGTGAAGTTTTAAAAGAAAAAGAAGACTGCTGAAGCAGGCATCCCAGCCAGACAGAGTGGAAGGCTCAGGTCAGGTGTTCTGAACAAGTAGTTTAGCCCTCTTTTTAGCAGTAGAATAGTTGTAGTTTTTAGTTAGTAGTCAGTAGTTTGTTTGCTGGTGTTGTGTTTGAGTGTTCCTCTCCCATTTTTGAAGATCAGTGAGCAGTGAGGACACTGCTCATCTTTGTGTCTGGGGGGAGGATCATTTTTATGTTTTGTGTTTGCATAAAAAATAATAATAATAATAATAATAATCAGTTTACTTTCCTACTCTATTAATCATCAAAAATGTTTCTCTTTGGGCTAAATCTAGGAATGACTGTGTGTGAATTTGTGTGAGTAGCTGATGCATGCTTAGATGAATAGAATTGATTACTGCTTCCACACAAACTCTGTTTTGAGGAAAACCTAGTTAGCTAGGGACTATGTGATGCAAAAGCTAGTTTTGGTTGACTATGGTGATGGTAAAACTTGATTAAAAACTTAGAGTAGCAGTAGAAACTAAGTTTGGGGGTATATCAGGTTGTGCTAAGGCTGGGTGCAAAGACTGTAGGATGATTAGTGCATGTGTTGTGTGAGTACAACGTTGTAACGTCTACCCGTAACGTTATAACGTATGCCGTGTGTGTTTGTGTGTTGTTTCAAATAAGTGGAAAAATCCACATGTCCTCTGTGTTTGCTGCAATTTCCCGAAACAAGTACTGGGTACCCCAAATATCTCAATCCAAAATTGTCAAATCCAAAGGATCAAAAAGGAGAAAATCACAAAAACTCCAAACCAAAAGTGAAGTGAATCAAATGAAAGTTGCTCAGTAATGAGGGGTTGCAGCCATCTGTGTGTTTTACGTTGTGTGAGTCAGAAAAGTAGTTTGCACTAATCTAGTCCTAGCACCCAAATTAAGACCCTTTGTCGTGCTTAAAATAACCCTCATATCTTATGTGGAAATGTTAGCCTACTCTCTGTTTTGAAAGATGTTATACTCTCACCATATGGAAACCACTCTTTCATAGGCTAGGGTAGCTTCTGAACCTAGCTAGGAATAGAATTGATACAGAGATCACACACTCACTTTGGGCAGTAATGAATCTAGAATGTAATTGTGCATTGGTGCGTGAGTGTGTAGTGTAAGTCTGAAGGAATTAGCCCCTTGAGGATAATTTTTGATCAAATGGGTGAGCAGGGTGTAAACTGCTGGCGTATTTAATTTCTTGCATCTTTTCATATGCAGTGTTTCGATTGCTTGAGGACAAGCAATGGTTTAAGTTTGGGGGTGTGATAACTCATATTTATATGAGTTATTTATACTTATTCAAAGTTAAATCATGCAAGTTCTCTGGCAATAGTAGGTTGTTTCTATTAAGTTTCTGTTAGTTTATTGCTTTTTAGTTAGAAAGGGGCTAAATTACAAATTCTATGCATTTTGGCACCAATTGGCGCCTTTGTGAGCGTTTTGATGCTTCTTGTGTTTGTGCAGTAAACTGAGCGTGGCAACGTCCCTCATCACGTCAGAAGAAGGGCAGCAGAGCAAGAAAGAAATATCTTATTTTTGGCGCACAAGAAATGATGGTCAAAGATCTAGAAGTGCAGAAGATCTTCTCTCTCCTCATCGCTGACGCGGCTGACACACTGTAGCAGTGCAGTGTCATTTCAGAACAGAATTAATTTACAAGCAAGCTTGGAAGGTGGGGAATGACATCAGCAAGCATGTGATCTTCTGTTTTTTTGGCTATTTAAACAAAGCTTATCTCTCTCTACAAGAGAGGAGGGGGCATCATACCAGTCCATCCATTCATCATCCACCTTCCTCCATTTCCCAGAGGAGTTTTCTAAAAGAAGTTCTGGACACAGACTTCTTCATTCGAACTCTCCCCAAGCTCCATTTTTTTTATTTCCATTCGCACCCATTACTGTGAAGCTCAGACGTTGCAACGTCTCTACAGCGTGCATGAAAGAAGGCTACTTAGGCGTATCTTTTGCGTTTAATCTCCTTTTCTCTATGTACGGTATTTGGATTTTAACTCCTCTTCTTTCTGTAAAGACGCTCAGCATGAGCTAAACATTTGTAGTTGGGTTGTTGTTTTGCATGTAATGAACCTTTAGTCTAATGCTATGAAGTAATGATGTTTATGCGTTTTAAATCTTTGCATGTTAATATTTCCAAACTTGTTTTGAACTGGCCACTTAAAATAAGTAGATTCATAGGTACAGAAATGGTCTATGAAAAGAACTCAAAGATTTATGTGAATGAAAAGGTGCACTAAAGACATTTAGGCATTTTTATCTAAGTCTAGACATAGAATGGATAATAGTTCATAGGACATTGCTGTGGGTACTTAAAATACAGGAGTAGGCCTACTTAGAACCTAGACATAGGAATTCTAGTACTTGAAGCTCTGACGTTTTGTGACTGAAAAGCACAGCTCTTTTGCAACAGCGTTCAAACGTTATAACGTCTATACAACATAGCATTTGTACGTATTAACGTGTAAACGTTATAACGTCTGGCTAGAGGAGATTTACTTGCATGCAGCAATCCAACTCATACTCTTCCATATTCACAACCACTCCTTATTTACTTGTTTTATCTACGTTCTTAGTCTTAATACCAACTTTTAGTGCCGACTTATTACTTCTTTCACTTTGTGTTTTAAAGACTTGAACCTTGAAAGTAAATCAATCCTCGTGGGAACGATCTCTTACTTTTTATCCACTTTATTACTTGTACGACGTGTATACTTGCACTGATATTGCGACTAGAAAACACACGGACGCAACAGCACCGCATTTGAAAACACTTCTGAAGCTTCATTCCAATTATCCTCGCTTGCGCCCCAACTTTGATTAATCTAAATCAAAGGATCTAATACAAGACGCTTGATAGAAATATATGTTGAAAATGAGATCCACAAACTGGTACTCCTCCGTAGAGGTAAAAACAAACATGATTTCTCCGAAGGGTGTAAACACGTTCTCAAAAAATCGTCTAAAATCTATAACAGTTCTCATACACATTGAAAAAATGTGACGGAAAAGTCATCTGTGAAACTTCTTGACTCGCCCCCAAGATTTCGAGATAAAACTTTTCAAAAGATGGAATGAGGGTTTTACTAAAATTTTTGACCATAAAGTAGAAATAAACCGTGGGGACAACAAATAAATTTGAACGTAATGAAAATCACCTCTGTTGTTCTCAAAACAACTATCAAACAGAACTCAGAGCTCTTTTTCCTCTATTGCAACTTCATCACGAGGTTTTTACCAACGACGCACCCGATTCCTTTCCAAATTAGTCAATAGCGTTGAGAGCTTCCCCTCAACCTAAGTAATCCTCCTAGGATTTTCTTCCTCAATCAGATTTTATTAGCCTCTTGATTCGTTCCCAAAATTAACTTTAGCATGCGGGTTTTCACAAAATGATTTTTCAAAACTACCATACCGCACGCCGAGCTTCACTTCGGAAATTTCAGACTCTTGCAAGCAGATCCCTCAATTAATTCTTTGATGGTTATTCGCAATGTGAAAAACAGTTAGTTGTTACCTCACCTAGTTCTTTAGATATTCCTCAATCAGATTAGATACCTTACTATTCGAACGAACTGAAATAAAATGAGCTGATTTGGTTAACCGATCCACAACTACCCAAATGAAGTCGTTACCAGCTTGGGACCTTGGCAACGCCATTACAAAATCCATCGAAATGTCCTCCCATTTCCACACAGGTACTTCAAGCGGCCGTAATAGGCCGACCGGCTTCTGATATTCTATCTTAACCTTTTGACAAGTTAAGCATTGTGATACAAACTCAGCAATCTCTAACTTCATTCTGTGCCACCAGTACTTCTGCTTTAAATCTCTATACATCTTGGTGGACCCAGGATGTACAGAATACAAACTTCGGTGTGCTTCTTCTAACACTTGCCTCTTGATTTCCCCATCATCGGGCACACAGATTCTACCCTTGAAACAAATAACTCCATCAGTATCTTCGGAAAACTCTGGCAATACTCTCTGTGATTGTAGCTTCACGCCAACTTCCTGCGCTAAACGAATAGAATCCCTCAAGGAACTAAAGATCCTCATATGGCTCAATACTAACCGGTTCCTCCTTGATCTTGCATTCAAATTTAAGTCTCTAAAAGACTCCAACAATTCCATTTCATGCATAATAAACCCAGCCATGTGGATGGATTTCCTACTAAGAGCATCGGCCACCACATTGGCTTTCCCTGGATGATACTTCAATTCAAAATCATAGTCCTTCAGAAACTCCACCCATCTCCTTTGCCTGTTGTTAAGATCCTTCAGATCAAACAGATATTTCAAACTCTTGTGATCACTAAAGACCTCGAAACGAGACCCATAAAGGTAATGTCTCCAAATCTTCAGCGCATACACAATAGCTGCCAACTCCAAATCATGAGTTGGGTAGTTCTCCTCATGAATCTTCAACTGTTTGGACGCATATGCTACCACTTGCTAATTTTGCATTAGAACACATCCTAAACCCTTCCCTGAAGCATCGCTGTATATTTGGAATTCCAAAGATGGATTTGGAAGAATTGGGATTGGAGCAGAAGTCAACCTAACCTTCAATTCTTGAAAACATTCCTCACAATCGGCATCCCATGTAAACGGTTGGGCCTTACGAGTTAACCGAGCTAGTGGAAGAACCAATTGTGAAAGTCCTTGAATAAACCTCCTGTAGTAACCAGCTAGACCCAAGAAACTTCTTATTTCAGTGACAGATGTTAGTCGTTCCCAGTTCAATACAGCTTCCACCTTACTGGGATCCACCGCAACTCCCGATTGGGAAATCACGTGTCCCAAAAACTTCACTTCCGGCATCCAGAAGTCACACTTCGACGGCTTGGCATACAATTTCTTTTCTCGGAGTACGTTCAGAACAATGCGGAGATGTTGGACATGCTCCTCAATAGTCTTAGAGTACACCAAGATATCATCAATGAATACTACAACAAACTGATCCAGGTAAGTGTGGAAAACTGGGTTCATGTAATCCATGAATACCGCTGGAGCATTAGTCAAACCGAAGGGCATTACTACGAACTCGTAATGTCCATACCTCGTACGGAAAGCTGTCTTCGGAATGTCTAAGGCTCTAACTTTGATTTGGTGATACCCCGACCTCAGATCAATTTTTGAAAACACCACGGCACCTCGAAGTTGATCCAGCAATTCGTGTATCCTTGGCAAAGGATATTTGTTCTTGATCGTCACTTTGTTGAGTTGTCGGTAGTCAATACACAATATCATACTTCCATGCTTGTATAGATGACAAATCCAAACCTGTTTCAGTGGATGCAGACAACATAATAATGTAAGCTTCCGCACCTTGGAATAATGACTGGCTTGTTGAGGTGAAAGAGATAACTTCTTTAGAAATTGCCTTCGTCAATTCCACAGATTCCGAGGTGAAATTGATAGCTCGATTGGCACAGTCGATTGTAACATGATTTGCAGTCATCCAATTCATACCCAGAACGATGTCCATACTTCTCATAAGCAAACAAATAAATTCTACAACGAAATTTCTGCCTCCTAAGACAAGTAGACAATCTTGACAAAAGGATTGGGTCTGGACACGACCCTCAGTAAATTGTCAGCAGTTGTAACTGTCTAAGCGTCTAGAATGTTGACTCTCATTGCCTTGGAGCTGCTTGTGACTCCTTGGAACTCTTCCTCATAGGGCACTCTTTTGCATAGTGACCCTCTTGCCAATACAAGAATAGCACTGATTGATCTTTGCTGACGATCACCTTTGCGATGTCTTCCGCGTCTCCTATTTCTAAACTGTGATGCTTTCCACAATTAGAACATCTTCTGACCTTTGAAGAATCGTAGAATTGTACCTGCTTTTCCTTTGATGAAATTATCTTAGGACTTTGCATTCGGAGTTGATAATTCAACTACCTTCCTTATTTTCCCATACTCCCTATGAGATCATCCTCGGCGACATAGGTTGATTGCACTAAGGCAACATAATTGGTAATAGTATAAGAACTGAGACCCTAAGTCATAAAAGCACTTATGCCCCTCTTATCCATCTGCATTCTCCATTCGTCATCCGGAGCTTACTTTACCACTTGGTAAAACTGAGACAACTCCTCAAACTTAGCGGGTATTATTCCACCGTCATGTCACCTTTCCTGAGGATGCACCGGTTGGAGATTCTGGTCTTGGTCGAGGATTGCGTCTTGATCATCCTGGTATAATTCCGCTTTTGATGCACTAAGTATTGAGTTGATTAGGCTCGATGTCTCTTAGCATCACAAGTGTAATTACAACAAGGACTAACAAGGAATCGACTCAACCCTAAACTAAGTCCGACTAGGTCGAACTGCTCTGATACCAACTGTAACACCCCGGTATTTTTATTTAGTAAAAATACCCAAGTGTACCATCCCTAGAACATCAGAGATATATTTCCTGCTTAGACACTGAATATCACTATAATTTTTTGCTGAATATAAACCAAACAGTCTTATACACATACAAGACGATACGGTTCTCAGACCATAAACCATCAGCAACTATAGTATTCAGTATCATACAAGGAAGCGGAAGAAAGATATACACTACAGGCATAGTGTTGCAGTACATAGACAACAAAAGGAAATATAAACTTAAGCATAATGCTAAGTCGTCAGCAACCATCCGAGCTCAACCTACTCGTGCCTCTATGGTCCTCTCTTTCCCTGTTTCTCTGTAAAACAACAACATATAAACAATGAGATACAATCTCAGTGAGTTCTACCGAGACCCCTACTAACTCTCTCGGTTCAATTATGAGTTCCTTTTTAACTTAACACGACATCGATTGCAAAACACTGCTACTCCTGGTGAATCGCACAATAGAACAAAGTACGGCACCGACTGCAAAACACTGCTACTCCCGGTGAATCACACTACAAGCTTTAACATAACACCGACAACAAAACACTGCTAATCCCGGTGAACCCCCTTACCAATAGCATTTTTTCCTAATGGCGCGAAGTCTAGGGTAAGAGATCATGACTGCCCCGCCTAATATGTTAACATCATGGGTCGTCACCCAACTCAATATATATACATATATCTACAATCATATGGACTCAGTATTCATTTACACTCAGACCAATAGTTCGCATCATAAACAAAATCTACATTTTCTCTCTCGCATACTAATTCGCCACTTTTCAACACAATTTACAACTCCAAAACAGTTCATTTTTACCTTAAAAATTGAATATTCAATTAGGCCTCTGAATAAGCTTTCAAACGCATCTTAGAACACCTCAATCGGGTTCCCGGATCAAAAGTTATCGCGAAAACAAATTCACTGTACAGTTGTTGAAAAAATGCAAAGCGTCGCGACGCGAACTGCTACCGTCGCGACACGAAATGTAACATCCCCTAATTAGCTAATCTAATTTATTTAAATTAGCAAAGAGGTTAAGGTGAATTATTAGCTAAGTGAAATATTTAGCACAAGAGGTTATCACTAATTGATTTAATTAGCATATTTGCTAAAATTATGTGAGGTTGAATTAAATAAAAGATTGTACTCATGCATAATTAAAATATTATGTTAAGTTGAAAAGAATTTGGCTAAGTCCATTAGATTAGGCCATATCATAGTATAAGAAATAATCAAGTTGTTGAAGGGTACAATAGTCCTTGTACATGATTAAATGAGGGGTATTATGGTCATTTTCTAGTGAGTGGGTCAGCTGGTCCCTCAAGACCCAGCCAACCACACCCACACCCCAAAAACTCTCTCATTTAGAAGCTGAAACCAGAAAAAGAACTAGAGAGAAGGAGGAGAGAATTCGAGAGAGAGAGAGAGAGAGAGAGTGTGTGGAGAAGAAAGGGAGGGTTACTACCTCAAATGTCCATGCATGTTTAATCTAAAACCACCATCCTCCACCATTTTTCTTCTTCTTCCCATTGATCTAACTTTCTGAACAAACATCCAACCCCTCTCCAAATCACCATTTTCGAACCCTCAAGCTCCAAGTATCCAAAAATGGAGTTTTCAACCTTGCATGTTCTTGTTCAAGCTCCATAATCAGTACTAGAGCTCATCACCAAGTCAAGCTACTGTTTGGTATTCATTGGGGTAGTTGTGGGAGCATTTCCAGTTGCTGGGTTTGGGTTTGAAAGGTTTGAGAATTTGACTTCGGCTTTAGAAGCATTTGGAGCGATTCCGGGAGTGTTCGTGTGTTCTTGGTTCGTTAGCCTCCGTCAAAGTCTCGGTATTTTGCGTAATTCTCATCACGTTAGGTGAGTTCTATACTCGCTTAGGGACGTTTTGTTGTCAAGTCATTTTACTTACTGAAATGATATTACCGAAATCCGCTTTGTGAAAACTTGACGAAAACGTTTTATCGAAAAACCGTAAATTGCATAATTGCTCAAATTGATGAAATTGTTGATTGATGATATGTAGTGTTTGATTGTTTAATCGCTTTCGCTGGTCTGGAATAATATTCGTTATGCTAGGATATCGACCGGAACGAAATTGGAATCGAAACGGACTTGGAAAAATGACACGAAACTGGAAAATTGGCACGGGTCGTGCGCCTTGTTCGCAGTAGCCAAGGAAATGGATTTTTTTTCACAGCACGGATCGTGCGCCCTTGGCACGGACCGTGCGTGACTTACGCAAATCAGGTTTTCAAAATTTTAAAACACGCACGGATCGTGCGCCCTGCACGTTTTTCAAACTGAGTTTTTAATGGATAAGCACGGGTCGTGCGCCTTGGGAGCACGGACCGTGCGGATCCTTCTGTTACCCTAACTCAAAATCCTTTTTAATCCTTTCCAAACGATTCTGATTCCTTTCTGATTGATTCCCCAATGTTTCCCAAGGATGGAAACACACCTATGTCATGAAATAAAAGGAGTTGAGGTAAATCTCACAAGCTATAAAAGTTAAGGAAAACCGTACATTAGTAAGACGCGAGTGTACACACTTTAATTCATAAAGATCAAGGTAAGAAATGTTAACTTACAGCAAAATACCTTCCCTCGTGGAAGGGTAGACGGTACATGAATGAATTCTAGACGGCCCAATGCGGGTACATGTATATATATATATATATATATATATATATATATATATATATATATATATATATATATATATATATATATAATTGAGGTTAAGGGTGACGACCCTTAGAGGATTAGCATACTAGGGGAGGGGAAGTCATGATCCCCAAAACCTAGACTCAAGAGGTTTCGCCCACTAGTAATAGCGGGATGGGTTCACCAAAGCCAAAGAAGTGCCTAAAAATAGGTAGGCTGATGTGTTATGCTAAGATAATGAAAAGAAATGTAATGCGTAGTTGCTTAGTAGGGCTAAAAATTACAAGAGGTAAAATATGATATGCTTCATGTGTCGCTTAGGAGGGCCATGAGCATAAAAGTTACATGAAATTAATATATGTCCACGTGGTTGCTTATTAGGGCCACGAGTTCAAAGTAAAGGAAATAATGAACCGCTAGAGTTAGTAAGGGGTCTCGATAGCACTCACTGAGATAATGTTTATCTCACCCTTCATATTTGTGGTTTTTACAGAGAAACAGGGGAAAGCAAAGGCGACGAAGCACGGTTAACCGGTGCGACTCTTGGAGTCGTTGAAGATTGAGTTTCATGTTTGGGACCTTTATCCCATTCACTGTTTCTATGTTATCGATTGTATGACGATCATGTATCAGTTGTAAATCGTTTCCGCTACTTTATGTTTTGAGTATTGAACACCAGGATTATGTATAAGTCTTAAGTTATGAAACTTAAGCATTTTGATGAAGTTAAGTACGGTTCGGAGAACCACGTGATATACCGAAAATTTTAGTTTGTGTTCAATATTCATTAATAGGAAGTTACTCTGATGTATGCCATTTAGTGCATTTCGGTATTTCTACATGTTAGAATTTATCGGGGTGTTACATGAAAGGAGACAGAAATATTTGCGTGACAAAACTGAGCCTGGTCGCGACGCGATGGGGACGGGTCGCGACGCGACTGTCTGCTGAAAAGTGCTGGTTTTCCGTTTTCTTGCGAAATTCGCTATTCCGCTCAATTCTGATTCTCGTTCCGATTGAAAACAGATTTGACAACCATAAAAACAGTCCCAATCAAAGTCACACAATCAATCAAATCAATCAAAAACACATTGTAAACGAATTGTATCAAAACGCGACATATTTTCAAATAACGGTTTTTATCTCAAAATCCCTCGAAATCAATCAACGTAAAAATTATCGAAACACAAAAACATCCTAAGCGTGAGTAAAACTCACCCTTGAAGCGAGAGCCGACACCGAGCCGAAATCACCGAGACTTCAAAATCTCCACATAACCACACGAACAATCCCCGCATAAACTTCCACGCTCCGACAACGCCCAAATCCTCTTCCAATCTTTCCGCTCGATCCCGAGACATCTCTTTGACCGAAATACCGAATTCCTCGACATCCCCCATTCGAACCCTAATCACCAACCAACTTCCAATTCGCGAAATTGAACTTTGTTCTGCACTCAATACGCTTCGGGTTCACTCCTAATCATCCTTGAATCATCAAACACTATTCATCATCTTCAACCTTCAGATCACTATTCACACATAACCCCAAATCTTGATTTTTCAACCCAAACTCACCTAACTAGCTTCCAATCTTCCAATCGAACTTCAATCATCGATCAATCATCCTTGGGTCTGCTCCTAAACACCTTCCTTAGCCTTCCTTTAAGCTTGAACCACAAAACCTCCATTTTCTTCAAACTCGAAAATGGCTAAGTGAGAGAGAGTGAGTTGATCGCCATGAAATTTGAACCAAATTGAAGAGGAAGTAACGCTGAACATTTTTTGTGTTGGAAGGAAGTCGTTTTGATGAGCCTTTGAACTTCCTTTTTCCTCTTCTTCTCCTTCACCCATTCTTTTCTCTTCTTTTTCCTTTTCTCTCTTTTCTCTCTGTTTCTCTTCTCTCTCGCGTACACTTCCTTTTCTTTTCTTTCTATTCTTTTCTTTTTTTTAACTCACACACACACATATATATTTATTTAATATATAAGTGGTAACGTGGTCCAATTACCATATTGTCCTTAATCTCTTATTTCGTTCTGAATTGTCCTTAGTCCGTATTATCCGGTTAACGATCCTATGACAACCTAATAATTAACTTTAGCACTCAATAATTTTTCTAATTAAGTACTAAATCAATTCGATTAGACTAACATCCAAATAATTCTGTTAATTATTTTGAGGATGTTACAACTCACGTCAAACGAAAAGAGAACTCGCAGGTTTTAGAAAAGGTGGCAGAAGGGGGCACAAGGACCGGGCCCTAGGGCGCACGAACCGGACCCCTTTCTCAGCATTACCAAAAACTCTGTTTTCCACTACGAACAGCTACTCCGTTCGAACCGATTTCTTTCCCAATCAATCCTTAACTCACCACACATCAGTAACAGTACCAATAACGTTCCAAAACAACATTTCAATCATGTTAATACAATCAAGCATTCAATTGGAACCACATTATGGACATTCATCATACAATTCAGCATTTATTAGAATTTCAGCACTAGACTTCTCAAATGAACATTTCATCAATCTTAAACAACTCCAAATGTGCATGCAACACTGAATACTCAAAACAAACAAAACTAAAATGGTTAAAAGAACTCACCTCAAGAGCTGAAAATCAACACCAAAACAAGCATGATGGAAGTTCCTAGCACACCATGAGCTTCTAATCTCTCCAAACTCGAAACCCTAGCCTTCAAATTCTGAATTTGAGTTTCCCAACTAGAAAGAAGTGGAGTGTGTGTCTTAGTTCAGCTCCTATGGCTCAAAGGAAGTGTGAAACCCAAAATGTACCTTGATTTCTCCTAATCTCCATGAATGGGCAGCTTTGATGCTCAACACAATGGGGATGATTTCTTGGGAATTGAAAGGTGAAGATGAAAGAGAAAGGTTTTGAAACTCCAAAGAGAGGTATGGGTTCAACATGCATGAAGGTTGGAGGAGACTCCCATGGCTTCACTCCTCTCCTCTCTTCGCAACTCTCTCCCTCTCCTTCTCTTCTTTCTTTCTTTTCTTTCTTTCTTTTCTTTCTCAAAGTGAATGTATGTGTTTTTACGAGAGTGTGTGAATGTATCCTTGTTTTGGAGTCATCTGAACTTAAGTGTGGGTTTTAGTGAGTGTTGGGTATTGGAAATCCCTAAAATACCCTTTTGCCTTCCTCTATTTCTATGTGGCCCTAATTCCATCAACTAATTCTATTAGCAACCATCACACATTTCTCACCAAATTTCATAGCAATTAAATCAATTTCATAAAATTATCAATCATCAAGCAATCATAAGTAATTAAATTACACAACTTAGCAATAATTAACTAAAATTATTAACAAACACACATTTCATTTATTTAAACTAGCACATAATGCATTCTAATAGATCATTTAAGCAAATAAAATCATCAATCAACGACTCAATCAACACTTAACCAACTCACTTAACAACTCACAATTAAAATTATTGACTAACCAATACAATTAGAAACAATCAACTAAAATAATCGAAACAATTAAATTGGGGATGTTACAATACACTCCAACTTGAAAATATTTGTCCTAAAAAATTGTTTAAGTTACCCAATGGCTATTTCCTTTCAAGCTCTCAAACAATCCCCATGAGTATACTCCTACAATCATCCTAGGAATGTGCTTGGGGCAAAACAACCTCCTAAAGCTTCATTTCCTCTCATGCAATCTCACAACTCGAACCCTTAACCAAAGCCCTAACTTTTCTTCTTGAACACTTAAAGGGACTCACCCCAACTTGGATTGATCATACACAATCCTATACCACGTAATAACCTAGACATCTCCGTACATTAAGGATAGAAGGAAATCATGATTGCATCAAAGAGTTTAAGAAAGAAACAAGATACATTTTTAAGGTCGTTTTCTTCTTTAGTGCAATCCAATTTCCGTCCATACTTAATATAACCTATACTCTCTAGGCGACCCAACGGTAAATCGGTTTCTAAAACTAGACGGTCGCCCATTCCTCTGTTTTGTAGCCCTAAGCTGCTGCTACGCACTCTAATGAAAGGAGAAAACCGGGAATCCTATGACTCGGTACTTCGGGAGTTTTCGGGGCTAAGGCAACCAATTGTCATAATTCTCAGTACCTTGTATGAAATACTGAGTGGATCAGGCTCAATCTCACACAATATACTGAAAGATTCTGAGAGTTAATCGTCTAAGTCCCTAGCTGCCTCGATCTATCTAATCTATTGACCGTAATATCACTAAGCCCGACTAGGTCGAACTGCTCTGATACCAAAACTTAACACCCTGAACTTTAGACGTCATAAAGTATAGGCTGTTAATCATCTTAATACAATCAGAGTTTTAACCCGTTAATGGATTTGAATAAACATAGTCCCGAGTGGTATAAATACCAAAAAGGATAACAATAATGACATAACTGAAACAGTTTACATTGTGTCATTCCTTAAACATAGTTCAAATCCAAAGAACGAATTAGACTTAATACATTAATTAAATTACAACTTAAAACCTAAAGTGTCAAAAACTATAATACATAACCCTTAACTAGGGTGAACTAACACTTAACATAGATCTCGATGGATCCCATAACTCGGTAGCCACAACAGCTGCTACTTTTCCTTGCCTTGCTTGATCTTAACCTGTCAATCTGAAAACATAACAACATAAAGGGTGAGATTACAAATCTCAGTGAGTTCTTTCGCGACCCCTCACCGAACCTCTCGTCGTCTTTTACTTAATCTTTTCATTTTTCATAACATAATCCATAAGTAGTTGAACAACGTAAACCACAACGGAGAACCCAATTCGGATAATCAACCTGGGCCTTAAACCCAACCCGGATAATCAATCTGGGCCTTGAACTCAGGAGACGTGACCTCCCATTCCAAGTACGCTACTTAACCTCTTGGGATCGTCATCCCCATAGTGTTTTATTAATATCCTTAGCTATGTTCTCACTCGATAGTTCTTTCAATAAAATGTCGTTCATTTCAATCAACTTTCGCATAATCATAACCTCGATATTTTCCATCAATTGTACTTCAATGAAGTACAATTAGGGTAACTTAGGTTAAATTAGGGAAAGGAATGGGAAGGAACTCGCGTCAAACAAAAAGCGAATTCGCAAGTTTTAGAAAAGGTGGCAGAAGGGGGCGCACGAACCGGGCCCTAGGGCGCACGTATCAATAACGTTCCAAAACAACATTTCAATCATGTTAATACAATCAAGCATTCAATTAGAACCACATTATGGACATTCAACATACAATTCGTCATTTATTAGAATTTCAGCACAAAGACTTCTCAAATGAACATTTCATCAAACTTAAACAGTTTCAAATGTGCAAGCAACACTGAATACTCAGAACTAGCAACATGCATTTACCAATTTGTCAAAGGAACACTAAAATGGTTAAAAGAACTCACCTCAAGAGCTGAAAATCAACACCAAAACAAGCAAGATGGAAGTTCCTAGCACACCATGAGCTTCTAATCTCTCCAAACTCGAAACCCTAGCCTTCAAATTCTGAATTTGAGCTTCCCAACTAGAAAGAAGTGGACTGTGTGTCTTAGTTCAGCTTCTATGGCTCAAATGAAGTGTGAAACCCAACATGCATGAAGGTTAGAGGAGACTCCCATGGCTTCACTCCCCTTCTCTCTTCGCAACTCTCTCCCTCTCCTTCTCTTCTTTCTTTCTTTCTTTCTTTTCTTTCTTTTCTTTCTCAAAGTGAATGTGTGTATTTTTATGAGGGTGTGTGAATGTACCCTTGTGTTGGAGTCAGCTGAACTTAAGTGTGGGTTTTAGTGAGTGTTGGGTATTGGAAATCGCTAAAATACCCCTTTGCCTTCCTCTATTTCTATGTGGCCCCAATTCCATCAACTAATTCTATTAGCAACCATCACACATTTCACACCAAATTTCATAGCAATTACATCAATTTCATAAAATTATCAATCATCAAGCAATCATAAGTAATTAAATTACTCAATTTAGCAATAATTAACTAAAATTATTCACAAACACTCATTTCATTTATTTAAACTAGCACATAATGCATTCTAATAGATCATTTAAGCAAATAAAATCATCAATCAACGACTCAATCAACAGTTAACCAACTCACTTAACAACTCACAATTAACATTATTGACTAATCAATACAATTATTATTATACATATATACGTAATATCAAATATTAACTTTTTTAAGAATCATTATTTACTTTACATTTCTATGTAAAATAAAACTATAGTATAACCTCACACCATCCCCTATAGCTGGATAGTAATTTTTGTTGTTAATACAAACGATCAGAGGTAGGAAAATATGACGTGGAGCGTAGAGGATTGCAGGCTTGAACGCGTGCTCTCACCAGCCACACAACACTTAATTGTGTTTGAACACAAGATTGTACAGCCAGATATCTTTTTAAGGCAACCGATTAACAATTACTCTGTTTAGTAAAATATAAGCAAAAAAGTCTCTGTACTACTCTGAAACACAATATAAGCAAAATTAACTACATTCACAGTTTTTAAGATAAGTAGTTAATTGGACGTATTTATGTAAATCTCATTTAAAATTTAACTTCATTACCTAAATTACCCTTCATCTCATTTAATTACCTAAGAAAAAGTATCTAACTTTTTATGTTTCGCATTAAATATTCAGCATTAAATGAAGGAAATTTTTAATATACTATCATTAAATAGGTTTAAAAAAGTCAATTTTTGCTTACATTTTGTTACAAGTTAATGCCCCAAAAAGTCTATGTATTTAGTCCTAATTTTGACCCAAATACATAGACATTTTTTTATATTTGGTTTGTTAGAGGGATTATATTTTCCCCTTTCAAACTGGGATTAATTTAAATTCCTATAAATATATGGTTGATTTAGTCACTTTGACTCCACCATCAAGGGTAAAGCTCACTTCTCCAAATTCGTGAGAGTATCTTCCTCTCCCATCACTAACCTCAGTTTGTAGAAAATTACAAAACCGTGTTTCCATTAGCTACCTCTCCTTCAAATTTTTTTTGAGTATGAGTGTGATGATTATTGTAACACCCGCATATTTCTAGCTTGTAGAAATACCAAAGTGCACCACTTGGCATACATCAGAGTAACTTCCTGTTATTGAATATTGAACACAACTAAAAACTTTCGATAAATAATTATCAAAGGGTTCCATGAACCTCATTAAACTTAACAAAGTACTTAAATCTCGTGACTTTAAACTTATACAATCCTGGTGTTCAATACCCAAAACATAAGTAGCGGAAACGATTTACAACTGTTAGCAAGTAATAGTTATACAATCGGTAATACAAAGACAACAATAGGAAAAGGCATAAACTTAAAACTGCTTCATCAATAACTCCAAGAGTCGCACCGGCTAACCGTGCTTCTTCGCCTTTGCTTTCCCTTGTTTCTCTGTAAAAACCACAATAATAAAGGGTGAGATAAACATTATCTCGGTGAGTCCTATCGAGACCCCTTACTAACTCTAGCGCTTCATTATGCTTTATTCTTTGAACTCATAGTCCTAATAAGCGACTATGTGGACATATCTTTCTCCTAACCCGTAGCCCTAATAAGCGACTACGCATTATGCTTCTTTATTTCTTCTTGTAGCCCTAATAAGAGACTACAATTCATGTCTCATCCTTTCTTTAACTTAGCACAACACCTCGAGCCTACCTTATCCGGTTATTTTCTTTGGCTTTTGGTGAACCCAATCCACTAACCACTAATTAGCGGGCAAACCTCATGGGGCCTAGGTTTTGGGGCTCATGACTTCCCCTCCCCTAGTATGCTAATCCTTAGGGTCGTCACCCCTGATATACATATATTATTATATGTATGCCATTCTACCCTTCCTTTATGGAAAGTAATTCTTCCTTTCCTCAAGGGAAAGTAACTTGACTTGTATTTACATGAATTGAAACTTACATGACTTGTATGGACTTATAGTCCTTTATCTTAACTTGACTTATATGGACTTATAGTCCTTTATCTTAACTTGGCTTGTGTACACTCGCGCTTACTAATGTACGGTTTTTCACAATTTTCTTAACTTAAGAATTTTATCTCAAGCGTACTCAATTTCATGATATTCATGCATTGCAACCATTGGGAAGCCTTGGGGAATGATTAGAAAGAACTTGGAATCTTTTGGAATGGACTAAGGTGCATTTTAAAACATGGTAACAGAAGCTTTCGCACGGTCCGTGCGTGTAGGCGCACGACCGGTGCGCATCTTGAAATTTTTGCGCACAAGTAACAGACGGTGGAGCACGGTACGTGCACCAGGGCGCCCGACCCGTGCGTCCACATCAGTTTTCCAGAAAATGCTGTTTTCGTGTAATTTTCCATTCCGTTTCGATTCCAATGTCCGTTCCGATCGATACCCTAATTCAATCAAACATCACTCCAGTCCAGAACAACAACCACATTAAGTCCAGAACAACAACCACATTAACAGAAATCATCAACCAAGCATTCAAACAAACATGCACACAAATTGGATTTCCAAATTTTACGGTTTATGACTCGACATTCAAAAATTAAGATACGAATCGTTTAGAAAACAGTGACACGAAATCCCATTTTCGAAATAACTTCCCTAAGTGAGTATAGAACTCACCTCTTGCGATGAAAATCGCACACAACAACGACAAGGATGGAGTTTACACCACACGAGACCCCACGAACGACCCTCGAACACGAATTTCCCACTTAAACTCGAATCAAACAGCTCCACTTCCTAAGAACAGAATCTGACCTCCACTCTATGGTTTCCAAAATACAATGTGGTTTCTGAAATGCTCCTGCCTAGCTTTACTCTTGACATGCAAAGTTTGAAAACTCCATTTCTAACATATTGGAGCTTGAGGGTCGAATATGGTGATTTGAGGAGGAGGAGGAAATAGGTGGTGAAACTAGTATCAAGATGAAGAGAGGAAAACAAGGATCACCATGGTACTATAAGATTGAACACGCATTCAGAATTGTGGGAGTTCTCTCCCTTTCTTCCCTCTCTCTCCCTCACGCCTTGCTCTCTCTTTCTCTCTCACTATTCTTTCTTTCTCAATTCTGGATTTGAGTAATGTGGGGCTGCGTGTTGTGTTGCTCATGGGTCAGCTGATGGTTTAGTAAAACCATGGAAAAGACAGTTTTACCCCTGTTAGCCACTTTGTAACATCCGCAAAATAATTAATAGAATTATTTGGATGTTAACCCAATTGAATTATTTTAGTACTTGACTGGTAAATTTATTGAGTGCTAAAATTATTTATTGGTTGTCATCGGATCGTTAACCGGATAATACGGATCGAGGAAGTTTTGGAATCGAAATAAGATATTTGAATCAATATGGTAATTGGACCACGTTACCACTTATATATTAATAAATATATATGTCTGTGTGTGTGTGTGAGAAAGAAAAGAATTAAGAAAGAAAGAAAGAAAGGAAACGCGTACAGAGAGAGAAGAGAAACAGAGAGAAAAGAGAGAAAAAAGAAAAGAAGAGAAAAGAATGGGTGAAGGAGAAGAAGAGGAAAAAAGAAGTTCAAAGGCTCATCAAAACGACTTCCTTCCAACACGAAAAGTAATCAGCGTTCCTTCCTCTTCGATTTGGTACCAATTTCATCGCAAACAACTCACTCTCTCTCACTTTGCCATTTTCGAATTTAAGAGGAAAATGGAGGTTTTTGTTGTTCAAGCTCAAAGGAAAGCTTTGGATGGTGTTTGGGAGCGAGCTCAAGGTGGATTGCGCAAATATTGAAGTCCTATTTGGGGTTTGTGAAGAATCAAGAGGTTAGGGTTCAAATTGGGGTTATGTGTGAATAGTGAATTGAAGCTTGAAGATGATGAATAGTGTTTGATGATTCAAGGATGACTAGGAGCGAACCCGAAGCGTATTGAGTGCGGAACGAAGTTCAATTTCGCGAATTGGAAGCTAGTTGGTGTTTAGGGTTCGAATGGCGGGATTTCGAGGAATTCGGTATTTTGGTCCCGGAGATGTCTCGTCATTGAGCGGAAAGATTGAAAGCGGATTTGAGCGTCGTCGGAGCGTGGAAGTTATGCGGGGATTGTTCGTGTGGTTATGGCAGAAAAGCAACTTTGCGGAAAGTCTCGGCTATTTGTGATTTTCATCACAATCGGTGAGTTTTACTCACGTTTAGGTTTTTAAATTAATAAACCTAAATTGTGAAATGTTTCGGTTTTGGTTTGTTGTCGAAAAAGTATTTTGTACGAAAATCACGTTTTATGTCCAATTGGTTTTTGGATTGTTTGATTGATGATTTGATGATGATCATTGTTGTTTGAATATGTTTTTGGACTATTTTTATGTTGGGACTGGACTGGAACAGGTATCGGAATTGGTCGGAACGACGAAAAATGCGAAAACGGGATAAAATACAATGCTGTCAAAAGCGCATGACCCGTGCGTCCCAGGCGCACGGACCGTGCGTGTCATTCTGTTTCTGTTTTCAAAAAATGCATTACAGGGCGCACGACCCGTGTGTGTGGGAGCACGGACCGTGCGCTGTGTTCTGTCCAAATTTTCCAAACTTGCCCGAAACGATCCCGATCGATTCCAATCCTCTCCTAATCCTTTCCTAACCCTTCTATAATGATATTAGGCTTATAACGCCATGATTTAGGGATGGTGCACTTGGGTATTTTTACTCGATAAAAATACCGGGGGTGTTACAGTTGGTATCAGAGCAGTTCGACCTAGTCGGATTTAGTTTAGGGTTGAGTCGATTCCTTGTTAGTCCTGGTTGTAATTACACTTGTGATGCTAAGAGACATTGAGCCTGATCAACTTAATACTTAGTGCATCATAAGCGGAATTATGGTAGGATGATCAAGACGCAGTCCTCGACCAAGACCGGAGTCTCCGTTCGGTGCATCCTCAGGAAAGGTGGCATGACGGTGGAAGAATACACCGCTAAGTTCGAGAAGTTGTCTCAGTTTTACCGAATGGTAAGGTATGTTTCGAACGAGGAATGGAAGATGCAGAAGTATAAGAGGGTCCTTCGTGCTTTTATGACTTATGGTCTCAGTTCTTATACTATTACCAATTTTGTTGCCTTAGTGCAATCAGCCTATGTTGCCAAGGATGATCTCATAGGAAGTATGGGAAAGGAAAGAAGGTAGTTGAATTATCAACTCCGAATGCAAAGTCCTAACTGAGGGGTATGGAATCAGTTTTCAATAACTGCGTCAGTATATTATACGATTCGGGTGCAACCCATTGTTTTATAGCACAAGCATGTGTAGATCGGTTGGGATTAGCAATGTATCCGCTATCCGAGCTGATAACTATCTTAACTACGGCAAAGGGTCGTGTCCAGACCCAATCTTTGTGTCAGAATTGTCTACGTGTTATAGGAGACAGAAATTTCGTAGAAGGATTATTTGTTTGCCTATGAGAAGTGTGGACACCATTTTGGGTATGAATTGGATGACTGCAAATCATGTTGCAATCGACTGTGTTAATCAACTATCAGCTTCGCTTCAGAATCAGCTGAATTGTCTAGGACAAATTCTGAAGCGGTTACCTAGTTCACCTTAGACGGTCAATCTTCATTCCAAGGTGCGGAAGCACATGTTAGTATGTTATCTGCATCCACTGAAACTAGTTTAGATTTGACGAACATTCAGGTTGTGAATGACTTTCTGGATGTTTTCACGATGAAGTTTCTTCTGAACCTTCGGAGCAAGAGGTAGAGTTTACGGTAGAATTGGTTCCTGGCACGGGATCAGTATCTATTGTTTCTTATTGAATGTTTCTTTAGAATTAAAGGAAATGGAGTCTCAACTTGAAGAGTCGATGTTAAAGAAATTCATTCGACCGAGTGCTTCTCTAAGGAGTGCTCTGGTGTGGTTAGTCAAAAGGAAAGATGGTAGCATGAGATTGTGCATTGATTATCGACAACTCAACAAAGTGACGATCAAGAATAAATATCCCTTACCAAGGATAGAAGATTTGCTTGAGCAATTTGAGGTGCTGCAGTGTTTTCTACAATTGATCTGAGGTCAGGATATCATCAAATAAAAGTTAGAGCCTTAGATATTCCGAAGACAGCTTTCCGTACTAGGTATGGACATTATGTGTGGGTAGTGATGCCCTTCGGTTTGACTAATGCTCCAGCGGTATTCATGGATTACCTGAACCGAGTTTTTCCTCAATTACCTAGATCAATTTGTAGTCGTTTTCATTGATGGTATCTCGATGTGCTCGAAGACCATTGAGGAGCATGTCCAACATCTCTGCATTGTTCTGAAAGTACTCCGAGAAAATAAGTTGTACTTGAAACCTTCAGAGTGTGATTTTTGGGTGTCAGAGGTAAAGTCTTTGGGACATGTGATTTCCCAAGTCGAGAGTTTCTGTAGATCCCAGTAAGGTGGAGGCTGTATTGAATTGGGAACGACCAACGTCAGTCACTGAAATCAGAAGTTTTCTAAGTATAGCCGGTTACTACAGGAAGTTTATCGAAGGATTCTCACTATTGGTTCTTCCACTTACTCGGTTAACTCGTAAGGGTCAACCGTTTACGCGGGACGCTGATTGTGAAAAATGTTTTCAAGAATTGAAGGTTTGGTTGACTTCTGCTCCAATCCTGATTCTTCCGGATTCGTCTATGGAATTCCAAATTTACAGCGATGCTTCTGGGAAGGATTAAGGATGTGTTCTCATGCAGAATCAACAAGTGGTAGCTTGTGCATCCAGGCAATTGAAGACTCGTGAAGGGAATTATCCGACTCATAATTTGGGAGTTGGCAGCTATGGTGTACGCACTGACGATTTGGAGACATTACCTAAGTGGGCCTCGTTTCGAAGTCTTTAGTGATCACAAGAGTTTAAGGTATCTGTTTGATCAGAAAGAACTGAATAGCAGGCAGGGAAGTGTGTTGAGTTTCTGGAGGATTATAAATTCGTGTTGATGTAGCATTCAAGAGAGGCCAGTGTTGTAACTGATGCACTGAGTAGGAAGTCCATCCACATGGCCGAGTTTATTGATGCATGAGATGGAATTATCCGAGTCTTTTAGAGACTTAAATCTGAATTCAAGATCAAGAAGGAACCGGTTTGGGTTGAGCCATATGAGGATCTCTAGTTCCCTATGGGATTCTATACACTTAGCACAGGAAGTTGATGTGAAGCTACAATCACAAAAGGTATTTCCAGATTTTACCATGGATAGTGATGGAGTCAGTTGTTTCAACGGTAGAATCTGTGCCCCCGATGATGAGAACAATAGAAGGCAAGTGTTAGAGGAAGCACACTGAAGTTTATATTCTGTACACCCCGGATCCACCAAGATGTACAGAGATGTAAAGCAGATGTATTAGTGGCGAGGTATTACTTGTTAACCTCTCCTTTGTGAAGGTTAACAATGAGATAGTACTATGTGATTCCGTTTGACAAGTCAAACGTGAATACGAATATGAAAATGAGGTGACTGTTGACTGTTTTTCACTTTGCGAATGACCACCAAAGGGTTAATTAATGGATCTGCTTGCAAGTGACTGAAATTTCTGAAATGAAGCTTGGCGTGCGGTACGGTAGTTTTGAAAAATCATTTTTTTGTGAAAACCCGCATGCTAAAGTTAATTTTGGGAACAAATCAAGAGGCTAATAAAAATTTGATTGAGGAAAAATCCTAGGAGGATTACTTAGGTTGAGGGGAAGCTCTCAATGCTATTGACTAATTCGGAAAGGAATCGGGTGCGTCGTTGGTGAAAACCTCGTGAAGAAGTTGCAATAGAAGAAAAGGAGCTCTGAGTTCTGTTTGATAGTTGTTTTGAGAACAACTGAGGTGATTTGCATTACGTTCAAATTTATTTGATGTCCCCACGGTTTATTTCTACGTTTAAGGTCAAAGTTTTTAGTAAAACCCTCAATCCATCTTGTTGAAAAGTTTTATCTCGAAATCTTGGGGGCGAGTCAAGAAGTTTCACAGATGACTTTCCGTCACATTTTTCAATGTGTACGGGAACTGTTATGGATTTTAGAAGATTTGTTGAGAACGTGTTTACACCCTTCGAGGAAATCGTGTTTGTTTTTACCTCTACCGAGGAGTAACATTTAGTGGATCTCATATTCAACATATATTCTATCAAGTGTCTTGTATTAAACCCTTGATTTAGATTAATCAAAGTTGAGGAGTAAACGAGGATAATTGGAATGAAGCTTCAGAAGTGTTTTCAAATGCGGTGCCGAGCCTATGTAGACGAAAGAGGAGTTTCTCATGTTGATTCGTAACAAGAGAGTTCAGACTGTAATCTTAGAAGCGTTCTAGGGTAGTAGTCGAACATACTTAAAGACTGACGTGCCAACTTGGGAAGATTTTCTACACTCATTTTGATAGTTCGAGATTGTTTTCCAGCAAATTTAGACCTTTCTGAGAATATCGATTCTCGGGTAGTCAAATGAATGACTTGACGAAATTTTGAGGACAAAATTCTTTCAAGTTGGGGAGAATGTAACATCCACAAAATAATTAATAGAATTATTTGGATGTTAACCCAATTGAATTATTTTAGTACTTGACTGGAAAATTTATTGAGTGCTAAAATTATTTATTGGTTGTCATCGGATCGTTAACCGGATAATACGGGTCGAGGAAGTTTTGGAATCGAAATAAGAGATTTGTATCAATATGGTAATTGGACCACGTTACCACTTATATATTAATAAATATATATATATATATATATATATATATATATATATATATATATATATATGTGTGTGTGTGTGTGTGTGTGTGTGTGAGAAAGAAAAGAATTAAGAAAGAAAGAAAGAAAGGAAACGCGTACAGAGAGAGAAGAGAAACAGAGAGAAACAGAGAGAAAAAAGAAAAGAAGAGAAAAGAATGGGTGAAGGAGAAGAAGAGGAAAAAGGAAGTTCAAAGGCTCATCAAAACGACTTCCTTCCAACACGAAAAGTAATCAGCGTTCCTTCCTCTTCGATTTGGTACCAATTTCATCGCAAACAACTCACTCTCTCTCACTTTGCCATTTTCGAATTTAAGAGGAAAATGGAGGTTTTTGTTGTTCAAGCTCAAAGGAAAGCTTTGGATGGTGTTTGGGAGCGAGCTCAAGGTGGATTGCGCAAATATTGAAGTCCTATTTGGGGTTTGTGAAGAATCAAGAGGTTAGGGTTCAAATTGGGGTTATGTGTGAATAGTGAATTGAAGCTTGAAGATGATGAATAGTGTTTGATGATTCAAGGATGACTAGGAGCGAACCCGAAGCGTATTGAGTGCGGAACGAAGTTCAATTTCGCGAATTGGAAGCTAGTTGGTCTTTAGGGTTCGAATGGCGGGATTTCGAGGAATTCGGTATTTCGGTCCCGGAGATGTCTCGTCATTGAGCGGAAAGATTGAAAGCGGATTTGGGCGTCGTCGGAGCGTGGAAGTTATGCGGGGATTGTTCGTGTGGTTATGGCAGAAAAGAAACTTCGCGGAAAGTCTCGGCTATTTGTGATTTTCATCACAATCGGTGAGTTTTACTCACGTTTAGGTTTTTAAATTAATAAACTTAAATTGTGAAATGTTTCGGTTTTGGTTCGTTGTCGAAAAAGTATTTTGTACGAAAATCACCTTTTATGTCCAGTTGGTTTTTGGATTGTTTGATTGATGATTTGATGATGATCATTGTTGTTTGAATATGTTTTTGGACTGTTTTTATGTTGGGACTGGACTGGAACAGGTATCGGAATTGCTCGGAACGACGAAAAATGCGAAAACGGGATAAAATACAATGCTGTCAAAAGCGCATGACCCGTGCGTCCCAGGCGCACGGACCGTGCGTGTCATTCTGTTTCTGTTTTCAAAAAAAGCATTACAGGGCGCACGACCCGTGTGTGTGGGAGCACGGACCTTACGCTGTGTTCTGTCCAAATTTTCCAAACTTGCCCGAAACGATCCCGATCGATTCCAATCCTCTCCTAATCCTTTCCTAACCCTTCTATAATGATATTAGGCTTATAACGCCATGATTTAGGGATGGTGCACTTGGGTATTTTTACTCGATAAAAATACCGGGGTGTTACAGTTGGTATCAGAGCAGTTCGACCTAGTCGGACTTAGTTTAGGGTTGAGTCGATTCCTTGTTAGTCCTGGTTGTAATTACACTTGTGATGCTAAGAGACACTGAGCCTGATCAACTTAATACTTAGTGCATCATAAGCGGAATTATGGTAGGATGATCAAGACGCAGTCCTCGACCAAGACCGGAGTCTCCAACCGGTGCATCCTCAGGAAAGGTGGCATGACGGTGGAAGAATACACCGCTAAGTTCGAGAAGTTGTCTCAGTTTTACCGAATGGTAAGGTATGTTTCGAACGAGGAATGGAAGATGCAGAAGTATAAGAGGGTCCTTCGTGCTTTTATGACTTATGGTCTCAGTTCTTATACTATTACCAATTTTGTTGCCTTAGTGCAATCAGCCTATGTCGCCAAGGATGATCTCATAGGAAGTATGGGAAAGGAAAGAAGGTAGTTGAATTATCAACTCCGAATGCAAAGTCCTAAGATAATTTCATCAAAGGAAAAGCAGATCCAATTTTCTGATTCTTCAAAGGTCAGAAGATGTTTTAACTATGGAAGACATCACCAGGGTGATCGTCAGCACAGATCAATCGGTGCTGTTATTGTAATGAAGATGGTCACTATACAAATAGCTGTCCTGCAAGGAAGAGTTCCAAGGAGTTACAAGCAGCTCCAAGGCAAGCATGCGTCAACACTGTGGATGCTCAGACAGTTACAACTGCTGACAAATTACTGAGGGGTATGGAGTCAGTTTTCAATAACTCCGTCAGTATATTATACGATTCGGGTGCAACCCATTGTTTTATAGCACAAGCATGTGTAGATCGGTTGGGATTAGCAATGTCTCCGCTATCCGAGCCGATAACTATCTTAACTACGGCTAAGGGTCGTGTCCAGACCCAATCTTTGTGTCAGAATTGTCTACGTGTTATAGGAGACAGAAATTTCGTAGAAGGATTATTTGTTTGCCTATGAGAAGTGTGGACACCATTTTGGGTATGAATTGGATGACTGCAAATCATGTTGCAATCGACTGTGTTAATCAACTATCAGCTTCGCTTCAGAATCAGTTGAATTGTCTAGGACAAATTCTGAAGCGGTTACCTAGTTCACCTTAGACGGTCAATATTCATTCCAAGGTGCGGAAGCACATGTTAGTATGTTATCTGCATCCACTGAAACTAGTTTAGATTTGACGAACATTCAGGTTGTGAACGACTTTCTGGATGTTTTCACGATGAACTTTCTTCTGAACCTTCAGAGCAAGAGGTAGAGTTTACGGTAGAATTGGTTCCTGGCACGGGATCAGTATCTATTGTTTCTTATTGAATGTTTCTTTAGAATTAAAGGGAATGGAGTCTCAACTTGAAAAGTCGATGTTAAAGAAATTCATTCGACCGAGTGCTTCTCTAAGGAGTGCTCTGGTGTGGTTAGTCAAAAGGAAAGATGGTAGCATGAGATTGTGCATTGATTATCGACAACTCAACAAAGTGACGATCAAGAATAAATATCCCTTACCAAGGATAGACGATTTGCTTGAGCAATTTGAGGTGCTGCAGTGTTTTCTACAATTGATCTGAGGTCAGGATATCATCAAATAAAAGTTAGAGCCTTAGATATTCCGAAGACAGCTTTCCGTAGTAGGTATGGACATTATGTGTGGGTAGTGATGCCCTTCGGTTTGACTAATGCTCCAGCGGTATTCATGGATTACCTGAACCGAGTTTTTCCTCAATTACCTAGATCAATTTGTAGTCGTTTTCATTGATGGTATCTCGATGTGCTCGAAGACCATTGAGGAGCATGTCCAACATCTCCGCATTGTTCTGAAAGTACTCCGAGAAAATAAGTTGTACTTGAAACCTTCAGAGTGTGATTTTTGGGTGTCAGAGGTAAAGTCTTTGGGACATGTGATTTCCCAAGGCGGGAGTTTCTGTAGATCCCAGTAAGGTGGAAGCTGTATTGAATTGGGAACGACCAACGTCAGTCACTGAAATCAGAAGTTTTCTAAGTCTAGCCGGTTACTACAGGAAGTTTATCGAAGAATTCTCACTATTGGTTCTTCCACTTACTCGGTTAACTCGTAAGGGTCAACCGTTTACGCGGGACGCTGATTGTGAAAAATGTTTTCAAGAATTGAAGGTTTGGTTGACTTCTGCTCCAATCCTGATTCTTCCAGATTCGTCTATGGAATTCCAAATTTACAGCGATGCTTCTGGGAAGGATTAATGATGTGTTCTCATGCAGAATCAACAAGTGGTAGCTTGTGCATCTAGGCAATTGAAGACTCGTGAAGGGAATTATCCGACTCATAATTTGGGAGTTGGCAGCTATGGTGTACGCACTGACGATTTGGAGACATTACCTAAGTGGGCCTCGTTTCGAAGTCTTTAGTGATCACAAGAGTTTAAGGTATCTGTTTGATCAGAAAGAACTGAATAGAAGGCAGGGAAGTGTGTTGAGTTTCTGGAGGATTATAAATTCGTGTTGATGTAGCATTCAAGAGAGGCCAGTGTTGTAACTGATGCACTGAGTAGGAAGTCCATCCACATGGCCGAGTTTATTGATGCATGAGATGGAATTATCGGAGTCTTTTAGAGACTTAAATCTGAATTCAAGATCAAGGAGGAACCGGTTTGTGTTGAGCCATATGAGGATCTCTAGTTCCCTATGGGATTCTATACACTTAGCACAGGAAGTTGATGTGAAGCTACAATCACAAAAGGTATTTCCAGATTTTACCATGGATAGTGATGGAGTCAGTTGTTTCAACGGTAGAATCTGTGCCCCCGATGATGAGAACAATAGAAGGCAAGTGTTAGAGGAAGCACACTGAAGTTTATATTCTGTACACCCCGGATCCACCAAGATGTACAGAGATGTAAAGCAGATGTATTAGTGGCGAGGTATTACTTGTTAACCTCTCCTTTGTGAAGGTTAACAATGAGATAGTACTATGTGATTCCGTTTGACAAGTCAAACGTGAATACGAATATGAAAATGAGGTGACTGTTGACTGTTTTTCACATTGCGAATGACCACCAAAGGGTTAATTAATGGATCTGCTTGCAAGTGACTGAAATTTCTGAAATGAAGCTTGGCGTGCGGTACGGTAGTTTTGAAAAATCATTTTTTGTGAAAACCCGCATGCTAAAGTTAATTTTGGGAACAAATCAAGAGGCTAATAAAAATTTGATTGAGGAAAAATCCTATGAGGATTACTTAGGTTGAGGGGAAGCTCTCAATGCTATTGACTAATTCGGAAAGGAATCGGGTGCGTCGTTGGTGAAAACCTCGTGAAGAAGTTGCAATAGAAGAAAATGAGCTCTGAGTTCTGTTTGATAGTTGTCTTGAGAACAACTGAGGTGATTTGCATTACGTTCAAATTTATTTGATGACCCCACGGTTTATTTCTACGTTTAAGGTCAAAGTTTTTAGTAAAACCCTCAATCCATCTTGTTGAAAAGTTTTATTTCGAAATCTTGGGGGCGAGTCAAGAAGTTTCACAGATGACTTTCCGTCACATTTTTCAATGTGTACGGGAACTGTTATGGATTTTAGAAGATTTGTTGAGAACGTGTTTACACCCTTCGAGGAAATCGTGATTGTTTTTACCTCTACCGAGGAGTAACATTTAGTGGATATCATATTCAACATATATTCTATCAAGTGTCTTGTATTAAACCCTTGATTTAGATTAATCAAAGTTGAGGAGTAAACGAGGATAATTGGAATGAAGCTTCAGAAGTGTTTTCAAATGCGGTGCCGAGCCTATGTAGACGAAAGAGGAGTTTCTCATGTTGATTTGTAACAAGAGAGTTCAGACTGTAATCTTAGAAGCGTTCTAGGCTAGTAGTCGAACATACTTAAAGACTGACGTGCCAACTTGGGAAGATTTTCTACACTCATTTTGATAGTTCGAGATTGTTTTCCAGCAAATTTAGACCTTTCTGAGAATATCGATTCTCGGGTAGTCAAATGAAAGACTTGACGAAATTTTGAGGACAAAATTCTTTCAAGTTGGGGAGAATGTAACATCCGCAAAATAATTAATAGAATTATTTGGATGTTAACCCAATTGAATTATTTTAGTACTTGACTGGTAAATTTATTGAGTGCTAAAATTATTTATTGGTTGTCATCGGATCGTTAACCGTATAATACGGGTCGAGGAAGTTTTGGAATCGAAATAAGAGATTTGTATCAATATGGTAATTGGACCACGTTACCACTTATATATTAATGAATATATATGTGTGTGTGTGTGTGTGAGAAAGAAAAGAATTAAGAAAGAAAGAAAGAAAGGAAACGCGTACAGAGAGAGAAGAGAAACAGAGAGAAAAGAGAGAAAAAAGAAAAGAAGAGAAAAGAATGGGTGAAGAAGAAGAAGAGGAAAAATGAAGTTCAAAGGCTCATCAAAACGACTTCCTTCCAACACGAAAAGTAATCAGCGTTCCTTCCTCTTCGATTTGGTACCAATTTCATCGCAAACAACTCACTCTCTCTCGCTTTGCCATTTTCGAATTTAAGAGGTAAATGGAGGTTTTTGTTGTTCAAGCTCAAAGGAAAGCTTTGGATGGTGTTTGGGAGCGAGCTCAAGGTGGATTGCGCAAATATTGAAGTCCTATTTGGGGTTTGTGAAGAATCAAGAGGTTAGGGTTCAAATTGGGGTTATGTGTGAATAGTGAATTGAAGCTTGAAGATGATGAATAGGGTTTGATGATTCAAGGATGACTAGGAGCGAACCCGAAGCGTATTGAGTGCGGAACGAAGTTCAATTTCGCGAATTGGAAGCTAGTTGGTGTTTAGGGTTCGAATGGCGGGATTTCGAGGAATTCGGTATTTCGTTCCCGGAGATGTCTCGTCATGGAGCGGAAAGATTGAAAGCGGATTTGGGCGTCGTCGGAGCGTAGAAGTTATGCGGGGATTGTTCGTGTGGTTATGGCAGAAAAGCAACTTTGCGGAAAGTCTCGGCTATTTGTGATTTTCATCACAATCGGTGAGTTTTACTCACGTTTAGGTTTTTAAATTAATAAACTTAAATTGTGAAATGTTTCGGTTTTGGTTCGTTGTCGAAAAAGTATTTTGTACGAAAAATCACGTTTTATGTCCAATTGGTTTTTGGATTGTTTGATTGATGATTTGATGATGATCATTGTTGTTTGAATATGTTTTTGGACTGTTTTTATGTTGGGACTGGACTGGAACAGGTATCGGAATTGGTCGGAACGACGAAAAATGCGAAAACGGGATAAAGTACAATGTTGTCAAAAGCACACGACCCGTGCGTCCCAGGCGCACGGACCGTGCGTGTCATTCTGTTTCTGTTTTCAAAAAATGCATTACAGGGCGCACGACCCGTGTGTGTGGGAGCACGGACCGTGCGCTGTGTTCTGTCCAAATTTTCCAAACTTGCCCGAAACGATCCCGATCGATTCCAATCCTCTCCTAATCCTTTCCTAACCCTTCTATAATGATATTAGGCTTATAACGCCATGATTTAGGGATGGTGCACTTGGGTATTTTTACTCGATAAAAATACCGGGGTGTTACACACTTAGACCCAATTAAATCATCAAAGCACACACATCTATAATTGACAATCAATTTACTATGACTTATAATTAATTAAGCCTAATTATTTTAAATTAGGTAATTAATTATCTTATAAATTTCTTTCTAATTTCAATAAATAAAATTAGCTAAATTGGGGATGTTACAATTATTATGATGCTATAGAAAGGTCGATCAACTGCGACTTCGTTAGAGTCAATCAGGTACAACATATAATGCAATCCCTTATTTTTTCCTTTACTTTTATTCTATTTAACCTTCTATGACATTTTGTCTCCAGTAGTACCAGATCTATGAGCAACACAACTAATCCCGATTCACATATCATTGTTACAAGTTGGATCAGATGGAAGTCATTGATGATGTCTTATATTTCTTCCCCGTCTCTTGTTTGCTTTGCTCTATTGTCGTGTTAACAACGACATAAATCTCCAAACGACTGTGATTTTGTTGATTAAATATAGGTAAAATATCATTTTGAAAGGAAGATATGAGTTTTTCTAATTTTGTTAGAAAGTTGAGTCAAAAATGCATCAGGGGTCCTTTAAGTTATTTAATTGTAACAATATGGTCCTTTAATTTTTTCTTTACCATAAAGGTCATGTAAGTTACATAACGTGAACACTGTTAGCCCTTTTTCATTTTCTGATTCTAACAAGCTTAGTTGGCACTAACAGAGTTTGCATGTTCGTAACGGAATAGGACAGTGTTGACATATTGTCAAGTCCACATAGACTCTTAAATTAATAATTTTATTTTTAATTAAATTCTATTCAAAATAAAAAACCCCAAATTTTAGATGAACTAGGGTTTTTGTTCTTCATTCAAAACTAGAAAAATCTTCAAAGATCTGGAAATTTTTATTGTTCTTAAATTTTTTCACCTTATGAATTCATGAAATCATCCCAACATATAACATTGATTATTTCATTGAGTTCAGATATTTATTGAAAAAAATTTTCATTCTCCAGCGCAACATTTCATAAATTTTTAGGTCATTTGCTTTTGAAGTGATCACTGCTCAAACTTTAAAGGAGACTATACAAATCTGGAAATAGGAAAGAGAAAGGAGACACCTCTTCCCAAAATTAATGGTGGTATGTTTTCTCCTCTATTGCAATTTATGCCATGGTCAAGATTTTATAAATATAAAATTAATAATTCCTACTTTATATTTTCTACTATATAATTACGACTTTGAATTAATTCCTTTTATTTTAACTAACACTTCTTTTTATTATGCAAGTTTTACCCAAATGGCATGTCCCATCAATTTGTACAAGGAAAACTCAAATTGAACAGGAAAGCACTGATAATTTTTAATCCTAAAGGAACACAGAACTCTCTTACAAATTGAAGATTTTCAAGCTTATTCTGCTGCAATACACTCACCTCCAATGCATAGCTATTAAGTTGAGTTTAATTGATGGTCTTCGTACCTTTGTATTCCTACAAGGTTGCAAAAAGAAAAAGAATGTATTCTGACATTACTTTATGTATGTAATATGTAACACCCTAATATTTCTATCAAATAGAAATGCTAAGATGTACGAAATGGCATACATCAGAGTAATATTTTCTGTTTAGATATTGAACACAACTAAAAATTTTCGATGATTAACATCAAACCGTCTTACATTCCATAAACTGAATTAATACCATATAGGTTCCTTGTCTTTCAATATCCTCGTAACCTAGTGTTCAATACCATCACGAGAAAAGCGGAAATGATTACATAACTTAAAACAATTCAAGTTATACTATCAAGTTACAAAGACAACAAGGGAACTCAATATCTAAGATAAAAGAACCAAGTCTTCTAACTTCTCCTCAATGCACGTCACCTACTCGTGCCTCGTCGCTTTCTTCTTTTCATGTTTCTCTGTAAAACAACATATAAAGGGCGAGATAAACATTATCTCAGTGAGTCCTACCGTAACCCCTCACAATAACTCTCGGTCCATTTATTTCTTTTTTCTTTAATCGTAGTCCATATAGGGCCTACGTGCATATATCTTTTCCTTTCATGCCATAGTACATCTTCGGTAATGACAACGTCTTTACCGTCGAACCTCTCCACTAGCTTACGCTAGCTTCAAATCTTCTGAGGTCTAGGTTCTGGGGCTCATGACTTCCCCTCCCCTAGTATACTAATCTAATGGGTCATCACCCATCCTTTGATATAATTTATAATCCTGTCTTGATTGAACATTTAGTTCCATGACCTTAAACAATTACTTGAACATCTAGTTCGCTCGCGTATACTACTTTTCGGCTTTTGAAACATTTATAACTTTCAAAAACAATTCGCTTTAACCTTGCAATCTTGTTCAAAAACAGAGTATCAATGGTTCGATAACATGAAGGATGGTTGAGAAGAAGATTAGAAGAGGTTTGAAATCGAAAGGAGCGACGAAACAAATTTTTGGAAACCGGGGACAGAAAACCTGGCACGACCCGTGCCAGACCTAGCACGACTCGTGCTGCCTGGAAATGTAATTCCAGTCAACCAGAAAGGTTGGCACGACCCGTGCTAAGGGTAGCACGACCCGTGCTGCCTGTAGCAGAGTCACAATTCGCTTATTTCGTTCCGTTTCGCTTTTCCTATCGCGTCCAATCCGTAACCCAATCTTAATCCAACATAAACACAGGCAATATCAAGCAATATTCCAGACAATCCAGTCCATACAATCACATACAAAATTCGATAAAAACCGTAAAACGTTATTTTTCTGAAAACGGTTTTCGACTCTTAAAACTTTTCGAAACGAAATGCACTTCAAAACCGATCACATGACAATCATTTCAGAAATACAAAATGATCCTAAGCGTGAGTAGAACTCACCGTTTTGACGAACTCGGGAGAAATCACGTCCTCACACGAAACGACCGAACTGTAACCTCTCGAACGATCCCCGTAATCACGAACTCGCACCGAACGGGTCTAGACTTCGAAACTGAACTTCTAACACTTCTAAATTCGAAACTCAACAGCTTCAATTCTGAACCTAAGTTCCTTGGCTACTGAATTTCTTCTCCTACTACTCAAATCAACCATGCATCACTAGTTATACCTCAAGGTAGCTCCCATTTGGCCATGCAATGCTTCAAAGTGCTCAAAGCTCCATTTCTTCCCTTTGAGATTCCAAATTTCGAAAAAGGTAGATAGGCAAGGAGGGTGAATCAGATGATGAAATTGGTGTCCAATGAAAGAGAAAAGAAAATGGGGAAGATTGGTACCAATTTTGCTTGCATGCACCAAGGTTGAAGGAATCTCTCTCTTCTCCTTCCTCTTCTCCCTTTCGCCCTCCTCTCTCCCTCACTCTATGCTTTCTGAAAGTTTCTGGTTTCTGGTGAAGTGAGGGTGCTGGGCAAGGCTTTAAGTGGATGGGAAATGACCAAAATGCCCTCCACTTAGCTCCTCCCCTTAGTTTACTTCTAATTAACCACTAACTCATAATTAACTTCTAATTAAATTGTGATTGTGGTCTTATGGAGTTAAGGAGTATGTTTTGGTGTTGAGTAATTTGGGTCAGGGTTCGAAAGATATGGAAATGACCAAAATACCCTTGGTCCCCTAATCCTCACATAATTCTATTTCTACCTCAAAACAACCACGTAATTCATACTATTAGCAACTAAATGTTGCTTTCACGCTTTTAACATGTCAATGACTTGAATTATTATTTTATCGAATAACAATTCGCTAGTTAATTTCTCAAAACGAAATTAACCGAAATTAGGGATGTTACATAATATTTCGCACATGAACGAAAAATTCCACTGCAACTAGTCTATTTTTTGGTTGTTTGTGTTGTGATGATATGATGTCTGAGTGGATATAGATATGGTTTTAGTTGTGGTGGAAAGGAACATTGTATAAGAATTTAAAGTTCTATATAATATAAATATTAATTGTTCGTTATTTTTATCTTTGTTTATACTCAAATTCATAAAAAAACATTTACTCTCCCATAATATTTACTATGAGGTTGGTAGAAGTCGCTCACTCACTATACATAGTGAAGCCAACGGAAACTTATAACTTTCTACACAAAAAGTTCGCTCCTTAATTGCGATGATGTCTCTTCGTAAGTAGTCTCACTTGTCATAGTGGATTAATTCTATGGTTTTATTTCACTTGTCAAGAAAACAAAATACGAACATCTGTAACAACTCTACATTGCAAAAGTTAAAAAACCGACGAAAGTTATCCCAGAGTCCAAGAAAAAAACTACTTAAATCTAACATAGGAATTACAACACATTAAAATTAAAAACTTTTAGCATGTATTTACTTATGAATGATATTGACTTAAAAGGTAATGTACGAAAAATATTTGATTAAAAGTAGTAATTAAAATTTAAAAAATCTTAAAATATACTCTGTATAGTTAAACATTATAAATGTATTCCTTCTTTTTAATAAATGTCTATAGCTCATTAATCTCCTCTTAGAAGTTAATATATTTTAAAAAAATTATTTAAATATTCATCTAAATTTGTTAAATATTTCATTGACTTCTTTTTTTGTGGGGTATAATTTTTTTCTATATAACTATTAAAGAAATTTTAATGTTTATTTATTAAAACACTAACAAATATAAATTCTAAAATTGATGACTTGGTTATGTTCTTACCTTAGGGGTAAATATAAATTTTAATGATTGATATATTAACACTTTTAAAAGTTATTATTGTACATATATACGTAATATCAATTATTAACTTTTTTAAGAATCATTATTTACTTTACATTTCTATGTAAAATAAAACTATAGTATAACCTCACACCATCCCCTATAGCTGGATAGTAATTTTTGTTGTTAATACAAACGATCAGAGGTCGAAAAATATGACGGGGAGCGTAGAGGATTGCAGGCTTGAACGCGTGCTCTCACCAGCCACACAACACTTAATTGTGTTTGAACACAAGATTGTACAACCAGATATCTTTTTAAGACAACCGATTAACAATTACTCTGTTTAGTAAAATATAAGCAAAAAAGTCTATGTACTACTCCGAAACACAATATAAGCAAAATTAACTACCTTCACAGTTATTAAGATAAGTAGTTAATTGGACGTATTTTTGTAAATCTCATTTAAAATTTAACTTCATTACCTAAATTAACCTTCATCTCATTTAATTTCCTAAGAAAAGTATCTAACTTTTTATGTTTGGCATTAAATATTCAGCATTAAATGAAGGAAATTTTTATTATACTATCATTAAATAGGTTTAAAAAGTCAATTTTTGCTTATATTTTGTTACAAGTTAAAGCCCCAAAAAAGTCTATGTATTTAGTCCTCATTTTGACCCAATTACAGACATTTTTTTTTTATTTGGTTTGTTAGAGGGATTATATTTTCCCCTTTCAAACTGGGATTACATTAAATTCCTATAAATATATGGTTGTATTAGTCACTTTGACTCCACCATCAAGGGTAAAGCTCACTTCTCCAAATCCGTGAGAGTATCTTCCTCTGCCATCACTAACCTCGGTTGGTAGAAAATTACAAAACCGTTTTTCCATTAGTTACCTCTCCTTCGATTTTTTTTTGTGTATGAGTGTGATGATTATTATGATGCTATAGAAAGGTCGATCAACTGCGACTTCTTTAGAGTCAATATGGTACAACATATAATGCAATCCCATATTTTTTCCTTTACTTTTATTCTTTTTAACCTTCTTTTTAACCTTCATTGATGATGTCTTATATTTCTTCCCCGTCTCTTGTTTGCTTTGCTCTATTGTCGTGTTAACAACGACATAACACTACAACAAAAGTGTAGAAAAAGGGCGCACCCTTTAGGGGCGTTTTTTAAAAAGCGCCCCTAATGTCCAAATACGCAGGGCTTTTAGGGGCGCTAAAGGCCCTGCATATTTTTAGCATCAGAGGCGCTTGTTAAAAAACGCCCCTAAAGGTTGAGCATCAGGGGCGCTTTTAATGAGCGCTTCTAATGCCTAAAACCGAATCCACCAACAGGGGCGCTTTTTATGAGCGCTCCCAATTCCGTTTTCGCATCCACCAACAGGGGCGCTTTCCACAAGCGCCCCCAATGCCCAATTTTTTTTTTATGAGCGCTCCCAATTCCATTTTCGCATCCACCAACAGGGGCGCTTTCCACGAGCGCCCCCAATGCCCAATTTTTTTAATTTTTCAGATCCCCTTTTATTTCATTTCCCTCTCACTCACAGTACTGTCTCTATCTCTTTCCCCCTCTATCTCTCTCGCAAACGGCCGGCGACAAGCTCCTCCCCTTTGTTTCAGATCCCCAAACGGCGTCCAGCTCTCACCCTCCCAGCTCTCTTGACGCGCGGCCATCTCTCCCCACCACCATCGCAACCCTTCTCACCCAAACGGCGCGGCCTCTCTTTCCCCCTCGATCTCCACCCAAACGGCGCACCTCCCCATTCAACTCTCAGACGCGGCGAACCACCGGTGGCCACCACCATCTGTTCGCAGCCCACAGCCATAAGGTTTCCTTTTCCTTTTCCTTTCTCCTTTCGCAGCCGCATTACGTTTGTTTTGTTTTTTTTTTGTCTTGATATTTATAGTTATATAGTTATGTATATGTTGCTGAAATGTTATATATGTTGCTGTTTAATATATGTTGCTGAACATGTTGCTATAAAAAACATGTTATAAAATAACTAAATATATAACTATAAAAAACATTATATAACTATCTTGAATGATTTTTTTTTATAGTTATATATGTTCAGCAACATTATATAAATATCTTGAATGTTATAAATGTTTTTTTATACATTATATATGTTGCTGAACATGTTGCTGAACATGTTTTTTTTATAGTTATATATGTTGCTGAACATGTTAAAGTATTTTTTTCTTGAATGATTAGGAATTATTTCTTGATATTTCGGTTCTTGAATGATTAATTTTTGTTATAGATAATGATAGAGTATTTTGAATGATTATTTTTTTTTGGGTTTGTCAAAAAAAGTGTAAAATTTTAATAAGTTGGATCTTTATTTTTAGTTGTTGTTCAGTTAGCATTTTAGTCCTTAAGCCTTTTATCTTATTCGCAAATGAATGAGAAAAGTCTTAACAATCATTTTGAATTTCGTTGGGTTCATAATAATGATTATAATAACTTTAAGAAATTTATTTATTGGTACAGGCTCTCGTTGATCTCTGTCCTGCGCTCTCTCTGGTTCATCTCGCTTAGCTTTGCGGTTCATCTCTCTTAGCTTTTCAGGTACTTTTGTTGTTATCTAGTTTTTGATATTTTTGGACATATTTTGAATAAAACTGTTATTGGGGATGTTACCGAGAATAAGAATAGAATAGGAAATATAGCTTGGGAAAATAGGGAGAGGAATTGAAAAACTTTTAAAAAAGAAAGTTTGTTTGTTTTTTTTTGGATATGAATTGAAAAACTTTTAAGCATTGTACTCTGTCTGTTTTTCACCTATAACATATTTAAGTTCTCTTATCAGGAATTTATATTAAATTTCGGTCTAATATGGATAGAAAGTGGATGTCTGCCAATCGTCTGTCGAAAGAATATGCCGATGGAGTGGAATATTTTGTGAACTTTGCTGTTCGACGTTTAGGAACTTCTAGTAAGTTCAAGTGTCCTTGTTTAAGATGTTGTTACGCCAATCGAGTTACTGCGGTTGAGTTGGGAAGACATTTAAAGGCCAATGGAATCGATCAAAGTTATATTTGTTGGACAATGCACGGTGAGAAAAGAGGTGAACCTTCAAATATGGATAATAGTACTCAGAGATGTGATCCGGTTGATTATCCTGAAACATTTGATGGCGACCAATTTGAAGAGATGGCAAAGGCGGTTGAAGACGATCTTAATGATTCTCCTCAAATGTTTGAGAAGTTGATAACCGATGCGGAGACACCGTTGTATGCGGGCTGTACTGAATTCACAAAGTTATCGGCTGTGATAAAGCTGTTTAACTTGAAAACTTGCCACGGATGGACGGATAAGAGCTTTACGGAATTACTCGCGCTATTGAAAGATATGTTGCCGGAAGACCATGTTCTCCCTTCTCGGACGTATGATGCAAAACAAATGTTAGGCACCATTGGTTTGAACTTTGAGAAGATACATGCTTGTCCGAATGATTGCATTTTATTTCGGAATGAACATGCATTGTTAAAGTCGTGCCCTAAATGTAATGCACCGCGGTATAAGAAGAAAGACTCTGCTCCAGAAAAGGTATTGTGGTATTTTCCCATAATTCCTCGATTTAGGCGTATGTACCATAGTTCGGAAGATGCAAAACTGTTGACTTGGCATGATGATGAAAGGATTAAAGATGGCATGCTACGACACCCGGAGGATTCTCCGCAGTGGAAAAAGCCTTATATTGATTATCCTGATTTTGGGCATGACCCAAGAAACCTACGCCTTGCATTGTCTGCCGATGGATTTAACCCGCACGGTATCCAGAGTAGCTCCCATAGTACATGGCCTGTGATTTTGGCGATCTATAACTTACCTCCATGGCTTTGCATGAAACGAAAGTATATGATGTTGTCTTTGTTAATTTCTGGCCCCAAACAACCAGGAAATGATATTGACGTATACTTGGCTCCTTTAATAGAAGACTTGAAGCAAATGTGGGAGATTGGGGTAGAGGCGTATGATGGGTTCAGAGAAGAAAGTTTCATTCTGAAGGCTATGATTTTTGGCACCATTAATGACTTTCCAGCGTACGGTAATCTATCTGGGTACAGTAACAAAGGTCAGTGTGCATGTCCTATATGTGAAGATAATACAGATTGGATGTGGTTGGAACATGGTAAGAAGAATATATATCTTGGCCATCGGAGATTTTTGCCTCCAACTCATCAATATCGGGTGAGGAGAAAGGCATTCAATGGGAATTCAGAAACTCGTAAAGCTCCCCCGCCTTTGACCGGTGAACAACTATTTGAAAAGGTGAAAGATTTGAACATTAAGTTTGGGAAGCCTTTTGCAGGAGAGCTTGCCAAACGAGGGTGGAAGAAAAAGTCGATTTTCTTTGAGTTGCCCTACTGGAAGTCATTACACGTAAGACATTTCATTGATGTGATGCATGTTGAAAAAAAATGTATTCGAAAGTGTCATTGGTACCTTACTCAATATGCCAGGGAAGACTAAAGATACCATCAACACAAGACTGGATTTGGTTAGTATGGGGTTGAGACCCGAATTGGGTCCGATAAAGAAGGGTACACGTACATATCTACCTCCGACAGCTCATACTCTATCTAGAAAGGAGAAAACCATCTTTTGACAAATCCCAACCCTCCCCTTCTATTGGTTGCAAGAAACATGTGTCTAGGCGAGAATCTAGCGGGAATGAGATTCAATCCCAACACACCCCCCCCTTCTATTGCTAGCAAGAAATCAGTGTCTCGACAAGTAGATAAAGGGAAACAGATTCAATTCCAACCCCCCCCCCTTCTAAGGAGTTTATCGGCTATCTAAAGGTTCATGCCTCAACAATGATGGGTGGAGATTTGATAATTGCATCGCTTGATCCAGACATCTTGGGATATAGCAACCAAGTCTGTCTTTCAAAGGTGGAACTGAAAGAGGTATATGATCACTTGTGGGCATCTGCAACTTCTGTTACAATATACATCAGGTATTATTATTATTATTTGTTAATTTATTTGTATACATCTTAACTATAGGTATTTGTACCATGAGATTATGATCCCCATGGAACAAACACAAAGATTTATATTCTTGTGCCCCGCAAATACCTTTCTACGCAACGTATGCATTGAAAAAGGCATGTCAAAAGATGTTATTAAAGCCGTGAAGCAAGCGGTTAAAGCAAATAATGAATCTGTAAAAGCCTATGTCAATAGACGCTTGGCTTTGGCACATGAAAGCAGCCGTGATAGCTTATTTTTGGCACCCATCAACTTAGGGTAACAAATTTAATCTCCCTCTCTCTCTCTCTCTCTCTCTCTCTCTCTCTCTCTCTCTCTATATATATATATATATATATATATATATAACGTGTTTTTGAAATATCTGTTATTTATTTGGTTATTCAATTTTTTTGTAGGATACATTGGGTATTGTTGGTAGTTGATCCCAAAAGAAATACAATTTTCTATTTGGATTCGTGTCATGGTCATTATAGCAACCACGTCAAGTTGAAAGGAATGTTTGAAAGGTGTGTATTTAGATACATCGCATGTTTTATCATCTAAATTATGTATGTATTTCGATTAATTAATATAGTTATATCTATGATGTTTCAGTTGTTTGATGACTTATTGGGGATCGACTGAGGTCAAGGCTAGAGTTGGGCATGTGAAAACAAAATGGATAGGAATAACGGTAAGTTTATAATCAACATTCTTATCCATGTAAATATTGCTCGCATTTTAATAACTAATTGTTATTTTGATTTCTAGTGTCCCAGGCAACCAAACAATGATGATTGCGGGTATTACGTTATGAAGTTTATGAAGGACATAATCACTCACAATCAAATAGAAATTTCAGAATTTGTATGTATAGTTTGCTATTACGCCAATTTGGTTTTAATCCAAGAAGACAATGTTGAATCCTGAAAGGTTTTTGTTACGGATAGATAAATCCTTGAGAATAATAGTGGCTTCACACGTTTCGAACTAATTTGTTGTTTTCATGGAGTGTGACCATGGCTTCATCATGGTTCGTTGTTTGACGTCTCTTGAGTTAGTAGTTTGATGTTGCCTTTCAGTTTTACTATTACCAAGTCGTTCCTAAACTAAATCTCTATCTGGTTCTCATATTCATTTTTGTATTGAGTTTTAAATCCAAAAATTCCACTTTTGGTTTGATTTATCATATCAGGACAAGAAAATACTAAAGTTGGAAATGATAGAGGTAGCACCTTTAATTTGTTTGTGACAAAGACAAGTTACATTTCATTATGTATTTCTTGCAGTCTACAATAGCAGAATGATATGGAATTGAGGAGCTGGAGAACCTATAAGTGGAAATATCACATGAATGAATGATGTGTTCTTCTTTTTCTTTTGTATACTCCAATGATACATTTTCTTCTCTTTTTGTTTTATTTTTAATATATTTGAAATGTTACTGAAGTTTCGATTTTGAATTGTCAAACCATCACAACATCAATCATTGTAATTATCTTAGAGTTGGTTCATTTATCGAGTGGGTAGTCGTTCTAGCGTTTCTATTTCGGATTGGTCGATTAATCCACTCTTGTGCCTAAACAATGTATGACCTCCTTTTGTTGTTTGGGTTTGAGCACCCCTAGTGCCCCCTCAATGAAATATTGCTTATAAAAAAATCAATCATTGTAATTAAGGAATTATTAATATGTATGAATATTTATCATATTAATTTTATGAACTGGTCCAATGGTGTAACATCCCCTAATTAGCTAATTTAATTAAATTAAATTAGCGAAGAGGTTAACGTAATTGATTTGCTAAATCGAATATTTAGCACAAGAGGGTTATTATGATTTGATTAATTGAGCATGATTTAATTAGTATGAGATAGTGTCTTTGACATAAATAATGTAATTGTGCTTAAGTGATTGGGAATTGGCTAAGTTCACTAGATTAGGCCATGTTTTGGTAATAATAGAGGAGTGTGGGAAGGGAAGGGTATTTTGGTAATTGCGCCCTTTAAGTGGTAACCCAGCTGAACCAAGCCAACACACTCAGCCACAATTTCGTTTTTCAGAAGTAGGGAGAGCTGAGAGAGAGAGAAACCGTGAGGAGAGAGAGAGAGAGAAGAAGAGAGAATAACTTCTTCAATTGTTCATGCATGTGTGAGATCATTGTACCAATCTTTCCCATTCCTCTTCCTCTTTCCATTGATACAAGTTTCAATAGCCTTTCCTCCCTCTAGCTCAGATCACAATTTCGAAATACCCAGCTCAAGTTGATCAAAGATGGAGTCCATGCCTTGCATGTCACCTTTGGGGCACTGAAGCTATCTTAGGCCTTTAGGAGACTCAAGATTTAGTTCTAAGAACCCAATCAGAAACTAAATTATGGTTTTGGGAAACTAAAGAGGGGGTGTACCATCTGAGAGTCGAGTTTGGGGTTTTGTAGAGTGATTGTGTTATTAAGAATTGATTCAAACTCAAAGTTTCAAAATTCTGCAGAAGACAGTTTTGACACCATTTAGTGTTTCCTTCGTGATTTATGGTGCAGACATCCGTTTAAGATGATTTTTGTTTCTTCAGAAACTAGACAGAAATCTCTTCATTTTCAGCACAAGAAAGACCTAATTTGATTAAGTTTTGAGGGAGATATTAACCTAGAAAGTCAGTGTTTCGAATCAGTAAGGAATCTTACCTAGTCCCATTGTTCTGACCATAACTCACTGAATACCCATTACCTCAGCTCAAAACCAAAACCCACCGAAACTAGACAAGATTTCCTTCATAATAGACTTTTGAATTGGTAACTTTGGTGAAGTATTGAGTCAGTTATGCATGATGCAAAACTGCTCACTGATGCTGTGAAAACAGAATCGGAGATGGAATGTTGGTTCGCCAAACTTCGGTCCGAGTCGTCAAAGTTCGAGAGACATCGATCCCGTAGATAGGAGAGTGCTTCAGTAGCAAGGAAGAGCGATTGATTTGCTGTGATATGAATTTGGTTGCTGTTCCGAAGTCAGAATCCAGTCCTAGACGAGTTCGTTAGTGGAGCGGTTCGGGAGAGTTCGTTGCGTTACGGTTCGTTCGGATTCATCAAAGTCTCGGCATTTGCGATTTTCATCGCAATCAGTGAGTTCTATAACTCACTTAGGGATTGTTTTGAAAACTGAGTCATGATATTTTCTGAACCGATAGTTACTGAAATTCGTTTCGCGAAATTGTCACAAAAACTGTTTTCTTAAAAATCCGTTATTTGACAAACCGATTGAATTAATTGAATTGTTGATTAATGATATGATTATATGTGAATTGTGTGCTGTTGTATGATGGTTGTCTGGACTGGATTGTTGTTGTTAAGTTAGGATATTGATCGGAATGAGATTGTAATCAAAACAGAATGAAAAGTTACACGAAACAGCAAGTTTTGAGCTACTGTCAATTACGCACGGATCGTGCCCTCTGGAGCACGGGCCGTGCGTAACCTACGCAAACCATGTTTTAAAAATTTAAGACACGGATGGATCGTGCGCCTATGGAGCACGGATCGTGCGTTATGTCCAGTTTCAAAATGAACAAGTGCGTAAGACACGCACGGGTCGTGCGCCCCAGGAGCACGAACCGTGCGTGGGTTCTGTTACCCTCTTTGAAAATACACCTTAGTCCATTCCAAATGATTCCAATTCCTTTCTAATCGATTCCCCATGGTTCTCCAATGATAGAAATGTGTTATTATCATGGAATTAGGTATGTTTGAAAGAAATCTCATGAGTTATGAAATTCAAGAAAAACCGTACTTTAGCAAACACGAGTGTACACAATTCAAGATAAGACAACGAACCTTGAGTCCCTTCATGTCATGTTAAATCACTTATTGTAAGTCTATATAGATAAATAAACTCTCAATCCATGAAAAAACAAATCAAGTTACTTTCCCTCGGGGAAAGGTAGATGGTATACCTTGAGTATATCGAGGATGACGATCCTCCAGTTTATTAGCATACTAGGGGAGGGGAAGTTATGAGCCCCAGAACCTAGGCTCTCATGTTGCTCACTTGGATTAGTGGGATGGGTTCACCGAGACGTCCCAACCTTAGCTAAGGCGGACTTCGAGGTGTTGTGCTAAGTTCATGAAAATATGATGTGTATGTCGCTTATGAGGGCTACACCAAGAAATAATTAATGTAACGAGTAGTCGTTTATCAGGGCTACACGTTATAGGATATACTTCATGTGTCGCTTATAAGAGCCATGAGTATAAAGTAAAGCATAATGAACCGCTAGAGTTAGTAAGGGGTCTCGATAGGACTCACTGAGATAATGTTTATCTCACCTTTCTTATATTGTGGTTTTTACAGAGAAGCAGGGGAATGCTAAGGCGAACATCCATGGCTAGCTGATTTGACTCTTGGAGTTATTTGGACATTTAGTCCTATGTTTAGGCTTTTGCCCTTTTGTCGCTTTTCTAGTTTCGGTTGTATAACTATCTTTGTATTAGTTGTAAAATCGTTTCCGCTATTTCCGTTTTGAATAGTGAACATCAGGGTTGTATAAGTTTTGACTCGTGAGACTTAATTACTTTCATGTCAGTCTATGGGGTTCATTGAACCATTTGGTATTGATTATCAAAAGTTTTAGTTATGCTCAATATTTCGATAACAGGAAATTACTCTGATGTATGCCATGACGTGCATTTCGGTGATTCTACATGTTAGAATTATCGGGGTGTTACATTATGGTATCAGAGCAGTTCGACCTAGTCGGGCTTAGTTTAGTTTAGGGTTGAGTCGATTCCTTGTTATTCCTTGTTGTGATTACACTTGTGATGCTAAGAGACATTGAGCCTGATCAACTTAATACTTGGTGTATCATAAGCGGAATTATGAAAGGATGATCAAGACGTAGTCCTCGACCAAGACCGAAGTTCCTTAAAACCCGTTTCATCTTAGGGAATGTTGGAAAGAAGAAGGTAGTTGAGCCATCAACTCCGAATGCAAAGTTAAACGGTAACCTATCAAAGGAAAGAAAGTGCAATAGTATGATTCCTCAAGATTCTTCAAGTGTTTTGCTGGTAGGGAGCCACCGAGGTGAATGTCTTTCTAGTGCGAATCAGTGGTTCTATTGTAGGGAGAGGGTCTACACTGCATATGTTCAGAAAGTCAAGGCTACAGACACTCCACCGAGAATGTGGATATTGTCCTAGGTATGAATTGGATGACCGCCAATCATGTGACAATAGATTGTTTTCATCGAACGATCGGTTTTGCCTCCGAATCAGTGGAGCTACAACCGACTAATTCTGAAGTTGTTATCTCATTCACGAATGCTAGTGATTATCTTTTCCAAGGAGCAAGAGCCTACATTATGATGTTGTCTGCGTTTATTGAGACAGGTTTAGATCTATCTTCTATACAAGTCGTTAATGAGTTTTTCGATGTATTTCCTGAGGAAGTTTCCTCGTTACCTCCGGGCACTGGACCAATTTCTATAGTTCCGTATAGGATGTCCCCATTAGAGTTGAAGGAATTGAAAGCCCAATTGGAAGAATTAATTTCAAAGTAGTTTATTCGACCGAGTGCCTCGTCGTGGGGTGCTCCAGTATTACTCATCAAGAAGAAAGATGGAAGTATGAGGTTGTGTATCGACTACCGTCAGCTGAACAAGGTTACGATCAAGAATAAGTATCCATTGCCAAGGATTAATGATTTGCTAGATATCAGCTGAGAGGAGCTTCAGTATTTTTGAAGATTGATATGAGGTCAGGTTACCACCAAATAAGAGTTCGGGCTTTGGACATCCCGAAGACCGCGTTCCGTACTAGGTATGGACACTACGAGTTTGTAGTGATGCCCTTCGGTTTGACCAATGCTCCAGCTATTTTTATGGATTATATGAATCGGATTTTTAATCCGTATCTGGATCAGTTTATGATAGTTTTCATTGATGACATCTTGGTGTACTCTAAGACGGCTGAGGAGCATGTACAACATATCTGAATTGTTCTGAACATACTCCGAGAGAGGAAGCTGTATGCTAAGCCATCCAAATGTGATTTTTGGATGCCCGAAGTGAAGTTTCTGGGCCATGTGATATCCCTATCCGGTGTTGTAGTGGATCCTAGTAAGATTGAAGCTGTGGTAGACTGGAAACAACCATCAACAGTCACTGAAGTGAGAAGTTTCTTGGGACTAGCTGAGTATTATCGGAGATTCATTCAAGGATTTTCATAGCTGGTTCGTCCACTCACTCGGTTAACTCGCAAGGGTCAACCGTTTGGATGGGACTCTGACTGTGATGATTGTTTTGCAGAGTTGAAGATTCGTCTGACTTCTGCACCCGTCCTAGTTCTTCCAGATCCTTCCGTAGGATTCCAAATCTATTGTGACGCCTCTGGTAAGGGTTTAGGATGTGTCCTAATGCAGAATCAGCAAGTGGTTGCTTATGCTTCAAGGCAGTTGAAGCCGCATGAAGAGAATTACCCGACGCATGATTTAGAATTGGCAGCGATTGTGTTTGCACTAAAGATTTGGAGACATTACCTGTATGGGTCTCGTTTCGAAGTCTTTAGTGATCACAAGAGCCTGAAGTACTTGTTTGACCAGAACGAGCTGAACAATAGGAAGAGGAGGTGGGTAGAATTCTTGAAGGATTATGATTTTGAGTTGAAGTACCATCCGGGGAAGGCTAATGTTGTAGCCGACGCTTTGAGTAGGAAGTCGATTCATACTGCAGAGTTGATGATTCATGAGATGGAACTATTGGAAGCATTCCGAGATCTTAATTTGAAAGTGAAGCCAAGGAGGGATAGACCTGTGTTGAGCCATATTCAGATTTCAAGTTCCTTGAGAAATCTGATTCGTTCAGCCCAAGAGGTCGATTTAGTGTTGCAAACGCAGAAGAGGTTACCGAAGTACACCGAAGATGGTGATGGTATAATTTGCTTTGATGGTAGAACCTGCGTACCGAATGATGAGAGCATTAAGAAGCAAGTTTTGGAGGAAGCCCATAAGAGTCAGTTCTCGATACATCCTGGGTCTATCAAGATGTATAGAGACTTGAAGCAGTTATATTGGTGGCCGGGTATGAAAGTGGATGTAGCAGAGTTTGTGTCTCGATGTTTGACTTGTCAAAAGGTCAAGATAGAGCACCAGATGCCAGCCGGTCAGTTGCAGCCTTTGAACATACCAGAATGGAAGTGGGAAAGCATCTCTATGGATTTTTGTCGTGGGGTTACCACGGTCCCAAGCGGGAAATGATGCTATTTTGGTAGTGGTGGACCGTTTGACCAAATCTGCCCATTTCATTCCGGTGCGTTCAAATCACAAAGTTGTTAAGTTAGCAGATGAGTATCTAAAGAACATAGTGAAGGTGCATGGAATTCCCACAAGCATTGTTTGTGATCTTGATCCCAAGTTCACATCACGGTTTTGGAGGGCATTGAATATGGCATTGGGAACGAAGGTATGTGTTAGCACAGCTTACCACCCTCAGATGGATGGACAGACCGAGAGGACGATTCAGACATTGGAAGATATGTTGAGAGCTTGTGTACTTGATAGTGGAGGACGATGGGAGGATTATCTTCCATTGGTGGAATTTTCCTACAACAACAGCTACCATTCTAGTATTGGGATGGCACCATAGGAGGCATTGTATGGAAGGAAGTGCAGGACACCATTGTGTTGGTGGGATTTAGGCGAGGAAATATTATTGGGTCCTGATTTAGTCCGGGAGACTACTGAAAGGATTCGCCAGATAAGGGAAAGAATGAAGACCACTCAGAGTCGACAAAAGAGTTACGCCGACAAGAGAAGGAGACCTTTGGAGTTCGAAGAAGGAGATCATGTGTTTCTGAAACTTTCTCCAATCATTGGTACCTATATTGCATTGCGAGCGAAGAAGCTCAGTCCTCGGTATGTTGGACCTCTCCAGATTTTCGAGCGTGTTGGGCCAGTAGCGTACCGCATTGCCTTACCTCCAGCACTGTCCAGGTTACATGACGTGTTTCATGTATCGCAGTTGAGGAAGTATATTCCTGATCTGAGTCAACCGTTGAGTTATGAGACGGTCGACATCCAACCGGATTTATCTTATCAGCCCATTCCAGTCAGGATCATCGAACGTGGCGAGAAAGTGCTCCGGACGAGATCAATTCCTATTGTCAATGTGCTTTGGGACGATGCCTCACCTGACGAAGCGACATGGGAAGTAGAGCAAGACATGCGAGTGAAATATCCCCATATTTTCAATTGAGGTACGTTTTGTTCAATTTTGAGGACAAAAATTTTAAAAGTTGGGGTGATTGTAACATCCCCTAATTAGCTAATTTAATTAAATTAAATTAGCGAAGAGGTTAAGGTAACTGATTTGCTAAATCGAATATTTAGCACAAGAGGGTTATTATGTTTTGATTAATTGAGCATGATTTAATTAGTATAAGATAGTGTCTTTGACATAAATAATGTAACTGTGCTTAAGTGATTGGGAATTGGCTAAGTTCACTAGATTAGGCCATGTTTTGGTAATATTAGAGGAGTGAGTGGGGGAAGGGTATTTTGGTCATTGCGCCCTTTAAGTGGTAACCCAGCTGAACCAGGCCAACACACTCAGCCACAATTTCATTTTCCAGAATTCATTTTCCGAAGTAGGGAGAGCTGAGAGAGGGAGAGAGAGAGAGAGAGAGAGAGAGAGAGAGAGAGAGAGAGAGAGAGAGAGAGAGAAACCGTGGGGAGAGATAGAGAGAGAGAAGAAGAGAGAATAACTTCTTCAATTGTTCATTCATGTGTGAGATCATTGTACCAATCTTTCCCATTCCTCTTCCTCTTTCCATTGATACAAGTTTCAGTAGCCTTTCCTACCTCCAACTCAGATCACAATTTCGAAATACCCAGCTCAAGTTGATCAAAGATGGAGTCCATGCCTTGCTTGTCACCTTTGGGGCATTGAAGCTATCTTAGGCCTTTAGGAGACTCGAGATTTAGTTCTAAGAACCCAGTCAGAAACTACATTATGGTTTTGGGAATCTAAAGAGGGGGTGTACCATCTGAGAGTCGAGTTTGGGGTTTTGTAAAGTGATTGTCTTATTAAGAATTGGTTCAAACTCAAAGTTTCAAAATTCTGCAGAAGACAGTTTTGACACCCTTTGGTGTTTCCTTCGTGATTTACGGTACAGACATCCGTTTAAGATGATTTTTGTTTCTTCAGAAACTAGACAGAAAGCTCTTCATTTTCAGCACAAGAAAGACCTAATTTGAATAAATTTTGAGGGAGATATTAGCCTAGCAAGTCAGTGTTTTGAATCAGTGAGGAATCTTACCTAGCCCCATTGTTCTGACCATAACTCACTAAATACCCAATACCTCAGCTCAAAACTAAAACCCACCAAAACTAGACAAGATTTTCTTCATAATAGACTTTTTAATTGGTAAAATTGGTGAAGTATTGAGTCAGTTATGCATGATGCAAAACTGCTCACTGATGCTGTGAAAACAGAATCGGAGATGGAACGTTGGTTCGCCAAACTTCGGTCCGAGTCATCAAAGTTCGAGAGACATCGATCCCGTAGATAGGAGAGTGCTTCAGTAGCAAGGAAGAGCGATTGAGTTGCGGTGATATGAATTTTGTTTCTGTTCTGAAGTCAGAATCGAGTCCTTCACGAGTTCGTTAGTGGAGCGGTTCGGGAGAGTTCGTTGCGGTACGGTTCGTTCGGATTCGTAAAGTCTCGGCATTCGCGATTTTCATCGCAATCGGTGAGTTCTATAACTCGCTTAGGGATTGTATTGAAAACTGAGTCATGATATTTTCTGAACCGATAGTTACTGAAATTCGTTTCGCAAAATTGTCACAAAAACTGTTTTCTTAAAAATCCGTTATTTGACAAACCGATCGAATTAATTGAATTGTTGATTAATGATATCGCTATATGTGAATTGTGTGCTGTTGTATGATGGGTGTATGGACTGGATTGTTGTTGTTAAGTTAGGATATTGATCGGAATGAGATTGGAATCGAAACGGAATGAAAATTTACACGAAACAACAAGTTTTGGGCTACTGTCAATTACGCACGGATCGTGCCCTCTGGAGCACGGGACGTGCGTAACCTACGCAAACCATGTTTTAAAAATTTAAGACACGCACGGATCATGCGCCTCTGGAGCACGGATCGTGCGTTATGTCCAGTTTCAAAATGACCAAGTGCGTAAGACACGCACGGGTCGTGCACCCCAGGAGCACGAACCGTGTGTGGGCTTCTGTTACCCTCTTTGAAAATATACCTTAGTCCATTCCAAATGATTCCAATTCCTTTCTAATCAATTCCCCATGGTTCTCCAATGATAGAAATGTGTTATTTTCATGGAATTAGGTATGTTTGAAAGAAATCTCATGAGTTATGAAATTCAAGAAAAACCGTACTTTAGCAAACACGAGTGTACACAAGTCAAGATAAGACAACGGACCTTGAGTCCCTTCATGTCATGTTAAATCACTGATTGTAAGTCTATATAGATAAATAAACTCTCAATCCATGTAAAACCAAATCAAGTTACTTTTCCTCGGGGAAAGGTAGATGGTATACCTTGAGTATATCGAGGATGATGATCCTCCAGTTTATTAGCATACTAGGGGAGGGAAAGTCATGAGCCCCAGAACCTAGGCTCTCATGTTGCTCACTTGGATTAGTGGGATGGGTTCACCGAGACGTCCCAACCTTAGCTAAGGCGGACTTCGAGGTGTTGTGCTAAGTTCATGAAAATATGATGTGTATGTCGCTTATGAGGGCTACACCAAGAAATAATTAATGTAACGAGTAGTCGCTTATCAGGGCTACACGTTATAGGATATACTTCATGTGTCACTTATGAGGGCCATGAGTTTAAAGTAAAGCATAATGAACCGCTAGAGTTAGTAAGGGGTCTCGATAGGACTCACTCAGATAATGTTTATCTCACCCTTCTTATATTGTGGTTTTTACAGAGAAGCAGGGGAAAGCTAAGACGAACATCCATGGCTAGCTGATTTGACTCTTGGAGTTATTTGGACATTTAGTCCTATGTTTAGGCTTTTGCCCTTTTGTCGCTTTTCTAGTTTCGGTTGTATAACTATCTTTGTATTAGTTGTAAAATCGTTTCCGCTATTTCCGTTTTGAATATTGAACATCAGGGTTGTATAAGTTTTGAGTCATGAAACTTAATTACTTTCATGTCAGTTTATGGGGTTCATTGATGTAACATCCCCTAAATTTTAAGAAGTTTCGTCGGTCGGTATTAGAATAACAGTCGCGATTTAAGTAATTAGTTAATCGAATAGCCCGAGCTCGTAATTAATTATTTTTGGTAATCTTTGATTTTATGAGGTGATTGAACTAAATGAATTGTCATTGTTGGTGGTTAATTGATACATTGTGCTAGGAAATGAAATATGTGATTAAATGATTTATCAAGTTTATGTGCTTAATTGTTAAGTTAGTTTAGATTTCATTAAGTTAGGTGATAGATAGCATGATGGAAATAATAGCTGAAGGGTAAAATAGTACTTTCCCATGTTTAAGTGACCAGCTGATCTAGTCACCCCTAACACACAGCACCCTCATTCATCACTTGTTCAGAAAACCAGAAAAAAATAAGAAGAGGGAAAGATAGAGAGGGGGCGAGAGTGAAGGGAAGAAGAGAAGGGGGGAGAACCCATCAAGCTTCATGCATGTTTAACCTGGAACTACCATTGAGTCCCATTTCTTCTCCTCTTCCTGGTGATATAAGTTACAGAACCAATACCCTTCTCTCCATCAAAACCCCAAATTTGACCCACAAGCCCCATTGAACGAAAATGGAGTATTGATGCTCAAAAACAGCTTGCATGTCACCATTGAACAAGGATATAGCCTTGAGATAAGTCACATTGCTAGTTGGTATAGTTTGGGTAAGGAAATCAGTAACTCATAGTGCTGAAGTTCGAATTTGGTTGCTGTCCAAGCACTCCGTGTAGCTGAATTAGTCCTTGGAACAAGTTCGGGGACCGTTCGTAGAGTTCCTTGCCGTGACAGCCCAAAGGGATCATTGTTGTGTGATTTCATCACACTAGGTGAGTTCTATACTCACTAGGGAATTGTTTTCATGTTCATGGTTATGCGTTCTGGATTGGTCTTCCTTTTTATGAAACTCATTGTCGAAAACTGTTTTCACGAAAATCGTATTTCGAATTGTGTAATCATGTGATTGTTTGATTGATTGTGTTGAATGATTATGTGTTATTTGATTGATGTTTGATTGATTGTGTTGGACTGGAATTACTAATTATTGTAACTGTTTTTAAGTCTCGGAGGTCATAGAAAGTCTCGGGGTCGAATAGAAAGCGAAACGGTACAAAACGGGTGTTCGAAATGCTGTTTTCAGCCATTTCTGCCTCCCATCGCGTCACGGCCCGTGGCCATCGCGTCGCGACCTCCCTTATTTTTGCAACGCAAAACTTTCTGTCACTTTTCACGTCGCGACGGAACCAGTTCGCGTCGCGACGCTTGGCAGTTTTTCAGCAAAACACACTGATTTTGTTTTCGCGATAACTTTTGATTCGGTGGTCCGATTTAAGTGTTCTCAAGTGCGTTGGAAAGCTAATTAAAAGACCTATTCAGATAAATTAGATTCTGAAATTCCCTGTTTTGAAGGTTAAGTTCATGATATAATGTTGAGTGTTCATGCTATGTTAAGTGGAGTATCATTGATGTATTGTGTTTGGTTATGATTGATTATTATTAAGTTATGCTATCATAATGTTGAGTGTGGGTGATACATTATGATTTAGATTGAATGGTGGATAATTATAAGTTAAGTTAACGACGTTAGTAATTCCATGTGAGATCACATAATAACAAGATCATGCTAAGTATAATATTAGGTTAAGATTCGGATTATGTTAAGTATAAGTTCATTGTTATGTTCACAGATCATTGTTCACTGTTTATTGTTCAAGGTATATTAAAATATATACATCAGTTCAGTTAGGGTGACGACCCTATTTTCAGTTTAGTGTGCTAGGGGAGGGGAAGTCATGAGCCCTATGAACCTAGGCCCCATGAGGGATCCAGCGGTTAGTGGAATGGGTTCACCGGGAGCTTATTTTTCCAAGTGACCAGTGACACGCTAAAAATCATTGTTCATGTGTTGCCTCTTGTAACTGCTTATGAGGGTTATGAGGACAACGTTTATGTTAGCCACATAGTCAATTATTAAGACTATGAGTTATGAATTTAGAATAATGAATCAACCATAATTGAACCGAGAGAGTTAGTAAGGGGTCTCGATAGAACTCATTGAGACAAGTTGTCTCACCCAATCCATGTTGTTGTTTTTCAGAGTCGCAGGTTAAGTTGAAGACGATGAGGCATGGCTATGGAGACGCTTGAGGAGTTGCTGACGCTGTTTATTTTGTTATATTATGTATCTTTGTATTTTCATTCAATATCTTAGATGTACGATGGTACGACTTGTATTATAAGTTGTAAATCGCTTACGCAAACTTTCTATTTTGGTACTGAACACTAGTTGAGTGGTGTAAGAACGCTTTATGTATTTTATGTTAAGTTATGTAAGCTCATTTGATGGGTTTTTAGCATCGAGTATTAGTATGTGTTCAGTATTTAAAAAGGAAGTTACTCTGATATATGCCAGTAGTGCATTTCGGTGATTCCTACAAGTTAGAAATTATCGGGGTGTTACAATTGACCCATTTGGTATTGATTATCAAAAGTTTTAGTTATGTTCAATATTTCGATAACAGGAAATTACTCTGATGTATGCCATGACATGCATTTCGGTGATTCTACATGTTAGAATTATCGGGGTGTTACAAATGTGTTCAGGGTCAATTACATGTTTTGGGAAGAAGTAGAAAATGAAGAGACTAAAAAGGTTTTTTTATAGTGCTGGGAAGAAGCAGGAAAAAATGTGAACTTTAACCAAATTTTTTTGGTACGCGAGAATTGTATTATCAAAATTTTTTTTGTCACACACACATATACATATTGTTGATTTTTATTGCAATTATAAGAATTATATAATTTCTACTTAAAACGTGTTTTGCTTCTTTTGCGCATAATATATATAGAGGGATTCAAGTTGGGAGTTTATATGTTGGTTTTTTTTATTGATTTACTATGCACATAAATGATTTATATGTGATAGCAAAGATATCACAAATCTATTTGCACATAAATGAGTTTACAACTAAAATTAGTAAGTTCAGAATAAACTCATTTAATTTTTCACCACATGTCACATTCACAGCATTTTAGCAATCAATACTATTTTGACCTATCTTCTATGACACACTATCTATTTCGCACTGCATCAAACCCTTCCCAATGCGCATAGCTTTTTCATCTCCCACTGTGAGGACAAACTAGATTTCAAGCCATATTCGATAAACCAAAAATCAGGAACACGGTGTTAATAGATGATCGACGACACTGCAGTGCCCAACATCAAATAAACAAATAAAATGAAAGGGTAACCGTCAAGCGCAATCAGGGTTTATGTTTTTTTGTAAGTGTTTCTTTGGGTTTTCTCCACTGCCCATTTTCTATTCCCATTTAATAATTGATTAAAAGTTGTGTATTTTTTGTGTTTTTAGGTTGTCTCTTCCTTCTTCATGCAAGCAATGTTCATATGTAACATCCCCATAATAATTGTTTCAATTATCTTAGTTGAGTATTTTTAATAATATTGGTTAGTAAATAGTTTTAATTGTAAGTTGTTAAGTGAGTCGATGATTGATGGTCAAATTTGCTTAAATGTGACATTTGTGTGAATTTGAGGATTAAATAGTGATTTACAAGTTGATTATAAATTGGAGGTTATTGAAGTATATAATTGTTTGTGATTGAGTGTGCTTGATAATTCCATGAAGTGATGGCTTGAATGTGAAATTAATATGCATTGTGTGCATTTTGTGTTGATTGCTAATTTAATTAATTGAGGGAACGGGGCCACATAGGAATAGAGGAAGAGTTTAAGGATATTTTAGGGATTTACAATACCCAACACTCACTCACTCCACATACCACCAGCTGATCCCAACACAACACACTTATCCTCCCTCACTCCCACTCACTCATAATTTATGAAAAGAAAAGAAACAAGGCACAAGAGAAGAGAGAGAGGGGGGGTTTTCGAAAGAAAGGAAAGAAAAGAGAACCAAAACCCTCACCCTCTCTACAAAAGCTTCATCTGAAATTCATCCACACTCCTTCTTCTCCCACTCATCTCACCACACTTGAAGAGTTGAGAGCTAAAACCAGCTGGGTCATTCCTTTTCTCTCCCCAATTTCGAAAATTTGTCAAACAACAAGGGTTAGAGGAGTTGAAAGTTTTGGTTTTCATGTGGGTTTTGGGAGTTAAACAAGTTGATTAGCTGCTAGCATGTACATTTGGGGTTCAGTTTGGAGCATTTGGGAGCCAAGATTGGGTTTAAGAGCATTTCTAAGTCGATTTTGTAGAAGGCATTTTGAATATGTTGCTCAATTTGTGCATGTACTTGGATGTTTTTGGAAGAACCTCTACAAAGAGGTGAGTTCCTTACCATGTTTGATTGTTTGTTGATTTTTGGATATGATGAAAAGTGTGTATATACTGAAATTGATTGTTGAATGTGTTTGAAAAAAACCGAATTGGTTTGGTTGTCAGGAAAAATGTGAGTTTTGTGATTGATTGAATGTTTGAATGTTTGGAACAATGATTGTTTTGGGACATGAAATGTGTGTTTATTGTTGATAAATTAGTGTATTTTGAAGTTAGTGATGTTTTAGGATGGATTTGGTACCATTGGGAGACTCAAAATCATGGTGAAACTGTGAAAATTTCAGCAACTGCAGAAGGCACCCGGACTATGCGTCCCAGCGCACGACCCGTGCGCCTGAACATGTAACAGGCGCATAGTGTAATTCTGGCATGGCCTGGTCCGTGAGCCCAAGCACACAACCGGAGCGCCTGCTTCTGTACTGGGCGCTTTTCAGCATTTTAACAAACCCGGTCCGTGCGCCCAAGCACACGGCCCGTGCGCCCAAGCGCTTTCATTATTTTTAAAGTTTGTTTTTCTCACTCCCTAAGGTACCAATTGCCACCCAATCTCTTCCCTAACTCAAATAACATTAATTGCCATTAGTTTAGACCCTAAGAGGACATGTTTACACGATGATTGAGCTTCAAATTTTCCGTTTAATGAGAGAGGCAAGGAAGAACATAATAGTACCTAGGTACATAAATGATGCGAGGTGACGGTTTATGTGTGTCATTGTATAGATATAAACTGAATGAGGATAAATAAAAGAGGATAATTAAAGGCATATTATACAAGGGGGGTGACGAACCCAACTTGTATTAATAGCTATACGAGTTGGGTTCTCCGTTGAGATTGAGAAAGTGATCTCTCGGGTTGTGCTACGAGGTAACAAGAGGATAAAATATTAAAAGAAAGTGACTGAAATTAGAAAACACCGAGAGGAAATGTGAGGGGTCGTGAAAGAACTCATTGAGATTTGTAATTTCACTGTTTTATATGTGGTGTTTTCAGATTGACAGGGTAAAGTGAAGCAAACCGAGGAGAAGTAGTTGTTGGCCTAGTTACTCAGTTATCGAGGGATCCTTCCGGATCAATTTATTTATGTTTGCTTAACTTTATCGACATGTATTTGGGTATTACCCTTAGATTGTAACCTTTGATTTTGTAATCAAAGTTATGATGTATTATAAACTTTACTTTGAGTTTTTGGACATCTATGGTATCACGACTGCATTATTCTATTCTCGGTTATGTTTATATAGTTCTGATATCGGTATCTTACCCCTAAGGAACTCAAGGTGGCGGTATTTCCCGACAATTTATGTCAAGCCCAATTTCTCAAGTAGGTTTATAACTCTGGTTTGTATAAATTGTTAACATTCTAGACTTTATGACGTCTAAAGGTTAGGATGTTAGACCATATATTTGGTTTCTTTTGTTTACTTAAGGTTTCTATTGTCTTAACAGTTGTATAGTATTTATCTCAGAGGTTATAGACTCTGTAAATGAGATGTTCTCTACACGGGTTTTTTGTTACTTTTCTTAGAGCACTTTTTATGATTTTCTAAATGAGTCGCTCAATAATAATTTTTTTTATAATGTTTAAACCCTATGTGTTTTGCCATTGAGTAAACATCCCTCACTTTTATAAGGTAAATATCGCCTTCTATATAATTTCTATGATTTGGGCACAAAGCAATGTTTTTTTGTGTGGCTTTCATATTAAGTTCTATTTTAAATGTATAAGTAAATTTGTATTAGCAGTTTTAATTTAGTATTAAATGTTAACTTTTCCCAATATTCAACACATTAGCCTAATGTAAAAAAACACATTAAAATTGCATTTAGGATGGACTTCAAATAATTTAATTGATTTTTTTAGTATAATAACCATAAATAATATGGATAAACTTCAAATACCAGTAATACATCCTTTTATAATATAATAGATGTAATCCCTGTTATCTTTAAAATTGCATTTAGGTGGAGCCTCTTGAATGATTTTTACTTTTTTTGTTTCAAATGAGTCATAAACAAAATAATTAGTTTTAACAAGTTATTTATTTTGGTAAATTTAAATATTATTAATTTAATATATTAAAAACTAAAATCTACGTTCTATTTCTAAATAGGTCTACCCATACCGATTTAGCTATTCAATTTATTGGTATGAGTCATTTTAGTAGTCAACTTAGTAGACTTTGATTTTGCATATCCTTAGTTGATATATGAAGTTCATCTCAAAATTTTCTCATGAGTGCATCTTCTTCAGTTTATTATTCATTTTTTTTGCATATTTGAACAGACGAAATGTATTTGGTAGTTGAGTGGGGCACTGTAGATGATTAACGTTGGAAGGGTGCTGCCCAACGGTAAAATCTCAAGGAGAAAGACTGTGTGCCTTAGTATGCAAACCTTGCACTGAGAGTAAACTATTTGTCCTTGAGAGATTGGGATAGAAATAATCTATGGTGGAAGGAATAAATGTATACCATCAACCAAGAGACTGGATAGAAATAATCAATGGTATTGCATTATGTTTTTTAATTGTTTTTGGTTTTTCTTAGCTATACTTTTTTGGGGTTGTGTTTATTGAGATTAATTTGTATCTTATCTGTATAAAAAAAAATCTTGAGATTCAAAATGAGGATCTTGACATTGTATCTATTTGTCAATATTTTGTCGTTACAATTTTTATGTTTAAAATAATGCACTTACCTCAACAAAAAAAAAATAATGTGTTGTTCCAGTGAAAAAAATAATGTGCTTTTATTATGTAGCTCATCAATGGCATCAATATTATTTCTTAATAGAAATTTTCATGCATAGAACAATACAAGTGCTTACAAATTCAAGGACCAGTCAATTACAAATATTTAGTTTAACAATCTGTTTAGAAATCTTTTTCTAAATAGTGAGAAAAAAGGCGGCCAAACTGATGCTGACACGGGTACTCGTGGTAGACAACACGGGCCCTGTCAGCTAGTTTGCAAAAAAAATTGCCACAACTGAAGCTGAAACGGGTGGCCGCAGTGGCTACCACGGGCCTTGGCAGTTCTTCGGGTGCCCTATTTTGCTGTTTTGTGTTTTGCCATTCAATCCTATTGTTCTCCAATCTTTCCCATTTCGAATCACACCATTCAAACAAATATAAACTACCATCTTATATGTAATTTGAAGGGGTTTAACTCATCAAAACTTTAATTGAAACATATCAATCATCTCACAATCACATACATTAGTATATATCCTTGTTTATCTCAACTTAGAACAATTTTCCAGCATCCAATCAACACAAAAACACATGCATTCATCAGCTTATGTTCCACTAACAACCAAAAATAAACATGCATCAACTGAAAACAAAAGAAAGAGGTTAAGGACTCACATTTTCAGCTGAGACACAATGGTTTAATAGATGCAACTTCAATTTCCTAGTCACCCAAATCGCCTACCCCAAGCTCCCAAGTTGAAATGTGAGTTCCTAAACCCCAAGAGAAGTGGAATGTAGGTCTTATTGCAGCTCCTATTTCCCCTTTGCTCCCAAAAACTGAACATGCAAGCTGGTTTTTCAAGGTTGCTAGGGTGCTGGAAACAATACAGATTTGGGGGTGTTTGGAGATGAGGGTTTTTCGAAAATGAGAGGGAAAAGAAGTGAGGTGATGATGAAATATTGTTGAATGGCAAGCTTTCAATGGAAGGAAGGAGATGAACAAGAGAAGTTTTCCACAGCTCTTCCTCTTTCTCTCCTTCGAGCTCTCTCTCTCTCTCTCTCTTCCCAAGTGTGTGTGTTTTTCTCAATTTCTGAAATTGAGAAAAGTGAGTGTGTTTGTGTTTGGTTTTCAGCTCAAGTGGTTTTGTAGTTGGTTTAAATGAAGGGTATAAGGGTCAATGTGCTTGGAGCTGTCTTAATACTAAATGAGTGAAATTTAGCATTCTAATAGGGTTCAAACTCAGACTCAATCATTCCCTCTTCTAAACAAATATTCCTAAAATTAATTGCTACAATCATGCACTCAATAGAAATAAATTCTCAAAATACTCTAAATCAATCAAGCACACAAGAATTAATTCACTAAACAAGTAATGTAAATTAAAATTACTTTGGGTGTTACATTTCACCCCAACTTGAAAATTTTTGTCCTCAAAAATTGTTCAAGTCTTACCTCATGAAACAAGTACGGATAACGAGAAATCATATCCTTCTATAGCTCCCAAGTGGCTTCTTCGGACGACGATCCTTCCTAAAGAACTTTGACCATTGGAATAACTTTCGATCTAAGAGTTTTCACATTGCGATCCATGATACGAACCGGATATGGCTGAAAGGTAAGATCCGGACGGAGTTCAACCGTTTCAAAACTTAGCGTTTGATGAGGGTCGGGAATATACTTCCGGAGTTATGGAGGTTAGACAAGGATGGAGGTAAAGCGGTCTGATAAGCAACGGACCCAATCCTCTCAATGATTTGAAAAGGGCCAATGAAACGAGGACTGAGCTTTTTGCCACGAAGAGCACGACCAATACCTAACGTAGGTGTGACCTTAAGAAACACATGATCACCTTCACTAAATTCTAAAGGCTTTCTTCTTTTATCCGCATAACTCGTTTGACGACTCTGGGCATTCTTAATCCTTTCTTGTATCTGACGAATCTTGTCTGTAGTTTCTTGAATTAATTTCGGTCCCAACAATCTTCATTCACCTACAACTCACCAACACAAGGGTGTTCAACATTTGCGTCCATACAAGACTTCATACGGAGCCATGTCGATACTTGAATGGTAACTATTGTTATAAGAAAACTCCACCAATGGAAGATGATCTTCCCATCTACCACCACAATCTAGAATACAAGCTCGGAGCATGTCTTCTAATGTCTGAATTTTCCTCTCAGTCTGACCATCAGTTTGAGGATGATAAGCAGTACTCATATCAAGTTGTGAACCCATTGTCAATTGCAAAGCTCTCCAAAAACGGGAAATAAACTTAGGGTCTCTATCTGACACATACTGGTAGGAACTCCATGCAACTTAACAATATTTTTGAGATACTCTTTCGCTAGCTTCGACACCTTATAATTGGATCGAACGAGAATAGAATGAGCAGATTTTGTCATGCAATCAACAACAACCCATTTAGAATCATGACCATTCCGTGAAGGAGGTAACATCATCACGAACTCCATGGAAACACATTTCCACTTCCACAAAGGGTGTAATTGACAATTTAAACATCGAGAAACAAATTCCGCAATATCTGATTTCATTCTCAGCCACCAATACAAATTCTTAAGATCCTGATACATCTTGGTAGCACCAGGATGTACTGAGAATTTGCTTTTATGAGCTTCCTCCAAAACTCTATTTTTGACCTCATCATCTGCAGGGACATAAATCCTATTTCGGAAACATACCATACCATCACTATCCTCAGAGAAATCCTGTTGACTATGCCCGTCTTGCAATTCCTCATCAAAATCTTGGGCTTGCTTGATCAACTTTCATAAGGAAATTGAAATCTGAACCTAATTCCTCACCAACCGACCTCTCCTTGATATAACTTATAGGTTGAGATCTCTAAAAGTTGCAAGAAGTGCCATCTCATGAATCATCAAAGTAGACATATGAAGAGATTTTCTGCTCAGTGCATCAGCTATCACATTTGGCTTGCCCGGATGATACTTCAGCTCGAAATCATAATCTTTCAGGAATTCAACCCACTTACGTTGCCTCATATTCAACTCTTCCGGATCAAAAAAAATGCTTAAGATTCTTGTGATTGCTATACACTTCAAACTATGAACCACAGAGATAATGCTTCCAAATCTTCAAAGCAAACACAATAGCTGCCAAATCAAGATCATGAGTGGGGTAGTTCTCCTCATGAGTCTTTAACTGTCTAGACGCATACGCCACCACTTGACCGTCCTGCATAAGTACACAACCTAAACCTTTTCCGGATGCATCACTAAAAATCTGGAATCCCTTAGCTGGATCTGGAATGACAAGAATTGGAGTAGTTGTCAATCAAGCTTTAAGTTCCAAAAAGCATTCTTCATAGCTAGTATCCCATACAAACGGTTGTCCCTTACGAGTAAAATGAGTGGCTGAGGTTACTAATTACGAGAATCCTTAAATGAACCGTCGATAGTAACCTACCAGTCCAAGGAAACTTCGTACTTCAGTCACGGAAGTTGGACGTTTCCAATTCAGAACCGCTTCTACTTTGCTTGGATCTACGGGGACGCCTTCTTGGGAAATGACGTGTCCTAGGAATTTCACCTCGGACATCAAAAACTCACACTTCTTAGGTTTGGCATACAACTGATTTTCTCGGAGGGTGCTTAACACAATATAGAGATGTTCTTAATGCTCTTCGGCATTGCTGGAATTAACTAAGATGTCATCGATAAACACCAGCACAAACTTGTCTAGATAAGGTCTGAAAATTCTGTTCATATAATCCATGAAAATGGTAGGAGTGTTCGTCAGTCCGAAAGGCGTCGCTACAAACTTATAGTGTCCATAACAAATTCTAAATACTGTCTTCGGAATGTCTAACGCCTTAACTTTAATCTGGTGATATGATGATCTCAAATCGATCTTTGAAAACACTGTAGCTCCTCGAAGTTGATCCAATAAATCATCGATCCTTGGAAATGGATACTTGTTCTTCACAGTTACTTTGTTGAGTTGTCTATAATCAATACACAGCCTCATACTACCATCTTTCTTTTTCACTAACAACACTGGAGCACCCCAAGGCGAAGCACTTGGTCGGACAAACCTTTTGGCAATCAAATTTTCAAGTTGAACTTTCAACTCTTTCAATTCTAACGGATACATACGATAAGGAGCAATAGAGATTGGTCCAGCACCCGGAACCAGCTCGATAGAAAACTCTACCTCTCGATCGGGAGGTAAAGACACAATTTTGTCCAGAAAAACATCACGATACTCATTCATAACCGAAATATAAGATAGATCCATACTATTCTCAGACACAGATGACAACAAGAAGAGGCATCCTTCGAATCCTTGAGATTCACATAGATTCAAGAGTAAAGATGAAAACAAAGGATTGAAACTAACCTTTGATAATTCCACAGACACGGAAGCAAAACTGATTACTCGATTGAAGCAGTCAAGAGTAACATGATTAGTGGTAAGCCAATCCATGCCAAGAATAATATCCATGCCCTTTAGAGGCAAGCATACAAAATCAATGATGAACGACCTATCACCAATACTTAGCAAACAAGTTTCACATAACAACTGGGTGGAGACACTTCCCTCAGCGGGTCTGTGAATTTCAATAAGATGAGATCGAGGTGTTAAGGTTAATTGTGACCTCTTAGCACAACTCATAGCTATAAATGAGTGAGTAGCCCCCGAATCAAATAAAACATCAATAGGACTTTGAAAGAGAAAACATGTAGCTATCAAAAGATTTGCAGACTCCTTGGCCTTGCTGGAATCCAAAGTGTAGACTCGCCCCTGAGTAGTTGAGCTTACTGTGCCCCTTTCAATCTCTTGGGACAATCCATGGCATAATGTTCAGGCTCCCTACAAAAATAACATTCCTGACTTCCCATACGGCAATCACCCCGGTGAAATCTTCCACACTTGCTACAAGCACTAAACTTTGAAGTTTCAGACGGCTGAACCTGCTTCCCTTTACTAATATTACCCTTTGGCTTCATTGCGGGAGTTGAAATCTCGGTTCCTTTCTTCTTTCACTGCCAATATTCCCTCCTTTCTTCATATACCCTTTTCAAGTCTTCCTCTGACACATAAGCTTGTTGAACTAGAGCAGCATAATTGGTGAAAGCATAGCAACTAAGACCTTGAGCCACATCTGCACGGAGACCACTCTTGTACTTTTGCATTTTTCACTCATCATTAGGTGCATATCTGACCAACAGATAAAATTTAGACAACTCCTCAAATTTAGCAGTATACTCTCCCACAGTCATATTACCTTGCCTGAGAGCCATAAATTCTTCTTCCTTATTCAATTTCATCACTGTAGGAAAATAATGCCCGAGAAACATTCTCCTAAAGTTCTCCCAGATTATGGGAGTTCCCTGAGCTACCATGAGGTCATGAGCATTCCTCCACCATATCTCTGCTTCTTCTTTCAGCATATGAGAGGCAAACAATACTTTTTCTTCCTCAGAACTTTGGAGGGTCCGGGATATCTTCTCCATGGAATCTACCCAATACTAAGCCTTCATCACTTACGCTCCTCCCTTGAAAATTGAAGGATTCATCTTCTGGAAACGGAAGTGTGCCCTATTATGATCCTCAGGTGGTTGCTGCACAAGAAGTTGGGGTTGAAAATTCTGCTGGAATTGGAGCATTTGTTGCATCATTTGCTGGTGCATGCCTTGTTGTTGTTGCATATTCTCCATCATTTGGCGCATCCACTCAAAATGTGGATCTACCGGCTCATTTCCCCTTGATCCTCTAGTCATAAATCTGCAAACAATGCACCAAGTATTGAGTTGATCAGGCTCAATGTCTCTTAGCATAATAAGAAGAACTGCGACTAAAGGATAAAAGGAACACTATATAACAACTAAAAAACTAAGTCCGACAAGGTCGAACCGCTCTAATACCAAAATGTAGCATCCTAGATTTTAGCCGACAATAAAATCCAGAATGTTACCTTTTAGATCTTTCCAAGTACGCATTCATAATTTGGACTAATTAATTGGATTAACTAATATCGAAATTTCATATAATAAAAACTTGTTCAGAACTTAAAACAACAATTTAGTGCGAAAGACCTATCGGAGTCAACACAACGAACTTAATCCAAAATACAAATACATAGACGCCTTAATACAACTTAGGTCATGTCTCAATCTTGGACATTAACAAAAGGCCTCAACAATTGAGACTAGCACACAACATATGCTGAAACCCTAAAATTTCAAAGTCCTCCAATGACAGAATCCTTTACTTGGTGTGTTACCTTCTTTCGACTTCAACTGAGTATCTAAAATACAACAACAATGAGGGGTGAAATTACATAATCTCAGCGAGTCCTTTCCAGACTCCTTACAATAATACACTCTGAATATCTTTTAGAAATTTTCCAAGAATGTCTCCCCTTCCCGTATAGACTTTCACATCTGAATGCTATAACGTACAATTGGGGAACCGGCAATTAACAAATTCGTTATGAGCTTAGGTTCATGACACCCCCCAAGCACATTCAACCATTCATTAATTCAGTTATGAGTGTACTTATTTATGTACTAATTAGTTTTCTCGCACGAGTTTTTGAAAAGAATTTGAAGTCATGGTTGTTAAACACTCGAGTCATGGTTGTGAAATGACACAAAATTGTTCAACTGTGACCTGCGAACACATCACAATCAATGGAAATGGGTTCAAACAATTGCTATAGGCATAACATTTGATAGGGGTTGGGTTAGGCTTGTGAAACAATGGATTTGAGGGCAAAAAAGTGAGAAAAAGGAGGGCCAAACTGATGCTCACACGGGGACCCATGGTAGACAACACGGGTCGTGTCATCTGGTTTGCAAAAAAACTGCCACAACAGAAGCTGACACGGGTGGCAGTGGTGGCTGCCACGGGCCGTGGCAACTCTTCAGGTGCCCTATTTTGCTGTTTTGTGTTTTTCCATTCAATCCTATTGTTCTCCAATCTTTCCCAGTTCAAATCACACCATTCAAACAGATGTAAACTACCATCTTATATGTAATTTGAAGTGGTTTAACTCATCAAAACTTTAATTGAAACATATCAATCATCTCACAATCACAATCACATACATTAGTTTATATCCTTGTTTATCTCAACTTAGAACAATTTTCCTGCAACCAATCAACACAAAAACACATGCATTCATCAGCTTATGTTCCACTGACAACCAAAAATAAACATGCATCAATTGAAAACAAAAGAAAGAAGTTAAGGATTTACATTTTCAGTTGAAACTCAAACAAGCAAGATTATGGTTTAATAGACGCAACTTCAACCTCCTAGTCACCCAAATCGCCTACCCCAAGCTCCCAAGTTGCAATGTGAGTTCCAAAACCCCAAGAGAAGTAGAATGTAGGTCTTATTGCAGCTCCTATTGCCCGCTAGTTCCCAAAAACTGAACATGCAAGCTGGTTTTTCATGGTTGCTAGGGTGTTGGAAACAAGACAGATTTGGGGGGGGGGGTGGAGATGAGGGTTTTTCAAAAATGAGAGGGAAACGAAATGAGATGAACAAGAGAAGTTTTTCATAGCTCTCCCTCTTTCTCTCCTTCGAGCTCTCTCTCTCTCTCTCTCTCTCTCTCTCTCTCTCTCTCTCTCTCTCTCTCTCTCTCTCTCTCTCCCCCCAAGTGTCTGTGTTTTTCTCAGTTTCTGAAATTGAAGAGTGAGTGTGTTTATGTTTGGTTTTCAGCTCAAGTGGTTTCGTAGTTGGTTATAATGAAAGGTATAAGGGTCCATGTGCTTGGAGCTGTCTTAATACTAAAAAATGAATGTAATTTAGCATTCTAATAAGGTTCAAACTCACACTCAATCATTCCCTCTTCAAAACCAATGTTCCTAAAATTAATTGCTACAATCATGTACTCAATACAAACAAATTCTCAAAATACTCTAAATCAATCAAGCGCACAAGAATTAATTCACTAATCGAGTAAAGTAATTTAAAATTACTTTGGGTGTTATAAACTTTTCATGTTTAGCATTAAATGAAGGAAAGATTTTGTAAACTATCATTAAATAGGGTTAAGAAAGTCAATTTTTGCTTATATTTTGTTACAACTTAAAGGCCCAAAAAAGTCGATGTGTTTACCACCGAACGCAATGACTAATCCCCTCACTAGATTGGAGGCACCTCGAAGGGTGGGACAGCTGGCCCAGGGATTTAAAGTTGCCCCATACCCAAGGCGAGGATCGAACCCTCGACACTTACATAGACATTTTTTTATATTTGGTTTGTTAGAGGGATTATATTTTCCCCTTTCAAACTAGGATTATATTAAATCTGTATAAATATATGGTTGTATTAGTCACTTTGACTTCAAATCCGTGAGAGTATCTTCCTCTCCCATCACTAACCTCGGTTTGTACGTCTCCTTCATTTTTTTTTTGTGTATGACTGAGAAGATTAATATGATGCTATAGAGAGGTCGGTCAATTGCGACTTCGTTAGAGTCAATCAGTTACACTATATAATGCAAGTTGGGCCAGATGGAACTCATTGATGATGTCTTATATTTCTTCCCTATCTCTTGTTTGCTTTGCTCTATTGTGGTGTTAATAACAACATAATTCTCCAAACGACTATAATTTCGTTGATTAAATATAGGTAAAATATCATTTTGAAAGGAAGATGTGAGTTTTTGTTATTTTGTTAGAAAGTTGAGGCAAAAATGCATCAGGAGTCCTTTAAATCATTTAATTATAACAATGTGGTCCTTTAAGTTTTTTTACCATATAGGTCCAATAAGTTACATAACGTGAACACTGTTAGCCCTTTTTCATTTTCCATTTCAAACAAGCCTAATTGGCGCTAACAGAGCTCACATGTCTGTAACGGAGTAGGACAGTGTTGACATGTCAAGTCCACATAGACTATTAAATTAGGCTAAATTATAGTTTTGGTCCCCCTATTTTCAAAAATTCAGACAATTGGTCCCCCTATTTTAAAACTCAGACACTTGGTCCCCCAATTTTAAAAAATCAAAAACATTTAGTCCCAAGAGAAATTTTCAGTTTTTTATGGCTAATAATCAAAGATATTTGGTCCCTCAATTTTAAAAAATCAAAGACATTTGGTCCCCCAGTTTTAAAAGATCAAAGACATTTGGTCCCTCTTTGGACAAAATGTATTTGATTTTTTAAAATTGGGGGACCAAATGTCTGAGTTTTAAAATAGGGGGACCAAATGTCTGAATTTTTGAAAATAAGGAGACCAAAACTATAATTTAGCCATTAAATTAATAATTATTTTTTTTTTAAATTCTATTTAAAATAAAAAACCCCAAATTTTAGATAAGTTAGAGTTTTTGTTCTTCATTCAAAACTAGAAAAATCTTCAAAGATCTGGAAATTTTTATTGTTCTTAAATTGTTTAATCTTATGAATTCATGAAATCATCCCAACATATAACATTGATTATTTCATTAATGGTGGTATGTTTTCTCCTCTATAGCAATTTATGCCATGGTCGAGATTTTATAAATATAAAATTAATAATTCCTACATTATATTTTCTACTATAATTACTGCTTTGAATTAATTCCTTTTATTTTAACTAACACTTCTTTTTAATATGCAAGGTTCACCCAAATGACATGTCCGATCAATTGTACAAGGAAAACTCAAATTGATCAGGAAAAGTACTGATAATTTTTAATACTAAATGAACACAGAATTCTCTTACAAATTGAAGATCTTCAAGTTTATTCTGCTGCAATACACTCACCTCCAATGCATACCATCAATGAGAATGTGTATAGCTATTAATTTGAGTTTAATTTATGGTCTTCGTACGTTTGTATTCCTACAATGTTGCAAAAAGGAAAAATGTATTTTGACATTACTTTATGTATGTAGTTTTTCACACATGAACGAAAAACTCCACTGCAACTAGTCTATTTTGTGGTTGTTTGTGGTTTGTTGATATGATGTCTGAGTGGATATAGATATGATTTTTGTTGTTGTGGAAAGGAACACTGTATAAGAATTTAATGTTCTATATAATATAAATTTTAATTGTTCATTATATTCAAATTGATAAAAAAAACAATTACTCTCACATAATAACTATGCGGTTGATAGAAGTCGTTCACTCACTATACATAGTGAAGCCAACGGAAAATTATAACTTTCTACACTAAAAGTTTACTCCTAAATTGCGATGATGTCTCTTCGTAAGTAGTCTCACTTTTCATAGTGGATTAATTCTATGGTTTTTTTTCACCTGTCAGGAAAATAAAATACGAACTTATGTAACAACAGTACAATGTAAAAATTAAAAAATCGACGAAATATATCCCCGAGTCCAAGAAAAAACTACTTAAATCTAACATAGGAAAGACCCCATTTATGGAAAAAATCATCCCTTATAAAATATGAAATATTATCCCTCCAAAGAAAGTTTAGGTGCAAAGGAAGTACAACACATTAAAAATATATACTTTTAGCTTGTAAATTACTTACGAACGATATTGACTTAAAAGGTAATGTATGAAAAATATTTGATTAAAAACAGTAATTAAAATTAAAAAAATCTTAAAATATACTATGTATATATAAACATTATAAATTTATTCCTGCATTTTCATAAATGTCTATAGTTCATTATATCTCCTTTTAGAAGTTAATATATATTTTAAAAATTTTGTTTAAATGTTCATCTAAATTTGTTAAATATTTCATTAACTTCTTTTTTTGTGGGGCATAATTTTTTTCTATATAACTATTAATATCACTTCTCCAAATCCGTGAGAGTATCTTCCTCTCCCATCACTAACCTCGGTTTGTAGAAAATTACAAAACCGTTTTTCCATTAGTTACCTCTCCTTCAATTTTTTGTGTGTATGAGTGTGATGATTATTATGATGCTATAGAAAGGTCGATCAATTGCGACTTCGTTAGAGTCAATATGGTACAACATATAATGCAATCCCATATTTTTTCCTTTATTTTTATTCTTTTTAACCTTCTATGACATTTTGTCTCCAGTAGTGCCAGATCTATGAGCAACACAACTAATCCCGATTCACATATAATTGTTACAAGTTGGATCAGATGGAAGTCAATGATGATGGCTTATATTTCTTCCCCGTCTCTTGTTTACTTTGCTCTATTGTCGTGTTAACAACGACATAAATCTCCAAACGACTGTGATTTTGTTGATTAAATATAGGTAAAATATCATTTTGAAAGGAAGATATGAGTTTTTCTAATTTTGTTAGAAAGTTGAGTCAAAAATGCATCAGGGGTCCTTTAAGTTATTTAATTGTAACAATATGGTCCTTTAATTTTTTCTTTACCATATAGGTCTTGTAAGTTACATAATGTGAACACTGTTAGCCCTTTTTCATTTTCTGTTTCTAACAAGCTTAGTTGGCACTAACAGAGCATGCATGTTCCTAACGGAATAGGACACTGTTGACATGTCAAGTCCACATAGACTTTTAAATTAATAATTATATTTTTTAATTAATTTCTATTCAAAATAAAAAACCCCAAATTTTAGATGAACTACGGTTTTTGTTCTTCATTCAAAACTAGAAAAATCTTCAAAGATTTGGAAATTTTTATTGTTCTTACATTTTTTAACCTTATGAATTCATGAAATCATCCCAACATATAGCATTGATTATTTCACTGAGTTCAGATATTTATTGAAAAGTTTTTTCATTCTCCAGCTGCGCAATATTTCAAAAAATTTTAGGTCATTTGCTTTTGAAGTGATCAGTGCTCAAACTTTAAAGGAGACTATACAAATCTGGAAATAGGAAAGAGAAAGGAGACACCTCTTCCCAAAATTAATGGTGGTATGTTTTCTCCTCTATTGCAATTTACGCCATGGTCGAGATTTATAAATATAAAATTAATAATTCCTACTTTATATTTTCTACTATATAATTACGACTTTGAATTAATTCCTTTTATTTTAATTAACACTTTTTTTATTATGCAAGGCTTACCCAAATGGCATGTCCTATCAATTTGTACAAGGAAAACTCAAATTGAACAGGAAAAGCACTGATAATTTGTAATCCTAAAGGAACACAGAACTCTCTTACAAATTGAAGATTTTCAAGCTTATTCTGCTGCAATACACTCACCTCCAATGCATATCATCAACGAGAATGTATAGCTATTAAGTTGAGTTTAATTGACGGTCTTCGTACCTTTGTATTCCTACAAGATTGCTAAAAGAAAAAGAATGTATTCTGACATTACTTTATGTATGTAATATTTCGCATATGAATGAAAAATTCCACTACAACTAGCTATTTTGTGGTGGTTTGTGTTGTGATGATATGATGTATGAGTGGATATAGATATGGTTTTAGTTGTTGTAGAAAGGAACATTGTATAAGAATTTAAAGTTCTATATAATATAAATATTAATTGTTCATTATTTTTATCTTTGTTTATATTCAAATTGATAAAAAAAAACATTTACTCTCACATAATATTTACTATGAGGTTGGTAGAAGTCGTTCACTCACTATACATAGTGAACCCAACGGAAACTTATAACTTTCTACACAAAAAGTTCGCTCCTTAATTGTGATGATGTCTCTTCGTAAGTAGTCTCACTTAGCATGTATTTAGTTACGAATGATATTGACTTAAAAGGTAATGTACGAAAAATATTTGATTAAAAGTAGTAATTAAAATTTAAAAAATCTTAAAATATACTCTGTATAGTTAAACATTATAAATTTATTCCTTCTTTTTAATAAATGTCTATAGCTCATTAATCTCCTCTTAGAAGTTAATATATATATATATTAAAAATTTTATTTAAATATTCATCTAAATTTGTTAAATATTTCATTGACTTCTTTTTTTGTCGGGTATAATTTTTTTCTATATAACTATTAAAGAAATTTTAATATTTGTATATTAAAACACTAACTAATATAAATTCTAAAATTGATGACTTGGTTATGTTCTTACCTTAGGGGAAAAAATTGATTGATATATTAACACTTTTAAAAGTTATTATTATACATATATACGTAATATCATGTAACACCCTCAAAATAATTAATCGAATTATTTGGAAAAAGACCCGAATGAATTATTTTAGTACTTGATTAGTGTGCTTATCTAGTACTAAAGTTAATTATTTGGTTGTCTCAAGAACGCTAATCCGTTAAAGCGGACTAAGGGTGATTTGGGAAAGAAATAAGAAATTAAGGGCAATATGGTCATTTGACCATATTACCACTTAACTGAAATAAAAGAAAGAAAAGAATAAAGAAAGAAAGAGAAGAAAGAAAGGAAACGAAGAAGAGAGGAGAAGAGGAGAAAAGAGAAGAAGAAAGAAAGAAGAGAAAGAGGAGAAGAAGAAGAAGATCACCAACCCATCCCTCCAAATTTCATCATCATCATCATCTCCTCTCCATCATCAAAGCCCAAGAATTTGGTAAGTTTTCCTCCATTTTTCCCCCTCATCTTGACCTACGAAAATTGAGGGTTTTAATGGGGAAATTGTTGAAATCAAGAATTGTGTGATGAAATTGGTGATTGAAACATGTTTAGGATCGAAGCCGAGGAAGATTGATCGCGTTTTGAAGCTCGAATCGAAGTTTGAAACAGATTGGTGATATAGGGTTCCGTTAGGAGATTTTGAAGTCTCGGTTATTTCGGCTCGGTGTCGACTCTCGCTTCAAGGGTGAGTTTTACTCACGTTTAGGATTGTGTCGTGTTGAAATGAAATTTCTGGTGATTGAGTTTGAGAGATTTTGAGTCGAAAACCGTTATTTCGAAATATATCGTATTTTGGTAAAATTTGTTTAGATGGACTTTTTGATTGGATTGATTGATTGTGTGGCTTTGATTGGGTCTGTTTTGTTGGTTGTTTGATCTGTTTTCGATCGGAACGGGAATCGGAATTGAGCGGAATAGCGGATTTCGCGAAAATCACAAAATCTGCACTAGACAGGTGCCCATCGCGTCGCGACCCGCAGGGCATCGCGTCGCAACCCGCAGGGCATCGCGTCGCGATCAAGTGTGTTTTTGCATCGCAAATGTCTCTGACGCTTTTCGCGTCGCGACGGCAGCAGTTCGCGTCGCGACGGTTTGCAGATTTTCAGCAACTGTACACTGTTTTTGTTTTCGCGATAACTTTTGATCCGGGAACCCGATTGAGGTGTTCTAAGATGCGTTTGAAAGCTTATTCAGAGGCCTAACTGAATATACACTTTCAAAGGCAAAATGAACTGTTTTTGAAGTCATAAATCGTTTCGAAAAATGGCGAGTTAGTATGCGAGAGCAAACTTAGAATTTATTTCTGACGCAAACTAAAGGTTCAATTATGAGTTCATATGATGGTAGATATATATAATATATCAAGTTTGGGTGACGACCCATGGTACTAACATACTAGGAGGGGCAGTCATGAGCCCCTACCCTCATCTTATGCATAAACGCTAAGTCATTAGTAGGTGGGCCCGGGCGACTACTAATGACTTAGCGTTTATGCTTAAGTTATTATTATTTCCTTTTTGCTGTCTATGTATCGCAACACCATGACTTTAGTGTTATGTCTTTCTTTCACTTTCTTGTATGATGCTGAATAATATAGTTGCTGACAGTTTATGGTCTGAGTACCGTATGGTCTTGTTTGTAAATAAGACTGTTTTATTTTTATTCAGCGAAAAATTCATAGTGGTATTCAGTGTCTGAGCAAGAAATAATATCTCTAATGTGTTATTAATGTGCACTTGGGTATTTTTAATAAATAGAAATACCGGGGTGTTACATATCAATTATTAACTTTTTTAAGAATCATTATTTACTTTACATTTCTATGTAAAATAAAACTATAGCATAACCTCACACCATCCCCTATAGCTGGATAGTCATTTTTGTGGTTAATACAAACGATCAGAGGTAGGAAAATATGACGGGGAGCGTAGAGGATTGCAAGCTTGAACGCGTGCTCTCACCAGCCACACACAATATTTAATTGTGTTTGAACACAAGATTGTACAGCCAGATATCTTTTTAAGACAACCGATTAATATTTACTCTGTTTAGTAAAATATAAGCAAAAAAGTCAATGTACTACTCCGAAACACAATATAAGCAAAATTAACTACCTTCACACTTATTAAGATAAGTAGTTAATAGGACGTATTTTTGTAAATCTCATTTAAAATTTAACTTTATTACCTAAATTACCTTCATCTCATCTATATATAAAACAATTGAAAATAATCTCATTAAACATATTGACACATGTCATCTCAAGAATAATCTAGCTATTAATACACCAAAAGTATTCCACAAATGTCATATGTTTCGGTTACTATATATTATATTTATATTTATTTAATGATTTTGATGTTTCGGTTATATTTCTATATATTACATATAATGATTTTGAGTCAAAAAAATGTTTCCGTTACTACTTTTCTATATATGTTTCTGTTACTATATATTATATCTATATAAATCAATAATTTAATTAATGATTTTGATGTAACATTAAGTTAATAATTATATATGTTTCGGTTACTGTATATTATATTTATATTTATTTTAATTATATATGTTTTAGTTTTATTTCTTGCAATTATACTCATTTGTAGAATACTAATGATATTAATATGGTAACATTTTCAGTCAAAAAAAATAATATAGTAAGGTTTATTTTATTTTGTTCCGTAAACGCTTTAATTGGCTATCAATTATATTAAAGAAATGGTCAAAAAGAATTATATTAAAGGCAATCTTTTATTTTAAGTACAAAGGCAACCCCGTTCATGGTGTGAGATTTTCCTATTAGTTAGTTACAAACAAATTTTGAGAAAACGTTTTATACATATCCTGTGATAAACTATTTTTTTGCTATTACGCCAATTTGGTTTTAATCCAAGAAGACAATGTTGAATCCTGAAAGGTTTTTGTTACAGATAGATAAATCCTTGAGAATAATAGTGGCTTCACACGTTTCAAACTAATTTGTTGTTTTCATGGAGTGTGACCATGGCTTCATCATGGTTCGTTGTTTGACGTCTCTTGAGTTGGTAGTTTGATGTTGCCTTTCAGTTTTACTATTACCAAGTCGTTCCTAAACTAAAACTCTATCTGGTTCTCATATTCATTTTTGTATTGAGTTTTAAATCCAAAAATTCCACTTTTGGTTTGATTTATCATATCAGGAAAAGAAAATACTGAAGTTGGAAATGATAGAGGTAACACCTTTAATTTGTTAGTGACAAAGACAAGTTACATTTCATTATGTATTTCTTGCAGTCTACAAAATAGCAGAATGATATGGAATAGAGGAGCTGGAGAATCTATAAGTGGAAATATCACATGAATGAATGATGTGTTCTTCTTTTTCTTTTGTATACTCCAATGATACATTTTCTTCTCTTTTGGTTTTATTTTTAATATTTTTGAAATGTTACTGAAGTTTCGATTTTGAATTGTCAAACCATCACAACATCTGTAACACCCCGGTATTTCTAACAAGTAGAAATACTGAAGTGCACACCTAGGCATTCATCAGAGAGTAATTTCTTGTATTAGATATTGAACATAAATAGAAACGACTCATAATATAGAGTCCAATATCCAAATACCAAGAAATAGCGGAAACGATTTTACAACTTATATATATACAAAATCGAGAATACAAATACTTCGAGGGAAATGACATCCATAGCGAAAACTAAGTCTTCACTGTCTTCATAGGCACACCTCCTAGCTGTGCTTCTTCAATTACTCTTCCCCCTGTTTCGCTGTAAAAACCACAAAACATAAACAGTGAGATAAACATCTCAGTGAGTTCTGCCGAGACCCCTAACAACACTCTCGGTTCAATTATAAAACCTTTAACTGGCAATTATGTTATTGAATTGTAAATAATCACTGGTAATTCGATTAATGAATTACAAACATAAACTGGTAATTCTATGTGAATTACAAACATAAACTGCTAATTCTATGTGAATTACAAACATAAACTTTTTAGAATTTAGCACGTCACCAACTACCGCAAGCTTAGGTGAACCCCGCATAGCCAATAGGTGTACGATTCCCAAAGGCAAAATGAAATTTTAATAATTGTATATTCTTATAAATAATGTAACATCATAAGTTTTAATTGTCATTAAAATCAAAGGTGTACCGATCAATTTGGATTAGCTATCGGAATACAAAACTGTTGGACTATATGATAGCCTTAGAGGGGGTGAATAAGGTTATACGCTAAAAATGAAATCTTTTTAGTTTTCAAAAATTAATGATGCACGTTTAAATCGGATGCGGAAAATAGGATTTAAACTATATGCAATACCTAAGCAAGCTATAATATGACAAAACCAGTTACAGTGATATTTTACGCTAACCACACTATTATCAAATTTAACGATAAACTGATTGTGAAATTGAACGCAGCGCAATGAAATCAAATATAACGATAAACAAATATAAACAAAAAAACAAAGTAAAGAGAAGGGAAAGAGATACACCGTGATTTTTACGAGGTTCAGGATAAAAGCCCTACGTCATCGGTCTCCGGCTTTGCAACCTTTGGACTTGCGAATAACCACTATATGATAAGAACTTCTTCAACGTTTTACAAGCAAGAAACTTCCCTATAGCTACCACACCACTCTCAATTTTCCCCAAATTGAGAACCCAAGCTCCCCGCTAAGGATTTCGCTACCAATCCAATCTCCCCGATTGAACGACCCAAGAACACTTCCCAGGATTGAACGACCCAAGAACACTTCCCAGGATTTCACAACAACCAAGTAGTAGATGAAGACAACAGAGAAACTATGATCCAATCACTCAAGCAAAATAACAGTATAGTAGTTGAGAGAGATGAGTGATTTGGATTTTACGATGAAGAATTTGAAGAAATAATATGATGGTGAAAGTTCTTTTCTTCTTTTTCTGATTTGTGAGTTGTGCGTTGTATTCTCTGTATTCGTGAAAAACCCTAAGTGCCTATTTATAGGGTTTGTAGAAATATGACCGTTGAGGCAATTTTTCACGTAAAATAGATGAGTAATAAATCGATTGATTGCTTAAAAATAATGTGTATGACAATCGATTATTTACTCAAAAATATGACCGTTGTAGCACTTTTTAATAAGTGAAGAATCGATTGTTTGCTTAAAAACACTTAGAGTGACAATCGATTCTTTGCTTCAAAAAGAGAACAACTTCATAAGTGAATGATCGATTGTTTTCTTCTAAAACTAAGATTGAAAATCGATTCTTTGCTTAAATAAAATAGGATCAAAATCGATTTTGTGCTTTACATAACTAAGGCCATGAATCGATTGTTTGCTTAATAAATTAAAGCCATGAATCGATTGTTTGCTTAAATAACTAAGGCCATGAATCGATTGTTTGCTTAATCCAAGATGAAGCTCATAATCGATTTTATACTTAATAAATTCTTTGCTTTAATAAACAAGATAAATCGATTTTGTACTTTAATAAACAAGATAAAAATCAATTCTTTGCTTTAAAAAACACCAAATCATAAATCGATTGTTTGCTTTAAAACAAGAAGTCATGAATCGATTGTTTCTTCCAAAAACATGTTATTTTAAAAACATAAGTCATAATCGATTTCTTGCTTCCTTTCTCCTTAAAAATAAAGTGCATAATCGATTTTATGCTTTTAAAAACACCAGTTATATTTTTAAAAAATCATCTCTCAACTACTAAAAGTTATAGAACTGAAGTGATAAGATCTTACATGGTGTCCTATCAAAAGCAGATTAACAAATAGTTCTTGAACTCTAGAGTAGCTTCTCTTCCAAGCCACTACACTTTAAGAGATCCTGCTCTTTGATTCATGTCATGTACTTTTGTTCAACTGCAACCATTAGTAGACAGATTGCAATTTATTATCATACAAAACAAAGAGTGTTTGATTAGCTATCAGAATACAAAACTTCCAATTGACTCAAAAACTAAGTTTTAATTGTCATTAAAATCAAAGGTGTACCGATCAATTTGGATTAGCTATTGGAATACAAAACTTCCAATTGGCTCAAAAACTATATAATCCAAAGCTTTAAAGATGGTACACATCCTAATACAATATAATCATCAAGGTTTATAACACTTATGAATCTAAACATCACAATACATATCCTTAAAATGGTATACAATAGTCTTCATTTCATGAATCCCTCATATCTCCTTGGCTTGAACCACCGCTTCAACTTGCTTACTCGACTTATCTGAAAACCACAACATATAAACAGTAAGAAAGTCTTAATGAGTCCTTCTTTGGTATCACACCTTACCTCTTCCTATGCCTAATGTAACTTTACATTTCAATTGTACTTCTAATTGAGACTTTACCTCTCAATGGTACCTCTTTCTAATGAGACTTTACCCTGCAATGCTTCCTTTTTTCTATGAGACTTTACCTCAATAATCCATATATAATCATCATAAAGATCTAGATAAATAATTGAGATACCACATGTAACATCCTAGATTTTAGTCGACAATAAAATCCGAAACGTCACTTTTTTACCTTTCAGAGATGTACTTTGATAAACTGGATTAAGAGAAACTGAATAAATAACACCTGTCTCAAAACATAAATGATACAAATCATCCTTAACAGGCAACCTGAGTGCTTAATCCAAAAATCAAGGTACATATATCCTAATACATCATTAGGCTATGCCTATGGTTCAACAAAATACATAACCATCATAACATGAAACTTAGCATTTTATAACATGCTAACCTCCTCAAAACAATATCCTCAAAGAGTGGGATATCTCCCCTTTGCCTTTACCTTCCTTAGCCTTTACCTATTTGTCTGAAAAACAACAAAAATGAGGGGTGAGATTACATAATCTCAGTGAGTCCTTTCGTTACTCCTTACCATAATACACTCTGTATATCTTTTATTATTTACCTATGATGCATCCCCCTCCTCCCCGTCATACACTTACACGTCTCAATGCTATGAACGTACACTTTGGGGAGCCCGCACTCAACACTTTATTTGAGCGAAAACCTCTGAGCCTTGAGATTAAGTTCATGACACTTACCCCAAGTACATCATCCATTCTTTAATTCATTTATGGGTGTACTTATGTATATACTAAATAGTTTTCTCACACGATTTTTCGAAAAGAATTGGAACGACACAAAACCGTTTAACAGTGACCTCTGAACACCTCACAATCAATGAAAATGAGCTTAAACAATTTCAATTGGCATTCCATGTGATAGGGGTTGGATTAGGCTTGAGAAACAATGGATTTGAGGGCAAAATAGTGAGAGAATGAGTAGCCAAACTGATGCTGACACGGGTGCCCATGGTAGACAACACGGGCCATGTCAGCTGGTTTGCGAAACAATTTGCCCAAACTGAAGCTGACACGAGCAGCCGTGGTGGCTGCCACGGGCCGTGGCAGTACATCAGGAACCCTGTTTTGCTATTTTGAGTTTTGCCTTCCAATCCAATTGCTCTCCAATCTTTCCCAACTCGAATCACACCATTCAAGGTGATATAAACTACCATCTTTTGTGTAATTTGAAGTGGTTTATCTCCTCAAAACTTTAATTGAAACATATCAATCATCTCAATCCTCTTTTAAATCACAAACATATCAAGTGACTTAGAAACTTGACTATCACCTCTTGGGAACAAATATCCAGCAACCAAACAACACAAAGCATATGCATTTATTAGCCAGAATTTTTTATCAAGCATACGTCTACTTTGGTGAATTAATTAACCTATCAAACGGTATCGAAACTTAGCAAACAACCACTTTTTGTAAAACTAAGAGTGTCTAGTTCATGAACATAGCTTTTATTTGATAGAAAATAAGCCAACTAGTGCACTTTTACAAAACATTAGACATATGTTCAGAAACAGGACAGCTTCAGTGACTTAGTTTGTAACACATTTTAAAATAACAAAACTCAGTTAAATTTCAGAAATTTGTGCCAAAACTGGAGCATAACAAGTCTAGTTTACAACAAGATAGAAATAACTCAAAAAGGAGTTCTACATATAAGGTTATAAACAAAATACTGAACCTATACCTAAAGGGAGTGTGTGCAGAATTCACATGTAGAGTTGCTAACTTACAAGTCGTTTTTCTCTTTTAATACTTAATGAAAAATCATCCTATTTTGACTTAAATTCTGTCTAGTATTTTAACTTAATTTTTATGCATTTCTTTGTTCAGCCAGAAAGTGCAATTTCATAAATTAAGACACATAGGTACCAAAAGCAACACAGCAATGATCACACATTTTGTAACACGATTTAAGCATTCAATACTCAGCCAAATTGGGTATAATTTGTTCTCAAACTGAAGGTTAATGAGTCTAGTTTCCAGAAATGCAAGAATCACAACAAAATGAGTTCCATGGAAAGAAATATGTTCAATATACTGACAGTGGTACAAAACGGGTTTGACTAGGAATCAAGACCAATAATAACGACTCTATCACAATTTCAGTTTTAACAATCAATTTCAGTAGCCACAACAACACAAAACACATGCATTCATCATTTTATATTCAACTAACAGCCTACAAGTAACATGCATCAACTGAAATCAAAAGAAAGAGGGTAAGGACTCACTTGCAAACTGAAATAGGATAACACAATGTAGAACACTAAGGCAACAACAATATCAAAATGCTCCTAGCCATCAAAACAGAACCCCAGCTCTTCCTTTTGCTCCCCAATCGCTAATGCCCTTACCAATACCTCCAAGTCAAGTTCTTGTACCCACATGCAAGCACATAATCAACACTATGGACTCCCAAACCATACATGCAAACCGAAATGTGGACCAAGGTGTGATGAAGATGAAGAATTTCAGAACTTGGGATTCAAACCCCAACCAACTCGAAAGGGAGGAGGATAGAAATGAATGTGTTGTTATCTTCTAAAGATGGGAATGATTATCAAACTCCATGGAGGCCAATATGAAGAATAACTCTCTCCTCCCTCTCTCTCGAAAACTCTATCTCTTTCTATGTTTTCTTTCTTTCCTTTTTGGCATTTTGAGTGGGAGTGGGGGAAATGAATAAATAAGTGAGGGAATGGTCAGCTGAGGGTGTTTTTAAAATGAAGGGTGTTTAGGTCTTTTGAGGGAAATTGGAAAGGAATGGAAAACCCAAAGATACCCCTCTTCTATCCCACTATTCCTTAAACCTCCTAACCCATATCAATCATCATTACATCCATAATTCAAAATCACACACATATAATTCACAGTTCAATTAACCCATAAACATTCCTCAAACAACACATAATTCAAAGAAACATGCCAATAATCACTTAATTCCATAACAATTGTACTAGTTTCTAGTACAATTTCAAATCCATGATCTCTAATACTTAAGAAATTAATCATAATCCAATTACCATGGAATTATCTTTCCATTCATATGAGCACATTTACATATGTATAAACTGAGAATAATATAGTTATCAAGAATCGGTCATTTGAAGTAATTTAAATTACTTCGGGTGTTACATTCACCCCAACTTGAAAACTTTTGTCCTCAAAAATTGTTCAAGTCTCATCTATCATTACTTTGAGAATAGCATTCTCTAAAACAGTCATACGATCCTCAAGGAAACATGTTTGAAACTAAAAAAACATCCCTATTCAATACCAAAAACTCAAACTCGTAAATCGTTATGTAATTGCATAATTAAGAACTCAAAGCTAATATGTAGCCAGAATCAAATATATCGTCATATATATATATAGATATATAGTACTTAGGTCATTACTTTGACCATTACCTTGACAACAAAAGATTCTAGGATGGAAAAAATGGATGGGAAGAGAATGAAAACATCACACATTCGGAAGTTCTATTCCAAATATGGTTTGAAAATTTTAATCAAATAAGGTTACTCGAACTTCCGAATTGGGAAGGGGAATGAATATCACGAGAGAGATATTCCCAAGGTCAGAGTACATATTGACATCGAAATGGTTTGGGCAAGACATAGAAACTCGACCCAACTGACAAGGTATCACTGCATAGCTCCGTCACAAGATCGTGTTCAACATTTAAACAAGCAATCATGATACTCCCCAAGAAATGTGTTTATGTCAAAACCATTTTCAAACTTGAACCTATACACTTATGAGTGTAGTAAAAGATTTAACAAACAAGACTATCTAGACTCAATGACCATGGAATTATCTTTCCATTCATATGAGCACATTTACATATGTATAAACCAAGAATAATATAGTTATCAAGAATCGGTCATTTGAAATAATTTAAATTACTTCGGGTGTTACACCATATCATACTCATCATTATACATAACATTCCACAAGTTACTCATAAACACATATTCTTTTATATATATATATATATATATATATATATATATATATATATATATATATATATATATATATATTTCAATCAAGCATTCTTATTGCTTTCTAACCTCTTTTAGTACCTAAATAACATTGTAAACATAGGAGTATCTTGCATTAACATACATTTATTCAACCAATACAATGCAAGATTATAATGAAACAATCAAGTATTTCCACATACAGCACATGTGCATAATTTTCTGCAGTCAAACATCTAATTCGACGAGTGAGGAACTCACAAGTTATATGGCTAACAAGCTCAACCACACTTTGAGATCACTAGAGCTCTCTTCCTAGCTTTCATGTGGTTGTGTTAGTCACTTTGACACCATATCAAGAGTAAAGCTCATGTGTTTTCCCAAGTATTTGATAGTTCTTTCTAGTTTCAATATATTTTCTTTGCTCTCTATATCTCCGAACAATTTATACAAAGCAAACTTAATTCAAATAATCAGGAAAAGTACTGACACTTTTTAATAGTCAAGAAACTATGTCAAACAAAGGAAAACCATAAATTGGAAAATTTAACCTATACCCCACATGAAAACTGAGTAAAGGTAATGAACCACCAATATAAACATCTGCGATTATAAAAAACAACAGAATCTCCACCACTATCAACATCTGCGATTATAAAAAAACCCAAACCAAATAAACACTGATTAAAAGAGTTTTTGTAACAACTTTCTAGAAAAAAAACGAAAAGGATTATTGAACGAAATCCCCTATGCCCTATATGTAACTCAGAACCTAAAACACAAGAACACATGTCTCTTCCCTTGGACTGAATCACTCTGGTTTGGTCTCCAAATCTCCACGCTACCCTCCAGAATTGGTCTTACTAGTATTCACTACTGGATTTTGGATGCAACATAGAAGTTAGTTCCCAGAGTACAAGTACCTGGCTGTTCTATACACTTTAGTGTATTTGGAAGATTAGAAATGAGGCTGCTTTCGAAGGAAAGCATCCCAAGCCCCTAGAGGCTCTCCATATGATCAAATCCCCTAAGCACAGAGTTCCTTTGTAGTACTACAAAGTCCTTTGATTGCAAGCCCGGAAACACTAACAACTTGTAACATTCCAAAATAACTAATTTAATTATTTTGATACTTAAACCATTTAATTATTTTATGGTGCTTGATTGATAATTTTATTAATTGATTGCTAAATTAAATATTCATTGATGTGGGGTTTGTTTAGAAATTTAGAAGAGAACAAGGGTATAAGAGTCATTTTACCCCACACTCATTTTTCAACCCCTTTTTAAAAAAAAGGAAAGAGAGTGAGAAAAAGAGGGAGAGCTCGAGAGAAGAGAAGAGAAATGAAAGAGAAGAGAAGAACGCAGAAAGAAAAGAGAAGAGAAGAAGAGAGTGAAACCCATCTTGAAACCTAGCTCAAAAATCATCACTTCTTCCCTCATAATTTCGTTTTCATCATGATCTAAGAGATTAGAGCTTCAAAAAATACCCATTTTTTCCTCAAACTTCTCATCTCAAGGTTCAAGGGTTTATGTGAGACAAAGGTTGATTTGGGCTATCAAGAGTTGTGGGTTAGATTGGAAGGTTCCTAGAGTTTGAGAATCAACCACACGGTAGATGAAGGTTTGAAGCTTGATCTTGGAGTTTGGGAGATTGTTGGTGCCTAGGGTTCGATTTGGAGGTTTATAGAGCTTGAATCAATTTTTCATCTTTCGCTTCCTTCGCGTTGATTCCGACATTGAGGTGAGTTCTTCACGAATTTGTGTGCTATGTAATGTTCTAGTTGTTTGTATGTTGAATTTGAGTCATTAAAACCGTTATTTTTGGATTGTGTCGTGTTTTGATGTGATTCCTGTACATTGTGGTTTTACGGTTTTAATTGATAATTGATGGCTTGAAATTGATTGTTTGAAGCGGCTATTGTGGCTGTTATGGATTGTGTTTGAGTTAGGAATGGAGCGGAATGAGTAACGGAATCGAACATAATAGCGGATTTCACGAAAACGCAAAATTTTGGGAAGCTGGTGCACAGACCCGACCGGTGTGCCCAGGCCCGGGTCATGCGCCTGGGTATGACACTGTCTTCCTAAAATGAAATTTTTGCGCCCGGGTCGTGCGCCCCCTACTGACAGCATTTTCAAAATTCGGTTTTCCGCCCCCGTTTCGATGCGATCTCACCTCCAATCCTTTTCTTAACCCTTCCCATTGAAGATTGAATATGTTTGAACTCCATATTGTTATTTTTATGAAGTGAAATGAATGATATATGATTATAGCGTCGAAACCGTTCGACTAGTTATGTCCGAGAGAAAACATAACAATGTTTAATGAACAAAAAGGATTTGGTATCCACCCCCCCCCCCCCCAAAGGATGTGGTATCCATATGAGGCATTTGGTATGCCATTAATCGGAATTTGGGGTCCGAACGAATATAATCTTCCCAAAGGATTTGATATCCACATGAGGTATTTGGTATGCTATGATTCGGATTTTGGGGTCCAAACATCTACTATTCCCAAAGGATTTGGTATCCACATGAGGCATTTGGTATGCCATTAATCTTAATTTGGGATCCGAATGAAATATTAAATAAAACACTGTGAGTAGAGTTGTGAGGGGTCACGAAAGAGCTCACTGAGATTATTATCTCACTGTTTATGTTTGTGGTGTTTACAGATAAACAGGGAAAAGCAAAAGACAAGAAGAATAGGTAGCAGCTGATATGAGTCACAAAGATGGATAATGACTTGAAATATGTATTAAAGTTGTGTATCGTTTATGTAATTCTAGTTGAGATATTGAACAATAGATGGATAATGACTATGAACCTTTTGTTCATAGCTATTGAGTAACCCTTTTGAACTCATGGTGGTTTAAAGGGATAATTAGATGAGTTGTCATCAATGTTTAGTTATGTTCAATGTCTTGATTTAGAATTAACCCTCTGATGTATGCTAAATTTGAATATTCTGGTATTTCTTCTAAGTTCGAAATATCGGGGTGTTACATTTTGGTATCGGAGCAATTCGACCTAGTCGGGCTTAGTTTATTTTGGGTTGAGTCGATTCCTGGTTAGTCTTTGTTATAATTCTACTTGTGGTGCTAAGAGACATTGAGCCTGATCAACTCAATACTTGGTGCATTATAAGCGGAATTATGGCGGGATGATCAAGACGCAATCCTCGACCAAGCCCGAAATCCCTCAAAACTCCATTTCCTAGTGAGTGCAACCTCTAATGCCATAGCCACTATAGACCGACACCCATTGATTGTGTGATTGGAAATGGGTTTTAGGTAGGGAATTAAGAGCAAGGGTAAAATAGTCTTTTTACAATTTTTACCTATGACCCACAGCTGAAGCTATTATTGTATCCCTCACTACCACACTTGACAAAAACCTACAGCACTTACACACCCACACTTTACTTTTTTTTTCAATTGAAACACACACACTTCCACATTTGAACAAAAACAGAATTTTTCACAAGAGAAGAGAGAGAGAGAGAGAGAGAGAGAGAGAGAGAGAGAGAGAGAGAGAGAGAGAGAGAGAGAGAGAGAGAGAGAGAGAGAGAGAGAGAGAGAGAGAGAGAGAGAGAGAGAGAGAGAGAGAGAGAGAGAGAGAGAGAGAGGAGAACCGTGAGGGAGAGGGAGAGAAGAGAAAGTTCAAGACCTCACTTTCATCAACCACAAATCAGCTCTCATCATCTTTCCATCCATTTTCTAAAGCTATTGAGATCTTTCTCCTCCATTTCACTTCATCTCTTTCCCTATTTTCGAAACACACTTAAGAAAGGGAGAACTTGGGTTTGTTTTGAGTTGCATGTGATCAAAAATGGAAGATTGGGGTTGCTGGCAGATTGCATTTCAGATTTGAGTGTGGTTTAGTTCATCATTATGCTTTCCTTTTCCACCATTTTCGAAGTACTTGAGATTGGAGTAGATTGAGCTTGAATTTTGGTTTGCATGCAAGCTAGAGAGGTTGCCATTGACAAATCAGAAGCTACATTATGATTTTGGGAATCTAAAGAGAGGGTTTAGCAGCTAGGAGTCGAGTTTGGGGTTTTGGAGAGTGGTTGTGTTGTTGAGAATTAGTTCAAACTCAAAGTTTCAAAATTCTGCTTAAATTCGTTTGGCACAGCCTCCATTAATTCACGCATAACTCTTCCCACAGGACTTATTTGTTGTCCATCTTTATTTATCTGGAAACTAGACAGAAATCTCTTCATTTTTAGCACAAGAATGACCTGATTTGGTTAATTTTTTAGGGAGAGATTAACCCAAAAAGTTAGTGTTGTGAATCCGTGGGAGATTTTACCTAGTTCCATTGTTTTGACCATATCTAACTAAATACCCATTATCTCAGCTCAAAACCAAAACCCACCGAAACTAGACAAAATTTCATACATAATAGACCATTGATTTGGTGAATTTGGTGAAGTATTTAGTCAGATATGCATGATGCAAAACTGCTCACTGTTGTTATAAAAACAGAGTTTTGAAAAGATTTCATTAGCACCTTAAATTCCAACTCTCGGGTGTGTTGTGGTAGGAGCTGGAACATTATTCTGTGGATGTAATAGGAACCTACATTATAGTTTGGGAGCTTTGGATTGGAGATCAAAGAGTCATGATAGTGATTGGAGCCGTTCGGGTAGATTGAGTTCGAGTTAGGAAGCGTTTCATGTAGTTCGTATTGATTGAAGCCTACACTTGTTGCTCGTTTGTTGTTGTTGTTTGTGATTTTCATCACAATGAGGTGAGTTCTAACCCGCTTAGGAATTTATTTCTATGTCTCAATGGTTTCGTGTATTGAATTCGTTGTTCGTTTCGTGAAATTTGAGTCGAAAACCGTAATTTTTGAAAATGTCGTATCATTGTGTCCCGAACCGATCGAATCGTATATGTTTATGTTTTATGTGATGATTGCAATTGTTTGGACTGGTTGGTATGTTGGTAATATCTATTTTAATGTTGTGGATCGATTGGATTACGGATTGGAAATGAATCGAGTAGCGAAAACGAGAAAAATTGAAGCGAAATGTGATGCTGATGGTGGCACACAACTCGTGCACCCCTACCCTAGCACACGGACCGTGCACCCTTCCCAGTAAATGGCGTGAATTATTTTAATTCAAGCGTGATCCGTGCACCAGAACACACGGACCGTGCGTCCAGCACTGTCCCCGAACCGTAAAACTCGTTAAGTTTCGTGGCTCCTTTCGATTCCAAACTTCTTCTAATCTTTTCCTCAACCATTCCCAATGAAGTTAGGATAATAATACCATGATTATGACTATGATTGAATTATATATATTGATTTGTCATGAGTCATAAGAGTAAGTAAAACCGTATAGTTAGTTACACGTGAGCGTACACGAAAACATGTTAATACAAGGAACTATAAGTTCATCCAAGTTTAGGTTAAAACTTATGTAATGCCATGTGGTTAATTATCAATAATAGGGTGACGACCCAAGAGAATTAGTACACTAAGGTAGGGAAGTCACGAGCCCGAGTCTTAGGCCCCGTTCATGTTTGCCCGCTAGCACAAGGTTAGCGGATCGGGTTCACCGGATATTGCGTGGTAATTGACGGTGTTGTGCTATGTCAGGAAAAGTAATTCGCACGAAGTTATCTATTTGGACTACTATTAAAAGAAAGATACAAATTGAACGGAGAGTGTAGTAAAGGGTTTCGGTAGAACTCACTGAGATTTGTAATCTCACCCTTTATATGTTGTGGTTTTTACAGAGAAACAGGGAAAAGCAAAAGCGAAGAAGCACGGCTAGACGGTGCACCCATGGAGACATTGAAGACTTAGTCTTTTGCTATGTAGTTCCTCGTTTTATGTATTTCGAATATATGACTTGTATTTTGTTAGAAATTGTATATCGTTCCGCTACTTTCTGTGATGGACATTGAACACTAGGAAGAGGGAAGGATAATAAAAACATGGTTTTATGTTACATGGTGTACTTCTATTATGGAGTTTATGAAACATGAGAGTTGTCTAGATGAATTTTCATCAAGTTTTAGTTATGTTCAATGTCTAAGACAGGAAGTTTACTCTGATATATGCTAAAAAGTGTATCCTGGTATTTCTCCTATAGTTGAGATATTAGGGTATTACAAAATGGGTCCTGAGAGTGATATCAACAAGGGTAAGTAGGTACAAAGGTTTGACTATCCAAAGTCCACTACATGTTCCAGATGTGGAAAGTACCATAAAGGCGAGCGTCACTTCAAGACCAATCTTTGTTTCTATTGCAAGAAGGAAGGGCATTATATCAATGATTGTCCAGAAAGGAAGAAAAATGAAGTCGGACACACCACTACAACACATGGAAGGGTTTACACTTTAGATGCGCAGAAGGCCAAGACTTCAGATAATCTGCTGAGGGGTACGGGATCTCTCTTTTACAAACCTATCAGTATTTTATATGATTCGGGTGCTACCCATTGTTTTATATCACAAGTGTGAGTTGATTGGTTGGGTTTAGCTTTAACTCCTCTACCCCACCCGATTACTATTCTAACTGCTATCGAGGGTAGTGCTCAAGCTCTGTGTGAAAATTGTCTGCTCACTATAGGAGACGGAAATTTTGTAGTGGATTTCATATGTTTGTCTATGAGGGGTATGGACGTCTGTTATACCCCAATTTTGTCCGTCTTCTTTTTCTAGTTTTAGTCGTTTATTTTTTGTAAATCGTGTTTTGGAGTCGCGTGATTACGAGAATTATCAGTATGGCGTCTCAGTTACTAGTCCTAGCCAATTTCAATTACCCTGTTCAACTAAATCGAAATACCGTTGTTTTAAATTAGGCATGCACGCGAACGATCGGTCGTTTCGTGCGTTCTTCAATTTAATCTTTGTATTTGGATTTAGTCGAACCTAATTGAGACTACCAAAGTCATTTTTCTCGCGATTGGGCTTGTCGTTTCAATTCGGGCTTAAGAATGTAATTCCAAGTTAATTTTTAGCGCTTTTAGTTAACAGGCCCTTTTTTCTATTTTTGGGCCTCGTTTTAGCGTATTTGTTTAGTCTGGCCCGTTCTCGTCTTTGTATTTGGCCCGACTCCTTTTTCTTGTTATTAATCTTATTCTGTTTATATAATTTATTTAAGCAATATAATATCAAAAAATGGCAAAAAAATTCTATTTATTTTTATTTACAATTTAATAGTGTTTAGGAGTCCAAATGTCCAAAAAATACAAAAATGATAATACTAAAAATACCAAAAAATACAAATCCAAAAATAATAACCAAAAATACAAAAAAATAGGAAAAAACGAAAATTACAAAAAAAAATGGGAAAAAGACAGCAGCTGCGCCTCTTTTCTTTCTTGCTCTCCTTGGTGAACAAGCCTTCTCAACCCTAATTCAGCAACTTGGGGAGCAAGTTTTCAACTCTAGGCCCAAACCTGAAATAGGAAAACAAAATCAAGGAGAATCAGAAATTAATTGCCAAAACCCCAACAATTGGCCTATATAAACAAAATAATTCAGACATACAGGGGGCGGAGAGGAGAGACAGAAAATACACAGATTCAGAACCAAAAGATTAGGGTTTTCACATTGAAGCCCTAATCGCAAAACCCTAAAAAATCCAGAAACAGCCACACAGAACAGAAGCAGAGGTAGAGGAGAATAGAAGCAGCAGCAATCAGTAAAACAAGAGTTCAGAGGCTGGAAAACAGGTTGGTGTTCCTTTTATTCAAAAACACAAAAACATATAGGTATAGGTGCAGGTGTAATCTGTTATATGTTAGTTTCTCAGATGTTCATATAGCAATTGCAAGCATGTTTGTTTCTTAGTATCCTTGGCCATGTCTGTGTATATATCTTCTAAACAGATTAAATTGAAAAATTTAGGATTCAATTAGGTTTTTAATTTAAAATTAGGTTCAGAAAATTAGGTATCACGAACAGGCAGCACCACAGACAGTTTCTCTTCCAGTTAAAAAAATTAGGTTTAGTTTAAGTAATAGGTAATCGGTTTAGGTCTAGAAAATTAGGTTTTTTCAGAAAACAAATCATAGACACAAAATTGGAAAAGAACAGAAGAAAAAAGAGAAAACGATAGGGACCGAAGCATACCTTTTCAGTTCCGGCCACCGTAGGCGGTGGCCGTTGGCTCCAAGCAGAACACCGACGGAACAACCTTTCCCCATCGTGAGCCCATGGTAACAATCAGCACCGTCCTTCGTTCAACGTCGTAGCCTACGGTCGCCACTGCGAGCCACCGTCGAAAGCCCCCTTCTCGCCGGTTTCCAAAACTGAATCAGAAGCGCGTGACCACTGTACGGTGGTCATCTCCGTCGCCAACCCCCGTCCGTTGTCCTCCCTCCGTTCGCGCGCTCCAACTGCCACGAAACACCAACACTCCGACGACCCACCACAGAAACCGAACGCCACTCCACTACCGAATCCCCCCTTCGCCGTCGCACCACAAACCGAACCACGGTCCCACCTTCTTCGCGAACAACCCTCTCACTGTCGCTATCATCCATCGCCGAACCAACACGCGAAGAAAGGAACAAAACTGGTTTTGAGAGAGAGTTGCAACGGAGGAAAGGGAAACGAAACAGAGTAGAGGAGAGGAGATGGTGATGAACGGCGTAGAGAGGAGAAACGGCGGTGGGCGAAGCACAGAAGAGAGGACGGACTCATGGATCCGTGAACTGAGGCGGAGGGAGAGGAGAAATGAGGGAAATCTGGGTTGAGAGAATGTGGGTATGAAACGTTGCGGCTGAGAGAGAAGGGAATGAGGAAATTAGGTTTGAGTGAATTTGGGGGTGGGGAGTGCGGCGCTGATGGTGACGAGGGAATGAAAATTAGGGTTTGATTTTCACACTTGCCTTTTATAGTGTGTGCAGTTTTTTTAGTTTTTTTTTAATTTAATTTCAGATTACTAGTACACCATCCCAGTTTTTGCTTCGTGTACCCCCATAGAAGCCCTTTAAAAAAAAACGCAGGGCAGCTCAGAAACGAACCGGGCTGCTGTTTTCTTTCTTTTTTCTGCACCCCTTTTTTTAATACATCCCCTTTCTGCTACCTACACCCCCATTTTTAATAATACAGCCCCCTTATAATTACACTCCCATTTTACCATTTCACCCCCCTTTCTCGTTTTTAATTTAATTTAATTCTCTTCAAGACAAAATATTTTCTCATAAATTAAAAACTTTGTTAATAGTCTTGTGAAGCCTTTGATTGCATGATTATTAACAATGAGGTACTAGTGGCGATCACTTGGAGCCTTTGCTCACTTGATCATCATGAATGCCTGAATTTTCCTAAAGAGTTTCACTAAATCAAAAAACTTTGTTTATAGTCTTGTGAAGCCTTTGCTTGCATGATTATTAACAATGGAGTGCTAATGGTGGTCACTTGGAGCCTTTGCTCAATTGATCATCATGAAAGCTCAATTTTCACAAATTAAACAAGATAAAAAACAAAAACATTTTTCAGGACAAACAAGAACTACGTAGCTTTGAATTCTCCATCGCATCGGGAGATACGTAGGAGCGGGCCACGTCCCGTCAAGCACTTCTTTCTAAAAACCCTTTTTTTTCCTTTCTCGCCAAAAAATAAAAATTCTATTAAGTTCTTTAATTCGTTTTCAATAAGAAATAAAGAGGGAAATTAAATATTTTCAGGTCAACATATAAAAACCACACATTTAATTAAAGGTTCCCTCTCAGTAGAGAGGACGTGTGAGGTGCTAATACCTTCCCCGCGCGTAACCGACCCCCGAACCCAAACCTCTCAGTTTTCAAAGACCAATCGCTTTCCAATAAAAGGTTTTTCTAATATTTTCCTTAATAAATATTGGTGGCGGCTTCATTGTTTTCAAGAAAAGTTGTGAACGAGGAAGGTTTTCCCTCGGGGACTTTTTCGGGCGCAACAGCTGGCGACTCCAATTTTGTCCGGCTTAGGTCCAAACCCTAACTTTCAACACAAAAATTACATAGTAGATTTAATTTACTTTTCTTGTTACAATATCTTTAATTAAAAAAAACGAAAATAAAAAATAAAATAGATAAGAAATAATACAAATAAAAAAGGGGAGGTTCAATAAAAGATTATTATTACAAAAAAGGAGAATGTCCATGTACATGACTTAAGAATGCCAAAGTTACAAAAATAGAAAAATAAACGAAGTACCCAAAATTGCAGCTACTTTGCAAAGGTGATTTCTCTCTCTTCGGACATTATTTCGACGATCCGACCGGTGAAAGTGAAGATGGATATCTCATGAACCTGGTGTCAAAAAACAACGATGATCCAACGGTTAACGAATCCGGAATCGCACTGTCAATATGGCTGGTTTGAGAAAAAACGGGATTAGTTTTTAGCTACTTTCCAAATGCAATTTCTCTCTTCTCAGACCTCGTTTCCACGATCCGAACGGTAGAAGTGAAGATGGATGTCTCATGAACCTGCTGTCCAAAAAGAAAGATGATCCAACGGTTAAAAAATACGAAATCACACTTTTACGGAGGCTGGTTTGAGAAAAACGAAAATTGCTTTTTCTATGTTGTTTTAGTCCCACATTGCTTGGGAGAAACAAGAACTCCCTAACCTTTGGCTATAAAAGAGATGGAGATGCAAAGGCTATGGACATGGGTGATTGATGGGGTAAGTGATCTTTTGGGCTAGCATTTGCAGTCCATTAGATTAAAAGCCTGTTTTTAATTCTTTTGGACTAGCTTTTGCAGTCCGTTAGATTAAAAGCCCGTCTTTAGTTATTTTTGGGATGGCCGTTGAGGTCCTTTACTTGGTGGCTTTCGGGTGAAAACGGACCAGATAGGAGTCGGGTTCGCGGTTGATATGGTCAGATTGCTCGGTCCGTTTCGGCGTTGATCGCATTAATCAGCTGGAGGTTAGTGTTGTATTTATTTATTTAATTTATTTATTTATTTTTGTATATATTTATTTATTATGTATACTGTTTATTTATGTACATACTTATTTATTATTTATATTGTTTATTTATCTATGTAAATAATTATTTATTATTTATTCATTTATTTATTTATATGTATAGTTATTTATTTATTAACTTTACGCTTTATTAATTGTTAGTGTCGTCATTAATTTTTTTTTAAATGCACAAATTGTTTTAGGGATCTGAATTTGAAGGTGAGACCTAGAAGAAACTGTTTAGTGTTGAGTCATATTCAAATTTCGAGTTCGTTGAGGAATTTGATCTGATCAGCCCATGAGATAGATGTAGAGCTTCAAGCTCAAAGAGGGTTACCTGGTTTAACTGAGGATAGTGACGGTGTGATTTGCTTCAATGGTAGAAATTGTGTGCCCAATGATGAAGACATTAAGAAGTAATTGTTAGAAGAAGCTCATAAAAGTCAATATTCCATACATCCTGGGTCTACCAAGATGTGTCTACCAAGATGTATCGGGATTTGAAGCCATTGTATTGGTGACCAGGAATGAAAACGGATATTGCAAAATTCGTGTCTCGATGCTTAACTTGTCAAAGGGTTAAGATAGAGCACCAAAAGCCTTCAGGCTTGTTGTAACCTTTAAATGTACCTGAATGGAAATGGGAAAGTATTTCTATGGATTTTGTAATGGGACTTCCACGGTCCCAAGCCAGTAATGATTCTATATAGGTGGTTGTAGATCGTTTGACCAAGTCGGCTCATTTCATTCCAGTTCGTTCAAATAGCAAGATTGTGATTGAGCAGATGAATATCCCAAGAACATAGTGAAGCTTCATGGAATTCCAACTAGTATCATCTCCGATCGTGATACAAAGTTCACTTCACGATTTTGGAGAGCATTAAACATGGCACTAGGAACTAAGGTTTATGTCAGCACTGCTTATGATCCACAGACGGATGGTCAAACGGAGAGAACAATTCAGACCCTGGAAGACATGCTTTGGGCCTGTGTGCTCGATGGTGGAGGTAAGTGGGAGGATCACCTTCCATTAGGGGAGTTCGCCTACAATAACAGTTATCATTCTAGCATTGGAATGGCTCCGTATGAGGCACTCTACGGTAGAAAGTGTAGGACTCCATTGTGTTGGTGGGATGTAGGCGAGCAACACTTATTAGGACCGGATTTGGTTCGGGAGACTTCAAAGAAGATACGTCAAGTCAGAGAAAGAATGAAGATTGCTTAGAGTCGACAAAAGAGTTATGCCGACAAAAGGAGAAGACCTTTGGAGTTTGATGAGGGTGACCATGTGTTTCTCAGGGTTTCACCTACTATAGGGACCGGTAGAGCATTGCGGGCTAAAAAACTCTGTCCTCGATATATTTGACCTTTCCAAATTATCGAGCGGATAGGGCCAGTAGCATATCGTATTACCTTACCGTCGGCCTTATCAAGCTTGCACGATGTATTTCATGTGTCTTAGTTGAGGAAGTACATCCCTGATCCTAATCAACCGCTAAGTTTTGAGGAGGTTGATCTTCGACCCGATCGTACTTTCCAACCTTATCCAAGTCAAATCATAGAGCGTGGTGAAAAGACACTCTGAACCAAAACGATGCTGATTGTCAAAGTTGTTTGGAATGGATTCTCACCCAAGGAAGCAACATGGGAGTTCGAAGACGACATGCGGGCTCTGTTGTGGAAAAAGTGTGCAAGTATACACAGTCTAACAAGTAATAAAGTGTAAGTAAAGATCGTTCCCACGAGGATTAAGGTTTAACTACTAGGTCTACGGAATAGTGTTGATTTAGCGAGTAAAAGTGTAACCAAATAATAAAGTGAAGTGGTGATGCAACAAAAGACGTAATAATAACAAAAGTAACAAAATATCACGAGTGAAAATACGAGAGATGATAATAGTCAAGACTAGGTTCAATGAACAAAACTTATAGATGCGATGCTGTGATTGATGCTGTGATAGCACTCAGTGCGCAGAATGAATGTGGATATTCCCATCCTATTAATATAATGTCGTCAAGGTTCCCTTATTCCTAAGCTCCCATTGAGGTTCATTACATAGGTTGAAAAGCACGTTTCCGACCACACTATAGCCCTAACTTCATATTCCTATCCTTCGCTAGGAAAGAATAATATTCCTATTACCCTTCAAACTATATTAACTTGCGAAATCAGTGATTTATTCCCATCCGGATAATAAAACATGCTACCCTAATCAAAGTGATCAATTTCGAAAAGAGTTTATAAAAATAAAAGTGCACAAGTTAATAAGGCATCACAAATCAATCACGTAAACGCAATCTAGAATAACATGTTCATATCACCATGTCTTGACTATCAAGGGAATTAGCTCATGATGAGCGTAGTCATGATAAAACAGTACAAAATTACCGTAAGAGTATTCATTAACATAAAAACACCTAAGGATTGAGTTACGCCAACAAGCATGAATGTGTATCTACAACTACTAAGGTTAATGCGAAGATGGTAAGCACCGGCTACGGAGGTTTGTCTCTGAGTATGGGATAGAATGATGTAAATGGGAGAGTATGGTGTGAAGTGGAAATAGGTTTCTCGTAATCTGGCTCGGATGTTCTTGTTTTCTTAAGGAAATGGTGTCGAAGATGTTGCACACTTGCTCTAGGGCACGCTCCCTATTTATAGTCTTGATGGTAGCACGGCGTGCCTCTTCTCTTGGGCCTGCTCCATCGGGTTGTTGTAAAAAAAACCCTAAGGAGTTTCGCTGACTTGTTGAACATAGGGGGCGCCTATCTTGCTAACCGGGTAAGGTTTCCTTTTCTGGTTGCGCTAAATGAGGCGCCTCGCTGGTCCTTGCTCCGCTTCAAATATCTGCTTGGATGCTACCGCAGCACTCGCCTAGCACTGAATACTTAGTAAAATCCTGCGCACTTGGCACACATGTCAAATTCCACAAAATTGGCACTTGCGTGCCCAAATTATAATTATTATCCCTGAATTCAACAATTTCAACTATGAAGGTACTCATCACAATTTATAGCATAATTTATTCTTGGAACAAGATAATTCTCATTTGAATGACTGTAAATAACTCACACTTCTGTGAGTTATCACACCCCCAAACTTGAACCATTGCTTGTCCTCAAGTAATGACAGCACCAGGGCAGCATTGCTCACAGCATTCACTCACAATAGCCTGTGATAGCATTTTGAAACTTTTAACCTCACGCTTCTATTTTCTCAAGGTTCTTCCCTCAGACTTAACATTTTCGCACTGCTTATCATGTGAAGTTGCAGCTTTCGTCCCCCTAGCTAGATTGTGTGTGTGCTCTCCTTGTTCTTCTTCCATAAGTTTGAACACTTACTAGGCTTGGCTTTGGGTCCAACTTAGAACTTCTTACACTGCTTATTGTTGTCAGTTGCTGCGGGGAGATTCTTGTGTTGATTTACACGGGGGTAGGTATTTTTTTTTTGAAGCCATATATTTTGATTTGGGTTTAGAGTGGTGCACATTATCTCTTTTTTTTTTGAAAGATAGCTTGGTCAAAGCTTCGACTGAAACTGTAATGGTGTCGCCACAAAACAGCCTCCCTACACACTGACCAAGTTCACCTTGTTGCATTTTTTTTTGCACAACTTGATTCATTTTCGTGCACCCTCCCCCTGGCCTTGATACTAGCATTTCTACCCCCAAACTTGTCTTTTATTCTACCCGCAGCTTCTTTCTACTTCTAAGCAGTTTAGGTCATTGCTAAGTTTTCACCTAACTTCCACCTAAGAAAGCTTTACGCCTATCTCGAGAGACAAAGAGTTGGGTGTATACTAGGGGGCTTGGACTACTTGTTCACATTTCTAAGCTCACAATATCTGGTTATCCTCATCGAGGTTTGCCTTGAGAAAAAGAATATATATATATATATATATATATATATATATATATATATTATTTTTTTATGCTATCACACATGCTACCAGCACTAGCTAATACTGAGTGCTGTCAGGGGTGCTGCCCCAGCACCTATCAACATTTTCATTCCTAGTGCAGCTAGTACAAAACAGCAGAACAAGTAAAACATGGCATTCTTTTCATTTATGGGGAATATTGGGGACACACAAATCACAGATAATTATCACAGGCAGCATGAAAGCAAAGGGCTATAGATGCACCACCCCCCCCCAACTTAAGCAGAGACAGTATCCTCACTGTCTACTACCAGGCGGAGGATGGGCAATAGCAGAAACAAAACAAAAAGAAAGGGAGTTACTGAGCTAAGGTGGAAACACCAGACGTGACCACTTCTTTTTCTTCTATTGGCTTGCTCCTTCTTCAGTTAGCTTCTTTCCTCCCTGCTTCTTCGCTTTCTTCGTCCTCTTCATCACTTGCGGTCATCATCATTCTGATTCTGCGAGGGGGTCTGGAAGCACACTTTTTTTTTCTCGTCCAGGTGGACTTAGGGGGCAATTGAAATGGCGCAGTAGCAGTATCTGGACCTTTTCTTTTCTTACATGGGGAAGATGCGGTGGCAGCACTCTTCCCAGCACTAGCGGGCTGTGCAGGGGCTGCACTCTTGTCCTGGTCATTCTTGGACTTCCTTTCTCTTTCTGCATCACCACTACCTTCCTCTTTTCCTTCGGAGTTCACTCCTCCCACTGAACTGACTGGGGAGGAGCTACTGGTGCTGGCTTCCTCGTCTTCCTCAGACTCAATTACCACAGTCTCTGTTGGGGGTGCTCCCGTAGCCTTGGCAGCACCAGTTGTGCTCTTCTTAAAATTTAAAACAAAAACTAAAACAGAACAATCATTAGTTAGCCTATGGGCTGGTGGTGTGTGGAAAACATGTGCAAGTATACACAGTCCATAACAAGTAATATAGTGTTAGAACAGGTCGAACCCACAGGGATTGATGAACTCTTTCAAAAGTCAATATTATGTAATTTAGAGTAAAATAACCAATTTAACAAGATAGTTGATAATGGTGAGTATCACAAGTAAGTTAGAATAAAGCACAGTGTAAGTAGTTGAAATGCAATAGAGAAAGGCTAGTTGGAATATCTTCCCCAAGTAACTTACTTATAAGTGTTTAATGCAGTTATGATGCAGTTGCACTGAATGCTGTTGCATTAGTTGTGTGCCTTTCAGTCACTTTCTTCAGAGTTTCATTACAAGCTTCCTATGTCTAGGCTTGCTAAATAAGTCCATTCTTGTCTTTTAAAGTACCCACAGTATCACCCTATGGACTATACTATCCTATGTCTAGGACTTAGTATGGTTTTCATAAAGTTTCCTTTATGTAAAACACTCACCCATATTAGTTCTTGAGTTCTTAATTGTAAACCATGTCTGCTTTTACAAATCTACTTATTCTAAGTGATCAATCTCAAAATAAGTGTTGAAAATATTATCAAGCATGAACTAAAATGCACACATCATATACTTGTATTAAACTTACTTAAAAGCTCATTAAATGGTTAGAACATTCCAACTAAGAGAGGTTTAGCTCAACATAGACATTGCAAGGCAAATATAAACAGAATAGAACATACTTATATAATTGAAATCACAAAAGAGAAACAACAAGATAGAGTTTACACAAGTTGTAGCTCTTAGCATGAATTCTCCTAGGAATGTAATTGCATTAGCTCCTTAGCACTTTGGTAAAACTATGAAATCGAGGTAAGGAGGATTTGTCACTTCCTTCCTTTCCTTCTTACAAAATAGAATTTATCTATGTGGAGTGAAATTTTAATCTAACTTATGGATTGTGATCTATTTTCAAGTGAAGGAGTGAGGTCCTTTTATAGTCTTCAAGAGAGGTGCTTCCTTCCTTCATGTTGAAGTAACTTAGGTGGTTGTATTCATGGTTACTTTACAGCAGTTGATTCCCATGTGAAGTCTTCAATCAAGTGTATAGGGAGGTCAAATGATATAAGAACATGTGTCCCTATGTTGATGACTCTTCGAAGCTATGTGGGAATTGTAGGCAACGAAATATGAGGTGTTCTTGCTTTAGGAGACCAAGCATGAGGTCATCAAGTGCAAGTGGATGGCAAGTGGATGTGCAAGTGGATGGCTCCAACCTTCGGGCAATGCAGTTGCAGTGCAGTAGCATTGTGCTAAACCAGTGCAGTTATTAGTGCAGGATCAATGCAGGAGCATTTGATGCAGGAGCATCCAGACTGCACTGAACAAACTTATCAAACATACCACAATATATTCAAAATGGCCTATTATCAACTATAACCATGTCAAACACTCAAGTTATCACATATTACATAAAATACTATATAAACTCTTTATCTTTGCTTGAAAGAGAGCAATTTACTAAGTTTAAACATATGAATAACTCTATATAAAATAGAGTTATCACACCCCCAAACTTAAACCATTGATTGTCCTCAAGTAATGACAAAGACAAACTAATACTATAGTTTCTAGAAGATAAATCAGCTTGATATTTGGATTTTCATGAGGTGCTCTCTATGAACTTCTTTGCTCATCAATTTTTCTTGTGCCTTTATTTCTTTTCAAACTTCCAGAATTATTTACACTCTTTGTGTGTGTGTGAACCCACTGAGTTGAGATTGGTTCCAAGACTAAGTGAAAACTTCCTCCCAGCCTTTAAAAAGATTGGTTTATCTTTGGTCACACCAAAATATTTTTTTCAAAAGAAAGGTTAGACTCACAAAATCCTCAAGTATTGGGGAGTTTTAAACACAACCAAGGACTTGACTGAATTTTTCAAAGCTTTTTGAGTTAATGCACTATTTTTCTTGTGTTGGTGGTTTCTTTAATGCAGATGAAATGCTTTTTGCATTGATGTTTTTCTGCATCTATTTTCTGCAGTGCAGTTGCATTGCTTCTGCACTGTGTTATTTTTTTGTACCCTATATTGCCTTCCTCACTGTCCTCCAGATGCATTCATGCATTTTGGCACAGGTACAGTTGTTGAACTATCCTCCAGATGCATTCATTCATGCATGGCACAGGTCTTTGACCTCCAGATGCAATCATGCACTTAGGCATAGGTATAGTTCAATCTGTTTCAGGTCAATATGGCTTTTGATCTTTGATCTTTTTACCACTCTTTTTGTATCTTTTTGCATTTTGTTTGCTCTCACTTTTCAAATTCAGCCTTGATTTTCATAAAAACACCCCCAAACTTAATTCTTTAAGCTATTCCAACTTTTTAATCAAAATTTGTTTTGACCTTAGCTCACCAAAATTTTCCCTTGCATCAGATTGCTCTTTAAATAGCAAGGTTCTTTTCACAAACTCAGTTTTGAGGTATTTGGAAAAAATAATTCTGGTTATTTTTGTGAGAAATAAGGCTTCTTTTTCTTCTCTTGCTTTTCAAAAATCCATCCATAGGTGCATCTTATCTTTGTAAAATATTTTCAAATTGATCATCTACTAAAATGTTCTTAACAATTTATAGTATTCCTCATACTTGTCCCTATTTTTCAATGAAAATGTATCTTTGGAAAATTAGTTTCATGTATTTGGATACTACTTTGTTAAGTACATCTAATACATTCATACAAAAATATTTACTAAAAACATACATTTGCTAAAACACACATACATAACATACTTAATATGATAAGTTCTCCCCCAAACTTAAGGGTTAGCAGTGCCCTCACTGCTAAATGTTCACAAAAGACATATAATATTTGTTCAAAATATGGGGAGAGGGAAAAAAAACACAACCAGGGAAGATTTAGTAGTAAGATAACATCCAAAATATAGTATTTAAACTGCAGAAAGCATGTAGCAGATACTCATTTCTTTGTTCCACTCCTTGTCTTTGCACTCTGCCTGGTAGGAGGAGTGTTCTTCACCTTATGTTTCTTTCCTTTTGGCTTTGGGATTGGAGTTTCTTCTACTGGTGCAGATGCACCTGATTCCTCTGGTGTTGTTGCAGGACTTGATGCAGTAGCATCAGTTGGGATAACTTTGCTTCTGACGAGTTGTCATTTTCACATTTGACCAATTTCTTCAATGCAGATGCAATGCGGTAGCATTGCAATGCAACTGCATCAGTTTCCTGTTTTTCCTACAAAACACTTAAAACATCAAATTGAACAAAATTAAGTAAAAATGATGGGTTGCCTCCCATTAAGCGCTTGTTTTAAGAGTCTTTTCAGCCTGACTACCTTTTTCTTTTAGAGATTAAATGAGTGGTGCCTTTGTCCCTCACCACATGTGCTCCATAATACTGCTTCACCCTTTTTCCATTGATTTGGAATGTGGAAATGGTGGCTTCATCAAACAATTCCATTGTCCCATTAGGATACACTTTCACCAAATTTTGTGGAGTTGGATTTTTGTGAGATGGGCATTGGGTTGGGAGAGTTGGTTGTTTGTTGAGTGCTTCTTTAGGGTTTGGCTCAGGCTCAATCCCTTTAACACTCCCTTCTTCTTCTGATTCATTTCTTCTTCCCACACTCTCCTTTTCCACCATGTCTTCACCTAGCAGTGCAGGAGCATCAGATGCAAGAGCATTGATCAGATGATCCTTTTGTGCTGGTTCTTCTCTTGGCAGAATGTCTTTTTCCAAGATTTCTTCTTTAGGTGGTGCAGCTGCATCTGGTGCAAGTGCACTGGTGAGATGATCATACTGCTTATGGAATTGTTTCTGCACTAAATGGTCAAGGGAAATGATTGATGAACATTATTCACTCTCCTCTGCAGGATATTTCAGAGCATTCATCACATTTAATTTCACCTCTTGATCATTTACTCTCATGGTTAGTTCACCTTTTTGTACATCAGTGAGTGTCTTTCCAGTTGCCAAGAATGGTCTTCCAAGGATGATAGAGACTTCTTTATCTGTATCAAAACCAAGAATAACAAAATCTGCAGGAAACACAAATTTGTCAACCTTAACTAAAATATCTTCAATAATTCCCTCTGGGTAGGCTATTGATCTATCAGCAAGTTGAAGTGTCACAGTTGTAGGCCTAGCATTTCCAATCCCCAGTTGTGTAAATATGGATTTAGGCATTAAGTTGATACTTGCACCTAAATCACATAATGCACGACCTGTATAAGATTTTCCTATTGATAATGGGACTGTAAAGCTACCAGTATCCTTTAATTTTCTTGGAATTTTGCTTTGTAAAATCAGACTGCATTCCTTAGACATAGCAACTGTTTCAAAATCCCCTAATCTTCTTCTTTTTGAAAGCACATCCTTCATAAATTTAGCATAATTAGGCATTTGATGAAGTGCTTCAACTAAGGGAACATTGATGTGTATCTGTTTTAAAATCTCAAGAAACTTACTGAATTGCTTCTCCTCATGTGCCTTTTTTAATCTTTGAGGATAAGGAGGAGGAGGGTACTCAGGTACTAACTTAGGTGTAGGGATTTGAACTTCTTCCTCTAATGCAGGAGCATTGGATGCTTCCACATTTCTTTCTTTGCTATTTTTCTGTTTTTCTTTTTCTTTTTCTCCCTTATCTACACTTTCCCTCTCATTTGATTCAATCAAATCCTTGCCACTTCTTAAGGAAATAGTTTAACCTGCTCTTTTCCTTGTTTCTGGGAAGGAGTAGCTTCTGTATTGGAAGGTAAGGCACCTGGTGGCCTTTGATACAAAGCTGTGGCTAACTGTCCTACTTGGGTCTCTAGATTCAGTAGATCCAGCCATGACTATCAAAGCTATTGGACATCAATGGTATCGGACTTATGAGTATTCAGACTATAACAGTTCCGATGAACAGTCACTCACTTTTGACAGTTATACGATTCCAGAAGATGATCTAGAATTGGGTCAATCACGTTTATTAGAAGTGGACAATAGAGTGGTTGTACCAGCCAAAACTCATCTACGTATTATTGTCACACCTGCTGATGTACCTCATAGTTGGGCAGTACCTTCCTTAGGTGTCAAATGTGATGTTGTACCCGGTCGTTTAAATCAGATCTCTATTTCTCTACAACGGGAAGGGGTTTACTATATATGGTCAGTGCAGTGAGATTTGTGGAACTAATCATGCCTTTACGCCTATCGTCGTAGAAGCTGTTCCTAGTAAAGATTATGGTTCTCGGGTATCCAATCAATTAATCCCACAAACAGGGGAAGCTTAAGCGGAAATGAAAGAGTAGGGTGAGGGAGAAGGGGGAAGCCACTAAATGGAAGGCTTCGCTCGCTCTAACGCTCGTTTAGTAGACAGCGAGTGGAGTGCATAAGCCCCTTTAGAGATAGGGGTGAGTACTACACGAGCGAAGGAGAGCGACCTCATCTTGCTTCTAGCGAAGCCGTATAAAGGCAAACAGTTCGTATAGCTCGCAATAGCGAGCCTACTTATAGCTTTTTTTTGTTTACTTTACCGCGGGACCTTAACAAGGAAAGTTAATGGAAGCATCTTGAGTTTGTCTAGCTGTTCTTGCTTCTCCTATGAATGCTTTGAGCATATTTTCTAGAGAATTTTCATTGGTGGCTTGTTTTGAGGTGGGAATCCTGGTGGTGTAGATGGTGCAGTATTAGATGCAGGTGCATTGTTATTGCCCCATCTAAAGTTGGGATGATTTTTCCACCCAGGATTGTAAGTGTTAGAATAGGGGTTGTTATTTCTATTATAACCTACATAATTTACAGAAATAGGGTTGCTAGGACATTCCTCATACAAATGACCTCCTCCACAATATACACAACTGGTGGTACCTGGAGGTGCTTGTTCTACTGCTGCTGCAGTGCTGTCTGTTGATGCAGCTGCATTAGATGCAGTTGCATTAACTGAAGTGAAGTTCTTTATCAAGTTGGCTAAAGTGGCTACTTGAGCAGATAAGGCTGTTACATCACTAACCTCATGTACCCCTGATGGTTTCTTTTGGGCACTCACCCTCTCAGTAGGCCAGCTAGAGCTATTAGCTGCTATTCTATCAATTAATTCACATGCTTCATTGTATGACAGATTTAATAACACTCCACCAGAAGATGCATCAAGCATTATTCTGGTTTGAGGTTCTAAACCATTATAAAAAGTTTCCATTTGAATAATAACAGGTAAACCATGATGAGGACATTTTCCTAAAAGTTCTTTCCACCTTTCCCATGCTTCAAATAATGATTCAAACTCTTTTTGTCTAAAAGATGTAATATCAGTTCTCATCCTGGCATTTTTGATAGGTGGGAAATATTTTCCTAAAAATTTTTCAGCCATTTCATTCCATGAATGGATAGAGTTAGGCTCTAAAGAGTTTAACCAAGCCTTAGCTCTATCTTTCAAAGAATAAGGAAACAACCTTAATCTGAAAGCATCTTCACTAACACCAGGTAAGATAAAGTTACTACATACTTCTATAAACGGTTTTAAATGCAAGTGAGGATCCTCTAGAGGAGTTCCTCCAAATTGACCAATAGTTTGAAGCATTTGAAACATCATAGGTTTAAATTCAAAATGCACAGCATCAATATAAGGTCTAGATATGCTAGTTTGCATGTTTTGATGATCAAACTGAGCATAGTCCCTCATAGGGATATCTCTATCATTAATCATACCTATGGGATCCATGTGAATGAATCGTTCTCTGTGATCTTCTTCTGTATCTTGATGAGAGCCAGGACCTCCTCTCACTGAGTGTGGTCTTGAGCTTTGTCCTTCACTGTGAGACATCTTGCAGGCTTGTTTCTTTTGCTTTTGGAGTCTTAACAATCTCCTAAATCTTATTTCTATCTCTGGATCTAAGCTGTATTCTGGTGTCCTGTTTCTGGTCCTATACATATGCTAAAGCACCATGTGCTTCTACATGACAGAAACTTGCAAATACCAGAATAATATACACTAAATTACAGTATATCAGATTTTTAAAAGAATTTAACTACAATCCCCGGCAACGGCGCCAAAAACTTGGTGTGTGGAAAACATGTGCAAGTATACACGGTCCATAACAAGTAATATAGTGTTAGAACAGGTCGAACCCACAGGGATTGATGAACTCTTTCAAAAGTCAATATTATGTAATTTAGAGGAAAATAACCAATTTAACAAGATAGTTGATAATGGTAGGTATCACAAGTAAGTTAGAATAAAGCACAGTGTAAGTAGTTGAAATGCAATAGAGAAAGGCTAGTTGGAATGTCTTCCCCAAGTAACTTACTTATAAGTGTTTAATGCAGTTATGATGCAGTTGCACTGAATGCTGTTGCATTAGTTGTGTGCCTTTCAGTCACTTTCTTCAGAGTTTCATTACAAGCTTCCTATGTCTAGGCTTGCTAAATAAGTTCACTCTTGTGTTTTAAAGTACCCACAGTATCACCCTATGGACTATACTATCCTATGTCTAGGACTTAGTATGGTTTTCACAAAGTTTCCTTTATGTAAAACACTCACCCATATTAGTTCTTGAGTTCTTAATTGTAAACCATGTCTGCTTTTACAAATCTACTTATTCTAAGTGATCAATCTCAAAATAAGTGTTGAAAATATTATCAAGCAAGAACTAAAGTGCACACATCATATACTTGTATTAAACTTACTTAAAAGCTCATTAAATGGTTAGAACATTCCAACTAAGAGAGGTTTAGCTCAACATAGACATTGCAAGGCAAATATAAACAGAATAGAGCATATTTATATAATTGAAATCACAAAAGAGAAACAACAAGATAGAGTTTACACAAGTTGTAGCTCTTAGCATGAATTCTCCTAGCAATGTAATTGCATTAGCTCCTTAGCACTTTGGTAAAACTATGAAATCAAGGTAAGGAGGATTTGTCACTTCCTTCCTTTCCTTCTTACAAAATAGAACTTATCTATGTGGAGTGAAATTTTAATCTAACTTATGGATTGTGATCTATTTTCAAGTGAAGGAGTGAGGTCCTTTTATAGTCTTCAAGAGAGGTGCTTCCTTCCTTCATGTTGAAGTAACTTAGGTGGCTGTATTCATGGTTACTTTACAGCAGTTGATTCCCATGTGAAGTCTTCAATCAAGTGTATAGGGAGGTCAAATGATATAAGAACATGTGTCCCTATGTTGATGACTCTTCGAAGCTATGTGGGAATTGTAGGCAACGAAATATGAGGTGTTCTTGCTTTAGGAGACCAAGCATGAGGTCATCAAGTACAAGTGGATGGCAAGTGGATTTGCAATTGGATGGCTCCAACCTTCGGGCAATGCAGTTGCAGTGCAGTAGCATTGTGCTAAACCAGTGCAGTTATAACTGCAGGATCAATGCAGGAGCATTTGATGCAGGAGCATCGAGACTGCACTGAACAAACTTATCAAACATACCACAATATATCCAAAATGGCCTATTATCAACTATAACCATGTCAAACACTCAAGTTATCACATATTACATAAAATACTATATAAACTCTTTATCTTTGCTTGAAAGAGAGCAATTTACTAAGTTTAAACATATGAATAACTCTATATAAAATAGAGTTATCAGCTGCCTCCCAGTAGCGCTTGGTTTAAGAGTCCTCAGCCTGACTAGACAATCTTTTTCATGGCGAGTCACTCAAGGGGGTGGAAACCTTTGTGCTAGGCACAGGCTCACCCAAGTAGAGCTTCACTCTTTGTCTATTCACCTTAAATTCAGAGCCATTTGTTTCGTTCCTTAGGTCCACAGCCCCATGGGGATGCACCTTCAGAATTGTGAATGGACCAGACCATCTAGATTTGAGTTTTCCGGGAAAAAGTCTCAGTCTAGAGTTGAAGAGCAATGCTTGGTCACCCTCTTTGAGTTCTCTTCTCACAATTTTAGCATCATGCCAAGCTTTAGTTTTATCTTTGTATAGCTTGGCATTCTCATAGGAAAAATGTCTTAATTCGTCAAGCTCACTGAGTTGCAGCATTCTGGTGTTGCTAGCTTGTTTCAAATCAAAATTTAGCTTCTTGGTTGCCCAAAAAGCCTTGTGCTTCAACTCAATGGGCAAGTGGCAAGCCTTACCAAATACTGATCTATAGGGAGACATGCCAAGAGTGTTTTGAAAGCTGTTCGATATGCCCAAAGAGCATCATCTAGGTGGATGGACCAGTCCTTCCTTGATGGATTTACCATCTTTTCTAAAATTCGCTTGATCTCCCTATTCAACAGCTCTACCTGCCCACTTGTTTGAGGATGGTAGGCTGTGGCAATCTTATGCTTTACTCCGTACTTTGCCAACAACCCACCCATCAATTTTTTACAGAAGTGAGTGCCCTCATCACTAATGATAGCTCTAGGTGTGCCAAACCTTGTAAAAATATTTTTTTGAACAAATTTCAGCACGACCCGTGCATCATTAGTGGGGAGTGCAACTGCTTCTATCCACTTTGACACATAATCTACGGCCACAAGTATGTATAGATTGCCAAAGGAGGGTGGAAAAGGTCCCATGAAGTCAATACCCCAAACGTCGAAGAGCTCGACTTCTAGGATATTGTTCAAGGGCATTTCATTTTTACTTGATATATTGCCCACCCTTTGACACCTATCACACTTTCTAGCATATTCATGAGAATCTTTAAAAATGGAGGGCCAGAAATAACCTGTTTGTAGAACCTTAGCAGCAATTCTTGCTCCTCCAAAGTGGCCTCCACATGGTGAGGCGTGGCAGTGTTTTAAGATGTCTTCAATCTCTGACTCGGCAGCACATCTTCTCAGGATCTGGTCTGCGCACTTCTTGTACAGAAAGGGTTCATCCCAAAAGTATTGCTTTGTGGAATGGAAGAACCTTTTTCTTTGTTGGGCTGTGAACTCTTCGGGCACCACATTGCTAACCAGATAGTTTACAAAATCAGCGTACCAAGGAGTTTCAGTACTGAAGCCTGTGTCCTTCCCAACTGTTGATATGGCCAGCAACTGCTCATCAGGAAACTGCTCCTTAATTTCTGCTTTGAAAGGAAAGGGGTTCATGTCTGGTATTCTTGACAGGTGTCCAGCCACCTGATTTTCCACTCCTTTTTTATCCCTGATTTCTAAGTCAAATTCTTGTAACAAAAGCATCCAACGAATCAGCCTTGGCTTTGCATATTTCTTGGCAATAAGGCACGTTATAGCAAAATGATCAGTGTAAACTATGACCTTCGCTCCACAAGGTATGACCTGAACTTATCAAAGGCGAATACCACTGCCAGCAGCTCTTTTTCTGTGGTAGTGTAGTTCAATTGAGCGTCCACCAAAGTCTTGCTGGCATAATGAATGCTATGGAATACCTTATCATTTATCTGTCCTGGCACTTCCCCAACAGCATAGTCACTGGCATCACACATAAGTTCAAAGGGTTTGGTCCAATCTGTTGCTATGATTACTGGTGCTGTCACCAGTGCTTCCTTCAGCTTATTGAATGCTACCAAGCATCCTTCATCAAATTTGAACACAGTTTCATGCTGCAGCAGCATACATAAGGGTTTTGAAATTTTTGAGAAATCCTTTATGAACCTTCTGTAGAACCCAGCATGCCCTAAAAAACTTCTTATCCCCTTGACTTATGTGGGGGTGGCAAATTTTCAATCACTTCCACCTTTGCCTTGTCGACTTCTATGCCTCTTTTTGATATTTTGTGCCCTAGTACAATCCCTTCTTGGACCATGAAGTGGCACTTCTCCCAGTTTAAAACCAAATTTGTTTCCTCACACCTGTTTAGAATTTCTTCAAGATTGATTAGGCATGCATGGAAATTTTCCCCAAACACAGAGAAATCATCCATGAATACTTCCATGGATTTTTCAATGAACTCAGAAAATATGGCCATCATGCACCTCTGGAAGGTGGCTGGAGCATTGCACAGCCCAAAAGGCATCCTTCTAAAAGCGAAGGTGCCATAAGGGAATGTGAAAGTGGTCTTTTCTTGATCTTCGGGAGCTATAGCAATCTGATTATAGCCAGAATAGTCGTCAAGGAAACAATAGAATTCCTTTCCAGCTAATCTGTCTAGCATCTGATCAATGAAAGGGAGGGGGAAATGGTCCTTTCTTGTGGCTTTATTTAACTTTCTGTAATCCATACAGATTCGCCACCCAGTGACTGTCCTGGTGGGGATCAGTTCATTCTTCTCATTCTTTACCACGGTGACCCCTCCTCTCTTCGGAACACATTGCACTGGACTCACCCAAGTGCTGTCAGCGACGGGGTAGATGATCCCAGCATCTAACCACTTGATTATCTCTTTTCTCACGACTTCTTTCATGATGGGATTCATCCTTCTCTGTGCCTCTATGCTGTTCTTAGAGTTTTCCTCCAAGCAGATTCTATGCATACACAGAGTGGGGCTCAACCCCTTGATATCAACCATTTGCCAACCTATGGCTCTTTTATGTTTCCTCAGGACAGCAACCAAGTCGTCTTCTTGCTGTACACTTAACTCGGCAGCTATGATTACGGGCAGGGTGTCCTCTTCTCCCAGATAGGCATACTTCAAATGAGGAGGGAGTTGCTTCAATTCAAGCTCAGGTGGCTTCTCAATGGATGGTATGTTCTTCTTGAAGCCTTCTGCAGTCAGCTCTAGTGATTCATATCTCTTCGTCCATCTTGGGACGTTTGGTTTATCTTCCTTGATTCCAGCTGACCCCTCTTCCTGTAGCTCTTTTTTCTCCACATGCTTCAACTCTTGCTTTAGTACATCATGCTGTGACAGCAGTTGCTTTTGGACTAAGTTGTCCAGTTCAGAAACGAAATTGCAATCTACACTACTGGTGCTGTCATCAGGGTACTTCATAGCATTGAGTACATTGAAGGTAACTTCCTGGTCATTCACTCTCATGGTAAGCTCTCCCTTGTGTACATCGATCAATGTCCTACCTGTGGCCAAAAACGGTCTTCCAAGGATAATTGGCATATCCTTGTCAGCCTCAAAATCAAGTATTATAAAATCGACAGGAAAAACAAATTTATCTACCTTAATCAAAACATCCTCAATTTTTCCTTCAGGGTAGACCGTAGATCTGTCTGCTAGTGCGAGTGTTACTATGGTGGGTCTTGCTTCACCAATGACTAGTTTTTTAAAAATGGATTTGGGCATCAAGTTGATGCTTGCACCCAAATCACACAACGCCCGACCACAGTAATTACCCCCAGTGGAGCAAGGGATAGTGAAACTACCAGGATTTTTGAGTTTCTGAGGTACCTTACTCTGCAACAGCATGCTTGTTTCCTGTGTCATAGCCACTGTCTCGAACTCACCAAGCCTCTTTCTCTTGGTTAGCACATCCTTCATGAACTTGGTGTAGTTAGGCATTTGTTGTAAAGCTTCCACCAATGGGATGTTGATGTGAAGCTGCTTCAGAATCTCCATGAATTTCCCAAACTGTTTGTCTTGGTTGGCCTTCTTTAACCTTTGGGGAAAGGGTGGAGGAGGCCGCTCAAGAATAACCTTTTGGGGTGTTTTTACTGCTGGAGTTACATTTTCTGCAGTGGTATCAGAGTTCTCATCAACAGGTGCTGCACCAGTGCTGGCAGCATCTAGGATAGCACCTGAATTAACCATTGTAGGCAAGGTGGCAGTTTCCTTGCCGCTTCTGAGTGTGATGGCCTTGACTTGCTCGTTACCAGCTGGGTTTGCCTGCTCAGTGGTGCTTGGCAAAGATCCACTTGGTCTAGTTGTAATTGCGGTTGCAATTTGGCCAATTTGATTCTCTAAATTCTTGATGGCAGCCCCTTGGCTTTGGTCTACGTGCTTTAGTTTCACTCATGAATGCTTTGAGTGCCTCGGCTAAGGAGTTGTCAGCATTGGCTTTTGGATCAGGCTGTGCAGGGAATCCTGGAGGTGTGGTAGGTTTGGCTTGACTAGCAGCAGCATTTGGATCCTTCCATGAAAAGTTGGGATGGTTCCTCCATCTTGGGTTATAAGTGTTGGAGTAGGGGTTGTTGTTCTTGCTGAAATTTCCAATATAGTTGACAGAGACTGGGTTTCCTGGGCACTCTTCGAACAAATGTCCCCCATTGCAGTACACACAATTTGGTGTAATAGACTTTTCTGTCGGTGCTGTCTCTGCAGATGCTGTGGCAGCAGCAACGGTAGCTGGGGCTGGCGCAGAAGTGGTACACAGGCTTTTCAGCATGTTGGTTAAACTGGCCACTTGTGCAGACAGTGCAGTTATTTCAGACACCTCATGGATTCCGGCTACCTTCTTATCAGCACTGACTCTAGCAGTGGGCCATTGATAACTGTTTGCAGCTATAGTCTCCACCAAATCGTATGCTTCATTGTAAGAGTCATTCAGAATGGCTCCTCCTGCAGATGCATCCAGCAACAGCCTTGATTGGGAAATCAAGCCATTGTAGAATGTCTCTAATTGTATAGCAAAGGGGATGCCATGATGTGGGCATTTTCTGAGCACATCCTTGAATCTCTCCCAGGCCTCATATAATGATTCTTCTTCTTGTTGCCTGAATGATGTGATGTCGTTTCTCATTCTTGCATTCTTGACAGGAGGAAAGTATTTTACCAAAAATTTCTCGGCCATCTAGTTCCAGCTGTCTACTGAATTGGGTTCCGGGGAATTCAGTCAAGCTTTGGCTCTGTCCTTTAATGAGTATGGGAAGAGCCTTAACCTGAATGCATCCTCTGTTACTCCAGACATTTTAAAGTTGTTGCAGACTTCGAGGAACTGTCTTAAATGCAGGTGAGGGTCTTCAGTGGGTCCTCCTGCGAATTGGCCTACTGTTTGCAACATTTGGAACATCATCGGCTTGAACTCGAAGGATGCTGCCCCGATGGCAGGTGTCACAATACCAGTTTCCATGGTGGTGGGATCGAAGACAGCATAGTCCCTCATTGGACGCTCTTTGTCATTGGCCATTTCAATGTTTGTTAGTACCACAACTTCATCTTCGTGATCTATTGGAACGGCTTCTGCTACTGACACTGCAAGTCTTTCTCGAACCTCTCTTCTCAATCTCCTTACTGTTCTTTCAATTTCGGGGTCTATGTGATGCTCTGGCTGATGGGCTCTGCGCATACACTTCTCTTAAAGCTGAAATTCACAATGAAGAGGATGAGAAAATAAAAGCTCACTAAAACAAATACTATTTAAGACACAGTGATTAAATCTGTTAATCCCCCGGCAACGGCGCCAAAAACTTGTTGTGGAAAAACGTGTGCAAGTATACACAGTCTAACAAGTAATAAAGTGTAAGTAAAGATCGTTCCCACGAGGATTAAGGTTTAACTACTAGGTCTACGGAATAGCGTTGATTTAGCGAGTAAAAGTGTAACCAAATAATAAAGTGAAGTGGTGATGCAACAAAAGACGTAATAATAACAAAAGTAACAAAATATCACAAGTGAAAATACGAGAGGTGATAATAGTCAAGACTAGGTTCAATGAACAAAACTTATAGATGCGATGCTGTGATTGATGCTGTGATAGCACTCAGTGCGCAGAATGAATGTGGATATTGTGGATACCTTGTATTGCAGGTAAACTAATATTGCAGGATATGTTTTGATGATGAAAAAGACAAAGGTAAAGTTGATGGCCAAAAGTAAATAAAAGTGACTAAACATCAAAGTCACAACCCAAGACAAACAAGCTCAAGAATTGAAGATTCAAGTTTAAGGGTAGTCCTTAAATATAAAGGTAGTCCTTAGGGTTTGGGTGTGTCTTAGGAAAAAGTGTAAGCTCTTTCAAAGGTCAGCTCGTATATCAAAGTCTCACACACTCACAAGTTTTTCAAAGATGCATGCATACTTACGTAAACATTCTTATCATCTTTAAAAACATAAAATCGATTTCCTCATGCATAAACATACATCAAAATCGATTTTCAGGTAAATCAGAAAAGGAAGAATCGATTGTCAGGTCATGTAGTTTCATTGCATAAATCGATTTTCAGGCCAAACATTTCCAAACAAAGAATCGATTCACTCTCTTTTAAACTAAGCTGAGAATCGATTCCTACTTATCTCAGGCAAGCTGAGAATCGATTCATACAAGTTTTTACTTAGTATAGAATCGATTCCTAGCCCTCCATGGTACTCAAGAATCGATTGTCCCTATTTTTCAAACAAAGATAAATCGATTCCTCACTTAAATAAATCGATTCCTAGATCAAATGCATTCAACAAATAATCGATTCCTACACTATTTTCAACGTAAACTTGATTTCCTCATAGCCTATAAATAGGCACTGCATTACGTTCATTTTTACAGAACAACCCATTTCAAAAATCAGAGAACTTTTGAGAAAAACTCTTTACGCTTTTACTTTTGCTCGTCACGCACCGTTGGTCCGTCTGAGCTGATCTGTTGCTAAGAGTTAGTTGGGGTTGCATTCTTCAAGTTGTAATATCTGCCTTCATTAGAGGTATTTCTGTCTTTACAATTGTTTATTATTTAATTGTTGTGATTTGTTCTAGGGAGTGGGGTATCTCTCTAGGGTAGCTGTTTGTACTAGGAAGTGGGGTATTTTCTGGGGCAGCTGATTGTAACAGGGGTGGGGTATCTCTTGTTATTGTTATATTAGATTTGAGGGCTCTCCATAGGTGGGGTATCCTAGGAGGAGAGTGCCGGAGTCTGTAAAGGTTTTCCAAGGCACCTGTAAGCCTTGTTGTTTTGGTTAGTGGAAAATCTCACAAGGGTGTGAGGACTGGACGTAGGTCACTAGGAGGTGACCGAACCAGGATAAATCTCTGCGTGCTTTACTGCTTTCCTGCTTTACTGTTATACCGCTTTACTGCTTTATATTCTAATTCCTTCGCTTCCACTTAACCTGCGCGAAATTGATCTAAGTCATTGAAAAAGGGGAAAAACGTTTTCGAAAGATCTGAAAAGTTTTAAATCTCAATTCACCCCCCCCTCTTGAGACTGAAGCCACTTGGTAACAAGTGGTATCAGAGCTAGACTCTTGTATAAAGGGCCTAGCAGCTTCAAGAGAAATGGCTTCAGGTTGGTCTACGCAAGAGGGTGCTTCTCTTACCCGTCCTCCGGGATTCAACGGGAAAGATTATGCATATTGGAAAGAAAGAATGAGAATTTTTATTGAAGGGGTAGACTTAGATGTTTGGGATGCTGTGGAAAAAGGACCCTATGTCCCCACGCACATAGTAGATGGTATTCTTACAATTAAAAGTAGAAATGAATGGTCTGATGATGAAAAAAGAAAAGTGCAACATAATTTACGTGCCAAAAATATTATTACTTCTGCTTTAAGTCCTGATGAATTTTTTCGAGTTTCAAACTGTAAATCTGCCCAAGAAATGTGGGATAATCTCCAAGTTACTCATGAGGGTACAAGTGAAGTGAAAAGGGCAAGAAGAAATACTCTTATCAGAGAGTACGAACTATTTAGAATGAATACAGGTGAAACAATACCAGAAATGCAGAAAAGGTTCACTCACATAGTGAATCAGTTAAGCTTGTTGGGAAAGTCATTTCCTGCAGAGGATCTAATCAACAAAGTTCTGAGATGTCTGAATAGAGAATGGCAACCCAAGGTTACTGCTATAGCTGAATCAAGAAATTTAGCTACTATGACTCTGGCTACTCTGTTCGGTAAACTTCAAGAGCTTGAACTAGAACTCACCCGTCTAGCTGAGTACGAAAATACAGATAAGAAAAAGAAAAGCTTGGCTCTAAAAGCATCTTGTTCTAGTCGATTTGATGATAGTGACAACTCAGATGATGAAATTGATGAAAGTGAAGAGAATATGGCTCTTATGGTTCGGAAGTTCAAAAGGTTCATGAAAGGCAACAACTATTCAAGGAAGAACTTCAAATCAAAAAGGTTCTCCAGCAAAGAAAGTACATCCGGTCCTCCTACTTGTTATGAATGCGGGAAACCCGGGCACATGAAAATGGAATGTCCTAATCTACAGAAAAAGGACTCCAAATCTGAAAAGAAGGCATTCAGAGATAACAAAGGAAGAAAAGCCTACATCGCATGGGAAGACAACTGCATGGATTCATCAGATGAATCAGAGGATGAAGAAGCTCAAGTTGCATTAATGGCTGATCATGAAAGCGAGAATGAAAACGAGGTAATATCTAACCCTGACTCTTTACAAAATGCATATGATGATTTATATGAAGCCTTCACTGAATTGCATGATGATTCTATGAAATTAGCTAAGGCATTAAGTAAAGAAAAGAAAGTTATTAATCACCTTCAAAATGAAGTAATTGCATTAACTAAAGAAAGGCTAGAACTTAGAAAGGAAAACTACAGCCTAGGTTACCTTAAAGCAAACTATGTCTATGACAAATGTACTCAGTTTGAAAAGAAAGTCCATGAACTAGAATGGACAGTAGGAAAACTATCTAGCTTACAACAGGCACACCCTACACATCCTAGAGATAACTACACTAAAAGGCATATGCATCATAGATCTAGACCATGCATCAGTTGTAGTTATTGTGGTAAAAATGGACATACAGCTTCTGTTTGCAGGGCAAGAGGAAGACAAAATGTGAAGAAAGTATGGGTTCCCAAAGGGACCATACTAAGTACTAACCCACAAGGACCCAAAGAGATTTGGGTACCTAAAACCTTGTTTTAAATCAATGCAGGTATGCTTCAAGGTACGGGGGTCAGATTGGTACCTTGACAGCGGATGCTCAAAGCACATGACTGGAGATATCACAAAGTTCCTAACTCTTACCCCCAGATCAAGCGGTCATGTGACTTATGGTGACAATAACAGAGGAAGAATCCTTGGTGAAGGTAAAGTTGGTAAAGATTTATCTACTGCTATTGATAATGTGCTCTATGTTGAAGGTCTTAAACATAATTTATTAAGCATTAGCCAACTTTGTGATAAAGGAAATAGGGTAATATTTGACTCAGGTTCATGCATCATTGAGGATAAACAAAGTAAACAAGTTAGAATGATAGGAAATAGAGTAGAAAACATATAATGATGAGTTTAGATAGTGTTTCGTCACATAATGCATGTTGCCTCATTAGTAAGGAAGAAAACTCTTGGTTATGGCATCGTAGGACAGCTCATATTCATATGGATCATCTTAACAAGCTAGTGTCTAAAGATCTAGTTAAAGGTTTGCCTAATATCAAGTTTGTAAAAGATAAATTGTGTGATGCATGCCAAAAGGGTAAACAGGTAAAAGTGTCCTTTAAATCAAAGAATATTGTGTCTACTAACAAACCTTTGTAGCTGTTACACATGGATCTATTTGGTCCCTCAAGGACAAAAAGTTATGGTGGAAATTACTATGCTCTAGTTATAGTAGATGATTATTCAAGGTATACATGGACCCTCTTTCTAGCAAATAAGAGCGAAGCATTTGGAGCATTCAAAAAGCTTGCTCGCAGCATTCAAAATGAGAAAGAATTGAAGATCATCTCAATTCGATCTGATCACGGTGGAGAATTTGAAAATGAAAAATTTGAGATCCTATGTGAAGAACTTGGCATAAATCACAACTTCTCAGCACCTAGAACTCCTCAACAAAATGGAGTTGTTGAAAGGAAAAATCGATCATTGGAAGAACTTTCCAGAACATTGCTAAATGATCACGACATCCCAAAATACTTTTGGGCGGATGCTGTAAGTACTGCTTGTTATGTTATGAATAGAGTTTTGATTAGGCCTATTTTAAAGAAAACCCCCTATGAACTTTACAAGGGGAGAAAACCAAATATTTCACACCTTCACTTTTGGCTGCAAATGTTTTGTATTGAATAATGGAAAGGATAACCTAGGTAAATTCGATGCTAAAGCTGATGAAGGAATTTTTCTTGGTTACTCTTTATCTAGCAAGGCCTTTAGAATTTTCAATAAAAGAAACAAGGTAATTGAGGAATCTGTACATGTTACATTTGATGAAACTAACCCCAAAAGGCTGGGAAAGGTTATTGATGATATTGAAGATGAACCTGAAGAGTTACAGATAGGTGAGAAGAAGAAAGATAAAGAAGAAGAAACAAAAACCACCTCTCAAGAGAAATCAGAAGAAGGATCAAGCAGTGAACTTCCCAAGGAATGGAGAATCCCAAGGGACCACTCGCTTGAAAATGTCATAGGTGATGTAACAAAAGGGACCATGTTTTTAAACTCAAGAAGGCTCTATATGGTCTGAAGCAAGCTCCCAGAGCTTGGTACGAAAGATTGAGCAAATTCCTACTCAATCATGATTTTCAAAGAGGAAAAGTTGACACTACACTTTTTATAAAAAGGTCAAAAGATGACATCTTACTCGTGCAAATTTATGTGGATGATATCATTTTCGGTGCTACTAATGAATTGCTTTGCAAAGAATTTTCAAGTATTATGCAGAGTGAGTTTGAAATGTCAATGATGGGAGAATTCAACTTCTTCCTTGGGCTCCAAATAAAACAAACAAACAACGGCATCTTCATATCTCAATCAAAGTACTGCAAAGAACTACTCAAAAGGTTCGAAATGGACAAAGCAAAAGAAATGTCCACACCAATGAGCACCTCATGCTACTTAGACAAAGATGAAGAAGGTAAACCGGTAGAACTAAGCAGATATCGAGGTATAATTGGCTCTCTTCTCTACTTAACTGCTAGTAGACCGGACATCATGTTTAGTGTTTGCATGTGTGCTAGGTATCAAGCAAATCCAAAAGAGTCACATTTAGTAGCTGTCAAAAGAATAATGAGATATCTGGTAGGCACTCAAAATGTTGGTCTGTGGTACCCAAAAGGCGCCACATGTAGCCTTATTGGATATTCAGATTCTGACTTTGCAGGATGTATGTTGGATAGAAAAAGCACTAGTGGAACATGTTACATACTAGGTAGTGCATTAGTCTCATGGCACAGTAAGAAACAAGTCAGTGTCGCACTGTCAACTGCTGAAGCAGAATATGTTGCAGCAGGGAGTTGTTGTGCACAAATCCTCTGGATGAAGCAACAACTTCTTGACTATGGTATAAATTTAGATCATATCCCTAAAATGCGACAATACCAGCGCCATCAATCTTACAAAGAACCCCGTCCAACACTCTAGGACCAAGCATATAGAGATAAGACACCATTTTCTTAGAGATCATGTCCAAAAAGGGGACTATGTAATCGAATTTGTTGAATCCGCAAAACAGCTGGCTGATATTTTTACAAAACCTTTACAAAAAGAAAACTTCTTCTTCATTCGAAGAGAACTTGGAATCATTGATTCCTCCTCATGCTGTTAGATTCGCAATGTTTTATTACATGTTGCCCTCTTTGATCATGACAAAAAGGGGGAGAAGAATAGAGTTTTAATATTCAGCATGCATTTGCATTCACTCGCATACAGTCAATAAAACAGGGGGAGCATCATGATAGGGGGAGTATCATCATGATAGGGAGAGTATCATATATACATTATCTGTTTGAACTAACCTCCCACCTTGAGATGAGCTAATGTTTTGTCATCATCAAAAAGGGGGAGAATGTGGATACCTTGTATTGCAGGTAAACTAATATTGCAGGATATGTTTTGATGATGAAAAAGACAAAGGTAAAGTTGATGGCCAAAAGTAAATAAAAGTGACTAAACATCAAAGTCACAACCCAAGACAAACAAGCTCAAGAATTGAAGATTCAAGTTTAAGGGTAGTCCTTAAATATAAAGGTAGTCCTTAGGGTTTGGGTGTGTCTTAGGAAAAAGTGTAAGCTCTTTCAAAGGTCAGCTCGTATATCAAAGTCTCACACACTCACAAGTTTTTCAAAGATGCATGCATACTTACGTAAACATTCTTATCATCTTTAAAAACATAAAATCGATTTCCTCATGCATAAACATACATCAAAATCGATTTTCAGGTAAATCAGAAAAGGAAGAATCGATTGTCAGGTCATGTAGTTTCATTGCATAAATCGATTTTCAGGCCAAACATTTCCAAACAAAGAATCGATTCACTCTCTTTTAAACTAAGCTGAGAATCGATTCCTACTTATCTCAGGCAAGCTGAGAATCGATTCATACAAGTTTTTACTTAGTATAGAATCGATTCCTAGCCCTCCATGGTACTCAAGAATCGATTGTCCCTATTTTTCAAACAAAGATAAATCGATTCCTCACTTAAATAAATCGATTCCTAGATCAAATGCATTCAACAAATAATCGATTCCTACACTATTTTCAACGTAAACTTGATTTCCTCATAGCCTATAAATAGGCACTGCATTACGTTCATTTTTACAGAACAACCCATTTCACAAATCAGAGAACTTTTGAGAAAAACTCTTTACGCTTTTACTTTTGCTCGTCACGCACCGTTGGTCCGTCTGAGCTGATCTGTTGCTAAGAGTTAGTTGGGGTTGCATTCTTCAAGTTGTAATATCTGCCTTCATTAGAGGTATTTCTGTCTTTACAATTGTTTATTATTTAATTGTTGTGATTTGTTCTAGGGAGTGGGGTATCTCTCTAGGGTAGCTGTTTGTACTAGGAAGTGGGGTATCTTTCTGGGGCAGCTGATTGTAACAGGGGTGGGGTATCTCTTGTTATTGTTATATTAGATTTGAGGGCTCTCCATAGGTGGGGTATCCTAGGAGGAGAGTGCCGGAGTCTGTAAAGGTTTTCCAAGGCACCTGTAAGCCTTGTTGTTTTGGTTAGTGGAAAATCTCACAAGGGTGTGAGGACTGGACGTAGGTCACTAGGAGGTGACCGAACCAGGATAAATCTCTGCGTGCTTTACTGCTTTCCTGCTTTACTGTTATACCGCTTTACTGCTTTATATTCTAATTCCTTCGCTTCCACTTAACCTGCGCGAAATTGATCTAAGTCATTGAAAAAGGGGAAAAACGTTTTCGAAAGATCTGAAAAGTTTTAAATCTCAATTCACCCCCCTCTTGAGACTGAAGCCACTTGGTAACAGATATTCCTATCCTATTAACATAATGTCGTCAAGGTTCCCTTATTCCTAAGCTCCCATTGAGGTTCATTACATAGGTTGAAAAGCACGTTTCCGATCACACTATAGCCCTAACTTCATATTCCTATCCTTCGCTAGGAAAGAATAATATTCCTATTACCCTTCAAACTATATTAACTTGCGAAATCAGTTATTTATTCCCTTCCGGATAATAAAACACGCTACCCTAATCAAAGTGATCAATTTCGAAAAGAGTTTATAACAATAAAAGTGCACAAGTTAATAAGGAATCACAAATCAATCACGTAAACGCAATCTAGAATAACATGTTCATATCACCATGTGTTGACTATCAAGGGAATTAGCTCATGATGAGCGTAGTCATGATAAAACAGTACAAAATTACCGCAAGAGTATTCATTAACATAAAAACACCTAAGGATTGAGCTACGCCAACAAGCATGAAAGCGTATCTACAACTACTAAGGTTGATGCGAAGATTGTAAGCACCGACTACGGAGGTTTGTCTCTGAGTATGGGATAGAATGATGTAAATGGGTGAGTATGGTGTGAAGTGGAGATAGGTTTCTCGTAATCTGGCTCGGATGTTCTTGTTTTCTTAAGGAAATGGTGTCGAAGATGTTGCACACTTGCTCTAGGGCACGCTCCCTATTTATAGTCTTGATGGTAGCACGGTGCGCCTCTTCTCTTGGGCCTGTTCCATCGGGTTGTTGTAAAGAAAAACCTAAGGAGTTTCGCTGACTTGCTGAACATAGGGGAACCGGGTAAGGTTTCCTTTTCTGGTTGCGCTAAATGAGGCACCTCGCTGATCCTCGCTCCGCTTCAAATATCTGCTTGGATGCTACCGTAGCACTCGCCTAGCACTGAATACTTAGTAAAATCCTGCACACTTGGCACACATGTCAAATTCCACAAAATTGGCACTTGCGTGCCCAAATTATAATTATTATCCCTGAATTCAACAATATCAAGTATGAAGGTACTCATCACAATTTATAGCATAAATTATTCTTGGAACAAGATAATTCTCATTTGAATGACTGTAACTCACACTTCTGTGAGTTATCAGGCTCGCTATCCATATCTTTTTCAATGAGATAAGACTTGACAAATTTTTGAGGACAAAATTTTTTCAAGTTGGGGTGTAATGTAACATCCCAAAATAATTAATTTCATTATTTTGATGCTTAAACCATTTAATTATTTTATGGTGCTTGATTGATAATTTTATTAATTGATTGCTAAATTAAATATTCATTGATGTGGGGTTTGTTTAGAAATTTAGAAGAGAATAAGGGTATAAGAGTCATTTTACCCTACACTCTCATTTTTAATTGGTTTTTAAAAGAAAAGAACGAGAGTGAGAAAAAGAGGGAGAGCTCGAGAGAAGAGAAGAGAAAGGAAAGAAAAGGGAAGAAAGAAGAAAGAAAGGAGAAGAGAAGAAGAGAGTGAAACCCATCTTGAAACCTAGCTCAAAAATTTTCACTTCTTCCCTCATAATTTCGTTTTCATCATCTAAGAGATTAGAGCTTCAAAAAATACCCACTTTTTACTCAAACTTCTCATCTCAAGGTTCAAGGGTTTATGTGAGACAAAGGTTGATATGGGCTATCAAGAGTTGTGGGTTAGATTGGAAGGTTCCTAGAGTTTGAGAATCAACCACACGGTAGATGAAGGTTTGAAGCTTGAAGATTGAGCACGGTCCGTGCGCCCCCTGCTGACAGCATTTTCAAAAGTCGGTTTTCTACCCCTGTTTCGATGCGATCTCACCTCCATTCCTTTTCTTAACCCTTCGCATTGATGATTGAATATGTTTGAACTCCGGATTGTTATTTTTATGAAGCAAAATGAATGATATATGATTATAGCGTCGAAACCGTTCGACTAGTTATGTCCGAGAGAGAACATAACAATGTTTAATGAACAAAAAGGATTTGGTATCTACCCCCCCCCCCCCAAAGGATTTGGTATCCATATGAGGCATTTGGTATGCCATTAATCGGAATTTGGGGTCCGAACGAATATAATCTTCCCAAAGGATTTGGTATCCACATGAGGCATTTGGTATGCCATGATTCGGATTTTGGGGTCCGAACATCTACTCTTCCCAAAGGATTTGGTATCCACATGAGGCATTTGGTATGCCATTAATCGAAATTTGGGATCCGAATGAAATATTAAATAAAACACCGTGAGTAGAGTTGTGAGGGGTCACGAAGCAGCTCACTGAGATTATTATCTCACTGTTTATGTTTGTGTGTTTACAGATAAACAGGGAAAAGCAAAGGACAAGAAGAATAGGTAGCAGCTGATATGAGTCACAGAGACTTGAAGGATCTTGGAGATCCGATATTTACTTTGCTTAGTTCCCTAGGTTTATTATGTACTTTCGATATCATGACTTGAAATGTGTATTAAAGTTGTGTATCGTTTATGTAATTCTAGTTGAGATATTGAACAATAGATGGATAATGACTATGAACCGAACCTTTGGTTCATAGTTGTTGAGTAACCCTTTTTGAACTCATGGTGGTTTAAAGGGATTATTAGATGAGTTGTCATCAATGTTTAGTTATGTTCGATGTCTTGATTTAGAATTAAATTTGAATATTCCGGTATTTCTTCTAAGTTCGAAATATCAGGGTGTTACACAACTCTTTTAGAAGAGTCCCCTGTTCTTGGAGGCCGCCAAAACCCCTTTATGACAAAATCAATTCAAATGTGGCTTTTGATAAATCTAATGGTAAAGGAACAATTGGGATAGTTTGTAGGTACTATTCTAACTGTGTCGTTCAAGAGAATCTTTGCTTCTCCCCCTTGTGGCTGAAGCTCTCAGTCTTTGCGAAGCAGCATCTCTAGGTCGCAACCTCCATCTTCAAAGTGTTATCCTTGAATCAGATAACCAAGTCCTCGTGGAAACATGCAGAGGTAATCAGATTAAATCTGAGATCGAGGGCTTAGTGGAATATATTAACAAGATTAGAGAAGATTTTGATGGTTGTGGGATTATCTGGGTGGCTCGAGAAGGAAACACAGTGGCGTGTCTCATTGCAGGCTTAGCTCACCGAGGATTGCTCTATGGGAATTGGCTTCATCAACCTCCAGAAGATCTTTGATTGGCTGTTTTTCGTGCTTGTCAACACTTGATGACGAGTTTAGGGTGAGATTTTGAGGTTCTGGTTGCTTGATTTCCCATGGCAGTGCCTTGGGGATCTCCTCTCATTTTCGATTTTGCTTTGATATCCTTGGGGTGCTAGGGTTTCTCTTTCTTCCGTTTTAGGGTAAAAATCTATCTCATCTTAGTTTTCTCTTCATAGCATTACTTTTAACATTAATTGCCCAACAACTTGTACTTGTTTAGCATCTGTCTTTGACCTGGGTTGGGTCCTATTCTGGGTTGGGTTTTAGTTTGCGCCTTCGCTGCTATATCGGGCTGAGTCTATGTATTTGCTTGTTTAAGTCATGGGTATTGCTTTTCCCACACCCCCTCCTACTCGAAACACACCCCATAAGGGTGTGAAAAGACCAAAAGGCCAGGCCAAACCTCTTTTTTTTCACGAATTTTCACCTGTTCGAACACGGGCATTCGAACAGGTTCGAATGACATCGTTCGAGTGTGTTAAATTTTGACTTCACACCCTTTTGGGCGTTTTTCACCTGTTCGCATGAGGTCATGCGAACCTGTTCGCATGACCTCGTTCGAACACATTCGAACGACATCGTTCGAGTGTGTTAAATTTTGACTTCACACCCTTTTGGGCGTTTTTAAACTATTCGCATGAGGTCATGCGAACCTGTTCGAACAAGGTCGTTCGAACAGTCATAAAACACGTCCTCGCAGCGTCTCACGCGAGGTTATTTTTGGAATAAAATTTGTTAAGGGGTGTGAAAGAGTAGGAGGGGGTGTGGGAAAAGCAAAACCCTTAAGTCATATGGTAGTGTTTGGTTCATTTAGCTTGGACTTCGGCTTTTGGGCCCGTTTTGTGATTGTAATAGTTTGGGCTTTGCCCACTTAACAATGAAAATCATACGATCTAGACAAAAAAACACTTCTATGACCAGAAAAACTTCCTTGACCCAAAAAAGCCACAAACTCTCTAACAATGACACGTGAAAAAAGAAATCCTAAGTTGTAAATTATTTTCCCTTTGGTATCTTTACCTTGCCTTATCCTCGTGATTACGTTGGTTGTTGTCGATTTTTGCTTAACACAGTGATGAGATATTTCTCTTACACTCCAACTCAGAAACCCTTCTCTCACTCACAAAGATGAAAACTTTCTCCTCAATTCAACTACCCCAACATTTCCCTTCCGCAAGATTTTTCTCTTCCACTCCCATGAGGTACTCTTTATTCTTTTTCCTTTAAAATAATACTCCGTTTCTCCATTTTCATGCATCAATACCTTTTTTGTCCACAGTTTAAGATTCCTTGCACTACTTCATTCCTTCTTATATGTTTATCCTTTCAATGAATATTTTTGATTGCTGTTGTGATTTTGCCATACTGCAATTGAGGTTGTATTTGACCGAGATTCTCCCCAACATGAAGGATTGCGTTCAAAACCTTTGGGTATGGTATCCTGGCCTATGTGAATGTGAATCCATTGCCAAATCCAAAATAAGAACAAGAATTATATAAAGAGTTTAAAGGTTATTCACTGTTGATGTGAATTAGTTTTCCACTGACATTCAATAGGAGCCCACTATGTTGCCATATCAGCTACTTCTTTAACCACATTTCAAAATAAACTGTTAAATAGTGATGTCTCATTGGATTCCAGTGTAAAACTTATTTACACTGACAGTGCATGCACTTATTTCTTTCATGTAAATAGCACTCATTGGCTATGTATTTTTCTTTTTTCCCCACTCGCCGTTTAATAGCATATGCAATGCTTTCCGATCTCTCATATTTCTTTTATATATATGATATATATGATACAATTGAAACTTGATATTTTTTTCTGCTTTAAAATTTTGCATCAGGACTCAGCTTCCTTTCTCTGCAAAGGTCTTCTTTTGCCAGGCAAAATCTGGTAGGCATTTTCTTTTTCAAAGTTTTATTTAGATGTTGCAATTCGCGCGAGGTTCATGTCCTAATGTACTACAATCTAATTAGCATAAACCTTTCAGGTGCTTTTTACTCAGCCACAGATGGGTCAGTAAACATAAAAGTAATGCCTCCGACCTTGTTAGTAGCAGAAAAAGAAGAAGCCAAGGCTGTATTGACCTTATTTTTGAAGAAACAAGGTTTGAGCAATGCAAACGCAGCAAGAACCATCAACAAGTCAGATCCTTTTGTTGATCACCTTATCTCAAAGCTTCACTCTAAACACAAAACTTGGTACCTTTCAGGTTTGGTTGCTTCAAGTTAATACTCGCTCTTTCATAACTTTCTTCTGCATTGGATCCTGCTAATCACGATCTCATTGACATAATCAGGGAGAGAGCTTACAACTCCTGAGATCCGAGATGCTCTTATCTCTTATCTTGAGTCCCTTTTTGAAGAACACGGCAAGATTCTAGTCGATGTAGTGGAAAACTATCCAAACCCACCTGTTAAGGATAAATCATCTGTGCCAATTCCTCCACCTAGTCCTAGCCCTGTGGTAGACTCTAAGAAGCTTAAAGCCACATCTCAAGTGAGTGTCATAGATCCTGTTGCAGGCAATCTTCGCCCTCATATTGTTTATCTCGTTGAGCTTGGCATGGATATTGAGAAGATTAGGACTATTACACGACGATTTCCAGCTTTTGCTTACTATAGCTTGGAAGGTAAAATTAAGCCAGTGGTTGAGTTTTTTCTTGAACTTGGAATTCCAAAAGAAAAAATCTCCATTATCCTCTCTAAAAGGCCTCAATTATGTGGAATCAGTCTATCTGAAAATCTTAAACCCACCATGACATTCTTAGAATCTTTAGGTGTTGACAAGAAACAATGGCCAAAGGTGATCTACCGTTTTCCGGCTTTGCTAACTTATAGCAGGCAGAAGCTCGTGGAAAGCGTAGATTTTCTCCTTGAATTGGGCCTCTCAGAAGAGAGCATAGGTAAGATTTTAACTCGCTGCCCGAATATTGTTAGTTACAGTGTAGAGGACAATCTCCGACCGACAGCAACGTACTTCCGTTCTTTGGGTGTTGACGTTGGTGTTCTTCTATTCAGGTGTCCACAAAATTTTGGACTTAGCATTGAGGCCAATATAAAGCCTGTAACAGAATTTTTCTTGGAGAGGGGATACACTTTGGAAGAAATTGGGACTATGATTTCAAGATATGGAGCCTTATACACTTTCAGCTTGAGCGAAAATTTAATGCCAAAATGGGATTTCTTTTTGACCATGGATTATCCAAAATCTGAGCTGGTTAAATTCCCTCAATTTTTTGGATACAGTTTAGAACAAAGGATTAAACCGAGATATGCGCGTGTGAAAAACTGTGGGGTGAGATTACTACTGAACCAGGTTCTTTCATTGTCAAGCAGCAACTTTGAGGAGACCTTGAAAAAGAAAATGAAGAAAATGCAAGTCGATTAGGCTTCTATTTATAGCAGCAAGGTTGTTCAAATCAGATCATGAAGATTGAGATTTCAGGCAATGTTTCAGGTTACAAGATGGTAAACTTCATGATTCTTTTCTTTCTTTGGATAAATGGCATTCCAAGTTACAACTTCCAAGTTCCAACTCATATGAACTGTAAAATTGAGTTTAAATTGAAACATTGGTTGATCAATAGCTTCAGGAAATATAGTTCATGCCCCGAGAACTTAAGCATTAAGCTGTATGGAGTGATTTTGGAGCATTCTAGCACCTGAAACCATAAAATTCTACCAAATTTTTGGCATGAATGACTCTGGTTAGCTTAACTTGCTAATTACTGCTGCATATGTGATTGTCTTTATCTCCATATATTAGTTGGAGTTTTCCTGTGTACTTGATAAAATAAGTGATTAAGGGGTGCATTTGGTAGCATGAGACCAAATTCTATTGCTACTTTATTGAAATGAGACCATTCTGATCAGGGAAACATGTGTTTCTTCAGCATTTTCATGTACCATATGGTGAGAGCATAAGAAGGGCTGATTGGCCATGTAGTCCAAACCTCTCAGGCTTATTCTTGATGCACCCCTGTATATTTTTATATACTACGCCATCGTTTTTGTTTTTTAATTACACGTAGTCATGTATTTTAAGTAATTTTTTTTGTTGAATGTCCACTAATATGTGGAGTTTGAGAAGAAATGAAAACAGTCTATAAGTTGTACTTGAGTTCAAAAATTCAGTTAAGTAAATGGGTAAAATTGTGTTAGAGGAATGATGTACCAAAAGAGATGGTTACCAGAGAACTTTCTTTTATAATGGGTATAAATAAAAATCAGCGAATCATCTTTTATTTATCCTGAAACATGTGTTTAAATTACATTCTTTTTTATTTTCAAACCTACACTTCTTTTCTTATAGGTTTAACGCATTGTAGTTGTCCTTTTCTTAAAATGAATGTGAAGAAATGTAAATGGGGATCTTCAGATTATTATTCTCTTTCTATAGGTTTTGTTGCTACTGCAGCTAGTTTTACATAGAGTTTAAATAGCTTAAGTAGTGCGGCACAATGATGCTTTTATGTATTTAAGCCGTAGGTCATGAGTTCGAATTCTTGTGTCAGGCGAAAGAAACATCACATAAGGTGGTAGGTGCTCCTATGAGTAGAGATGGCAAAGCGGGCTTAGCCCGTCGGGCTGGGCCGCTAGCCCACCAAAAAATGTTGGGTTGGTGATTTCACATTTTCACCCCGCCAACCCATTGTAGCCCGCCCTGCCTAACCCGTCAGCTTGGCGAACCACAAGCGGGGTGGGGAGGGCCGCCAAGTTATTTTTTTTGTCTCCCCTTGTTTTAACTATTTCAAAATATTTTTTAATGTTTTTTGGCGGGTTGTAGCGGGCCGACCCACCAACCCGTCATTTTTTCTTTATTTTTGGCAAGCTTGGGTGGGATAACCCGCCTACTTTAAGCCCAAAAAGTATGTTTTAAATACATTTTTTATTTGCTAATTTTAATGGCGGACTAGCCGTCAACCCGCCAAGGGGTGGGGTGGGCTCAATTTCTCAACCCAATATCTTTTGGCGGGCCGGTCCGTCCTGCCCAATTTTTTGGGCGGGCTCACGGCGGAGCGGGCTGTCCCGTTTTGCCAGCCTATGAGTGGCAGATTGGCAGCACAAATAGAGTGGTCAGTGCATTACTTTTGATCCTATTATATGTTTGGTTTTTCATTTCGGTCCTTAAAATTCGAAAGAACCCTAAAATGTATTTTTTTGTTGTTTTGGTGACTTGTACTACTTTCGCAAAACTTGTCGTGGGGTCGATGAGATAGTAAAGAGGCATGGAGCATCTCTGTTGGAAGAATGGCCTTGCCAGCCAGTCTACTGATTGTCCATCTTTGGTGCAGAGACCTAGCCATATTTGTGCCTGCTATCAAATTCGGTGACGCATTGCAGGATGGCTTGCTATCAAATTCAGTGACATAATGCGAGATTTCTCTACCACTTTGTCATCAGTCAATTGAAAATTATAATGTTTTGTGTTGCGTTAAAAACACGCTTAGAGCAAGTGCACTCTATCGCTGAAGTAGTATAAAAGATTATCGTCTCCACAGGGATTAACTAACAAGTACCAAACTAGTTCAAATAATTGAAGCTATAATTCATAAAAAGAACACGACAGCACCCGTGCATATGCACGGTATCCTACTAGTTCAAATATAAAACTAGAACATAAAATGGTCGCTAATGAAACAATATCCACCTAAGACCCTAGAAGAGGATTTAGGTATCCAGAGTCATAAAGAACAATAAAATATCCCAAAAATTAGAAAAATTCTTATTCTAAGTCTTCAGTCTCTTTTTTCCACTCCAAAGCTCTCTCACTATGTCAACAACAGTACCCAAATTCTTCACTCTCTCACTGTCCTCGCTGCCGTCTTTGATATGTGTTGTGCGGCTTCCTTCAATTGATGCCTTTTCCCTCTTATATTAACCATGTGCCTAGGGTTATGTGCATCCAATTTTCTCATGCGCTGGATTCTTCTTCCTTTCAAATAACTTTGGTCTTCTTTTTGTTGACCATTGAATGCATGGGCTGGATCTACTTCCTTTAAAACCATCGCTCTTTTATTCTAAGGGATTTTTTTTTACCCCCATCGACTCTGCAAAAAGACGCAATTGCCCTTCACAAAATTTAAAAAACCCGAACGTATCCTGATTTCAATTTTTTTTGGAAATCAGATTTATGTATCTGTGAGGTAAATCCGATTTCCACTAAAAATTTTAAAAAATTAAAAACGGATTTATTTAAGATGGGGGTAGATCCGCTTTTAAAAATAACAAAGCGGATTTACCTTAGGTGGGGCTAAATCCGATTTTGTTATTTTTAAAAGCGGATTTACCTTATATGAGGGTATATCCTCTTTTAAATAACAAAATCGGATTTACCCCCACTTAAGGTAAATCCGCTTTGTTAACCTAATTAATAAATAAATAAATCAGTTAAAAAATTAGATACGAATTTCGACCGTCTTTTGGTTCTGTTTAGTGTGTAGTTCGTTAACACGTGACGATGTTGTACGTCGAGCGAATAATTTAGGCTAAAAAATTGGTTTTCGGCCAACCTACTCAAATTGTAATAAAACCACAGCCATTAAATCCGAAAAAAATCAAGGATCAAGACTCCTAAAGCAGTAACTTCCTTTAGGAAAGAGAACCTCATAATCCCAAATTCAATCGTTTACTATTTTTTATTAATTTTTTAAATTTTTCATAATTTCCAAAAAATCTAAAACAATTTGCATAAACTTATTTTGGTTTTATTAGATTTTTAGTAGTGTTTTTATAATTTTTGGATTAGTTTTGACTCTTTAACAGATTTTTAGTAGCATTTTTATAACCTTTTTAAAAATTTAAATAAAAAACAATTATTTTTAATAACAAAATCGGATTTACCTTAAATCCGAATTCCTTTTTTTAGGGAAATCGGATTTATCTACCCACTAGACAAATCCGATTTGAAAAATAACAAAGCGGATGTACCCCCATCTGAGGTAAATCCGCTTTGTTTTTTTTAAAGTCGGATTTACCTATTAGGTATCCCCATTTGAGGTAAGTCCGCTTTGTTATTTGGGCAGGGGTATTTTTGGGTATATGGGATGTGACGGTGGTAAAAAAAAACCCTTATTCCAATTGGCCATGAGCCAATTCATATCATGGGCTGCTTCCATTTGGCAAATCCATATATATAAATATGATGAATTAAGTTAAACTTTTATTCTTTTAATCTTTTTTTCATCGGTGCAAAATATAGAGCAAATTTAATTAGTAATTTATATAATTGATAATAATTTCTCTAAGAAATGATCTGAAACTATCTCTAAAAATACACTAAATTGGAGTTTATCAACTCCCCCACACTTAACCTTTGCTTGTCCTCAAGCAAATTTTCTGGCTCAACAAAATTTTCAAATAAGTAATAGTTGCAGTCAAATAGGGGACCCAAAATTAGAAGCACAATGATAGACAATAGACAAGGGCACTCGCTCACAATGACTGACAAAACACAATGTCAAAAGGTTGCCTAATAAGAGGCTCATACCCCTGAAGAATACATTTATGTGAACAATGGCACTCGCTCACAATCTCTCTAAGTGTTTAGGGACTAGGGAAATATACACTCAAGTTTCTACAAAATGCACATTACCATATGTTGTAATTTGACCAAATCTCCACTAAATAGTTCACATGCATGCAAAAGATGAGGTGTTATGGGTTGTAATGGGGCCATGGTGAAAGTAAGCACTAAATAGTACAATTTTTTTCACCTTTTTTTTCATTTTTTTTCTTAGGAGGAAAAAGTAAGCACATTAGTCACTCCTATTTTGTTTCCTTCGCAAGAAAATATACTTGTAAATACATGGGTCACTCCTATTTTTTCAGTCCTGGTCGTACCTGATCAATACGATGAGTTGCTGCTGTCTGATGATGTTGCTCGGTCGTTGGGATGAAGGACCGAGTTCTAGGCCGCACGCGGGTGGTACCTTCAAAGGCACTCCAACGCTCAAGTCAGAGGTGCTTCAACGGGCAGGGTCACAATGTGAGTAAAACGTACCTGAAGCCACATGCTAGTGTGGTATATATACCGTTGGCTGCGCAGGCGTTCTAGCCGTTGCGCTTATCTCGGAGCCGGCCGCGTCTTGCGGAGCAAGCTATGTATTGGGCCGCGCCGGGCCTGCTGGGTGAAATTGGGCTTCGAGCCCACTCCGGAACAGTTGCCCCCAAGCCTAGGTCGCCTGGGGGCGGGCTAAGGCTTGATTCCTTGCCCCCCAGCGTGGTCATAAACGACCGTTCTGGACTTGATCGCTAATTGGTCGACTGCGTGGTCGCTGCCACGCGGCCTGGTCACACGGGGCCAGGTGCCGTCTCGGGTTTGATGCCTGACAATCAATTGTCGTAAATGCTGAGGCGACAGTTACTTTAATGAGGTGACGTTTAGAGACTCGAAGCGTTTGAGTAATGATGGAACGCGAAGAGTCGCGCCTCTTGCTTCCGGCCCATGATGATGGTTGGCCCATTATATATGGGGTTCAAGGGAGTTTCTCATTTGCATGTTTCTCTGATTTCCTCCTCTCTCGTTGATCGCTCGTTGCAGAGGTATTGGATCGATCCCTCCTACCAAAGCTCGCTCGCAATCAGCTCGCTCCAATTCCAGGTAACTACGACCGCCCTTTCTTTATTTCAGTTTTTATGTTCCACCTGGTGGAGGGGGTGTCAGGTCTGGGGACGACCACGTCGCCCCCTCTCCACGCGCGAGCAAGACCTTGACCGTTATTCCCCTTCACAGGTTCATTCTGGCGCGGACCAAACAGACCTGCCGTATTTCTGGAAGTCCGGCCGTTTCTCTTGCACATAGTATGACCCGACCAGTGGAGCAAAGTTCTGTACAAGCCCGGTCGTCCTCTTCTGACGATGAGTCTTCCTCTGGGTCTTCAACCCTGAATTGGACTTCCTCTGGTGAATCCGGAACTCGGCCGGAAAAAAATGGGGCGCCGTTAACTGAGGCTGTAGCCGATGACGCCGTAGAAGGCAACGCACGGTTTGCCACTGACGAAGGTATTGACCAGGCCGCGGTTGCAGGCACTGCGACGGCCGACAGAGGCCAACAAGGCGACCAGCGAGAAGATCCTGAGGTCGCAGCTGCAAAGGACATGTCTTGGGTTTCACTTAGCCTGAGAGGTCAACGTAGCAAAATTCAACAGGGGAGCCAGGACATAGCGTATCTTGTGGTCGGACTAAATGAAGGATGGAGAGTAGAAGGCATGGGCAAAGGGGAAGACATCGCGGCCTGGACAGACGTGCTAAAATTCACGATGTACTGCATCGTTTTCGAACGCATGGGCATAATTCCACCGTTTACCAAGTTCCAACGCCAGGTCTTACGTTATCTTCAGGTCGCCCCCTCTCAACTGAACCCGAACGCTTGGGCGTTCTTGCAGGCGTACGAAGATGTTCTTGTAGTTCTGAAACGACCGGTCTCCATAAGATTATTCTTCACATTGTTTGAAATGAGCTACATTTATGAGAAAGGCTCCAAGGGCGCCCGTAAGGAAGCAGTTTCGTTCAAAAACCGCTCGACATACAACTTTTTCAAGCCTTATATGGAATCACTGACGACCGGGTGGAAGAGAGAATTCTTTTGGGTCGTTCCAAACTCGGCCGAGGCCCTTCGAGGGATCGCCCAGATGTCAAAAGATGATCGGGAAGGAACGCCCCTGTTTCCCACGGTGTGGAGTTTTACCCATTTCTTGAAAAAACCGGGCGAGTACGCCTTTAAGGAAATTGACGACCTGGATAGGGGGGCGATCCATAGGCTGAAAAGGATTGCGTCCCTAGTCCCTGAGGGTCGCATCAAGGTCAAGAACATTGTGGACGCTCGTGGCAAGAAAAAAGTCAAGGCCGCTCTTGGTTGGTGGTCGCTCGCCTAGTTTTATTTTCTGTCATTTCGTTTTATTTAACTGTTTCTAACCATCTACCTTTGTCTTTGCAGTTGACATGGCGAACATGAACGACTTCGACCTCTTGGACCAATGGGCGGCCGAGGATGGTGAGACTTCGCCCGTCCGCGGAATTCGTGAAACTCAACCTGGGGGTACGCCCCAAGCTGCCGGAACTGGATCTCAGCCCGATCGTCAGACTCCTCGAGCGGGCACACCAAATCAAGCCATTGACTTGGGCAGCCCACTTCAAAATCAAGAAAGGTCCAAGAGGGATCGGTCGGTTGATCGTGGGGGTCAGAACAAGAAGCACAAGAGTGGCAAAAGCCATGGGCACTACCGGTCGCCTAAAATCGACCTGCGCTCGTTTCAAAGAAGAACCGTTCGAGGTGATGGCCGATGCGATGAAGGCCGCTGGAATTCTTTTCAAAAAATACCAAGATGAGGAAGCAGATCGCATGGAAGGTAGGCGCCTTGCCAATAAATATTCATTGCTTGAAGACGATCTAGTTGATAAAAATTTTAAACTGAACTCTGCCTTGTCGTTGCTCGCAAAAGTGAGGGGTGAGCGAGATGATTTGCTCAAGAAGATGAAGGAACTTGAACCGAAAATCGAGGAGATCGCTGACAACGAGAAGAAGCTTGACGATGCAGAACGCCAACTTGTGGCCGCTGTTGCTGCTCAAACTGCGGCCGAGTCTGCCCTGGACAAGGCGATCGTCGACAAGAAAACAGCTGAAAAAGAGGTCGAATGCCTCACTTCAAAGAATACAGGACTGTCGAGCCAGATCGTTGGACTAAAAAATGACCTGGATGCCATGGAGGAGGAAAAGAACAAGTTTCAAGGTCGTTACAAAGACGTTCTTGACCGGGCGAAGGGAGCTGCAGAGGGTCAATTTGAGAATGCGATCAGTCAGATTAAGCTCCTCTACCCTGATCTGGGGGTCGATCGCGAGATCGTGCAACGCACACATCGTGTGATCGATCAGCAAATCGTGTGTCCCAGGAAAATGCTGAAGGGGAAGGTCGTTCAAGAAGAGGCGGTCATCTACCAGGCCCCTAGCGACTCTTAAACTTGTAATCTTTTGAATTCTGTAATCTTAGATTTTGCACTTTTGGCCCGCCTGCGAGCGATGTTTTAATGGCGCCCTGGATACGACCGAGGCGTCCTCGTTTGTACTTAATGACAATTTAGCGCTTTGTTCGCCCGTTATTTTCAATGAACTTTGGCCTGTTTAATTGTTCTTCAATTGAATTCGATTCTTTTTTGCTATGGTCGGTCGCGCCCGACACAATTTTGTATGGACCAATCGATGGTCCTTCGTTGTGGCAGATTGTTCGTTGTGGGTCGCTTGTTTATCCACACTTGGGCCAATCGATGGTCTTTCGTATAGGCCGCTCGGCGGCTCTCGTTTGGGCCATTCGATGGAACTCTTTTAGGCCGCTCGGCGGCTCTCATTTGGGCCATTCGATGGCACTCTTTTAGGCCGCTCGGCGGCTCTCGTTTGGGCCATTCGATGGCACTCTACTGGTCGCTCGACTGCTACTCGCATGGTGAGCGACCATGCATACAATTTGCAGGAAATAAAGTACACAAGTCAAATTTTAAGGTCGGTCCTCGGTAAAAAACCCCTGTGGGGAAAAAGAGCGACCGCCTGTTCTTTATTGATCAATTAGTGTTTAAAACTTAAACATAATACTTTCTCAACTTGTCAGCATTCCATGTTCTGGGGATGGTCGCCCCTTCCATGGTTTCTAGCTCGTAAGCTCCCTTTCTAGTCTTGCTGATAACACGGTATGGTCCTTCCCAATTAGGGGCGAGCTTTCCCTGGCGAGTGTTCTTATTCCCCACGTCGGCCCTCCTAAGGACGAGCTGTCCAATGGAGAACTCCCTCTTCTGGACGCAGGCGTTATACCTGGCAGCGACCTTCTGCTTGATGAGTTGCTCCCTAAGTGACGCCTTGGTTCGCAGCTCATCAACCAGGTCGAGCTCTTCTCTTGTTGCTCGCTCATTTGCGGCCGGGGTTGGTGGGTTGGTCGTCCTCCAACTTAGCTCTCCCATCTCAATCGGGATGACAGCGTCAGTTCCGTAGACAAGTCTAAATGGTGACTCCCCGGTCGATGAGTGGGGGGTCGTTCTGTAGGCCCAGAGGACCGACTGTAGTTCTTCCGCCTAATTGCCCTTGGCTTCATCCAACCTTCTTTTCAGTCCGCGTAGTACTACCCTGTTGGCCGCTTATGCCTGGCCATTGGTTTGTGGGTGCTCGACCGAGGTGAAACGCTGTTTCACACCTAGGCCGGCCAGCATTTCTCTGAACTTTCTGTCTGCGAACTGAGTTCCATTATCAGTCACCAGTTGTTGGGGCACTCCAAAGCGGGCGAGCACGTTTCTCCCAAAAAACTTAGATACCTTCGCTGAGGTAATGGTTGCAAGTGGCTCTGCTTCTATCCACTTAGTGAAATAGTCGATCACAACGATCAGGAATTTCAACTGACCTGGTGCAGGTGGAAAGGGGCCGAGCAGGTCCATGCCCCACCAAGCGAACGGCCATGGTGGGGTTAGGCTGTGTAGTTCTGATGAGGGCGCTATATGTACGTCGGCATGAATTTGGCATTTCTTGCACTTCTGAACAAGTATCTTAGCATCCTCATCCATGGTCGGCCAATAGTATCCGGCCCTGAGCGCCTTCTTAGCAATCGACCGACCACCTTGATGGCTACCACAATCGCCTTCATGTATATCCCTCAGTACATGGTCGGCTTCGACCGACGTAAGGCATCTCAGCAATGGGGATGAAAAGCCCCTTCTATACAGACTTCCTTCGATCACTGAGTACTTGGTCGCCCGCAACCTCAGGAGCTTTGCTGCCTTCTGGTCGCAAGGTTCTACTCCATTGAGAATATATTGCAAGATAGGAGTGATCCAGTCTTTGTCCAAGTCGACCGCTAGAATGGCTAACGGTTGGGCAGGCTTGGTCGATACGCTCGGCCGCGCTAACGTTTCTTGGATAAGACTTCGGTGGTTCCCAGGAGTCTTTGTACTGGCTAACTTTGATAGGATGTCAGCCCGAACGTTCTCTGTCCTGGGGACGTGCTTAACTTCTGCTCGGTCGAATTGCTTGAGCAGATCCCTTACCTTGGCCAAATAATTCTTCAAGACGTCGTCCTTTGCGTCGTATAGGTCTTGAATTTGGGAGACTACCAGCAGAGAGTCAGATTGAAGTTCAACACGGTCGACGTTGAACTCTTTGGCTAGCTGCAGCCCGGCAATGCACGCTACATACTCGGCCTGGTTGTTTGAAGTGTGAAACGCAAAAGTCAATGACACTTCAACAGTAAGTCCTTCTGAGTTCTCAAGTATCAGACCGGCCCCACTTCCTTTGCTGTTGGAGGATCCATCTACGTGCAAAGTCCAGGTCGTGATGGCCGGACCGTCTGGTATTGGAGTCATCTCAGCGATGAAGTCGGCCAACACTTGGGCCTTAGCGGCCGCTCTAGCCTCGAACTTGATCCCAAACTCACTGAGTTCCACAGCCCACTTGATCATACGCCCTGCTAGGTCAGGTCGGTGAAGGATTTGCCTAATAGGCTGGTCGGTCCTCACCACGACCTGATTGGCCACGAAATAAGGGCGCAATCTACGAGTGGCCACAAGTAACGCTAAGGCTAGCTTCTCGATCTTCGGGTATCTGATCTCTGGGCCTTGAAATACCTTACTGATGAAATAGACCGGGTTTTGCTTTAGGTCGCTTTCTCTTATGAGAACAGCGCTCATGGCTTCGTCTGTTATGGCCAAGTATAAGTAAAGCGTCTCCCCTGGTTGCGGCTTGGTCATGATGGGCGGGTTGGTGAGTGCCGCCTTCAGCTCGTCCAATACTCGCTGGCATTGGTCGGTCCATTCAAACTCGACCTCCTTCTTCAAGAGCTTGAACAGTGGAAGCGATTTGCACGCTGATTTGGGTATAAATCGTGACAGGGCAGCGACCATGCCATTCAATTGCTGAATTTCTTTTTTCGTAGTGGGTGGCATCATGTCGGCGACCGCCCTACACTTATCAGGGTTTGCTTCGATCCCTCGCTCTGTTAAGTGGAAACCCAGGAATTTGCCCGCCCTTACTCCGAAGGTGCACTTCTCTGGATTCAACCTCAAGGAATTCTTCCTTGCTTCCTCAAAAATTTCCCTTAGGTCGTCAATGTGGTCTTGGTCGGTCTTGCTTTTGATGATCATATCATCCAAGTAGACCTCTGATATCCGACCGATCTGCCGCCTGAAGACCTTGTTCATCATTCTTTGATAGGTCGCGCCGGCGTTCTTCAGACCAAAGGGCATTACCTTGTACTGAAAATTTCCACGATCGGTCATGAACGCGGTCTTATGCCGATCGGGTGGGTACATAGTGATTTGGTTGTAACCTGAATAAGCGTCTAAAAAAGACAGGAGTTTGTAGCCCGCAGCCCCGTCGACCAGTTTGTCAATGTTTGGCAGGGGAAAGGCGTCCTTTGGGCATGCCTTATTCAGGTCGGTATAGTCGACGCACATGCGCCACTTACCATTTTTCTTCTTCACTAACACGACGTTGGAAAGCCAAGTCGTATACTTAATCTCTTCAATGAAATTGGCCTTGATGAGGTCGTCAACTGCCTGTGCGGCCGCCAATGCTTTCTCTTCGCTCTGAGTGCGTCTCTTTTGTGCGACCGGTCTGGCTGTCTCATCAACGGACAGTTGGTGGCAAGCAATTTCTACTGGGATCCCGGGCATGTCTGATGCCCGCCATGCAAAAAGGTCTGCATAATCCCTGAGGCAGGTGATGAGATCTTGCTTGTCCTGTTCAGGTAGGTCGCTCCCCAACTTAACTGTCTTAGTTGGGTCGTTCGATAACTGAACATCGACCAATTCCCCGTGGGGCTCGGGCCTCTTCAGTTTATTCTTTAGCTCGCGGGCTAAATCGTCGTCGCCGTCCTCAGGGTCTCTATCTGGGTCGTAACGAGCATCCAGGTCGGCCACATTGACCTGATGCCCCTCTCCGAGATCCTGCGGTTTAGGACTTACCACCTCCATATCACAAATCTCTTGATAGAGGAAATGGCTCCTCATGGCCGCTTCCATGTCGGCCATTACTGTCACAACCTGGTCGCTTTTACTGTAGAACTTCATCTTTAAATGCACAGTTGAGGCTACGGCCTCCAATTTTCCCAGTGTTGGCCGGTCGATGATGCAGTGGTAACACGATTTGATTGGCAGAACTAAGAACGTCGTCCTGACCGTCCTGTACAACGTGCTGCCGTTCGTATCATCTCCAAAAGTAACAAGCAGTTCTATCGTCCCCAGGGGGTAGGTGGTCGCCCCATTGAACCCGGTCAATGGGGTTGGTACGGCTTGCGGAATAATTTCGCTCCTGTCCACGTTTAACTTGTCAATCAGTTCCTCAAACATGATGTCGGCCGAGCTCCCTTGGTCGACCAGTATTCTTCTGACCTCAGTGTTGGCCATTACGGCCGATACCACCAAAGGGACGTAATTATTGATTTGGCTATCGAGCAAGTCTTCGTCCCCAAAAGAAATGGGCGGCCTATTCGAGGCCGGCCGTGGGGTTGAAGTTGAGCCGACCATCATAAGTTCATTCCACTTCCTCTTCATTGCCTTGTTGGACTCTCTGATATCCAACGGGTTACCTCCATGGATGACCATGGCTACATTGCGGCTCTTCGACTGTCTGGGGTCGCGATCTTCCTCAGAATTATCACGCGGTCGCTCGACCGTCGAGTTGACGATCACTTTGCCTCTGTCATTGGCGGGCTGGCCAACGACTCTTTCTTCAGGGCGATCGTTACCTTCATCTCTGACATATTGCCTCAACTTGCCTTTCTGAATGAGATCTTCTATGTCATCTTTTAGGGCCATACAGTCATTGGTATCATGCCCTTTACTTTTGTGGTATCTACAGTATTTCTTGGTAGGCCGACCTCCTTTCTTCAACACTAGAGGATCAGGTCGCCTAACGCCAGTGAACTCGTTGTTTTGGCACTCCGTGAAGATCTGCGCGATCGGAGTGTTCAACTTTGTACGATGCTCGTACTTCTTAGGCCGGTACTCGGGCTTACTGTCACGATAGTTTTCTTGCCCCTTGGCCGGCCTGCTATTCTCTTCTTTGGGACGCGCGCGGGCGCCCTTTTCAGAGGCCAATTGCTCTTCATAGCCCATATGGTCGTTGGCCCTTCTAAGGAATAGGCCGAGGTCGTAGTAGCGGTTTAATGAGAATTCTTCAGCAAATCTGTGGTTCTTTCTTATACCACGTTTGAGATACTTCAGTTTGTCCGTGTCTGATAGGTTGCGGACTGTGTCAGCCTCTGACATGAACCGATCGACGAACTCCCTCAATGGTTCGTTCTCTCCTTGGACGACCGAGTCCAAGTGCTCTTCATAACGATACTGACAACGGTTGGCTGTATAATTGGCCAAGAACATTGCCACAAGACCTTCCCAAGAAGAGATGGTGTTGGGACGTAGGGATTCCCACCATTCTAACGCCCGACCTTCGAGCGACTGAGGAAAAAGTCTGCACTTCATCGTCCGACCTAGCTCTCTATAGCTACAGTAGTTGTTAAAGTACATGAGGTGTTTATCGGGGTCCCCGCGGCCGTTAAACTTGTTCAGGTTCGGGGGATTCCTCAGATCTCTTGGAATGCGATAACGTCTGATTTCGCTGGTGAAAGGCCCTTGTCCGGTCGGGATGTAATTCTGCCCATAGGGCTGCATGGCGGCATAAGTTTGGTCGATGGGCAGACCGTAAAGGCCGACCGGCTGACCAAGGAATCCGTCGGCAACTGGAGGGGGTCCATAGGGTCCATGGTGTTGTGGAGCATGCGACGACGACTGTCCTCTAGGCTGCTCTGAATAGTTTCTTCTTGGTCGGCTGATGGCACGGGAGACATCTCTAATCTCCCCGTTGCGGTAGTCATTAAACTCCTCATACGAGACCCACGACCTGCTTCTTGATCGGCGGGATCCTGAGGACTCGTTGGACGAGTATCTTGTTGGCGACCTGCCTGACTCTGGTCGGTAGCTTGAGTCAGCATAGTCGTAATCTTCCACGGGGGAATGACGGTGGCGTCTTCCTCGATGAGGGGGCGACCTGTGGACGATTGCCCTTCTTGAAGGATTGCGTTGGGATACGATTCGACGAGGAGGAACTTCTCTTGGTGGCGGTGAACGATGTGGCCGAGATGGTTGGCCTTGACGACCGTTATCCGCACGCGGGCAGATAGAGATCGACCCTCTCTTATAGCGATCGATCAGCTCATCTCGATCAGCAATCACTTGTTTCTTTCTCTCCAGAATTTGCATGATTGCTTGGGTCACATGCTCTGGCAATGTTTCTGCGATCCCAGCTTCGGCCAGCTCGGCCGGTAGTTGCTGGACCGGTTGGATGACTGGCCCGCGGCCACCCTGCACTGAGGGTTCTTGGCGAGGCTCGCCTTGTGATTCATGAACTGACACAGGCACGCCCTCTGGGGTCTGTTGAGATCGTTCCTGTCCAGAGGGGTTGAGCCTGGAAGAAGCGCGTTTCTGACGTGGCGGCATGGTTTTATGTGGAGTAGCACTCGGGCCTCCCACTCTGGCCTCCCACTGTGGTCGCCAATTGGTCGTACCTGATCAATACGATGAGTTGCTACTGTCTGATGATGTTGCTCGGTCGTTGGGATGAAGGACCGAGTTCTAGGCCGCACGCGGGTGGTACCTGCAAAGGCACTCCAACGCTCAAGTCAGAGGTGCTTCAACGGGCAGGGTCACAAGGTGAGTAAAACGTACCTGAAGCCACATGCTAGTGTGGTATATATACCGTTGGCTGCGTAGGCGTTCTAGCCGTTGCGCTTATCTCGGAGCCGGCCGCGTCTTGCGGAGCAAGCTATGTATTGGGCCGCGCCGGGCCTGCTGGGTGAAATTGGGCTTCGAGCCCACTCCGGAACAGTTGCCCCCAAGCCTAGGTCGCCTGGGGGCGGGCTAAGGCTTGATTCCTTGCCCCCCAGCGTGACCATAAACGACCGTTCTGGACTTGATTGCTAATTGGATAAATTTCAACAAACAACTTTGAGGCCAGATACCTAAATGTCCCAAATCTTTTTACATCATGCAAATCAACTTTCGCCTTGAAATGGTCAGAAGACAAATTCTAGAATGTAGCAAATTGGGAAACACACTCGTACAAAGAGAAAGGGTAAAAATTTATGATTTAGTATCAATCCCCTTATGAAGCTAGTTCACAAAAAGTACTCAACAGAGACAAATGCGAATTATCAGCTTCCTAAGGGCATCCTCACAGTTACAATTAAGCACAAGTCTGTTAAGTAAATTAATTATGAGATCCCCTAAAGGCAAAATCTCAAAAAAAAATCAACTTTAAGCATAATTCATTCAAAACAAGCCAGAAAAAATGCTATCAACACATGTAGTGGGTATGTGCATTAATAGAGATCAAGTGACAAGATATAATATCCTTCCCCACACTAGCATGAAGCATGGTCCTCAATGCAAAATAATCAAATAAGAACACAAATAAATGAGACAGAGTAAGAGTGACTTCTCTGAGAGAGCTTGCAGTTTGAGCTTATTCCTAAAATCAAAACAAAACAAAACAAAAGTAAAATAAAAACAAATGAAAACAAAACACAGGTTGCCTCCTGCGAAGTGCTTGTTTAACGCCCTAAGCCTGACGATAGTTAGTGCTCAATCAGGGGGCTCTCCAAGAGCAAATTTAACATCTAACGCGGGGCACATTCTTAACTTTCTAACCATGTGGTTCACATTGTTCTTTCTTTTTCCATGTGGTGGATGAACTTCAAAGGATGGTGAAACTTTTATTGTATCTCCACCCACCACTAACACTACAAGAAAATCGACAATTTCCGGCGGCAAAATCCGTCGGAAACGCATTGATTTTCGCCGCAAATTAACGTTTCCGACGGACTTTCCGATGGACAAATTTTCGTCGCAAAATCGCTCGTCGCAAATCGTTTCCGACGGATTTTTTTGTCGCAAATGTCTCCGTCGCAAAGTCGTCGGAAATCCGTTGCAAATATCCGTGGCAAAGTCGTCGCAAATTCTGACACCTTTTCGTCGCAAATCCGTCGGAAATTTAAAAAAAAAATTAAAAAAGATTAAATTATACATCCAAAATACTATTTAATAATTATATCTATACATACTAGTTTCATATACAATCTTGCTGCTGACAAGTTGGGGCTAAGCAACAGACAACAGTATGCCTAATTTTACAAGACACTACCTTATACTATTATACAATGATCAATAAAGCCACTTAACAATATGATGGAGCATTAGTAATTATTATTATTGGATCAAGTAAGAGGCACAACACAACTGAAACAAGAATTGTGCATAATGTTGTACTATTATACAATGATCCATACCTGTAGAAAACAATAATTTAGAAAAAGCCCCTAGTAATTTATACATTGTTTTGTAATAATAATGTAAAATATCTAAAAATATGAAAGGAAGTTTTTGTTTGGAGAAAACTAAACAACATACATCAACAAATTCAACAGAGCTTGATGATGTAAATTTTGTTCTTGAGCTAGACCCTTCAGACAGCGAAGGAGTTAGTTGGGCTTTGTTGCATGAGCTTGATGATGTTCTTCTTGGTGGTGGCAAATCATTGTTGCCATTCTTCATAACCTTTTACCGAATTTTGTATTTTTGTGTAGGAACATTTGTGAAGCAAAAATATAAACAAAAAGGCAGTGAAAAGGAGAAGCAATACATTAGCATTAGTCATCAACTATAAAATGTTCCTACACGTAAATAGCATGATCCTGTTGCTAGAGCTTTTCCAGTTACATCCTCAAGTTCTCCAGATAAGATGACTACACGTAAATGCATGCATATATAGTAGAACAAGGTATTAATTAACATAAAATCTTGGGAAAAATTATGTTAAGTGACAGATATATGAGCTGAGAGAGCATACAGATGAGAGGAATGTCATTTTGAAATGCAAGGGCATCAATATTGCCAGCTAGCATGCTATCTTTCTTCTCTCATTGCAACTCAAGCTTGAAAAGTAAAGGCCGGAGAAGCATTGTTTGATTAGGAACGAGATTGATGCATATGTACAAGTAGAACAACACAAGAGGAAACAACACAAGTTAATAAGGTGTCTTATCATAGGCAAAAACTAGAACAACAAGCAAGCAATATAATCCAAAATCTAATGACAGCGAAGTGTCAAACTCCAATTTCAATACCTGAGGTATGATCATTAAAAGGTTTTTCTTCGTCATATCCATGGCCATGTTTGGATCGGAGAACGTCTGTGCCTGTGGATTCGTGGCTTGGCCTTTTGGAACAAACAACAGACCATTTTCTTTTGAAGGAATAAAGTTTGCTCCAGCACGCAAATTCCGAGCTCTTAGCATCACTTGCCTGTATTAACATCACCAAAACATCCTTATGATATCAATCAAATTAAGAATGAAAACAAAGACTAAACAGGCTACAGAATCAGCGGTTGAGTGAAATTCGGATATACCCTTCTTTAACAATTTTGGGATCAGGAGTTTGGGATGAGCGTATAAGCTTAGAGACAAAATAGCGGAACACGTCGATGAGAACCATAACCACAGAGAGAGGGATCAGCACCCAATCTCTGATTGCAGTATCCAGCACCAGATCTTTCGCCATTGGTTTTATACCTTCACACAATAAAACAAATAGCAAGATCAGAAATTACAAATGCACACACAAGATACAATGATTTTTCCTCTTTATGGAGCTCTTAGCTCTTTAAAACGGAAACAAATTAAAGAGAGAGATGTGGAGTACCTTGAAAGACCTTCTTCACCGATTCGAAGGGAACCGAGGGAGAAGAGGGAAACAAAAACCTCAGAAGTGGAGTACCTTGACAGTAGCAAAACAAAAAGTAGCAAATAATTAGAGAGAAATGGGTGCACAAACAAAGTACATACAGATAAAGATGCTAAAATTGGGTGAATCTCAGATTTCTTGGATATAAGCGAAATGTGTATAGAAAAAACGAAGTTATATAACAAATACGCACCAAATCTAAAATCTTTATGCGAGGAGCAAATCAACATCAATAAACTAATTGAAACTTTGAAAGTCATCTAGACCTAGTTATTGATAATGACTTCATATATCATTTTGCACGTATCACAGACACAGCATATGCAGTGTTTCAACTTTCAAGCACAAAAGAGGGCAGAAAATTATACTTGGTGATATCAAGACATATGAGAATGGAGCAGAAAAAAAATTAGTGACTAAGTTTGCAGAAATAGATAACAGGGAATAAGTTTTAAGAATAAAATTTCATTTTGAATTCAAAATTGAACCATAATAAGAAAACTTTTGTCCATATATATTGAAATTCTAATATTTTGAATCCTTCAGAATCAACAATTAATTGAAAAAAAGAGTCACAAGAAAAATTTATGAAGCTTCTCTAATATATGAAGAAAATATTGGCACAGGAGTGAAAAGTGAGGATAACTCATTAGCAATATTACAGTGGTAGATAAAACATAGATAGGAACAACCAAAATTGAACGCAAGCATAAATAGAGGGTTAGGGTATTAATCCAGTGAGTATGTGCTTATACTAATTGAAATGTGTAACCAAAATCACATTTTTAAACAACAGATCATTGCAGGCTCACTACTATATATCTTTAATAGAAACAACAACTTGGAAATACCGGAATGTAGAACCGCTATTTTGAGAATCCACTGTCAACAACATAAACAAGGCCCTGCACAATTAGAAAAGTAACAATTGATAAGGAGCACCTTGTTGCAAAAAGGGTTAGGCTAATTATAAAGAGATGTTACTTTCAAAGTGAGTGAAAGTCCAAAATACAGAGGCAAAACAACCAATTCTGGAACAAATTGGCATTCCTCCTATTAGCAGTATCCTATTAATCTATTAAAGTACTTCTCATTATGTTCAATCCACAAAAACATAAAATCTAAATTTATGTTACTTATTTAGTTTTAGTTGTAACTTGCAAGTAGTTAAAGAGATTAAAAGCTAATAATTCAAATAAGAACTACTCTGGCTGTATACCTGAAGAGTGCTTTCCATTAGTATGAATTTTTTCATTGAGTAAGGAAGCAACAACATCAATATCATCATGACTAGTAAGGAACACTAGAACATCTCCTGCGTAACAGAATTGAACATGTGAAAAAACAAGAGAAAACAGAAATCTAAAGATTAATGTTAAAAAACATATATATGCTGCAAGGTAATGGCCATACCTCTTAATTTTTCTTTTAATAGAGCTGCATAATTAACTGACAGTGATTTGATTTCTGTCTCAGATGCTTGAAGTTTCTTGATTCCAGCTTTGTATTGTTCTATTTACAAGAAGTAACTCAAAACGAACCCAGAAAAAAATTGTTAATTAAAATGTAGAAGAAGAGAGTGAGAGAATGAATTACTAGCAACATCCCATATGGCCATAAGAAAACTGAAACTAAACATTCATTCGTCAAAGGTAATGCATAACTTCAAAAATTGTCATTCAACATAACAAGAATTCAACTAGACAAACAAAATGACATCCCAAACATATGTCAACTTTGAAATTAACAAACTAAAAAGCTAGTGCCATCGGCGCTACATTTCAACAATCAATTTGTGTTACAAGCTTATGCACAATATTGAAATCTAAAAACTAGAAACTAATCAGTTTGTGTGCTAATAGCTATACATAAAATGTTTTAAAACAACTACACGTGAATCCATAATCCACATACAAAACAACAAAGAAGGTAAAAGGGGGTTAGGGTTTTGATTCGCAACAACAGCTATTGATTCCAGAATCCACAATAACAACTAATCAAACCTAAATCAAACCCTACCAACTACTGATTCCAACCAAAAATGGGGGTTAGGGTTTCGATTCAAAATTGGAGGGATTAGGGTTGAATTCTGCAAATTTGGGAGTTAGTGTTTCGATTCAACTAAGAATGGAGGCATTTCAGTAAAATAGAAGTAGAGAAGAAGAAAAAACACTTACCTTTTAAGAAGAAGAGAGGAGAGCAACTGAGAAAAGAGAGGCAACAGAGAGGAGAGTCACTAGTTACTGGTGGTGGTGCTTCGAGCATGGCAGGGCGTGAGGCAGAGGCGACCGTGGAGGGATGGCGGAGCCGAACGTGGAGGGATGGCGGAGGTTAGGGCTTGTGTGGTTGTGAGAGATGTGTCGCGTTGATTGAGAGAGACTAGGCGTTCTGTGTTGTGTGTTCTAAGAGGGTGAGTGAGGGATGTAACACCCCTTTTCTACCCCTTAATTTACACGTCATTATCAGAGTAATCTCTTTTTCAAAAATATTATTTAATTAGTAGAAAAGACATGCCACATCGTCATTAATAAAAACTTAGCATTTGCACCATCAAAGTTTGTACCACAACGCAATCGTCATGAAACTTAAACTTCAAAATAATCTCATCACAGCGGAAATAAAGAGTAACTCACTGGTACCACTCAAACACGTCTCACAATCATCAACATAAACATTATACAGTTAATTAATTGATTAACCAAATCCACCCACACCCCCTAGGTGCTACAGTATCAGAGAGCGACTCGACAACATCCCAACAGCTAATAAAGAAGGCAGCAGGACCTTCACTCGCGGTCACCTGCAGCGTTGCCACGATAGAGCAACATTCCAAGCAGAAGGGGTGAGAATTTCAACAAAACATAATCAAGCACCTAGTAGAGTAATGAAGACAAACAATCATACAACATCATTATCAACACCACATCATCATCGCCAAACACCAACTCAAAACACAATTTGCCAACAAGTCACAGTCATGAATATGCATGATAATGCAACCCACACCTGGGTATATGCATGATGGTACCATACTCGTCATAATAAGCCACTAGGGGCACACCGTCATCATTAAGAGGCCGAAGCCTATTCGTCACAATGTGCACATGCTATGAGACTCTATGGACACATGTGCAATTTCGCCAAAAAAAAAGACACTCACCTGGAGTACTCATCATCATCGTCATAAAACACTCATAGAGAGTATTCGTCGTAATTCATCACATTCACATTACAGCATCATTATAATCATACTCATAGAGTATATTCGTCACAAATCACCATAATTCATGTTACATCATCGTCATACATATCACCTTTGAAATTTGGGTAACAACACGTTTAGAGTTTAGAAAAACATCTCGTTTTAATTTATAAAACATCACATCTTAATTTGAAGGACATCACATTTTAAATTCGGAAAAACACCACATTTTCAAGCTTGGGAAAAACACTACATTTGAATTGGGAAACGTCACATTTTTATTAGTGGAAACATCACATTTTTATGGAGGAAACATCATATTTTTGTGGAGAAAACATCACCTTTAAAAACTGAGAAAACAGTGTGAAAACAGCAAGAAAACAGTGGGAAACAGTGACTCGCGCTTGAAGCGCGAGCTGGGCGCGACTGAGGCGCGATTTGGCAGTTACAGCGTGCCACAGCAGCGCGCTTGCGCCTGGAGCGCGACTGCAGTGCGAGCGAGGCGCGAATGGGCAGCAACAGTGCAACGTGCAGAAATTTCAGAAAACTTAATTTTTCACCCAACCCGATCACATCACAATTCTTTTCCGCACATCACCAACACCAAAAACACGTTTTATTCACCAAATCAATCATCAAATTTAATCAAGGGCACCATCGAATTTTCATTCCAACAAATCATCAAATTCTTCAATAACATCAATTTCATCAAAACAACATCAGAACTCTTCAACAATAGCAATTCATCAAACATCATCAATTTCATCAACAATATCAATTCATCAAAACATCATCAATTTCATCAACAATATCAATTCATCAAAACATCATCAATTTCATCAACAATATCAATTCCCACAAACCCCACAAAACCCCACTATATACCCAATCATGTTAAACCGAAACGCTCACCCTTACCTCTTAAACGTAGGCTCCGTAGCAGACGAATGGAAACACGTACAAAACCACAGCAACCCACGATCTCAGCTTCCCTTGGAACTCGCGACTTCTCCTTCTTTTTCCTCTTCTCAGCGCGTCGTGGCTCTTTTCTCACTCTCTCATTTCGCAGCTCTCTCAATTTTGCGCAAGTGAGAGAGTTTGGCTTAGACTCCTAGGGTTTAAGCTGTGGGCTCAGTGAACACTGGGCCCTCCACGCCAACACCACTCCCTTTATTCGTTTCACCTCCTGTATAACACATATTATTTCTCTTGATTTAATCACACCTCTAATAGATTTAATAATTCAATTAAATAAATTAATTAAATTATTTCCGGGGTGTTACAATCCTCCTCTGCTTAGAATTTTTCGTCCTCGAAAACATACCCGATTCAAACAACTCCGGATATGACTCTCGCATCTTATCCTCCAGCTCCCATGTCAGACTTTCACCAGTTGCTCCAAACCAAACAACCTTCACCAGATTGATCTTCTTACCTCGCAGGAGCCTTCACCTCCCGATCCTCAACTCATACAGGCACGGTCTCCACCGTGAGATTATCCCGTACCTCCACATCATCTGGTTGAATCACATGGGACGGATCCGCAATATACTTCCGAAGCTGCGACACGTGAAACACGTCGTGCAAGTTCGAAAGGTTAGGTGGCAAGGCCACCCGATATGCAACACTTCCAACTCTTTCCGTAATCTGATACGGCCCAATGAAACGAGGAGTCAACTTTTTCGATTTCAGGGCACGCCCAACACCGGGTATTAGGTGTGACCCTCAGGAACACGTGGTCACCCGCTTCAAATTCTAAATCTTTCCTTCTCTTATCATGGTAGCTTTTCTGCCTACTCTGCGACGCTTTCATTTTCTCCCGGATCACCTTGACTTTCTCAGTAGTCTCTCTGACTAGCTCAGGTCCAAGTATTAAACTTTCCCCAGTCTCATACCAACATACCGGAGTCCTACACCTCCGACCATACAACGCCTCAAATGGCGCCATCCCGATACTGGAATGATAACTATTGTTGTATGTAAACTCAATCAATGGAAGATGAGTATCCCACGCACCTCCCTGCTCTAGTACACATGACCTCAACGATCTTCCAACGATTGAATCGTCCTCTCTGTCTGCCCATCAGTTTGAGGGTGATAAGCTGAACTCAACCTAAATTTCGAACCCAACTCCTTCTGCAAACTACTCCAAAAGTCCGAAGTGAACCTTGGGTCTCTATCCGACACAATGCACAAAGGAACGCCATGCAGCTTCACAATCACCTGAATATAGATTTCTGCCAATCTCGACACCGGATACTTAATGCCGATAGGAATGAAATGAGCAGACTTCGTCAATCTATCCACAACCACCCAAATCGAATCATGCCCTCTCGCCGTATTGGGTAACCCAGTCACGAAATCCATGGAAATACTATCCCACTTCCACTCTGGAACATTCAACGGGTGCATCATCCCCGCAGGCTTCTGATGCTCGACCTTCGATTTCTGACAGGTCAAACACGAATACACAAACTGCGCCACATCGCGCTTCAACCCAGGCCACCAGAACATCTTTTTCAGATCTTGATACATTTTTGTCGCTCCGGGATGGATACTCAACTTACTTCTGTGGCCTTCTTCGAGAATTGCCTTTCTCATCTCCACATCTTCGGGAACACAAATTCTCCCACGATATCTCAATACATTCTGCGCATCTATCTCGAAGTCCTCATTCTCAGACTGACCAATCCCACTCATCAGATCAACCAATTTCACATCCAACTTCTGCGCTTCTCGGACACTAGCCATAAAATCGTTGCCAATTTTCAACACACCCAACCTGACACTCCGAGGTGTGACTTCACAAACCAAACTCATGCCCCTGAATTGCTCAATCAACTCAAGCTCTCTAGCCATCAATTCTGACATATGCAAGGTCTTCCGACTCAAAGCATCTGCAACCACATTAGCTTTACCCGGGTGATAACTCAACTCAAAATCATAATCCTTCAATAATTCTAGCCACCGGCGCTGCCTCATATTCAACTCTTTCTGATCGAACAGATACCGAAGGCTCTTGTGATCACTGAACACCTCAAATCTCGATCCATACAAGTAATGTCTCCAAATTTTCAATGCGAATACCACAGCAGCAAGTTCTAAGTCGTGAGTAGGGTAATTCTTTTCATGAATTCTCAATTGCCTCGATGCATAAGCGATCACTTTCCCATCCTGCATAAGCACACCACCCAAACCCATCTTGGAAGCATCGCAATAAACCACAAACGGCTCAACCGGATTAGGCAGGGTCAACACTGGGGACGTAGTCAACCTCCTTTTCAATTCACTGAAACTCTCTTCACATCGGTCATCCCACACAAAAGCCTTGCCCTTGCAAGTCAATTGGGTCAACGGCAGAGCCAACTTCGAAAACCCCTCAATGAATCTTCTATAATAACCTGCTAGTCCCAGAAAACTTCTTATCTCAGTAACGGACTTCGGGGATTCCCACTGTAACACCGCATCAACCTTAGAAGGTAAGACAAGACTTAGTCTCTTAACACATGCGGCAGCAATAAAACTATGGGTAGCACCAGTATCAACAATAGCAAATTATTGATATAGCACGTACCTCGAATCTCATTCACCACGTCAGACTCAGCCAGGGCGAACACTTTCCCAAAAGACTTCTCCTTCTTAGGTTTTGAGCACTGTGTACTGATATGACCACTCTCCCCACAATTAAAACATGCCATCTCTTTCTTATCACAGCTGGAAGATATGTGCCCCTCTTTCCCACACCGATAACATCTCTTCTTATCCCCGCTTGGGCAATCTGGACTCTTATGACCTGCTTTCCCACACGTGTAACAAGTAATACTGGTTACAGCATCTCCCCCGCTTCGCTTAGACTCACCAACAAACTTACTAACAGGCTTCCCTTTGCCCTTACCAGCAGGCACCTCATATGGCTTACCACGACTTGAGAAGTTCTTTTGCATTTCCTTCATAACTCTGGAGAAGGCATTATTGTCCTCCTCAAAGATCCTGGCGCTATCAACTAACAGGGAAAACACACGAATTTTCTGATATCCTATGGCTCTTTTAATATCAGCACGCAACCCGTTTTCAAACTTGATGCATTTGGAGAACTCAGCACCCTCTCCATCATAGTGCGGATAAAACTTGGACAGCTCAGTAAATTTTGCAGCATATTCAGTTACAAACATGCTACCTTGTTCAAGCCTCAGAAACTCAACCTCTTTCTTTCCGCGGACATCTTCCGGATAGTATTTCCTCCTGAACTCTCTCTCGAACACAGCCCAAGTAATCTCCTCATTGGAGATCATCAATCTCTGCTTAGCCGTCATCCACCAATCATCAGCCTCTCTCTTCAACATGTGCGTACCATAACGAACCTTTTGGGCATCGGTACAATCCATAACGCGGAAGATCCGCTCCATCTCTCTCAGCCACTCAAGGGCACTATCAGGGTTAGACCCGCCTTCAAAAGTAGGAGGGTTCTCACGTTGGAACGTAGTCAAACTGCGCGTCCCATCATTAACAGTACCGGTTATGTTTCCCATAACCCCAGCTATAGCCTGCAAAGCAGCAGCAAGTGCAGCATCGTTCCGTCCTGCGATTCTAGCACTGCAACAGAAAACAGAACTCAGAAACGAGTAACAAAACTCAATTGTTACTCATCTAGACGACTCAACAACCGGCCGGACAGACCGAACTGCTCTGATACCACTAATGTAACACCCCTTTTCTACCCCTTAATTTACATGTCATTATCAGGGTAATCTCTTTTTCAAAAATATTATTTAATTAGTAGAAAAGACATGCCACATCGTCATTAATAAAAACTCAGCATTTGCACCATCAAAGTTTGTACAACAACGCAATCGTCATGAAACTTAAACTTCAAAATAATCTCATCACAGCGGAAATAAAGAGTAACTCACCGGTACCACTCAAACACGTCTCACAATCATCAACATAAACATTATACAGTTAATTAATTGACTAACCAAATCCACCCACACCCCCTAGGTGCTACAGTATCAGAGAGCGACTCGACAACATCCCAACAGCTAATAAAGAAGGCAACAGGACCTTCACTCGCGGTCACCTGCAGCGTTGCCACGATAGAGCAACATTCCAAGCAGAAGGGGTGAGAATTTCAACAAAACATAATCAAGCACCTAGTAGAGTAATGAAGACAAACAATCATACAACATCATTATCAACACCACATCATCATCGCCAAACACCAACTCAAAACACAATTTGCCAACAAGTCACAGTCATGAATATGCATGATAATGCAACCCACACCTGGGTATATGCATGATGGTACCATACTCGTCATAATAAGCCACTAGGGGCACACCGTCATCATTAAGAGGCCGAAGCCTATTCGTCACAATGTGCACATGCTATGAGACTCTATGGACACATGTGCAATTTCGCCAAAAAAAAGACACTCACCTGGAGTACTCATCATCATCGTCATAAAACACTCATAGAGAGTATTCGTCGTAATTCATCACATTCACATTACAGCATCATTATAATCATACTCATAGAGTATATTCGTCACAAATCACCATAATTCATGTTACATCATCGTCATACATATCACCTTTGAAATTTGGGTAACAACACGTTTAGAGTTTAGAAAAACATCTCGTTTTAATTTATAAAACATCACATCTTAATTTGAAGGACATCACATTTTAAATTCGGAAAAACACCACATTTTCAAGCTTGGGAAAAACACTACATTTGAATTGGGAAACGTTACATTTCTATTAGTGGAAACATCACATTTTTATGGAGGAAACATCATATTTTTGTGGAGAAAACATCACCTTTAAAAACTGAGAAAACAGTGTGAAAACAGCAAGAAAACAGTGGGAAACAGTGACTCGCGCTTGAAGCGCGAGCTGGGCGCGACTGAGGCGCGATTTGGCAGTTACAGCGTGCCACAGCAGCGCGCTTGCTCCTGGAGCGCGACTGCAGCGCGAGCGAGGCGCGAATGGGCAGCAACAGTGCAACGTGCAGAAATTTCAGAAAACTTAATTTTTCACCCAACCCGATCACATCACAATTCTTTTCCGCACATCACCAACACCAAAAACACGTTTTATTCACCAAATCAATCATCAAATTTAATCAAGGGCACCATCGAATTTTCATTCCAACAAATCATCAAATTCTTCAATAACATCAATTTCATCAAAACAACATCAGAACTCTTCAACAATAGCAATTCATCAAACATCATCAATTTCATCAACAATATCAATTCATCAAAACATCATCAATTTCATCAACAATATCAATTCATCAAAACATCATCAATTTCATCAACAATATCAATTCCCACAAACCCCACAAAACCCCACTATATACCCAATCATGTTAAACCGAAACGCTCACCCTTACCTCTTAAACGTAGGCTCCGTAGCAGACGAATGGAAACACGTACAAAACCACAGCAACCCACGATCTCAGCTTCCCTTGGAACTCGCGACTTCTCCTTCTTTTTCCTCTTCTCATCGCGCCGTGGGTCTCTTCTCACTCTCTCAATTCGCAGCTCTCTCAATTTTGCGCTAGTGAGAGAGTTTGGCTTAGACTCCTAGGGTTTAAGCCGTGGGCTCAGTGAACACTGAGCCCTCCACGCCAACACCACTCCCTTTATTCGTTTCACCTCCTGTATAACACATATTATTTCTCTTGATTTAATCACACCTCTAATAGATTTAATAATTCAATTAAATAAATTAATTAAATTATTTCCGGGGTGTTACAAGGGAAGTTGGAATTTTAATGAAATAAAACATGACGTTTCCGACGGAATATGTGTTCCTCGGTAATTTTGGTAGCAAAATAGCTATTTTCTTGTAGTGTATGCTAGGATCCTGCAAAATAGGATTTTTTTCCAAATGGTCCTGCATCTTTAAATCACTAAAAATATTTGTTTCAACCACATCATCACAATAATGAGAAGTTAAAGAAGAGAAATTGGAATTTAAAGCTTTAATAACATCCTCTTCTTTACCACTACTTAAATTTACCTTTCCCCTGTGATCCTTAATTACAACATCACCAATGGTTAAAACAATTTGCCCAAAAATTGGGACTTTTTCCTCTTTCTCTAAATCAAGAACTAATAAATCTATCTCGCTCTCAACACAAATGCTCCTTTCATTGATATCTTTAATTTCAATTTGACTCCCTTCAGTAGGAGTTATTATTTTAATTTGACTCCCTTCAGTAGGAGCCCTTCATCTTTTTTGAGAGCTTCTTCCTCTAGATTATCTTCTATGGAGAACTCTTCATCACTCCTAAGAATATTATCTTTGTATTGCTCAGTTTTTGAATAGGGAGTTTCTTGGGCCTCTTGAGATAACAAGGTAATTATACTTGATATATAGTTGACCACTCATGACTCCAATTTGGTCATCCATGCGGTCAAACTTTGCATCCATATTTTTCTCAAATCTATCAAGTCTTTCATTTGTTTGCTCCATTAATTTGGCCAAGACCTCATTGGCATCCGGCTTTTCCTCCTCTTGCCTTTGCACTTGTAGTGACTCATAATTATCCCAGTGGGAGGAATAAGGAGGTGGCTCATGTAACACCTTAAATTTCACCTCATAGTGATCAATAAAACATTAACATAATCATAAACATCAGAGTATAACCTTCTCATAATAATGGACCCAATAAAAACTAAAGCGGATTACAACCACTTACATAACTTTGAGATAAAATTTCTCAATTACACTTCCGAAATAAGTACACAAAAGGTACCCATTCGATAAATTATACATCGTTGTGGTCCAATTACAAGACACGGTTATAAACGCTACATGACCTTGATAACAGTTCAAGGATTTAAACCTAACAATATATGAGTAGAGAAATAAGCAAAGTACATAATGAAGATCTCCAAGGAATCTTCCGTCTAACTAAGCAGCTACAGCATATGCCACTTCACCTCAATCTTCTTTGCTTTCCCTGCACATCTGAAAACACCACAACATATACAGTGAGATTATAAATCTCAGTGAGTTCTTTCGCACCCCTCACATATCCTCTCTCGGTGTTTTCCTTTTTCTTATGAGCCGTTCTCGCTCATACTTGTCCTGTCTGTAAATTAACCTCATCTTATGAACCATTATTGTTCATACCTGTCTTTTAATCTTTTCTTTGGCTTAGCACAATCCGAGATATAATGCTAGGTATTCTAGAATACCCAATATCAACGGAAACCCCAATTCGTATAGCTATACCGAATAATGCTAGGGACCTAGCTTTGGGTTCATGACTCCCCTCAGCTAGGTATTCTACATGAACTCGGGATCGTCATCCCCCTCGATATCTTTTATTAACCTCTCGGACATTAAGTCCATTACTCGACACGAAGTCACATTATTATCCTCTTGGACAGTAAGTCCGTTACTCGACACGAAATCTGTGTCGCATCATTATCCTCGACATTAAGTCTGTTATTACATGAACTTAGACTTTTAGGTCTATTCTTGATACTTTGATTGTACTCACACTCGATACAACAATTACTCGATTTGTATTCAAACCATAACATGAACTTTCTTATGTTGCATCATCAATATCTTCATCTCATTCAAACATAAGCAAAACAGCGTTTTAACCGATCTATAACTGAAATCGACACTTATTTATATGGTTTTAACCAATCTATGAATCTCACTTATTTTATAGCTTATGCTTGCATGACAATCATTCCACATAAAAACTTCAACATTTATGCATAAACTTCGGAAAATTATTTGATCGACCAAACGATGACTGAATTCAACAAATGACCCCTCTACATAAAGTTTAGGATATCTAGTTTCCGACCATGACTTCTGTTTTGCAAAATTATGGGCCATTTAGTACAGTTTCACAAAACAAACTGACTGGTTCCTAAACTGGACAGATTCTATTTTCCAACTTGTGATACCTCTAAAATGCTCATAACTCAATCAAATAGCATGGGACTTGAGCTTAATTCGTGGCCAATTAAGTCTAGTTTTCAATAAAACAAGAATCATTCAAAAAGGAATTCAAATGGAAACACCATGCCCAAAATATTGAACCTATATCCAAATTGTTTTCAGAATTTTACCCTAACATGTAACACTCATAACTCGAGTTGTACAAATCCAAATTCTACCAAACCAGTTCCAAAATAACAAGCATTCAATCTAGTTTCCAAAATGACAAACCACATGTTCTGGAGTGGAACTATTCTGGACGGGGCCGGCCCAACCCGGTCAGCCCAACCCACAGGATCAGCCCATGCCGAGCACGGTCACTATAGCACGTAGTGCCCCTGGACGGCTGATAACTCATATTTATATGAGTTATTTATATTCTTTAGGCTTAAGTTAATGTGAGTTCTTAAGTAATTATGTGGTTAAATATGTAAATATGTGTTAAGAAGTGTAAAAAAGGGTTAGGAGCTTGTTTGTTATCATTTGACACTTTTGGTGCCTTTTTGAGTATTTTAACGTGTTGTTAGTGCTGCAGCGGTAAGCGCTATAGCGCCTATGTAGCGGTAGACCACTTGGATATTTATGAAGCTACTTGCTACTTTATGAGTCATCATGCTAATCCTCTTCTGCTCATCCTGACATGGGAGCCTCCAAGTGGGATGAAAAGGACACTTGACGTATTTTTATTAGAGCTTATGTAATAGTTGGTGATGATTTTAATCATTACCCTTTTTTGTAAAGCTACTTTATGAGATGTGGATAATATCTATCTCACTTCTTCTTCCACACAACATAGATTTCGAAATAAGGAGAGTTTTTGGAGAGAAAAACTTGACACCATTCTCCTCCATTAATCATCCACTTCATGCTTTTATTTTTCAAGAGAAGATCATCATTTCCAGCGCTGTGAAGCTGTGCTGTAGCGTCAGCAACCCGTCACATGAGAAGGAGGCCACTAAGTGCATCTTTTGCAACCTTGCTTCTTCTTTTCATTTTCGGTAATATGAGCTTTTTAGTTTGTATTGTGTTGATGATGCTCATCATGAGCTAAACACTTAGTAGTTGGATTTTTTTAAGCTTTGTAATGACTCTTTAGTATTGTTAATATAACGTTATGATGTTTGTGTTTCAATCTTTGCGCTTTAATGCTTTCAAACTTGTTTTGGGAATGGCCAACTGAAATAAGTAGATTCGTAGGTACAGACATGGTCTACGAATAGAACTCACAGATTGATATGAATGAAAGATTGTTTAAAGACATTTAGACAACTTGTGCTTAACTCTAGACATAGGGGAGTAATAGTTCATAAGGTAAAAGCTGTAAGTTCTTCATTATACAGGGGTGAACTTATTTAGAACCCAGACATAGGAGTCTTGTAACAAAACCCTGGCGACAGTGACTGAAAGGCACACTTCCATACGCTACAGCGCTTAACGCTATAGCGTCTAACGTTATAGCGCTTCACTACTGAGAAATTATTTAGCAAAGAGCAGTCCAACTCACTTTATCAACTCTTGAACTTTCTTTACTTATTCATTTACATTTATCTTACTCACAATACTTGTTGACAACTTGTTATTGTTACTTGTTTTTCGCACTAGCTAAAGTACTAATTTAAATATAGAAGTAAACTCAAAAATCTCCGTGGGAACGATCTTTACTTATCATTATATTACTTGTTGCGATTGTGTATACTTGCACAACTACTTTTCGCACAACAACGGCTCAGGAGGCTTCAACGGCTGAGATCAAGCCGCATGATCCAACGGCTAGGGAGCATCGTCGAACTCTATAAATAGAGGCCTACCCCTCCCGAAAAGGTACACATTCCATCCCATCTCATACTTCCTGCTTCGACTTCTTTCCCCTGACTTGGGCGTCGGAGTGTCTTTGCAGGAACACGACAGCACCCGTGCGTATGCATGTGTATCCTACTAGTTCAAATATAAAACTTGAACATAAAATGGTGTCTAATCAAACAATATCCACCTAAGACCCTTGAAGAGGGTTTAGGTATCCAGAGTCGTAAAGAACAATAAAATAGAAATTAGAGTCATGAAATACAGAGATAAAAATAACCCAAAAATTAGAGAAATTTTTATTGAGTCTTCTATCTCCTTTTTCCGCTTCAAAGCTCTCTCACAATGTCAAGAAGAGTGCCCAAATTATTGACTCTCTCACTCTCCTCGCTACCGTCTTTGTTATGTGTTGTGCGGCTCCCTTCAATTGATGCCTTTTCCCTTTTATATTAACCATGTGCCTAGGGTTATGTGCATCCAATTTTCCCATGCGCTGGATTCTTCTTCCTTTCAAATAACTTTGGGCTTCTTTTTGTCGACCATTGAATGCATGGTGTAACACCCCCTTTTCTACCCGTCAATTTAATTGTAAAAATCAGAGTTTCAAAATTTTAATTACACCACAAGGGATGTCACACTTACTTAGTTAAACATCGCACGCCAAATTACTCACTTTTTGAAAACAGTCTTATAATACTTTCAAAACGTCATTGTCAATTAAAATACAACTTCACGGCGGAAAGTCCAACAATTATACACAGTCTTGAATAAACTAAAACAACGTTCTATTTTCCCCAAGTGTTACATATCAGAGCAGACGACCCGACTCAGCTAGCGAAGGTTCCTAAGCCTTCACTTGAGTTCACTTGCACGTTACCGCATAGGGGTAACATTCAAACAGAAGGGGTGAGTTCATCTAACCATATAATAAAGCATATGATAAGCACTAAGCTGGAGTTATGACACTATATCGACCACACCACGAAACATCAAGTCAATCATCAAGGATAAAACAGTCAATTCCATCAGCAAGGGTAAACAGTCAATCTCATCATCAAGTTACTCGGCACAACGAGTCGTCACAATGTTATGGAGGAGTATGAAATGCAACCCACTCGCGGGCATATGCATGAGGTACCTTTATCACTTCTCATTAGCCAATTGGGCACGTCGCGACCGCAGCCGAAAAATAACGTCAAGACCGCAGCCTAAAAATGCATCGTCAAGACCGCAGCCTAATGTATGCATGTGACTCCATGAACAAATCAGCAAACACAATTATTCACGACCACAAGTCACACACATCATCATTATAAAATCACAACGTCAGGACCGCAGCCTAAAATCATCACCAACATTTTTGGTCCGTAGACACACCATCATTTTACCACGCCACTATCAAAATACAAGTGTCCAGAAACTTTCAGCCAAATTAATTATTTTTCACATTACAGTAGCACACACAGATAGAGGACTGAACGAGCTTCGAAACGCACTTTGAAGCACTTAAAATGGACACCCGAGTCAAAAGATATGTCAAAAACAAATTTGGGACAAAACCGAGACTTCGCGCGTGGAGCGCGACTTAGGCGCGAGTGGCGCGCGGAACGGCAGAAATGCCCAGTGACTTGCGCGTGACGCGCGACTGGCGCGCAAGTGAGGCACAAATTGGCAGAATTGGCAACAGGCGCCCAGACAGCAGCAACAAAGCATGGATTGACAACAACAATGGCGCCTAAGGCGCCTAGGGTCCTTCAAACTCAATTTTCTTCCAAATTTCATATGCTCAATCATTCAATAATTATTTCAAACACCTCAAATTCACTCTCATATCTTCAATTACACATTTTATCAATTATTTGGCATACACTATGATTCTCACATACGTCTCATAACTCATACAATTTTCAATAAACACATAGAGACAATCAATCTTCACACCATTAATCATATATCGAATTACCTTATTCATCCCAAATCATTATCAATCACAATACCATCAATGAGTATTCAAGCACTTTGCACGCAAATCACAATTTCTCAACAACAAGTTATCATATGCCTAGGGTTCATCAATAATCACTAGAAATACATAAAACGGCATACATAGAGCCTACCCCCACTTAGTCCCCATCATAAAACCCTATTATAGAGAAGATGAGACCCACCCTTACCTTAGGTTATGACGAACACGCTATCCCCTTATACGTAAGCTCCAAGGAACCACCGCAACACGACTCCTTTCCCCTTGCTCATGTGCGCGCCTCCTCTCCCTTTCTTCTCACCCTCACGGCTCCCTTTCCCTCTCTCTCTCAATTCGCCACTTTCTTTTCTTTTTGCACAAATGAGCTAAACCTAATTTTTTTAGCTTAAGTGTGCGCCTATCATATTGGGCCCTTGGATCATGGGCCTTCTTCCACCGCTTAAGCCCAAATGCTACACCCCACCCCTTAAATTAATTATTTCTAACCCAACCAAGGCCCGCATATAATAACACCTATATAATTATTTTATTTTCCTCATGACTTAATTAAATCAATTAATAGAATAATTAAATCAATTATTTGGGCTGCTACACATGGGCCGGATCTACTTCCTTTAAAACCAGTGCTCTTTTATTCCAAGGTTTTTTTTTGACCCCCACTGTAACAGCCCAGGTCCAACGCATTGGCCACCCCAGCACTGTTACATCACGGTCTTCTCTACCCCCCCCCCCCTTGTAGAATTTTTGCCTTCCGTGGGAATCGAACCTTGCACCTGAGGCATAAGTGCAAGTTAAACACACCTCCCACTACCAAGTTTAACTGTCTAGATCGCACCGACAATATCAACGGTGGATAATCAGTGACGATTCCTATAAATACCCACACTCACACTCATTCTTTTCACACCAACATTTCCCTCCAAAATGGAAATTTGTTCAACTCAGTACTCAAGCGAGAACAGGTTTACCGCTATTCACCATGGCGGCCAAATCACCATGACAGAAGAGGGTGTCTACTTCTCAAGTCCAAACCCTATTTTATGCAGGATCCGAGAGAGCATCAGCTACACCGATTTGAAGGATAAAGTGGAGCTCAAAGTTCAAGTGGTTGGTGATGACCGTGAGGTCACTAGTATCACTTATCGCAAACCGGAGCGCAGAGACGATGGCCGCATTTACTTCTCGTCCATGAGGATTAGGACGGATGACGACGTATGATAAATCATGCAAGTTCTCTGGCAATAGGAGGTTGTTTCTATTAATTTTCTGTTAGTTTATCGCTTTTTAGTTAGAAAGGGGCTAAATTACAAATCTTATGCATTTTGGCACCAATTGGTGCCTTTGTGAGCGTTTTGATGCTTCTTGTGTTCATGCAGTAAACTGAGCGTGGCAACTTCCCTCATCACGTCTGAAGAAGGGCAGCAGAGCAAGATAGATATATCTCATTTTTGGCGCGCAAGAAATGATAGTCAAAGATCTAGAAGTGCAGAAGATCTTCTCTCTAGTCAGCGCTGGCGCGGCTAACGCACTGTAGCAGTGCAGTGTCATTTCAGCAATATTTTATTTACAAGCAAGCTGGGAAAGTGGGGAATGACATCAGCAAGCATGTGACCCCTTTGTTCATTGGCTATTCTCTCTCTACAAAAGGAAAGGCAGGGGAGGCATCAGGGAGCATCCATCCATTCATCATCCACCTTCCTCCATTTTCAGAGAGAGTTTTCTAAAAGAAGTTCTGGACACAGACTTCTTCATCCGAACTCTTCTCAAGCTCCATTTTTTTATTTCCATTCGCAACCACTACTGTGAAGCTCAGACGTTGCAACGTCTCTACAGCGTGCATGAAGGAAGGCAACTTAGGCATATCTTCTGCGTTTAGTCTCCTTTTCTCTATGTATGGTATTTGGATTTCATTTCCTCTTCTTTCTGTAGAGATGCTCAGCATGAGCTAAATAGTTGTAGTTGGGTTGTTGTTTTGCATGTAATGAACCTCTAGTTTAATGCTATGAAGTATTGATGTTTATGCATTTTAAATCTTTGCATGTTAATACTTCCAAACTTGTTTTAAAATTGGCCACTTAAAATAAGTAGATTCATAGGTACAGACATGGTCTATGAAAAGAACTCAAAGATTTATGTGAATGAAAAGGTGCACTAAAGACATTTAGGCATTTTTATCTAAGTCTAGACATAGAATGGATAATAGTTCATAGGACATTGCTGTGGATACTTAAAATACAGGAGTAGGCCTACTTAGAACCTAGACATAGGAATTCTAGTACTTGAAGCTCTGACGTTTTGTGACTGAAAAGCACAGCTCTTTTGCAACAGCGTTCAAACGTTATAACGTCTATAGAGCATAGCATTTGTACGTGTAAAAGTGTAAACGTTATTGCGTCTGACTAGAGGAGATTTACTTGCATGCAGCAATCCAACTCATACTCTTCCATATTCACAACCACTTCTTGTTTACTTGTTTTATCTACGTTCTTAGTCTTAACACCAACTTTTAGTGTCGATTTATTACTTGTTTCACTTGTGTTTTGAAGACTTGAACTTTGAAAGAAAAATCAATCCTCGTAGGAACGATCTCTTTTTTTTATCCACTTTATTACTTGTACGACGTGTATACTTGCACTGATATTGCGACTAGAAATCATGCAAACAAGTTTTTGGCGCCGTTGCCGGGGATTGAATTTAACTTTTATTGCTCAACAAGTATTAAAACACTAGGTGAAAGAATTCTGCTGTGTTGTTCGTTGTTTCTGTGTGTGAACAGGTAAACGTTACAGCGTATGCTTAATTCCAGTTCAAGCTCTAGTTCAACTGAACCAGGGAGTGGATCTGAGCCTGAATTCTATCCAGAACCTTAAAGAACCTTCAGGCGACTAAGGAGACAACAAAGGTTAAGAAGGCAGCAGCAACATCAGAAATTTCAGCCACCAATCATGTCTGAACATGGTACTGGTGGTAGAAGCTCTAGAGGACCCACTTCAAGAGGAGGAAGGCACTCTGATGCTGGAGGTAGAGGACGTGGCCGTGGACCACAGACTCATATAGAGACATATGTTGATGATGAACACTGGCAGAGACAGCAACTCATCAATGCAGGGCCACAAGACATGGTCAATGACAGAGACAGGCCCATGCGTGATTATGCCGTGCTCAATCCTGCCCATTTACAAACAGGCATTGCAAGACCACCCATTCATACTGGTCACTTTGAATTCAAGCCAATGATGTTCCAAATGCTGCAGACTGCAGGGCAATTTGGGGGTTTCCCTCAAGAAGATCCTTATGCACATCTAAGGCAATTTTTGGATGTGTGTAGCAACTTTATCATCCCTGGAGTCTCAGAAGATGCCTTCCGATTGAAGTTATTTCCATATTCTCTCAAGGATAAGGCCAAAAATTGGTTGAACTCCTTGGAGCCAAATTCAGTTCACACTTGGGATGAGCTAGCTGAAAAATTTCTTGGAAAATACTTCCCTCCCAACAAAAATGCCAAGTTGAGAAATGATATCACTTCCTTTAAACAAAGGGAAGGGGAATCATTGTTTGACGCTTGGGAAAGATGGAAGGAATTACTAAGAATGTGCCCACACCATGGCATACCCGTGGTTATTCAAATGGAGACTTTCTACAATGGTCTAGATCAGCCTACCAGGCTTATACTTGATGCTTCATCAGGCGGTGTCATATTGAACATGTCTTTCTCTGAGGCATGCATGCTTATTGAAGACATAGCCACTCATAATGCCCATTGGCCTTCTGAAAGATTCACTCCCGGAAAGAAGGCTGGTGTCCATGAGATAAGTGAAGTAACTGCCCTTTCTGCTCAGGTTGCTTCCCTGACCAACATGATTAAAAACATGAGTACTCCAAACGTGGCAACGCTTAGCTCAAACGTTGTAACGTCTGAAAGACAGACTGCTGCAACTGTTGAACCAACACCATCTGGGGGAGTAGTGTGTGTCTATTGTGAAGGAGGGCATATCTACGAAGAGTGTCCCTATAACCCTCAGTCTGTAAACTTTGTATCCCATAACAAAGGTAACAGTCGATACTCCAACTCCTACAATTCAAATTGGAGAAATCACCCAAACTTTGGTTGGAAAAACAACAATGCTTTGAATGCTAGCGATGCTGCTCCTGCAATACCCCCAGGATTTCCCCCTCAACAACAAAGGCAGTATATGCAGAATAACAACAACAGCAATTTGGAAGCCTTGATGAAAACTTTCATAAGCGATTGTAAGGCAACCTTGCAAACCCATGAGTCTTCAATCAAAACTTTGGAGAACCAAATTGGGCAGATAGCCTCAGCTCTTACTCAAAGGCAGAATGGATCTCTTCCATCTACAACTGAAACACCATCATCATCTAAGTCAAACGATAAAGATGTGGTGAATGCACAGGTAAATGCTATCTCATTGAGAAGTGGCACTGAGTATCCTGAACCATCTATGCCTGAGGAACCCAAGATGCCAGAGAAGGAAAAAGAGAAAAACAAAAGTGGAAAAAAAGAGAAGAATATTCCAGATATTGTGATATCTAAGCCAGATGTTACAACGTCTAGTTTTGAACCAGGAATCAAGACTGTACCTAAGCTTGTACCTGAATATACTCCTCCACCCTACCCTCAAAGACTAAAGAAAGCTCATGAAGACAAGCAATTCAGCAAGTTCATGGAGATGCTCAAACAGCTACACATAAACCTTCCCTTGGTTGAAGCTCTACAGCAGATGCCAAACTATGCCAAGTTCCTAAAGGATATCATCACCAAAAGAAGAAGGCTAGGGGAGTTTGAAACTATTGCTTTAACTGAAGAATTAATGTAGCTTAATTATGCAGAATAAACTCCCTAGAAAACTTAAGGATCCTGGCAGTTTTACTCTACCATGCTCCATTGGAGATTTTTACCTTGGCAAAGCTTTATGTGACTTGGGGGCAAGTATTAACTTGATGCCCAAGTCCATTTATGATAAACTTGGTATAGGAACTGCCAGACCTACTTCTTTAAGTCTTACCTTAGCTGATAAAAGTAGGGTTTATCCTGAGGGCATATTAGAAGATGTATTGATTAGAGTTGACAAATTTGTTTTTCCAGTGGACTTTGTTATTTTGGATTTTGATGCAGATAAGGAAGTTCCTATCATCTTGGGGCGACCATTTCTAGCCACTGGAAGGACACTCATTGATGTGCAGAAAGGAGAATTAATCATGAGGGTCAATGACCAAGAAGTCAAATTCAACGTCCTCAGCGCACTCAAGTATCCAAAACCTAACACAGAGGAATGTTCCTTTGTGGTTGCCCTTGACCATGTGGTTCAAAAACAATTCAATAAAGATAATGACCACTTGGAGAAGATTCTGGGCAATGATGAGATTCAAGAGTTGTTAGCAGAAGAAGCTGTTCCGCAAAACGTTACAACGTCAACTGCGGACGTTGTCACGTCTGACTCTCCTGTACCCAACGCGTGGAAAAAGAAGTATGAATCTTTGGGGAAAGAAGACTCCAATCTCAAGAAGAAAGTTCCTTCCATTGAAGAACCACCCACGGTGGAGCTGAAGGTGTTACCTGATCACCTGAAGTATGCCTTTTTAGGGGAAAATGATTCTTTACCTGTGATCATTTCTTCTAATCTCTCACAAGAGCAGGAAAGTGATCTCATTAGCACCTTGAAAAGACATAAGAAAGCTATTGGTTGGCAAATGGCGGATATCAAGGGTATCAGTCCCACAATTTGTATGCACAGAATTGTCTTGGAAGAGAATGCAAAGAACAGCATTGAAGGGCAAAGGCGATTGAACCCAATAATGAAGGAGGTGGTCAAGAAGGAAATCATCAAATGGTTAGACGCAGGAATCATCTACCCAATCAGTGACAGCTCATGGGTGAGCCCAGTTCAATGTGTACCAAAGAAGGGTGGAGTTACTGTGGTGACCAATGACAAAAATGAATTGATTCCAACAAGGACAGTGACTGGATGGAGGATATCTATGGACTACAGGAAGCTGAACAAAGCAACCAAGAAGGACCATTTTCCTCTGCCATTTATTGACCAGATGTTGGATAGACTTGCAGGCAAAGAATTCTACTGTTTCCTTGATGGTTACTCAGGATATAACCAGATAGTTATTGTGCCTGAAGACCAAGAGAAGACCACATTCACTTGTCCTTATGGTACCTTTGCCTTCAGAAGGATGCCATTTGGGCTGTGTAATGCTCCTGCAACATTCCAGAGATGTATGATGGCTTTATTCTCTGATTTTATTGAAAAATCCATGGAAGTTTTCATGGATGACTTTTTAGTCTATGGAGACTCATACAAGGCATGCTTGGATAACTTAGAAGGAGTTCTAGTAAGATGTGAAGAGATCAACTTAGTGCTCAACTGGGAGAAATGCCACTTTATGGTTCAAAAAGGAATTGTTTTGGGGCATAAGATTTCAAAGAAAGGGTTGGAGGTTGATAAAGCAAAAATTGATGTTATTGACAAATTACCTCCACCTACCACTGTCAAAGGTGTTAGAAGTTTCTTAGGGCATGCTGGTTTTTACAGAAGATTTATCAAAGATTTCTCAAAAATTTCCAAACCTTTGTGTCTGCTGCTGCAACGTGATAACGTCTTCAACTTTGATGAGCAATGTCATGAAGCCTTCCAAAAATTGAAGACTGCTCTTGTAACGGCTCCTGTGATAGTCACTCCTGACTGGTCCAAACCATTTGAATTAATGTGTGATGCGAGTGACTACGCTGTGGGAGCTGTATTGGGTCAAAGGTATGGCAAAATTTTTCACTCTATCTATTATGCTAGTAAAACCTTAGATGATGCCCAATTGAATTATACTGTAACTGAGAAAGAGTTACTGGCTGTTGTGTTTTCTTTTGACAAATTTCGATCATACTTGGTGGGTGCAAAAGTTATTGTTTTTACTGATCACTTAGCCATCAAGTATTTGATTGCTAAAAAAGATGCAAAGCCAAGACTCATCAGATGGGTTCTCCTCCTTCAAGAATTTGACTTGGAAATTCATGATAAAAAGGGGGTGGAGAACCAAGTTGCTGATCACCTTTCTAGACTTGAGAATGTTGATACAGGTACAGGTGCAGAAGAGATAAAAGAAAATTTTCCTGATGAAAAACTACTGACAGTAGCCACAGTAGCTGAAGACGTTACCACATCTATGGCAATTTCTTCAAGCGTTATAACGTCTGATGCTACTGCTCCCTGGTATGCTGATATAGTCAACTTCCTAGTCAGCAAGATTGTGCCTGTGGATTTCAACCATCAGCAAAGAAAAAAGTTCTTCCACACCGTGAAGCACTATTTGTGGGATGAGCCCTATCTGTATAAGATGTGTCAAGATCAGTTGCTTAGGAGATGCCTTGCTGAAGAGGAACAACTTCATGTGTTACAACAATGTCATGCATCACCCTATGGAGGACATTTTGGAGGAACCAGAACTGCTGCAAAGGTGTTACAGTCAGGGTATTATTGGCCAACACTCTTCAAAGATGCTCATGAATTGGTGAAGAACTGTGATAAATGCCAAAGAACTGGAAACATCTCCAACAAGCAAGAAATGCCATCGACAAATATTCTTGAAGTGGAACTGTTTGATGTTTGGGGAATGGACTTCATGGGGCCATTTCCTATGTCTCATGGAAACTTATACATTTTGGTAGCTGTGGACTATGTATCAAAATGGGTAGAAGCCGTTGCATTGCCCAATAATGAAGCTAAATCAGTCAGCAAATTCCTCAAGCAAAACATCTTCACAAGATTTGGTACTCCAAGAGCTATAATTAGTGATGAAGGCTCTCACTTCTGTAACAAGCTAATTAAGAACTTACTGGCTAAGTACGGAGTGAAGCACAAGATTGCTACCGCTTATCACCCTCAGACAAGTGGTCAAGCAGAAATTTCTAACAGAGAAATTAAAAGGATACTTGAGAAGATGGTTGGACCAAACAGGAAAGAATGGTCCCTGCACCTAGATGATGCGCCGTGGGCGTACAGGACAGCATTTAAGACACCACTGGGCATGTCACCATACAAACTAGTTTTCGGAAAAGCTTGTCATCTGCCTATTGAACTCCAGCACAAAGCTCACTGGGCGCTGAAACAACTGAACTTAGATCATTCAAAGGCTGGAGAAGCAAGACTCCTTCAATTAAATGAGCTAGAAGAATTCAGGCACACTGCATATGAAAATTCAGCAATCTATAAGGAGAAAACCAAGAAGTGGCACGATCAGAAAATTCAAAGAAGGGAGCTAGTAGAGGGACAACCAGTTTTGCTATTCAATTCAAGGTTAAAATTGTTCCCTGGGAAGCTAAAATCAAGATGGTCAGGACCCTTCAAACTGGTAAAAGTCTATCCTCATGGTGCTGTGGACCTGTTTGATGAGAAAACTAATTCCACTTTCAAGGTCAATGGCCAAAGAGTGAAGCAATACCATGGAGAACATGTGGTTAGGGACAAGACCACAGTGGCTCTCAACAACCCCTGAATTAAAAAGGGAATAGTCTGGCTGAAGACTCTTAAAGCAAGCGCTCTTGGGAGGCAACCCAATGGTTTTAACTAACCAACAATTTTGTGTCTTTCAATTTTTGTTTTGTGCAGGAATGGAAGCTGAAGGTAGGAGAGATTCAGGACTCAAGTTATTGAAGTATGGTAGACGTTATAACGTCTTAGCGTGTCTAGGACGTTGTCACGTTTGCTGCCTGGGTGAAGTTTTAAATGAAAAAAAAAGAGAGAGAAAATGAGTCAAGCAGTTTTCAAATAAAAAAAATTTTAAATGAAATTTTTTTTTTAAGACTTGACTGATGAATTGACCATGACGTCACTTCCCTTCCCTAAGTTGTCACGTCAATGGTTGCCCTTTTCCAATACTTCACGCCACCACTTCTCAACTTCCCATAAACCTTTCCCAATAAATACACACCAGTTATCAAACCACCTTCAAACACTCTCCAAACCTTTCTCTCTCAGAAACCGTAACCTTACCCCTTCCCCAAATCTCAAATCTCAAATCTTCCATTCTCTAGCAAACCCATTCAATCACCATGACAAAAACCAAGCAAGCTGCGGTAAAATCATCTGGAAAAGGGAAGAATGTTAACCTAAGTTCTTCTTCTGACCCAATTCCAGAAATCCCCATTCCTTCAAAGAAGAAAGCCTTGCTACCCGAAAGGGGCTTTAGCTTGGAAAACCCGAATCCTGATTTTCTCTCAACCGTGGCAGCATTGGGATGGCAAAAATTTGTAGTTCACAGAAAGGAGTACATTGCAACTCTGGTGCATGACTTCTACCAGGGAATTGTTGAAAGAAACGATGGAGAGCCTTCAAACATCTCCAAAGTTCGCGGTGAAGAAGTTAAATTTAGTGTAAGGGTCATAAATGACTACTTTGGGCTGGGTTACTATGGCAAGGCAGTTGAGGTAAAGCAAAAGACTTACGGAGTGGCGGAGATGACTGAAATCAAAGAAAGAATATGTGTTGAAGGAGCTGTTTGGGAGCGAAGAGGCGACCATGGGAATGAATTCAAAATTTTAAAAAGGTACCTTTGTGATGAGGCCAGCACTTGGTTTCATTTCATTAGGCACTGCTTGATACCCACTTCTCACACTCTCTGGGTTGATAAGGAGAAGCTGATTGCTATTGATGCTATTATGTCAAGAGATAAGATTGAGGTGGGTAAGCTCATCAATAGGGAGATGAACAAATGGCAGAACAGGAAGGATGGATACCTATACTTCCCCTGCTTAATCACTGATCTTTGCATGGAGGCTGGAGTGGAGATTGAAGCCACTGAGCTAAGAGAGGTACCCCAAGGGGCATTCTCTACAAAATTCAAAGCTAGGCAGAGGGCTGCAGGCGCTACCACGTCAGTTGATGCACAGACGTTACAACGTCTGGTGGACCAGCAAAACAGCCTAGCCAAGTTTGTCAAGGAGCAGTTTGAATGGCAAAAGAAGGTGAATGCGCATATAACAAAAGGTAAGATGGTGATTGAAGAACCAGTACTTCCAGATTGGATGCAAGGGGAAGATGAAGACAATATACCCTTATCAAAAATGCACCTCAGGGCAGTGAAGAAGGAAAGAGTTAAGAAAACAAGAAACCCAGCCACAAAAAGAAAGAGCCCAGCAAAGAAAAAACAGAAGAAGGTGAGTAGTGAGGAAGAAGAGCTCAAATCAGCTGATCTGGATGACATCAGTGAGAGTGATGCAGAGGAATCAAAGAAGGCGAGCATGGTATTCCTGAGTGATGAAGAGGAAGAAACACCTTCTGAAGAGAAAGGAAGCTCCAGTGATAAGACGGATATTGAGGCTGACTCTCCACCAACCCAAACAGTCAAAGAACCAGCCAAGCCCACACCTCCATCACCAAAAGTCAAACAACCCCAACCCTCAGCTAAAGAACAATCCACCTATGACCAAAACATCCCCAAAACACCACAATCTAAACCTCAAGATCAACCCATTTCACAACCAACCCCCACTCAACCTGAACCAATTAAAGAGCCATCACAACCATCCATTCAAGAAGTAACCGGTGGAGACGTGGCAACGTCTGAACCAACTGATGTTGGAAGTAACCCAGACCCACAACTCATCTCCCCACCCAAAAAGCAAAGAGTCAAGACTGTACCCACCCAGAATCCATTTGGGAAGAAGAAAAGGCATGAATTAGCTGCTGCAAGTGAAGAAACCAGACCTGGTGAAGAAGAACAACAACTGGCTGATGCTGCTGTAACCAAAAGGCAAAAGTTGCAGGTAAGAAAGAAATCTGAAGCTGCTAAAGACAAGCCAGCCACCGCTACCAGTGCAGCATTTGTTGATGCTAGTGGTTCAGAGAATGCTCCTGCTGTTGTTGCTGAAGAAAAAGCTGCAGACGTTACAACGTCTCAAGAGCCAGAGGGTGAACAAGCCCAGGTGGACCCCAAAGAACAACAACAAGTTAATCCTGCAGAGCTGGCAAAACAGAAAGCATGGGAGGAAGCAAAGAAAAGAATTGCTGAGAGCAGTGCAAAGATGTCCCAAGAAACTGAAGTTTCAGTTGCTGCTGGTGATGGTGCAGAAGAGAAGAAGAAGGAAAAGAAAAAGAAGACTGCACAAGCAGGCATCCCAGCCAGACAGAGTGGAAGGCTCAGGTCTGGTGTTCTAAACAAGTAATTTAGCCCTCTTTTTAGCAGTAGTATCCTTATAGTTTTTAATTTCAGTACGAATAAATAGCTGTCCAAACGTGACAACGTCTAGATAGTTAGTAGTCAGTAGTTTGTTTGCTTATGTTGTGTTTGAGTGTTCCTCTTCCATTTTAAAAAAAAAAAAAAAATCAGTGAGCAGTGAGGACACTGCTCATCTTTCTGTGTAGGGGGGAGGATCATTTTTATGTTTTGTGTAGGCATAAAATCAAATGCGAAATCAGTTTACTTTCCTACTCTATTAATCATCAAAAATGTTTCTCTTTGGGCTAAATCTAGGAACGACTGTGTGTGAATTTGTGTGTGTAGCTGATGCATGCTTAGATGAATAGAATTGATTACTGCTTCCACACAAACTCTGTTTTGAGGAAAACCTAGTTAGCTAGGGACTATGTGATGCTAAAGCTAGTTTTGGTTGACTATGGTGATTGTAAAACTTGATTAAAAACTTAAAGTAGCAATAGAAACTAAGTTTGGGGGTATATCAGGTTGTGCTAAGGCTGGGTGCAAAGACTGTAGGATGATTAGTGCATATGTAGTGTGAGTGCAGCGTTGTAGCGTCTACCCGTAACGTTATAACGTATGTCGTGTGTGTTTTCGTGTGTGTTATGTGTTATCAAGTGTTGTAGCGTCTCATCTATAAACGTTATAACGTCTACTCCAAAAAGACCAAAAAGTGTGTATGTTTCAAATAAGTGGAAAAATCCACATGTTCTCTGTGTTGGCCGCAATTTCCCCGAAAAAAAAATACAGGGTACTCCATTTGTTTAAAAAAAAAAGTGAAGTGAATCAAATGAAAGTTGCTTAGTAATGAGGGGGTTGCAGTCCTCTGTGTGTTTTGCGTTGTGTGAGTCAGAAAGGTAGTTTGCACTAATCTAGTCCTAGCATCCAATTAAGACCCTTTGTTGTGCTTAAAATAACCCTCATGTCTTATGTGGAAATGTTAGCCTACTCTCTGTTTTGGAAAGATGTTATACTCTCACCATATGGAAACCACTCTTTCATGGGCTAGGGTAGCTTCTGAACCTAGCTAGGAATGGAATTGATACAGAGATCACACACTCACTTTGGGAAGTAATGAATCTAGAATGTAATTGTGCATTGGTGCGTGAGTGTGTAGTGTAAGTCTGAAGAAATTAGCCCCTTGAGGATAATTTTTGATCAAATGGGCGAATAGGATGTAAACTGCTGGTGTATTTAATTTCATACATCTTTTCATATGTTGTGTTTTGATTTCTTGAGGACAAGCAATGGTTTAAGTTTGGGGGTGTGATAACTCATATTTATATGAGTTATTTATACTTATTCAAAGTTAAATCATGCAAGTTCTCTGGCAATAGGAGGTTGTTTCTATTAAGTTTCTGTTAGTTTATCGCTTTTTAGTTAGAAAGGGGCTAAATTACAAATCTTATGCATTTTGGCACCAATTGGTGCCTTTGTGAGCATTTTGATGCTTCTTGTGTTCATGCAGTAAACTGAGCGTGGCAACGTCCCTCATCACGTCTGAAGAAGGGCAGTAGAGCAAGATAGATATATCTCATTTTTGGCGCGCAAGAAATGATAGTCAAAGATCTAGAAGTGCAGAAGATCTTCTCTCTAGTCAGCGCTGACGCGGCTGACGCACTGTAGCAGTGCAGTGTCATTTCAGCAATATTTTATTTACAAGTAAGCTGGGAAAGTGGGGAATGACATCAGCAAACATGTGACCCCTTTGTTCATTGGCTATTCTCTCTCTACAAAAGGAAAGGCAGGGGAGGCATCAGGGAGCATCCATCCATTCATCATCCACCTTCCTCCATTTTCAGAGAGAGTTTTCTAAAAGAAGTTCTGGACATAGACTTCTTCATCCGAACTCTTCTCAAGCTCCATTTTTTTATTTCCATTCGCAACCACTACTGTGAAGCTCAGACGTTGCAACGTCTCTACAGCGTGCATGAAGGAAGGCTACTTAGGCATATCTTCTGCGTTTAGTCTCCTTTTCTCTATGTACGGTATTTGGATTTCATTTCCTCTTCTTTCTGTAGAGATGCTCAGCATGAGCTAAATAGTTGTAGTTGGGTTGTTGTTTTGCATGTAATGAACCTCTAGTTTAATGCTATGAAGTATTGATGTTTATGCGTTTTAAATCTTTGCATGTTAATACTTCCAAACTTGTTTTAAAATTGGCCACTTAAAATAAGTAGATTCATAGGTACAGACATGGTCTATGAAAAGAACTCAAAGATTTATGTGAATGAAAAGGTGCACTAAAGACATTTAGGCATTTTTATCTAAGTCTAGACATAGAATGGATAATAGTTCATAGGACATTGCTGTGGATACTTAAAATACAGGAGTAGGCCTACTTAGAACCTAGACATAGGAATTCTAGTACTTGAAGCTCTGACGTTTTGTGACTGAAAAGCACAGCTCTTTTGCAACAGCGTTCAAACGTTATAACGTCTATACAGCATAGCATTTGTACGTGTAAAAGTGTAAACGTTATAACGTCTGACTAGAGGAGATTTACTTGCATGCAGCAATCCAACTCATACTCTTCCATATTCACAACCACTTCTTGTTTACTTGTTTTATCTACGTTCTTAGTCTTAACACCAACTTTTAGTGTCGATTTATTACTTGTTTCACTTGTGTTTTGAAGACTTGAACTTTGAAAGTAAAATCAATCCTCGTGGGAACGATCTCTTATTTTTATCCACTTTATTACTTGTACGACGTGTATACTTGCACTGATATTGCGACTAGAAATCACGCAAACAACGTACAAAGCATGTTGAACATCCATGACATGCTTCAGCAGCGTAGGCCGTTGGAGCTGTACGTGAAGCATCAACGGAGCGCCCATGGGATTTTACGCTGTTTTTATCCAGTAGTTTAGAGCTGTATTTTGTTGTTGTTTGTGTTTTACTTTTTATGTTAGTTTGTATGTTTCCATCAATGAAAATAAAATTTTATTTTAAATAGTCTAATAGTCTAATATAATAAACTAGTCTAAAACAGTACAATCCAAGTAGTAAAAACATCGTACACTACAACAATAAAAAAAAATCAATCACGTCCCTCTACCAAATCAAGCAACCTCGTGAGCTGTTGCGTTAAAAACACACTTAGAGCAACTGTACTCTCTCGCAGAAGTAGCATAAAAGATATCGTCTCCACAGGGATTAATTAACAAGTACCAAACTACTTAAGATTAATTATTATTTAGATGAACGAATGTTTGGTTGTTATAGAAACTAAAATAAAAGGAAATAAATAGCAAGAATGAAAATGTGAAGTTTAACCAATGGAGAGAAGCCTAGGGTCATGGTTTCACTTGCAAGTTTTGATTCCTCTATGTCTAATTCTACCTGAATTCCCTTATTTTATTCAATTACCAATCCCTTTACTAAAGCTATTAACCCGTTTGGTCATTCGCAATTAATATTCTTTTTCCTAAATTAACCCTTTTTTGGTCATGCAAGAATTTAAGTTTAAGAAAAGCATAGAGAACAAAAAGGTTGAATGATTGGAAGACTAAATTAAAGTTTGGTCATGCATTAATTTTAGTCTCAATTATCCTATAGGTCCACCAACTAATTGCAGTACGGTCGCTGATCAACTAATTGATTATGGGCATCCAAAGGGTTGTCAATCCTAATTATGTGATAAAAGCAATAAGATAATATCAATTGAAATAAAAGTAGGAATTCAAACCAGAAATTAGAACATAAAAAGGTCTCTAAACATGCAAGATCCACCTAAGACCCTAGAAGAGGATTTAGCTATCCATAGCGTTCGAGAACAGTAAAATAAAATTAGGAGTCATAAATTACAGAGATAAAAATAACCCAGAATAGAAAAATTTCTGATCCTGAAAATTTAGCCTCCTTTTTCTGCTCCAGAAGACCCTAGAAGAGGATTTAGCTATCCATAGCGTTCGAGAACAGTAAAATAAAATTAGGAGTCATAAATTACAGAGATAAAAATAACCCAGAATAGAGAAATTTCTGATCCTGAAAATTTAGCCTCCTTTTTCTGCTCCAGAGCTCTCTCACGGTGTCAAGAACGGGTACCCAAAACTTCCTCTCTCCAAGTCGTCGCTACTGTTGCTGTGCGTTCTCCGGCTCTCGTTGTTCTCCTTCTCTTCTTTTAATTATCAAAAAATCTCTTTGCTGTTGTTGTGCGGCTATCTCCCCAAAAGTGTGGTCTTTAATTTCTTAATTCTTTTTCTAGGGTTGCTTGATTTCTTTCTCTTCAAGTCATGTGCTCCCAACTCTTCCTGATCACGTCTTCCTTGAATTGGAATCATGGGCTTCAGTTTCAATTCCAACAATTGGGCCATTGGACCTTCCTTTGTATATTGTTTCTTTTTTGCTTTGCATGCCTTTCATTTCTTTTGCCAAATATATATATATATATATATATATATATATATATATATATATATTATTTAGGACTTTATATTTTCTGCAAAAATAAAGAGTAAAGTAAGTCACTTATTTATTTAATTCGTAATAACTACTCTACAAATGGCTCAAAAATATCTCTAAAAAATGCACTTATTTGGAGTTTATCAACTCCCCCACACTTAACATTTGCTTGTCCTCAAGAAAATTTCCTGGCTCAATAAAATTTTCAAACAAGTAATAGAGACAGCCAAATAAGAAACCCAAAATTTGAAGCACAATGACAGACAATAGACAATATAACACATATGAGGTGCCAAAAGGTTGCCCAATTAGAGGCTCATGTCCGTGAGGAATACATTTTTGTGAACAAAGGCACTCGCTCACAATCTCTCTAAGTGTTTAGGGACTAGGGAAATATACATTCAAGTTCCCACAAAATGCACATTACCATAAGCTTGTAATTTGACCAAATCTCCGCTAAATAGTTCACATGCATGCAAAGGATGGGGTTTCATGGGTTGTAATGGGGCCAGGGTGAATTCATGCAGGGTAGAAAATAAGAAGAAAGGGATAATCAAAGGGCTAAAAAAAGAAATAAATAGTAACATTTGAAACCAAATATGAAGCTCCTATCTATTTTACAATTTTTGTCCAAACTCCACATTAATGTCACTTCCATTCTTCAATCTTTTTCTATTGAGTCGACTCTTTTTGATTTTTTTTTTTTGGATTTGCCCTTTGGCTCTTTCATTCTTTTTTTTTTCAAATTTTCTTCCTATTTTTTTTGGAGGAAAAGGTAAGTACATGAAAACTCATATTTTGTTTCCATTGTAGGAGAATATTCTTGTAAGCACGTGATTCACTCTTTTTTTTTATCCTGACAAGATAGACAACTAAAGTATAGGACAAAATTGTAATTTTCAATAGTTGCTCCACATTTAATTCCAAATGGTTACCACAAACAAAAAAAAGAAAAATTATATCTGGGCACCAAAGAAAAGAAAAAAAATATAACAATTAAGCTCAAAGGGGGCAACTAAGGGATAAATTCAACAAACAACTCTGAGGCCAGAAAAATACCTAAATTCCCCAAATCTTCTTACATGATGCAAATCAATTTTCGCCTTGAAATGGTCAAAAGACAAATTCTAGAATGTAGAAAATTGGGAAACACACTCATAGAAAGAAAAGGGGTAAAAATTTATGATTTTGTATCAATCCCCTTATGAAGGCTCAGATCTCACATTTAGAAGCTAATTCACAAAAAGTACTCAACAGGGACAATTGCTAATTATCAGCTTCCAAAGGACATCCTCACAGTTACAATCAAACAGAAGTCTGTCAAGTAAATTAATTATGGGATCCCCTAAAGGCAAAATCTCTATTTTTTTTTAACTTTTAGCATAATTCATTCAAAACGAGCCAGAAAAAATGCGATCAACATATATGGTGGGTAGGTGCATTAATAGAGATCAAGTGACAAAAAATAAACTCTCCTCCCCCACACTAGCATGAAGCATGGTCCTCAATGCAAAATGATCAAATAGACACCAAAAGAAATAAATGAGAGAGAGAGAGAGAGTAATAGTGACTTCCCTGAGAGAGCTTGTAGTCCGAGCTTATCCCTAAAAACAAAACAAAAATGAGAGAAAATAAAACACAGGTTGCTTCCTGCAAAGTGCTTGTTTAACGTCCCGAGCCTGACGGTACTAGAGTCAATCCTTGAGGGCAGTGACATAGCTCACTTGACTCAGCCCTTCCTCAAAAGGCTTCACACGCTGCCCATTGACCTTAAAAGTGGTGCCATCTTCATGGGATACCTCAAGCACTCCATAAGGAAAAACTTGAGTAACAGTGTAGGGTCCATACCACCTTGAGCGCAACTTTCCTGGAAAAAGACGCAAACGTGAGTTATAAATTAAAACTTTCTCACCAACATGGAATTTACGCTGCTGGATGCGCTTGTCATGCCACTTTTTAGTTCGCTCCTTATATAACTTGGCATTCCCATAAGCTTCCAGACGGAGCTCATCCAATTCATCGAGCTGCAGCAACCTATTTTCACCTGTAAGCTGAGCATCAAAGTTTAGAAATTTTAAAGCCCAAAGTGCTTTCTGCTCTAATTCAACAGGCAAATGACATGCTTTTCCAAAAACAAGACGGTAAGGAGACATCCCAATGGGGGTTTTAAAAGCAGTTCTATAGGCCCATAGTGCATCATCAAGTTTCAAAGACCAATCTTTTCTTGATGCACTAATTGTCTTCTCTAAAATCCTTTTTAGCTCTCTGTTTGAAATTTCAACTTGCCCACTAGTTTGTGGGTGGTAAGGAGTTGCTACCATATGAGTGACACCATATTTGCTCAAAAGATTTTCAAATTGTTTATTACAAAAATGAGTGCCACCATCGCTAATAATGGCTCGGGGAGTGCCAAATCTGGAGAAAATGTTTTTCTTTAAAAATTTCACCACCACCCGAGCATCATTAGTGGGTAAGGCTACAGCTTCCACCCACTTAGACACAATCTACAGCAACAAGAATATATTGATTAGAAAAAGACTTAGGAAAGGGCCCCATAAAGTCAATACCCCATACATCAAATATCTCACAAACCAAAATATTGTTTAAAGGCATCTCTTGATGCCAAGAAATATTGCCACTCCTTTGACAACTATCACAAGCTTTCACAAATTCATGAGCATCTTTAAATATAGTAGGCCAATAAAAACCACATTGTAAAACTTTATATGCGGTTCTATTTGGGCCAAAGTGGCCACCTACCTCTTTAGAATGACAATGCTCAAGGATAGAAGTTACCTCATCCATAGGCACACAACGCCTAATAACCTTGTCTCCACATACTTTAAATAGGTAAGGGTCATCCCACAAGTAGTGTCTAGCATCTGAAATTAATTTCTTCTTTTGCTGAAAAGAAAAATCAGGGGGAACAACCTTACCCACCAAATAGTTGACAATGTCTGCAAACCAAGGAATAGTAGAAATAGCTAAAAGTCTCTCATCAGGGAAACCCTCCTTGATCTCCCCATCATTTGAGGCCTGCATCACACTATGGTCAAGCCTTGAGAGGTGGTCAGCTACAAAGTTTTCTGAGCCTTTCTTGTCTCTAATCTCCAAGTCAAACGCTTGTAGCAACAAAATCCACCTGATTAACCTGGGTTTAGCATCCTGTTTTCCAAGCAAATATCTAATGGCAGCATGGTCAGTGTAAACAATAACTTTATAAAGAACAAGGTAATGACGAACCTTGTCAAAAGCAAACACTACAGCTAGCAACTCTTTCTCTGTGGTAGTATAATTTCTTTGAGCATCATCAAGAGTGCGACTAGCGTAGTAAATGGTATAGAATACCTTATTCTTTCTTTGCCCCAAAACAGCCCCCACAGCAGTATCGCTAGCATCACACATAATTTCAAAGGGAAGCGACCAATCGGGGGCAACAACAACAGGGGCACTGATTAATTTTTCCTTTAAACAATTAAAAGCCTTCAAACAGGTGTCAGAAAAATCAAAAGTGGTCTCCTTAACCAAGAGGTCAGTCATAGGCTTTGCAATTTTTGAGAAGTCTTTAACAAACCTTCTATAGAAACCAGCATGGCCTAAGAGCTACGAACCCCTTTAACAGAATTGGGTGGGGGCAACTTTGCAATTACCTCCACCTTTGCGGGATCAACTTCAATGCCTCCAGTGGACACCTTGTGTCCCAAAATAATGCAATCTTGCACCATAAATTGACATTTCTCCCAATTGAGCACTAAATTAGTATCTCTGCATCTCTGCAACACTGAATTCAAGTTATGTAAACAATCCTCATAAGAGGATCCAAAAACAGTAAAATCATCCATAAATATCTCAATGCATTTTTCAACCAAGTCAGAGAAGATAGCCATCATGCATCTTTGGAAAGTGGCAGGGGCATTACATAAACCGAATGGCATCCTTTTATAAGCAAATGTTCCATATGGGCAAGTAAAAGTATTTTTTTCTTGATCTTCAGAAGCCACTGGTATTTGCAAATAACCGGAATATCCATCCAAACAACAATAATAATCATGACCTGCCACTCTCTCAAGCATTTGATCAACAAAGGGAAGGGGGAAGTGATCTTTTCGGGTGGCATCATTTAATTTTCTATAATCAATGCGCATACGCCACCCGGTAGTTTTCCTAACTGCAATTAATTCATTTTTATCATTCTCCATCACAGTAGTACCTCCCTTTTTAGGAACACATTGAACAGGACTTACCCACTTACTATCAGAGATAGGATAGATGATACCTGCATCAAGAAGCTTAATCACTTCCTTTTTGACCACCTCTTTCATGTTAGGATTGAGGCGGCGTTGAGGTAGTGCCCGAGGTTGGTAATCATCCTCCATGTAGATCTTGTGGGTGCAAATTGAGGGACTAATGCCTTTTATATCATGAATAGACCATCCAAAGGCTTCTTTGTTGGCCCTTAATACCCTCAAAAGCTTATCCTCCATGGTATCAGTCAAATCTGCAGAAATAATCACAGGCAAAGAGGAAGGGGGTGCAAGAAAGCATATTTTACATTTGAAGGAAGAGGCTTTAATTCAAGCTCAGGAGCCTCTTCAATTGAAGGTTTGGGATTTGGAGTATTACCCTATTCCAATTCCTCAAATCTATAGTTACTCCAGTTTTTCTGAGGGTGGTGAGCCTGCAAAAACATTAAGAACTCTTCTTCCTCACCACCCTGCAATATGCCAAGTCCCTGCAAAGTAAGTACTTTTTCTAGAGGATCCTGAATTCTAAAATCATCAAAACTTTCAGAGGTAACCACATCATTAATATCCATAGCTTGAATAAAATTACAAGAAGCAAATGAGGAGGGATTTTTTAATGAGTTCAAGACTTGAAATACAACTTCCTCATCTCCAAATCTCAAAGTCAATTTTCCCTGTTGAACATCAATTAAGCTTTTTCCTGTAGCTAAGAAAGGACGCCCCAAAATAATTGGGACTTCCTCATCTTCTTCCATATCCAATACAACAAAATCAGCAGGGAAAATAAACTTATCAACTTTAAATAAAACATCTTCGACCACTCCACGGGGGTGGGCAATGGATCTATCAGCTAGCTGCAAAGTGATGTTAGTAGGATGTGGTTCCTGCAAACCAAGCTTTCTAAAAACAGAAAAAGGCATCAAATTTATACTTGCTCCTAAATCACATAAAGCCTTTTCAAAATGAGAGTTACCAATTGTACAAGGGATAGTAAAACTACCTGGATCTTTAAGCTTAGGTGGTAACTTTTTTAGAACTATAGCAGAACATTCCTCATTAAGCCTAACTGTCTCAAAGCCTTCTAACTTCCTTTTGTTAGAAATAATTTCTTTTAAAAATTTGGCATATTTAGGCATTTGAGCAATAGCTTCAGCAAAAGGAATGTGGATATGCAATTTTCTAAATATTTCAAGAAATTTGGCAAATTGCTTATCATGCTGCTCATTTTTAAGTCTTTGAGGATAAGGAACATTTACCTTTGCTTGCTCATATTTTTCCCTTTCCTTTTTCCTTTCCTCAGAAGTGCTCCCCTCAGTAGGAGCTTGTATTTCTTTCTCGGGCGCCCGTCCATCTTGATTGTTTTCTTGAACCACCTCCTTGCCACTCCTAAGAGTGACAGCCTTGCAATGCTCATTTCTTGGATTAGACTCAGTTTGGGTAGGCAGTGAGCCTTGAGGCCTTTGAGACAACACAGTAATGAGATTTGAAATTTGGCCCTCCAAGCTTCCAAATTTTTCATTTGTCTGCTGCATAAACCTTGTCAACACATCATTGGTATCCAACTTTTTCTCCTCTTGCCTTTGCACATGTGGAGGTTTATAGGAGTTAGAGCTTTGCTCCTTTTGTTGTCCTCCCCAAGAGAAATTAGGGTGATTTCTCCAACCCGGATTGTAAGTGTTTGAATAAGGGTCATTTTGGGTCCGGTTGGAATTCTGAACATAATTGGCCTCTTCAGTTGAAGTTGTTGGCCGGCCCTGTGCTTTTATCAGTTCTTCAATGGATTGCAACCTCTCATCAGTCCTGTCCATGTAATTGGCTAAAACACCCATGCATGGGTGTCCAACTTTTTCCATGTACCTAACTAGGGATTCTTGCATGCCAAGCCTTAACTCACTTTTCTTATGGCCAAGATAGTTGACTTCTTCAGATAGACCTCCCCAAAGATTGTTTGTGTTGTCACTAGTGGGGGTAACTACGGGAGTAGATTGAGCTTGTACGTTCATCAAAGATTGCACCTGTTTAGAGAAAGCATCCAGCTTTATGTTAACACTAGTGTCATCTTCAACCTTGTACATCCCAGCTGATTTCTTGATGTGTCTGACACTTGTCTCCCATCGGGCATTATCGGCTGCTATCTCTGCAATTAAGTCATATACTGTCGCAGGTTCTCCATTCATTAGAGAGCCTCCACAAGCCATATTAACAATTCCCCTATTTTGAGAAGATAATCCGTTGCAAAAATATTCAAGCAATTGCCACTTCTCAAATCCATGATGTGGACAACTTCGGAGAAAGTCTTGAAATCTTTCCCAAGCTTCATGTAAAGATTCTTGCTCGAGTTGAGCAAAGCTGATTATTGCACCTCGAATCTTAGTAGTCTTACCTGGAGGAAAATATTTGGTCAAGAATTTTTGCTTCAGTTGATCCCAAGTGGTAATGGACTCAGCAGGTTGAGAGTCTAGCCAAGCAGATGCCTTGTCAGCCAATGACCATGGAAACAATCTCACTCTAATGGCATCAGGAGTGACACCATTACAAATTACTGAGTCTGCCACCCTCAAGAAGTTTCTAAGATGGGTGTGCGGGTCTTCTGTTGGTGCACCTCTGAACATAGTCGAATTCTGAACCATTTGAATCAAGTTGGGTTTGAGCTCAAAGTTAGTAGCTTGCACAGGTGGATTGACTATGCTTGTAGTGATATTCGATGTGAGAGTAAAGTAGTCCCGAAGAGTTCTTCTCGGAATGGCAGCCATCACTCTTGTCTCTTTTCTTATCCTTCGAGCAGTTCTTTCAATTTCTGGATCAAAAACCAAAATAGGCTCCTGGAGCGGGTGAGCATGCACGAGTAATAGTAATAAAAATAAAACTAACTAATAAAATAAAACTAAATATAATTTTTTTTATTAAATTAAAAGAAGAAATGAAATAAATGTCTAAAGCAATAAAAAATCTTTTTCGTTTAATATTATAAAATTAATCCCCGGCAACGGCGCCAAAAACTTTTTGCGTTAAAAACACACTTAGAGCAAGTGTACTCTCTCGCAGAAGTAGTATAAAAGATATCGTCTCCACAGGGATTAATTAACAAGTACCAAACTACTTAATATTAATTATTATTTAGACGAACGAATGTTTGGTTGTTATAGAAACTAAAATAAAAGGAAATAAATAGCAAGAATGAAAATGTGAAGTTTAACCAATGGAGAGAAGCCTAGGGTCATGGTTTCACTTGCAAGTTTGATTCCTCTATGTCTAATTCTACCTGAAATCCCTTATTTTATTCAATTACCAATCCATTTACAAAAGCTATTAACCCGTTTGGTCATTCGCGATTAATATTCATTTTCCTAAATTAACCCTTGTTTGGTCATGCAAGAATTTAAATTTAAGAAAAGCATAGAGAACAAAAAGGTTGAATGATTGGAAAACTAAATTAAAGTTTGGTCATGCATTAATTTTAGTCTCAATTATCCTATAGGTCCACCAACTAATTGCAATACGGTCGCTGATCAACTAATTGATTATGGGCATCCAAAGGGTTGTCAATCCTAATTATGTGATAAAAGCAATAAGATAATATCAATTGAAATAAAAGTAGGAATTCAAACCAGAAATTAGAACATAAAAAGGTCTCTAAACATGCAAGATCCACCTAAGATCCTAGAAGAGGATTTAGCTATCCATAGCGTTCGAGAACAGTAAAATAAAATTAGGAGTCATAAATTACAGAGATAAAAATAACCCGGAATAGAGAAATTTCTGATCCTGAAAATTTAGCCTCCTTTTTCTGCTCCAGAGCTCTCTCACGGTGTCAAGAACGGGTACCCAAAACTCCCTCTCTCCAAGCCGGCGCTACTGTTGCTGTGCGTTCTCCGGCTCTCGTTGTTCTCCTTCTCTTCTTTAAATTATCAAAAAATCTCTTTGCAGTTGTTGTGCGGCTATCTCCCCAAAAGTGTGGTCTTTAATTTCTTAATTCTTTTTCTAGGGTTGCTTGATTTCTTTCTCTTCAAGTCATGTGCTCCCAACTCTTCCTGATCACGTCTTCCTTGAATTGGAATCATGGGCTTCAGTTTCAATTCCAACAGTTGGGCCATTGGACCTTCCTTTGTATATTGTTTCTTTTTTGCTTTGCATGCCTTTCATTTCTTTTGCCAAATATATATATATATATATGTATATATATATATTATTTAGGACTTTATATTTTCTGCAAAAATAAAGAGTAAAGTAAGTCACTTATTTATTTAATTCGTAATAACTACTCTACAAATGGCTCAAAAATATCTCTAAAAAATGCACTTATTTGGATTTTATCATGAGTCGTCCGTATGTCCGAGACTGGGGATGAATGTCTCCGAACGCAAGCGCCGACTGATAACTCATATTTATATGAGTTATTTATACTTATTCAAAGTTAAATCATGCAAGTTCTCTGGCAATAGTAGGTTGTTTCTATTAAGTTTCTGTTAGTTTATCGCTTTTTAGTTAGAAAGGGGCTAAATTACAAATCTTATGCATTTTGGCACCAATTGGTGCCTTTGTGAGCGTTTTGATGCTTCTTGTGTTCATGCAGTAAACTGAGCGTGGCAACGTCCCTCATCACGTCTGAAGAAGGGCAGCAGAGCAAGATAGATATATCTCATTTTTGGCGCGCAAGAAATGATAGTCAAAGATCTAGAAGTGCAGAAGATCTTCTCTCTCTTCAGCGCTGACGCGGTTGACGCACTGTAGCAGTGCAGTGTCATTTCAGAACAGAGTCAGTTAACAAGCAAGCTGGGAAGGTGGGCAATGACATCAGCAAGCATGTGACCCCTTGTTCCTTGGCTATTCTCTCTCTACAAAAGGAAAGGCAGGAACGCATCCATAGATATCATCCATTCATCATCCACCTTCCTCCATTTTTCAGAGATAGCTTTTCTAAAGAAGTTCTGGACACAGACTTCTTCATTCGAAATTTTCTCAAGCTCCAATTTTTACTTCCATTCGCAACCATTACTGTGAAGCTTAGACGTTGCAACGTCTCTACAGCGTGCATGAAGGAAGGCTTCTTAGGCGTATCTTTTGCGTTTAGTCTCCTTTTCTCTATGTACGGTATTTGGATTTCAACTCCTCTTCTTTCTGTAAAGATGCTCAGCATGAGCTAAACATTTGTAGTTGGGTTGTTGTTTTGCTTGTAATGAACCTCTAGTTTAATGCTATGACGTATTGATGTTTATGTGTTTTAAATCTTTGCATGTTAATATTTCCAAACTTGTTTTGAACTTGGCCACTTAAAATAAGTAGATTCATAGGTACAGACATGGTCTATGAAAAGAACTCAAAGATTTATGTGAATGAAAAGGTGCACTAAAGACATTTAGGCATTTTTCTCTAAGTCTAGACATAGAATGGATAATAGTTCATAGGACATTGCTGTGGGTACTTAAAATACAGGAGTAGGCCTACTTAGAACCTAGACATAGGAATTCTAGTACTTGAAGCTCTGACGTTTTGTGACTGAAAAGCACAGCTCTTTTGCAACAGCGTTCAAACGTTATAACGTCTATACAACATAGCATTTGTACGTGTTAACGTGTAAACGTTATAACGTCTGACTAGAGGAGATTTACTTGCATGCAGCAATCCAACTCATACTCTTCCATATTCACAACCACCTCTTGTTTACTTGCTTTATCTACGTTCTTAGTCTTAATACCAACTTTTAGTGCCGACTTATTACTTGTTTCACTTGTGTTTTAAAGACTTGAACTTTGAAAGTAAATCAATCCTCGTGGGAACGATCTCTTACTTTTTATCCACTTTATTACTTGTACGACGTGTATACTTGCACTGATATTGCGATTAGAAAACACGCGCAAACAAGATTTTGGCGCCGTTGCCGGGGATTGAATTTAACTTTTATTGCTCAACAAAAATTAAAACACTAGGTGAAAGAATTCTGCTGTGTTGTTTGTTGTTTCTGTGTGTGAACAGGTAAACGTTACAGCGTATGCTTAGTTCCAGTTCAAGCTCTAGTTCAACTGAACCAGGGAGTGGACCTGAGCCTGAATTCTATCCAGAACCTGAAAGAATCTTCAGGCGACTAAGGAGACAACAAAGGTTAAGAAGGCAGCAACAACACCAGCAATTTCAGCCACCAATCATGTCTGAACATGGTACTGGTGGTAGAAGCTCTAGAGGTGGACGCACTCCAAGAGGAGGAAGGCACTCTGATGCTGGAGGTAGAGAACGTGGTCGTGGACCACAGACTCATACAGAGACATATGTTGATGATGAACACTGGCAGAGACAGCAACTCATCAATGCAAGGCCACAAGACATGGTCAATGACAGAGACAGGCCTATGCGTGATTATGCTGTGCTCAATCCTGCCCATTTACAAACAGGCATTGCAAGACCACCCATTCATACTGGTCACTTTGAATTCAAGCCAATGATGTTCCAAATGCTGCAGACTGCAGGGCAATTTGGGGGTTTCCCTCAAGAAGATCCTTATGCACATCTAAGGCAATTTTTGGATGTGTGTAGCAACTTTATCATCCCTGGAGTCTCAGAAGATGCCTTCCGATTGAAGTTATTTCCATATTCTCTCAAGGATAAGGCCAAAAATTGGTTGAACTCCTTGGAGCCAAATTCAGTTCACACTTGGGACGAGCTAGCTGAGAAATTTCTTGGAAAATACTTCCCTCCCAACAAAAATGCTAAGTTAAGAAATGACATCACTTCCTTCAAACAAAGGGAAGGGGAATCATTGTTTGAGGCTTGGGAAAGATGGAAGGAATTACTAAGAATGTGCCCACACCATGGCATACCCGTGGTCATTCAAATGGAGACTTTCTACAATGGTCTAGATCAGCCTACCAGGCTTATACTTGATGCTTCATCAGGTGGTGTCATATTGAACATGTCTTTCTCTGAGGCATGCAGGCTTATTGAAGACATAGCCACTCATAATGCCCATTGGCCTTCTGAAAGATTCACTCCCGGAAAGAAGGCTGGTGTCCATGAGATAAGTGAAGTAACTGCCCTTTCTGCTCAGGTTGCTTCCCTGACCAACATGATTAAAAACATGAGTACTCCAAACGTGGTAACGTCTGAAAGACAGACTGCTGCAGCCGTTGAACCAACACCAGCTGGGGGAGTAGTGTGTGTCTATTGTGAAGGAGGGCATATCTACGAAGAGTGTCCCCATAACCCTCAGTTTGTAAACTTTGTATCCCATAACAAAGGAAACAGTCCTTACTCCAACTCCTACAATTCAAATTGGAGAAATCACCCAAACTTTGGTTGGAAAAACAACAATTCTTTGAATGCTAGCGATGCTGCTCCTGCAATACCCCCAGGATTTCCCCCTCAACAACAAAAGCAGTATATGCAGAATAACAACAACAGCAATTTGGAAGCCTTGATGAAAACTTTCATAAGCGATTGTAGGGCAACCTTACAGACCCATGAGTCTTCAATCAAAACTTTGGAGAACCAAATTGGGCAGATAGCCTCAGCTCTTACTCAAAGGCAGAATGGATCACTCCCATCTACAACTGAAACACCATCTTCATCTAAGTCAAACGGTAAAGATGTGGTGAATGCACAGGTAAATGCTATCTCATTAAGAAGTGGCACTGAATATCCTGAGCCATCTATGCCTAAGGAACCCGAGGTGCCAGAGAAGGAAAAGGAGAAAAACAGAAGTGGAGAAAAAGAGAAGAATATTCCAGATATTGTGCCATCTAAACCAGACGTTACAACGTCTAGTCATGAACCAGGAATCAAGACTGTACCTAAGCTTGTACCTGAATATCCTCCTCCACCCTACCCCCAAAGACTAAAGAAAGCTCATGAAGACAAGCAATTCAGCAAGTTCATGGAGATGCTCAAACAGCTACACATAAACCTTCCCTTGGTTGAAGCTCTGCAGCAAATGCCAAACTATGCCAAGTTCCTAAAGGATATCATCAGCAAAAGAAGAAGGCTAGGGGAGTTTGAAACTATTGCTTTAACTGAAGAATGTAGCTTAATTATGCAGAATAAACTCCCTAGAAAACTGAAGGATCCTGGCAGATTTACTATACCATGCTCCATTGGAGATTTTTACCTTGGCAAAGCTTTATGTGACTTGGGGGCAAGTATTAACTTGATGCCCAAGTCCATTTATGATAAACTTGGTATAGGAACTGCCAGACCTACTTCTTTAAGTCTTACCTTAGCTGATAAAAGTAGAGTTTATCCTAAGGGCATATTAGAAGATGTTTTGATTAAAGTTGACAAATTTGTTTTTCCAGTGAACTTTGTTATTTTGGATTTTGATGCAGATAAGGAAGTTCCTATCATCTTGGGGCGACCATTTCTAGCCACTGGAAGGACACTCATTGATGTGCAGAAAGGAGAATTAATCATGAGGGTCAATGACCAAGAAGTCAAGTTCAACGTCCTCAACGCACTCAAGTATCCAGAACCTAACACAGAGGAATGTTCCTTTGTGGTTGCCCTTGACCATGTGGTTCAAAAACAATTCAATAAAGATAATGACCACTTGGAGAAGATTCTGGGCAATGATGAGATTCAAGAGTTGTTAACAGAAGAAGCTGTTCCACAAAACGTTACAACGTCAACTGCAGACGTTGTCACGTCTGACTCTCCTGTACCCAAGGCGTGGACAAAGAAGTATGAATCTTTGGGGCAAGAAGACTCCAATCTCAAGAAGATAGTTCCTTCCATTGAAGAACCACCCACGCTGGAGCTGAAGGTGTTACCTGATCACCTGAAGTATGCCTTTTTAGGGGAAAATGATTCTTTACCTGTGATCTAATCTCTCACAAGAGCAGGAAAGTGATCTAATTAGCACCTTGAAAAGACACAAGAAAGCCATTGGTTGGCAGGTGGCAGATATCAAGGGTATCAGTCCCACAATTTGTATGCACAGAATCGTCTTGGATGAGAATGCAAAGAACAGCATTGAAGGGCAAAGGCGATTGAACCCAATAATGAAAGAGGTGGTCAAGAAGGAAATCATCAAATGGTTAGACGCAGGAATCATCTACCCAATCAGTGACAGCTCATGGGTGAGCCCGGTTCAATGTGTACCAAAGAAGGGTGGAGTTACTGTGGTGACCAATGACAAAAATGAATTGATTCCAACAAGGACGGTGACTGGGTGGAGGATATGTATGGACTATAGGAAGCTGAACAAAGCAACCAAGAAGGACCATTTTCCTCTGCCATTTATTGACCAGATGTTGGATAGACTTGCAGGCAAAGAATTCTATTGTTTCCTTGATGGTTACTCAGGATATAACCAGATAGTTATTGTGCCTGAAGACCAAGAGAAGACCACATTCACTTGTCCTTATGGTACCTTTGCCTTCAGAAGGATGCCATTTGGGCTGTGTAATGCTCCTGCAACATTTCAGAGGTGTATGATGGCTTTATTCTCTGATTTTATTGAAAAATCCATGGAAGTTTTCATGGATGACTTTTCAGTCTATGGAGACTCATACAAGGCATGCTTGGATAACTTAGAAGGAGTTCTAGTAAGATGTGAAGAGACCAACTTAGTGCTCAACTGGGAGAAATGCCACTTTATGGTTCAAGAGGGAATTGTTTTGGGGCATAAGATTTCAAAGAAAGGGTTGGAGGTTGATAAAGCAAAAATTGATGTTATTGACAAATTACCTCCACCTACCACCGTCAAAGGTATTAGAAGTTTCTTAGGGCATGCTGTGTTTTACAGAAGGTTTATCAAGGATTTCTCAAAAATTTCCAAACCTTTGTGTCTGCTGCTGCAACGTGATAACGTCTTCAACTTTGATGAGCAATGTCATGAAGCCTTCCAGAAATTAAAGACTGCCCTTGTAACAGCTCCTGTGATAGTCACTCCTGACTGGTCCAAACCATTTGAATTAATGTGTGATGCGAGTGACTACGTTGTGGGAGCTGTATTGGGTCAAAGGTATGGCAAAATTTTTCACTCTATCTATTATGCTAGTAAAACCTTAGACGATGCCCAATTAAATTATACTGTAACTGAGAAAGAGTTACTGGCTGTTGTATTTGCTTTTGACAAATTTCGATCATACTTGGTGGGTGCAAAAGTTATTGTTTTTACTGATCACTCAGCCATCAAGTATTTGATTGCTAAAAAAGATGCAAAGCCAAGACTCATCAGATGGGTTCTCCTCCTTCAAGAATTTGACTTGGAAATTCATGATAAAAGGGGGTGGAGAACCAAGTTGCTGATCATCTTTCTAGGCTTGAGAATGTTGATGCAGGTACAGGTGCAGAAGAGATAAAAGAAAATTTCCCTGATGAAAAACTGCTGACAGTAGCCACAGTAGCTGAAGACGTTACCACGTCGATGGCAATTTCTTCAAACGTTATAACGTCTGATGCTACTGCACCCTGGTATGCTGATATATTCAACTTCCTAGTCAGCAAGATTGTGCCTGTGGATTTCAACCATCAGCAAAGAAAAAAATTCTTCCACACCGTGAAGCACTGTTTTTGGGATGAGCCCTATCTGTATAAGATGTGTCAAGATCAGTTGCTTAGGAGATGCCTTGCTGAAGAGGAACAACTTCATGTGTTACAACAATGTCACACATCACCTTATGGAGGACATTTTGGAGGAACCCGAACTGCAGCAAAGGTGTTACAGTCAGGGTATTATTGGCCAACACTCTTCAAAGATGCTCATGAATTGGTGAAGAACTGTGATAAATGCCAAAGAACTGGAAACATCTCCAACAAGCAAGAAATGCCATTGACAAATATCCTTGAAGTGAAACTGTTTGATGTTTGGGGAATGGACTTCATGGGGCCATTTCCTATGTCTCATGGAAACTTATACATCTTGGTAGCTGTTGACTATGTATCAAAATGGGTGGAAGCTGTTGCATTGCCCAATAATGAAGCCAAATCAGTCAGCAAATTCCTTAAGCAAAACATCTTCACAAGATTTGGTACTCCAAGAGCTATAATCAGTGATGAAGGCTCTCACTTCTGTAACAAGCTAATTGAGAATTTATTGGCTAAATACGGAGTGAAGCACAAAATTGCTACAGCTTATCACCCGCAGACAAGTGGTCAAGTAGAAATTTCTAACAGAGAAATTAAAAGGATACTTGAGAAGATGGTTGGTCCGAACAGGAAAGAATGGTCCCTGCACCTTGACGATGCGCTGTGGGCGTACAGGACAGCATTTAAGACACCACTGGGCATGTCACCATACAAGATAGTCTTCGGAAAAGCTTGTCATCTGCCTATTGAACTCCAGCACAAAGCTCACTGGGTGCTGAAACAACTGAACTTAGATCATTCAAAGGCTGGAGAAGCAAGACTCCTTCAACTAAATGAGCTAGATGAATTCAGGCACACTGCCTATGAGAATTTAGCAATCTATAAGGAGAAAACCAAGAAGTGGCACGATCAGAAAATTCAAAGAAGAGAGCTAGTAGAGGGACAACCAGTTTTGCTGTTTAATTCAAGGTTAAAATTGTTCCCTGGGAAGCTGAAATCAAGATGGTCAAGACCCTTCAAACTGGTAAAAGTCTATCCTCATGGTGTTGTGGACCTGTTTGATGAGAAAACTAATTCCACTTTCAAAGTCAATGGCCAAAGAGTGAAACAATACCATGGAGAACGTGTGGTTAGGGACAAGACCACAGTGGCTCTCAACAACCCCTGAATTAAAAAGGGAATAGTCTGGCTGAAGACTCTTAAAACAAGCGCTCTTGGGAGGCAACCCAATGGTTTTAACTAACCAACAATTTTGTGTCTTTAAATTTTTGTTTTGTGCAGGAATGGGAGCTGAAGGTAGGAGAGATTGAGAACTCAAGTATGGTAAACGTTATAGCGTCTTGGCATGTCTAGGACGTTGTCACGTTTGCTGCCTGGGTAAAAGTTTTAAATGAAAAATAAGAGAAAATGAGTCAAGCAGTTTTCAAATGAAAAATTTTAAATGAAAATATTTTTTTTTCAAAGACGTGACTGCCAAAGTGACCATGACGTCACTTCTCAACAGTTACCCCTTTTTCCAAGCCCACGCCACCACCAACTTCTCAACTTCCCATAAACCCTTCCCAATAAACACACAACAGTTATAATCATCAAAACCACCTGCAGACACTTTCAAAAACCGTAATCTTATCCCTTCCCCCAAATCTCAAATCTCAAATCCTCCACTCTCCAGAAAACTCACTCAATCACCATGACAAAAACCAAGCAAGCTGCAGTAAAATCATCTGGAAAAGGAAAGAATGTTAACCTAGGTTCTTCTTCTGACCCAATTCCAGAAATCCCCATTCATTTAAAGAAGAAAGCCTTGCTACCCGAAAGGGGCTTTAGCTTGGAAAATCCGAATCCTGATTTTCTCTCAACTGTGGCAGCATTAGGATGGCAGAAATTTGTAGTTCACAGAAAAGAGTACATTGCAACTCTGGTGCATGACTTCTACAAGGGAATCGTTGAAAGAAACGATGGAGAGCTTTCAAGCATCTCCAACGTTCGCGGTGAAGAAGTTAAATTTGGTGTAAGGGTCATAAATGACTACTTTGGGCTGGGTTACTATGGCAAGGCAGTTGAGGTAAAGCAAAAGACTTACGGAGTGGCGGAGATGACTGAAATCAAAGAAAGAATATGTGTTGAAGGAGCTGTTTGGGAGCGAAGAGGCGACCATGGGAATGAATTCAAAATTTTAAAAAGATACCTTTGTGATGAGGCCAGCACTTGGTTTCATTTCATTAGGCACTGCTTGATACCCACTTCTCACACTCTCTGGGTTGATAAGGAGAGGCTGATTGCTATTGATGCTATTATGTCAAGAGATAAGATTGAGGTGGGTAAGCTCATCAATAGGGAGATAAACAAATGGCAGAACAGGAAGGATGGATACCTATACTTCCCCTGCTTAATCACTGATCTCTACATGGAGGCTGGAGTGGAGATTGAAGCCTCTGAGCTAAGAGAGGAACCCCAGGGGGCATTCTCTACAAAGTTCAAAGCTAGGCAGAGAGCTGCAGATGCTACCACGTCAGTTGATGCACAGACGTTACAACGTCTGGTGGACCAGCAAAACAGCCTAGCCAAGTTTGTCAAGGAGCAGTTTGAATGGCAAGAGAAGGTGAATGCGCAGATAACAAAAGGCAAGATGATGATTGAAGAACCAGTACTTCCAGATTGGATGCAAGGGGAAGATGAAGACAATATACCCTTATCAACAATGAACCTCAGGGCAGTGAAGAAGGAAAGAGTTAAGAAAACAAGAAACCCAGCCACAAAAAGAAAGAGCCCAGCAAAGAAAAAGCAGAAGAAGGTAAGTAGTGAGGAAGAAGAGCTCAAATCAGCTGATCTGGATAGCATCAGTGAGAGTGATGCAGAGGAATCAAAGAAGGTGAGCAGGGAAATCCTAAGTGATGAAGAGGAAGAAACACATTCTGAAGAGAAAGGAAGCTCCAGTGATAAGACTGATATTGAAGCTGACTCTCCACCAGCCCAAACAGTCAAAGAACCAGCCAAGCCCACACCTCCATCACCAAAATCCAAACAACCCCAACCCTCAGCTAAAGAACAATCCACCTATGACCAAAACATCCCCAAAACACCACAATCTGAACCTCAAGATCAACCCATTTCACAACCAACCCCCACTCAACCCGAACCAATTAAAGAGCCATCACAACCATCCATTCAAGAAGTAACCGGTGGAGACGTGGCAACGTCTGAACCAAATGATGTTGGAAATAACCCAGACCCACAACTCATCTCCCACCCAAAAAGCAAAGAGTCAAGACTGTACCCACCCAGAATCCATTTGGGAAGAAGAAAAGGCATGAATTAGCTGCTGCAAGTGGAGAAACCCGACCTGGTGAAGAAGAAGAACAACTGGCTGATGCTCCTGCAACGAAAAGGCAAAAGTTGCAGGTGAGGAAGAAATCTGAAGCTGCTAAAGACAAACCAGCCACAGCTACCAGTGCAGCATTTGTTGCTGATAGTGGTTCAGAGAATGCTCCTGCTGTTGTTGCTGAAAAAGCTGCAGACGTTACAACGTCTCAAGAGCCAGAGGGTGAACAAGCCCAGGTGGACCCCAAAGAGCAACATCAGATTAATCCTGCAGAGCTGGAAAAACAGAAAGCATGGGAGGAAGCAAAGAAAAGAATTGCTGAGAGCAGTGCCAAGATGTCCCAAGAAACTGAAGTTTCAGTTGATACTGGTGATGGTGCAGGAGATAAGAAGAAGAAGGAAAAGAAAAAGAAGACTGCTCAAGCAGGCATCCCAGCCAGACAGAGTGGAAGGCTCAGGTCTGGTGTTCTGAACAAGTAAGTTAGCCCTCTTTTTAGCAGTCGGATCGTTATAGTTTTTAATTTCAGTACGAATAAATAGCTGTCCATACGTGACAACGTCTGGATAGTTAGTAGTGAGTAGTTTGTTTGTTTCTGTTCTGTGTGAATGTTCCTCTTCCATTTTTCAAAATCAGTGAGCAGTGAGGTCACTGCTCATCTTTCTGTTTGGGGGGGAGGATCATTTTTATGTTTTGTATATGCATAAAATCAAATGCGAAATCAGTTACTTCCCTACTCTATTAATCATCAAAAATGTTTCTCTTTGGGCTAAATCTAGGAATGACTGTGTGTGAATTTGTGTGAGTAGCTGATGCATGCTTAGATGAATAGAATTGATTACTGCTTCCCCACAAACTCTGTTTTGAGGAAAACCTAGTTAGCTAGGGACTATGTGATGCTAAAGCTAGTTTTGGTTGACTATGGTGATTGTAAAACTTGATTAAAAACTTAGAGTAGCAGTAGAAACTAAGTTTGGGGGAATATCAGGTTGTGCTAAGGCTGGGTGCAAAGACTGTAGGATGATTAGTGCATGTGTAGTGTGAGTGCAGCGTTGTAACGTCTGCCCGTAACGTTATAACGTATGCCGTGTGTGTTTTCGTGATGTGTCCTGTATTATCAAGCGTTGTAATGTCTCATCTACAAACGTTATAACGTCTACTCCAAAAAGACCAAAAAAAGTGTGTGTGTTTCAAATAAGTGGAAAAATCCACATGTTCTCTGTGTTTGCTGCAATTTCTCGAAACAAATAATGTCTCAATCCAAAATTGTCAAAACCAAAAAAAAAAAAAAATTACAAAAACTCCAAATTGAAGTGAATCAAATGAAAGTTGCTCAGTAATGAGGGGGTTGCAGTCCTCTGTGTGTTTTGCGTTGTGTGAGTCAGAATGGTAGTTTGCACTAATCTAATCCTAACACCCAATTAAGACCCTTTGTCATGCTTAAAATAACCCTCATGTCGTATGTGGAAATGTTAGCCTACTCTCTGTTTTGAAAGATGTTATACTCTCACCATATGGAAACCACTCTTTCATAGGCTAAGTGTAGCTTCTGAACCTAGCTAGGAATGGAATTGATACAGAGATCACACACTCACTTTGGGCAGTAATGAATCTAGAATGTAATTGTGCATTGGTGCGTGAGTGTGTAGTATAAGTCTGAAGAAATTAGCCCCTTGAGGATAATTTTTGATCAAATGGGTGAATAGGATGTAAACTGTTGGTGTATTTAATTTCATACATCTTTTCATATGTTGTGTTTTGATTTCTTGAGGACAAGCAATGGTTTAAGTTTGGGGGTGTGATAACTCATATTTATATGAGTTATTTATACTTATTCAAAGTTAAATCATGCAAGTTCTCTGGCAATAGTAGGTTGTTTCTATTAAGTTTCTGTTAGTTTATCGCTTTTTAGTTAGAAGGGGGCTAAATTACAAATCTTATGCATTTTGGCACCAATTGGTGCCTTTGTGAGCGTTTTGATGCTTCTTGTGTTCATGCAGTAAACTGAGCGTGGCAACGTCCCTCATCACGTCTGAAGAAGGGCAGCAGAGCAAGATAGATATATCTCATTTTTGGCGCGCAAGAAATGATAGTCAAAGATCTAGAAGTGCAGAAGATCTTCTCTCTCTTCAGCGCTGACGCGGCTGACGCACTGTAGCAGTGCAGTGTCATTTCAGAACAGAGTCAATTAACAAGCAAGCTGGGAAGATGGGCAATGACATCAGCAAGCATGTGACCCCTTGTTCCTTGGCTATTCTCTCTCTACAAAAGGAAAGGCAGGAACGCATCCATAGATATCATCCATTCATCATCCACCTTCCTCCATTTTTCAGAGATAGCTTTTCTAAAGAAGTTCTGGACACAGACTTCTTCATTCGAAATTTTCTCAAGCTCCAATTTTTACTTCCATTTGCAACCATTACTGTGAAGCTCAGACGTTGCAACGTCTCTACAGCGTGCATGAAGGAAGGCTTATTAGGCGTATCTTTTGCGTTTAGTCTCCTTCTCTCTATGTACGGTATTTGGATTTCAACTCCTCTTCTTTCTGTAAAGATGCTCAGCATGACCTAAACATTTGTAGTTGGGTTGTTGTTTTGCTTGTAATGAACCTCTAGTTTAATGCTATGACGTATTGATGTTTATGTGTTTTAAATCTTTGCATGTTAATATTTCCAAACTTGTTTTGAACTTGGCCACTTAAAATAAGTAGATTCATAGGTACAGACATGGTCTATGAAAAGAACTCAAAGATTTATGTGAATGAAAAGGTGCACTAAAGACATTTAGGCATTTTTATCTAAGTCTAGACATAGAATGGATAATAGTTCATAGGACATTGTTGTGGGTACTTAAAATACAGGAGTAGGCCTACTTAGAACCTAGACATAGGAATTCTAGTACTTGAAGCTCTGACGTTTTGTGACTGAAAAGCACAGCTCTTTTGCAACAGTGTTCAAACGTTATAACGTCTATACAACATAGCATTTGTACGTGTTAACGTGTAAACGTTATAACGTCTGACTAGAGGAGATTTACTTGCATGCAGCAATCCAACTCATACTCTTCCATATTCACAACCACCTCTTGTTTACTTGCTTTATCTACGTTCTTAGTCTTAATACCAACTTTTAGTGCCGACTTATTACTTGTTTCACTTGTGTTTTAAAGACTTGAACTTTGAAAGTAAATCAATCCTCGTGGGAACGATCTCTTACTTTTTATCCACTTTATTACTTGTACGACGTGTATACTTGCACTGATATTGCGATTAGAAAACACGCGCAAACACCGACCGCAGATGCTCGCTCACAATCATCAGTTTCTCCTCAGGTCCCCTCACACCTGGGGCTGCTGCTGCTGGTGCTGGAAGGAGATGAGGAACTGATACCCTAACGTACCATGGCAAGTACTGCTGATGAAGCTCCCCCAGCTCTGTAGCAGGAGCAGTAGTGCTCAAAACCTCTTGAACACTGTCCCTCCACCTGGTGATATGCATCATGATCTCAGTATACGGTGGCCGACCGCGAAGCGGGTCACGAGGGATCACCTGAATGTATCCAAATTGCCGGAGGCACCTATCCAGCATGTAGGGAACAATGATGTCCTCCCAAATCAAGAACTATATAATGACATTTGATCAAAGGGTCTCTCGTGTCGGTGGCCCTCAAATGGTCTCCAGATGACATCCTTAGGAGTCAAAGCATCAATCCTCCTCCTATACTCCTCCAGCTTGACCGCATCCATCTTCCTCCTCCTCCAAAACCCACACCTAGGCCCGGATGTGGTCCTTGTCTCCCCCCGCACAACTTTCTGAGGAAAGTACTCAAAGATCCAAGACTGAAATGCACAAATAAACAATATCATTAAAAATAAAGTATTTAACATTAAATCGAACAAACTCGTTAAAATTAAAAAAATTAACTTACCATGAACAGCGTGGCATACACTCCCTAACTGAGTAGTACCCTCTAGGCATGAAAAGGTCAGTTGGTCGTACAAGAAAGCTAAACCTGCTGGTCCCCATGCCCATCCGCCAGCTCCGGTGATGTCCTCCAGTACGAGCAACCACTTTGCCTCAACTCTGGTGCCAGTCTTGCTACAAAAAATGCTCATCCCCAAAATAAGTAAGATGAATTCCCTGATAGCACAAGTCTGGTCCATGCCTATCTGACGGCTAACTATCTCCAACAGCCAGTCAAACCGGAAATATGGCACCCTACTGGCGATGCACTCATCTATCGCCTCAGCAAGAGTAACCCCAAGCAACCTCAAAGCCAGCTGGATGGCATCATCAATGATAACTGCAATGATATATATAAAAACACGGGATAGCTGCACTGATATATAAAAAACACGGGATAACAACACTGATATATAAAAAAAAACACTGCACTGATATATAAAAAAAACACGGGATAAATGCACAGGGGTAATGTTCAGACTATTTGTCTTTATCTCATTTTTTATCTACTTTAAATTTGTCTTTATTTTTACGAGCTAATGTTCATACTATTTAAGTACTATCTAAGTTCACTCATAAAAAGAACACGACAGCACCCGTGCATATGCACATTGATCAGTGCAATTTAATGCACTCTTTATAGCTTTGCACTTGGTATTTTTGATTGTGTTCTGTGTCTAATATTTAAGTCTTAGCGTGTTTCTAGATTTTGGGTATTATTTGAGCAATATAGTAATTTCTAGATTAATTCTTGTTTTTATTCCATATTGACCCCTATCTACTCTGCAAGTCATAACTTTGTCTGTGGTTATCTGATTGAGGCATGCGAGCATGCGTTGGAAAGCTAAGGAAGAGAGCTACAATGCTTCTGTTGAGATCGAAACCCAGTTCTGAAGTCTTGAAGGTGAAAATTGCGAATTACCGAAGCAGTACTGTGTAAAACGGGTTTTGGGCCGAATATTAATTTGTTAACGGGCTTTTATCCAATAGCCCATTCGGGGATTAGGTATTTCGTTTTAGTATAGATTTGGCTAGTCAGCAGCCGTTTTGACGGATCTTACACATTATCATTCACTTTACAAAACTTTTGTGCTCTAGCCTCCATGAAAGCCTAAACTCCTAAGTTGATTCATCGGTGAAAGGCTGTCGTCTACGGATTTTGAGGTTCGGTGTCTAATGTTAATTCATTTATTTCGTTTTTAGTTTTCAGTTCTTTCTTCTCTATCAATTCCACATTTGAATTCTTTGTTTGCAAATTTTCGTCTTTGTGTGATGCTTAATTACCCAGATTCCGCTTATTTGCAATACACGAATCGTTTATATATGACGCTTGTTTATATGTGAATCTGTTTTTCGCAACTCTTAACTATTCGGGTTATTTAATCGCTTGTTTTATTTAATTCGAGTTGGAACTGATAGAGAATTGATTGATTTCAGTTATGATATTGATTGTGTTTAGTGGCGCTTGTTCACCATCATGATTAATTGAACACGTTGTTTTGACGCTTGCTTTAAAACGATGTGAATTCGTATAAACTAATTCACGCTTGCTTGATTAGTTTTTTCAATCAAGAACTGAAATCTTGAACGAGTCTTGCACGAATATTCTTGGAACCAATGATAAATCCGAGACGCGCACCCGGAAATCGGTGAATCGATTGTCACTTTAAGATTGTTAAACATCTCAAATAAAAATCGTTCTTCAAAAACCCCTTTTTTATATTGTTAATTTCATTCTTGATTTTGGTAATTTCGGGAGTTAGAGGTCCTCGTGAGACGACCAAGGTCTCTTACCTTGATACTATATTTACCCTTTAAATTATTTTGCCCCACGTACGACCGCTGATCAAATTGGCGCCGTTGCCGAGGATCTCTTATTAGGGATTACCAACTTAAGGACTCACTAACCACTAACATTTGTTTTTGAGTTTTGTTGCCTTGCAGGTTCTGTTGGTTTAAGCCCCGTTCTGTTTTAACTCTGATTAGGTGAAAAAACGGTTTTCAGGAGATTTTCTCCAATTGCTCCGAAATTTTGTCAGAAAATCAGAAATAAATCAAAGAATGGGACTCCCATTTATGGGAGCTGTAGCGTAAAAATCTCAAATTCGTTCGTTTTCTCTTTTTAAATAATTGTTTTAATTTTTCATATCTCCAAAAAAATCCACAAAAAATTTCATATCTTTCTTTAGATTTATTTAGATTTTTAGTGCTATTTTTAAATATTTTTGATTAGATTTGCTTCGTTTTCTATTTTCTGCATTCATTTTAGCATTAGGACATAGTTGGTATTTCTAGAATTGTTGCAGTTTCTAACTTTTTGCTGCATATGGTGCATGATCAGGTCTAATACTGTTAATTTGCATCCCTTGGACCCTGAAATTGAGAGAACATTATATCGTAGACTTAGGGAGCATATAGAGGATAGTGGTAGTGATAGTGATAGCATCTTTAGCCATAATCTTTTTGAACTTGATTCTGATCTTGATTCTGTCAACATGGCTGGTAGAACCCTTAGGGAACTTGCTGCACCTGATGTTACTTATAATGCTCTATGTATTAATTATCCTGATGTTGATGTTCCTTTTGAATTGAAATCTGGTTTAATACACTTGTTGCCAAAGTTTAATGGTCTTGCAGGTGATGATCCACACAAACATCTCAAGGAGTTCCACATAGTGTGCTCAACCATGAAGCCCCAAGGAATTCCAGAGGAGCACATTAAACTAAGGGTCTTTCCCTTCTCACTCCAAGATGCAGCCAATGATTGGTTGTATTACCTCCAACCAGGTTCTGTTGAAAATTGGAATGACTTGAAAAAGTTGTTCCTAGAAAAGCTCTTTCCTGCATCCAGAGCTACTTCAATCAGAAAAGAGATATGTGGTATCACACAAAACTCCACTGAGTCTCTACATGAATACTTGGAAAGATTCAAGAAATTGTGCGCAAGCTGCCCTCACCACCAGATCTCTGAACAACTGCTCATCCAGTACTTCTATGAAGGGTTACTACCCATGGACCGTAATATCATGGATGCCGCTAGTGGAGGTGCACTTGTAGACAAGACCCCGGCAGATGCAAGAGCTTTAATAGAAAATATGTCCACTAATTCCCAACAATTCACAACCAGAAGCAACTCTGCACTTCTAACAAGGGGAGTAAATGAGATATATGCGAATAATCATAAGAGCTTAGAGAACAGGTTGGATGAACTCACGGTTTTGGTAAAAAAAATTGGCAACAGGTCAGACAGCAAGGACTTGTGGTATTTTCGCCTCTAATGTTGGCAACAGGTCAGACAACAGGTCCTACGCTGCAAGAGGATCCTAATGTTGTTACCCCTCGAGCATATGCAGCCAACATATTCAACCCTCAAGCCAATATTGATTTGTCATCTAACAGGTATCACCCAAACTGGAGGAACCATCCAAACCTGAGATGGGGAAATCCAGCTACACAACAAGCTGCTGTCAGGCCTAAACCTTCATTAGAGGATCTAGTTAAGCAGATGGCTGCCCAAAATCTCGAGTTCCAACAGAGAACAGATGCCTCAATTCGAAATTTGCAGACACAAATGGGACATATGACTACCACAATTAATCACATGCAAGCTCGGGGGTCAGACCAACTGTCTGCTCAAGTTGTGGTTAATCCAAATGCACCAAACCCCAATGTTAGTGCTATCACATTGAGATCTGGGAAGGCTGTTGACACCTCAAAGGTGCCTGAAACTACTGTTTTGAAGAATAATAAGGCACCTGAACATGTTTCTGATGAACAAGAAATACCACTCCCTTTCCCTCATAGAGCAATGAGTACTAAAAAAACAAGATGAGGCGGATAGGGACAGCGAGATCATAGATACTTTTAGGAAGGTGGAAGTCAATATTCCCCTCCTTGAGGCAATCAAGCAGATTCCAAAATATGCCAGATTTCTGAAAGAGTTGTGCACACACAAGAAAAGGAGAAGGCTGAAAGGAACTAAAAAAGTCAATGTGGGGTATAATGTTTCAGCCCTCATGTTGCCCATGCCTCAAAAGTGCAATGATCCAGGAACTTTCTCCATCCCATGTACCATAGGAAATAGTCAATTTGACAATGCCATGCTAGATCTAGGAGCTTCAATCAATGTAATGCCCGCATCTATTTTTAACTCTCTTGCTCTTGGACCTTTGCAGGAAACAGGTGTTACCATCCAACTAGCAAATAGGAGTAATGCTCGACCTGCTGGATTGATTGAGGATGTTCTTGTTAAAGTTAATGATTTGATTTTTTCTGCAGATTTTTACATTCTAGACATGGAGTGTAACACCCCGGTATTTTTATCGAGTAAAAATACCCAAGTGTACCATTCCTAAAACATCAGAGATATTTTTCCTGTCTAAATACTGAACACCACAATAAACTTTTCACTGAATAACAACAGAACAGTCTTAAACATAAATAAGACCATAAACCATCAGTGAAATACAGTGTTCAATATCGCACAAGAAAGCGGAAATAAAATGAATTACACTAAAGTCATATTGTTGCGGTACATAGACAACAAAAGGAAATGTAAACTTAAGCCTAATGCTAAGTTATCTGCAACCAGTCCGAGCTCAACCTACTCGTGCCTCTGTGGTCCTTTCCTTCCCTGTTTCTCTGTAAAACAACAACATTTAAACAGTGAGATACAATCTCAGTGAGTTCTACCGAGACCCCTAACTACGCTCTCGGTTCATTTATGAATTCTCATACATTCGTAGTTTACTTTATAAATTACATTCTTTTAGTTTAGCACGACACCGACCCCAGCTTTGGTAATCCCGGTGACTCGTACTAGTCAACATAGTATGATACCAACCCCAGCTTTGGTAATCCCGGTAACCATACTATTGATATCTTTAGAATGACACCGACCCCAGCTTTGGTAATCCCGGTGACCATTCTTTCTAACTTTTACACGGTACCGACCCAGCTTTGGTAATCCCGGTAACCCGCTTCATAACTTTATTACAGCACCGACCCCAGCTTTGGTAATCCCGGTGAACTGTTTTATAACTGTGACATAACACCGACCCCAGCTTTGGTAATCCCGGTGAACCCCCTTACCAATAGTACTTTCCCTAATGGCATACGGGCCTAGGGTAAGGGATCATGACTTCCCCGCCTAGTATGTCAACCTCATGGGTCGTCACCCAAACTCGATCTAGTATATATATATATATATATATATATATATATATATATATATATATATATATATATATATATATATATCCACCCACATTTGGGCTAACTCCTATATTCGATATAATCTATATATCGTGAATCATAGACCGTTTTAGATGATTTAAATAATAATCATCCCGTGTCAGTTATACCATACCACGTAGGACTCATAGTCCGTTTTATCATTAATAAAACATATCCGCACACGTGTACTATTGTTCGGCTTTTCGAAACAATTTCAACTTCAAAAACGGTTCATTTTACCTTAAAAATAGAATATTCAGTTATGCCTCTGAATAAGCTTTCCAACGCATCTGAGAACACCTCAATCGGGTTCTCGGATCAAAAGATATCGCGCAAACAAAATCAGTGAAAAACTGTTGAAAATCTGCAAAGCGTCGCGACGCGAACTGCTTCCGTCGCGACGCGAAAAGTGACAGAAACTTTTTGCGTGACAAAACTGGGCCAGGTCGCGACGCGAAGGGGACGGGTCGCGACGCGACCATCTGCAGAAAAGTGCAGGTTTTCCGTTTTCTTGCGAAATTCGCTATTCCGCTCAATTCCGATTCTTGTTCCGATTGAAAACAGTTTTGACAACTATAAGAACAGTCTCAATCAAAGTCACACAATCAATCAAATCAATCAAAAACTCATTTTAAACGAATTGTATCAAAACGCGACATATTTTCCAATTAACGGTTTTTAAGTCAAAATCTTTCGAAATCAAATCACCAAAAATTCCATTTCAACACGACACAACTCGAGACTCGCTCTGATCGATTCCTAACCCAAAACAGACAATATCAAGTAATATTCCAGACCAGCGAAAGCGATAAAACGATCAATCAATTAATTCGAAAACAAAAATCCTAAACGTGAGTAGAACTCACCCTTGAAGCGTGAGTCACGAGCGAGCCGAAATCACCGAGTAACCACACGAACGCTCCCCGCTCCGGCGACACCCAATCCGCTTCCAAAGCTCTCCACTCGATCACGAAACCTCTTTTTGACCAAAATACCGAATTCCTCGAAATCTTCAACCTCTAACCTCCATGACACTATTCATCATCTTCAACCTCAACCCACTATTCACACATAAACCCCAAATTTGGATTCTCAAACCCTAACTCTTCCAACCTTCCAATCGAACTTCAATCCGCTTTCCACCTTCATCGGGTTGCCTTCTAATCATCCCTAAACCATCACAATCATCCACAAACCGAAATTCTTCCCCAAAACCTTCAATATTCGAAAATGGTGGATTGGAGTAGAGTGAGTTGATGATGATGATCTTGGTACCAAATCGAAGAGGAAGTAAGGCTGAACATTTTTCGTGTTGGAAGGAAGTCGTTTCGGTGAAGTCTTCTCTCTCCCTCTTCTCTTCTCCCTCACGCCAATCTCTCTCCTTTTCTCTCCTTTTCTCTCTTTTTCTCCTCTGCTTCTTTTTCTCTCTCTTGCGTTTTCTTTCTTTTCTTTCTTTCAATTCTTTTCTTTTCTTTCTCTTTTACACACACACACGGTTACACATATATATTTATTAATATATACGCGGTAACGTGGTCCAATTACCATATTGATCTAAATCTCTTATTTCGATTCCAAAACTTCCTTGATCCGTATTATCCGGTTAACGATCCGATGACAACCAATAATTAATTTTAGCACTCAATAAATTTACCAGTCAAGTACTAAATTAATTTAATTGGGTTAACATCCAAATAATTCGGTTAATTATTTTGCGGATGTTACATTCTCCCCAACTTAAAAGAATTTTGTCCTCAAAATTTCGTCAAGTCTTTCATCCGACTAACTGAGGATCGATATCCTCAGAAAGGTCTTAAATTGCTGGAGCACAATCTTGAATTAACGAAATGAGGGTAGGAACTCTTCCCAAGTATGATCCACTACTACCTTGATACGAACTCTCTGGTCACGCATCTACACGAGAAACTCATCATTCGCCTACATCGGCTCGGCACCGCGTTTGAAAACACTTCCGAAGCTTCATTCCAATTATCCTCGGTTACTCCCCAACTTTGATTAATCTAAATCAAAGGGTGTAATATAAGACACTTGATAGACATACAGGTTGAAATGAGATCCACAAACCGGTACTCCTCGATAGAGGTAAAAACAAACACGATTTCCTCGAAGGGTGTAAACACGTTCTCGACAAATCTTCTAAAATCCATAACAGTTCTCATACACATTGACAAATGTGATGGAAAGTCATTTGTGAAACTTCTTGACTCGCCCCCAAGATTTCGAGATAATACTTTTCAAAAGAAGATGAAATGCAGATTTACCAGAAACGTTTATCTTAAACGTAGAAATAAACCGTGGGGACAACAAATAAATTCGAAAGTAATGAAAATCACCTCTGTTGTTGTCAAAACAACTATCAGAACAGAACTCAGAGCTCTTTTTCCCCTATTGCAACTTCATCACGAGGTTTTTACCCACGACGCACCCCATTCCTTTCCAAATTAGTCAATAGCGTTGAGAGCTTCCCCTCAACCTAAGTACACCTCCTATGATTTTCTTCCCCAATCAGATTTTATTAGCCTCTTGATTCGTTCCCAAAATTAACTTTAGCATGCGAGTTTTCACAAAATGATTTTTCGAAACTACCATACCGCACACCAAGCTTTATTTCGGAAATTTCAAACTCTTGCAAGCAGATCCCTCAATTAATTCTTTGATGGCTATTCGCAATATGAAAAACAGTCAACAGTCACCTCATTTTCATATTCGTATTCACGTTTGACTTGTCAAACGGAATCACATCATACTAACTCATTGTTAACCTTCACAAAGGAGAGGTTAACAAACTAATACCTCGCCACTAATACATCTGCTTTACATCTCTGTACATCTTGGTGGATCCAAGGTGTACAGAATATAAACTCCGGTGTGCTTCCTCTAACACTTGCCTTCTATTGTTCTCATCATCGGGCGCACAGATTCTACCGTTAAAACAACTGATTCCATCACTATCCATGGAAAAATCTGGAAATACCTTTTGTGATTGTAGCTTCACATCAATTTCCTGTGCTAAGCGTATAGAATCCCTTAGGGAACTAGAGATCCTCATATGGCTACACACCAACTGGTTCCTCCTTGATCTTGAATTCAGATTTAAGTCTCTGAAAGACTCCGATAATTCCATCTCATGCTTCAATAAACTCGGCCATGTGGATGGACTTCCTACTCAGTGCATCAGTTACGACACTGGCCTCTCTTAAATGCTACATCAACACTTAATTTATAATCCTCCAGAAACTCAACACACTTCTCTGCCTGTTATTCAGTTCTTTCTGATCAAACAGATACCTTAAACTATTGTGATCACTAAAGACATCGAAACGACACCCATACAGGTAACGTCTCCAAATCCTCAGTGCATACACAATAGCTGCCAACTCATAATCGTGAGTCGGATAACTCTTCTCATAAGACTTTAATTGTCTGGACGCATAAGCTACCTCTTGTTGATTCTGCACAAGAACACCTCCTAAACCCTTCCCTGAAGCATTGCTGTATATTTGGAATTCCAAAGGCGGATCCGGAAGAATCAAGGATCGGAGCAGAGGTTAACCTAACTTTCAGCTCTTGAAAACACTCCTCTCAATCGGCATCCCATGTAAACGTACCCGGTCGAATGAACTTCTTTGATATCAATTCTTTAAGTTGGGATTTCAATTCCTTTAATTCTAAGGGAGACATTCGACAAGGAACTATAGAGATTGACCCGACACTCGGAATCCATGCTATTGAGAATTCTACCTCTCACTATGGAAGTACGGAAGAAACTTCATCCTTTATAACATACAGAAATTCATTCACCAGTTGAATAGACGACAACCCTAAATACGGAAAGACGTTCATACTTCTCTTAGGCAAACAAATAGATTCTACCACAAAAATTCTATCTTGTATGACAAGTAGATAATTTTTGACATTATGCTTGAGCTATAAAACAATGGGTTGCACTCGAATCATATAATATACTGACAGAGTTATCGAAAAGAGATCTCATACCCCTCAGTAGATTGTCCTTAGGTGTGATTGTCTGAGCATTCAAAGTGTTGATTCGTCCTTGCCTAAGAGCATTTGGTGTTCCTTGTAAACTCTTCTTTGTTGGGCACTCATTTGCATAGTGGCCCTCTTCATTACAATGATAGCACCGGTTTGGCTTTTGCCAACAATCGCCTTGATGACGTTTTCCACAGTTGCCACACCTACGGACCTTTGAAGAATCAAACGATTGCACCTGCTTCCCCTTATAATCATCTTCCGTGAATTGTCTGCTTGGAGTAGAAGATTCAGCAACTTTCTTTTTACCCTTCCAATAATCTTTTCTTTCAGCATACATTTTCCTCAGATCCTCCTCAGCCACATAGGCTTGTTGCACTAAGGCAGGATAATTAACCAGAGTGTAAGAACTGAGTCCTTGACTTACATCAGCTCGGAGACCTTCTTTGAACATTTGCATCTTCCACATATCATTTGGGGCATACCTCCCCAACTCATAGAACTGAGAGTCTTTCAAATTTCGCAGCATATTCCCCAACTGACAAATCACCTTGTTTGAGATTCACAAACTCTGCTTGCTTGCTTAGTTTCTTCACTGAAGGGAAATATTGCTTCAGAAACAATTCCTTGAAGTTGTCCCAAGTGAGGGGAGTTCCTTGGAGTTCCATCATTTGCCTTGCATTACACCACCAGGTGTCGGCATCTTCATTGAGCACATTGGCCGCACATAATACCTTCTCTTCTTCTCCACATTGGAGGGTGTGAAAGATCTTCTCCATTGAGTCTATCCAATAATAGGCAGTCATTGGATCCGGTCCACCCTTGTAAGTCGGGGGCTTCATCTTTTGAAATCGGAAATATGTCCGGTTGGGATCTTCTTGATGAGGTTGGAAATTGGGCTGTTGCAGACCCATTTGGCCATGCTGCATTTGCAACATATCCTGCATCATCTTCTGCTGATTCTCAATGACATTCTGCATCCATTCGAATTGTGGATCAACAGGAGGAGGGACGCCTCTACTTCTTCTGGCCATGATTCTGCGAAATATGCACAAAGTATTAAGTTGATCAAGCACAATGTCTAATAGCATACTAAGAAAATCACGACTGGAGAAAGCAAAGACCCTAAAAGCTAAGTCCGACTAGGTCGAACCGCTCTGATACCAACTGTAACACCCCGGTATTTTTATCGAGTAAAAATACCCAAGTGTACCATTCCTAAAACATCAGAGATATTTTTCCTGTCTAAATACTGAACACCACAATAAACTTTTCACTGAATAACAACAGAACAGTCTTAAACATAAATAAGACCATAAACCATCAGTGAAATACAGTGTTCAATATCGCACAAGAAAGCGGAAATAAAATGATATTACACTAAAGTCATATTGTTGCGGTACATAGACAACAAAAGGAAATGTAAACTTAAGCCTAATGCTAAGTTATCTGCAACCAGTCCGAGCTCAACCTACTCGTGCCTCTGTGGTCCTTTCCTTCCCTGTTTCTCTGTAAAACAACAACATTTAAACAGTGAGATACAATCTCAGTGAGTTCTACCGAGACCCCTAACTACGCTCTCGGTTCATTTATGAATTCTCATACATTCGTAGTTTACTTTATAAATTACATTCTTTTAGTTTAGCACGACACCGACCCCAGCTTTGGTAATCCCGGTGACTCGTACTAGTCAACATAGTATGATACCAGCCCCAGCTTTGGTAATCCCGGTAACCATACTATTGATATCTTTAGAATGACACCGACCCCAGCTTTGGTAATCCCAGTGACCATTCTTTCTAACTTTAACACGGTACCGGCCCCAGCTTTGGTAATCCCGGTAACCCGCTTCATAACTTTATTACAGCACCGACCCCAGCTTTGGTAATCCCGGTGAACTGTTTTATAACTGTGACATAACACCGACCCCAGCTTTGGTAATCCCGGTGAACCCCCTTACCAATAGTACTTTCCCTAATGGCATACGGGCCTAGGGTAAGGGATCATGACTTCCCCGCCTAGTATGTCAACCCCATGGGTCGTCACCCAAACTCGATCTAGTATATATATATATATATATATATATATATATATATATATATATATATATATATATATATATATATATATATATCCACCCACATTTGGGCTAACTCCTATATTCGATGTAATTTATATATCGTGAATCATAGACCGTTTTAGATGATTTAAATAATAATCATCCCGTGTCAGTTATACCATACCACGTAGGACTCATAGTCCGTTTTATTATTAATAAAACATATCCGCACACGTGTACTATTGTTCGGCTTTTCGAAACAATTTCAACTTCAAAAACAGTTCATTTTACCTTAAAAATAGACTATTCAGTTAGGCCTCTGAATAAGCTTTCCAACGCATCTGAGAACACCTCAATCGGGTTCCCGGATCAAAAGATATCGCGCAAACAAAATCAGTGAAAAACTGTTGAAAATCTGCAAAGCGTCGCGACGCGAACTGCTTCCGTCGCGACGCGAAAAGTGACAGAAACTTTTTGCGTGACAAAACTGGGCCAGGTCGCGACGCGAAGGGGACGGGTCGCGACGCGGCCATCTGCAGAAAAGTGTAGGTTTTCCCTTTTCTTGCGAAATTCGCTATTCCGCTCAATTCCGATTCTTGTTCCGATTGAAAACAGTTTTGACAACTATAAGAACAGTCTCAATCAAAGTCACACAATCAATCAAATCAATCAAAAACTCATTTTGAACGAATTGTATCAAAACGCGACATATTTTCCAATTAACGGTTTTTAAGTCAAAATCTTTCGAAATCAAATCACCAAAAATTCCATTTCAACACGACACAACTCGAGACTCGCTCTGATCGATTCCTAACCCGAAACAGACAATATCAAGTAATATTCCAGACCAGCGAAAGCGATAAAACAATCAATCAATTAATTCGAAAACAAAAATCCTAAACGTGAGTAGAACTCACCCTTGAAGCGTGAGTCACGAGCGAGCCGAAATCACCGAGTAACCACACGAACGCTCCCCGCTCCGACGACACCCAATCCGCTTCCAAAGCTCTCCACTCGATCATGAAACCTCTTTTTGACCGAAATACCGAATTCCTCGAAATCTTCAACCTCTAACCTCCATGACACTATTCATCATCTTCAACCTCAACCCACTATTCACACATAAACCCCAAATTTGGATTCTCAAACCCTAACTCTTCCAACCTTCCAATCGAACTTCAATCCGCTTTCCACCTTCATCGGGTTGCCTTCTAATCATCCCTAAACCATCACAATCATCCACAAACCGAAATTCTTCCCCAAAACCTTCAATATTCGAAAATGGTGGATTGGAGTAGAGTGAGTTGATGATGATGATCTTGGTACCAAATCGAAGAGGAAGTAAGGCTGAACATTTTTCGTGTTGGAAGGAAGTCGTTTCGGTGAAGTCTTCTCTCTCCCTCTTCTCTTCTCCCTCACGCCAATCTCTCTCCTTTTCTCTCCTTTTCTCTCTTTTTCTCCTCTGCTTCTTTTTCTCTCTCTTGCGTTTTCTTTCTTTTCTTTCTTTCAATTCTTTTCTTTTCTTTCTCTTTTACACACACACACACGGTTACACATATATATTTATTAATATATACGCGGTAACGTGGTCCAATTACCATATTGATCTAGATCTCTTATTTCGATTCCAAAACTTCCTTGATCAGTATTATCCGGTTAACGATCCGATGACAACCAATAATTAATTTTAGCACTCAATAAATTTACCAGTCAAGTACTAAATTAATTTAATTGGGTTAACATCCAAATAATTCGGTTAATTATTTTGCGGATGTTACATGGAGGAAGAAACTAAGTCCAGCAGGTCGCCTATCATTTTAGGCAGGCCTTTCTTGAGGACTGCAACAACTAAAATTGATGTACATGCAGGGACTCTTTCCATGGAATTTGGTGATACCACTGAAAAATTTAGCATCTTTAATGCTAAGAAACACCCCATGGAAGAGCATTCCCTTTGCAAAATTGAATTGCTTGATGGTTTGGTTGTTACTTTACAGGTTGACACACTTCCTATAGCTGATGTTGTGGATGTAGCTGCTGCTGCCATTGAGCAGCCATTTGTTTTAGAGCTTGAACCACCCGATAGAAAATTTAAGGCTAAAGTGCTCCCGGGGTCCCTTATCTTTATTTAAAGTAACGAATTAGTCCTTTATGTTTTTTTTGTCCCAAATAAGTCATTTATCTTTCAAATTTTTGACACATAAATCCTTTTCCGTCAACCTCCATCCAACTTTGTTAACCGTGCTTATGTGACGTGCTGACTCATTATTTGATTTGGTGGCATGTCATTTTTATTTTTGTTTAGCTTTTATTTTTATTAAATTAAATTATATGCCACCTAAGCAAAAATAAAAATGACATGCCACCTAATCAAATAATGAGTCAGCACGCCACATAAGCACTGTTAACAAAGTTGGATGGAGGTTGATGGAAAAGGATTTATGTGTCAAAAATTTGAAAGATAAAGGACTTATTTGGGACAAAAATAACATAAAGGACTAATTCGTTACTTTAAATAAAGATAAGGGACCCCGGGAGCACTTTAGCCAAAATTTAATTATGCATATTCACAGGGGAGTGGGAAGCTTCATGAAACTAATATAGCAGGGTTTAAATCTGAACAAAAAGAGAAGCCGCCAATCTTAAGGAAACACAGGAACAACATTGGTCTAACCTTGGCGGGCATTCCTGCCAAGAAAGTGTGGAAAGCTAAGCATGATAAGTTGATTTCCAGAAAGGAGTTCTCCATTGGGCATAGAGTTTTATGGTTCAGACCCCGCTTGAAAATTATGGTTGGAAAACATCGATCCAAGTGGATTGGTCATTTTGTTATTACTAACATTTTTCCTCATGGTGTAGTGGAAATAAAAAGTGAGGCGACAAACAAAGTTTTTAAAGTCGATGGAAAGCGCCTCAAGTTATTCCATGAGAGTTCCGCAACTGAAGATGCAGCCATAAGAGAACTCTCATTGGAACATCCCACCTACACTGAAGCTTGACCAGGGAGTCCCTCCTCCTTACTCTTATTTCATGCTTGTTGTTTTCATTGAGGACAATGTCTGATTTAAGTGCGGGGGTGTCTTTTAGTAGCTTAGTAGTTTGTCATTTTTTTCAGTTTTCCTTCAAAGAAAAAAAAACAAAAAATTGTTATTTTAGCATGTTTTTCCATGAGTTGGTTTGTACAAGTTGTGAGTGATTTTACTATTCTAGGACCATAGGTGTTTTGACATGACTTGATTGATTTCTTGTTGCTCTTGGTATAATAAGTTGGATGTGAGCACTAGATTTTGCATCATCTGTGATTGTCAGTGTCCCTGGTGAGAATTAAGCCTTTTATTGGATGGACTACATTTTGTCATTCTCTCCTTTCTTGTGTGTGACTCACTCATATTTGTTAGTTACTCTAGAACTTGACTTGATTCTTGTTGAAACACTTGTTCACGTGCATGTTTGAAATGATCTAGGCAATTCTGTTTTTTTAGCCACTAGCCAAATAAGCCTACCCTAAATTTATCCCTTTGTGTAAGCCTCTTTGAGCATTTTTATCTCATTCTTTGTTTTATAGTTCATCACAAGCCCAAAAGTGAAAACCAATGTTATTACCCAATCTTAGAGGGTGAAGGAGCTTTGAATTGAGAATTGTTAAATCCATAAGTGTGGGGGTGTTCAAATTGTGCAATTGTGGTTCTCACTTGGGTTAGTTCTTGGGTTCTCAATGAAAAGTTTGACAAGTTTATTTGTATAGAAAAATATTCCCCAAAAAGAAAAAAAAGAAAAAAAAATTAAAAGAAAAGAAAAAGAAAAAAAGTGTGCATTTCTTTTAGTTTTTGTTTCAAGAAGAATGAAAGTATGTAGAGAGAGTTATGTGGAGAAGTATATCAAAATAGAGAAATTCATCATACCTTGTTGAAGTTGGACCCTCTCATGCTCACTTAACAATTGATTTTCATTGTTTCTTTATCCTCTTTGATTCTTTTTAGTCTAGTTCCCCCTTAGAATTATCCCACCTTGACCTTGGCCCCATTACAACCCTTATAAAGACCTTTTGATCTTATGTGCATGTGTTCTCAAGTGTGGATGTTAGAAGCTTGTCAAGCATATGGCAGTGCTAACTTTCATTGATGTGCTTATTATATATATGAGAGTAAACACAAGCCTAGACACTTGAGTGATTGAGAGCATTACTTATACATATCCTGTGAGGACTCATCACTTATGATTCACTCTCTAGTGCTCTATCCTCTTGTTTTCCTTGATTGTAATTAATTGGAATCTTTGATTGTCATTCTCCTTGAAGCCTAAGAAAAGTATTTCTCTTATGACTTTGCATTCTTTGGGTTCATTGGAAACTCATGCATTGTTTTCGTGTCTTGTTTTGTGTGTTTTGCCCATAGCTTTGCACTTGGCATTTTTTATTGTGTTCTGTGTCTAATATTTAAGTATTAGCGCGTTTCTAGATATTGGGTTATTATTTGAGCAATATAGTAATTTCTAGATTAATTCTTGTTTTTATTGCATATTGACCCATATCTACTCTGCAGGTCATAACTTTGTCTGTGGTTATCTGATTGAGGCATGCGAGCATGCGTTGGAAATCTAAGGAACAGAGCTACAATTCTTCTGTTGAGCTCGAAACCCAGTTCTGAAGTCTTGAAGGTGAAAACTGCGAATTACCGGAGCAGTATTGTGTAAAACGGGTTTTAGGCCGAATATTAATTTGTTAAAGGGCTTTTATCCAATAGCCCATTTGGGGATTAGATATTTCGTTTTAGTATAGATTTGTCTGGTCAGTAGCCGTTTTGACGGATCTTACACATTATCATTCACTTTACAAAAATTTTGTGCTCTAGCCTCCATGAAAGCCTAAACTCCTAAGTTGATTCATCGGTGAAAGGCTGTCGTCTACGATTTTGAGGTTCGGTGTCTAATGTTAATTCGTTTATTTCGTTTTTAGTTTTCAGTTCTTTCTTCTCTATCAATTCCACATTTGAATTCTTTGTTTGCAAATTTTCGTCTTTGTGTGATGCTTAATTACCCAGATTCCGCTTATTTGTAATACGCGAATCGTTTATCTATGACGCTTGTTTATATGTGAATCTGTTTTTCGCAACTCTTAACTATTCGGGTTATTTAATCGCTTGTTTTATTTAATTCGAGTAGGAATTGATAGAGAATTGATTGAATTCAGTTATGATATTGATTGTGTTTAGTGGCGCTTGTCCACCATCATGATTGATTGAACACGTTGTTTTGACGCTTGCTTTAAAACGGTGTGAATTTTGCTTTAAAACGGTGTGAATTCGTATAAACTAATTCACGCTTGCTTGATTAGTTTTTTTTCAATCAAGAATTGAAACCTTGAACGAGTCTTGCACGAATATTCTTGGAACCAATGATAAATCCGAGACGCGCACCCGGAAACCGGTGAATCGATTGTCACTTTAAGATTGTTAAACACCTCAAATAAAAATCGTTCTTCAAAAACCCCCTTTTTTGTATTGTTAATTTCGTTCTTGATTTTGGTAATTTCAGGAGTTAGAGGTCCTCGTGAGACGACCAATGTCTCTTACCTTGATACTATATTTACCCTTTAAATTATTTTGATACGCGTACGACCGCTGATCACACGTGTATCCTACTAGTTCAAATATAAAACTAGAACATAAAATGGTCTCTAATAAAACAATATCCACCTAAGACCCTAGAAGAGGATTTAGGTATCCAGAGTCGTAAAGAACAATAAAATAGAAATTAGAGTCATGAAATACAGAGATAAAAATAACCCGAAAATTAGAGAAATTTTTATTCTGAGTCTTCAATCTCATTTTTCCGCTTCAAAGCTCTCTCACAATGTCAAGAAGAGTGCCCAAATTCTTCACTCTCTCACTGCCGTCTTTGATATTTGTTGTGCGGCTCTCTTCAATTGATGCCTTTTCCCTTTTATATTAACCATGTGCCCAAGCGCTGGATTATATGCATCCAATTGGGTTATGTGCATCCAATTTTCCCAAGCGCTGGATTCTTCCTCCTTTCAAATAACTTTGGACTTCTTTTTGCCGACCACTGAATGCATGGGCCGGATCCACTTCCTTTAAAACCAGCGCTCTTTTATTCCAAGGTTTTTTTTTGGACCCCCACTCTTTCAAATTATACCCCCACCAAAAATTTTATTCCGAAAATACCCTTGTTGAAATTTACAGAGACGGAAGTACATACCAGACATGTACATTCGTCTTGAAGAAAATTTCAAAACGGATTTACTGAAATAGACATAATTCCGTTTAACTTAAAAATTGGCTAACGGATTTACGTAAGAAATTCTACTTCCGTTACAAAAATATCATAACGGAAGTAGCTAGCAGTAAGGTACATCCGTTCGTAAATTACGCAACGGATGTATGTCCCTTATAGGTAAATCCGTTATTATTTAATTTTAACGGACACGATTCCACTGCTAGATTTGATCAACGGCCCACTGTTGTTCGTCTTGATAACTGTGCCCCAATGGATATATTTTCAACTGTCTAGATCGCACCGACAATATCAACGGTGGATAATCAGTGACGATTCCTATAAATACCCACACTCACCCTCATTCTTTTCACACCAACATTTCACTCCAAAATGGAAATTTGTTCAACTCAGTATTCAAGTGAGAACAGGTTTACCGCTATTCACCATGGCGGCCAAATCACCATGACAGAAGAGGGTGTCTACTTCTCAAGTCCAAACCCTATTTTATGCAGGATCCGAGAGAGCATCAGCTACACCGGTTTGAAGGATAAAGTGGAGCTCAAAGTTCAAGTGGTTGGTGATGACCGTGAGGTCACTAGTATCACTTATCGCAAACCGGAGCGCAGAGACAATGGCCGCATTTACTTCTCGTCCATGAGGATTAGGACGGATGACGACGTACAAAGCATGTTGAACATCCATGACATGCTTCAGCAGCGTAGGCCGTTGGAGCTGTACGTGAAGCATCAACGGAGCGCCCATGGGATTTTCGCTGTTTTTATCCAGTAGTTTAGAGCTGTATTTTGTTGTTGTTTGTGTTTTACCTTTTATGTTAGTTTGTATGTTTGCAACAATGAAAATAAAATTTTATTTTAAATAGTCTAATATAATAAACTAGTCTAAAACAGTACAATCCAAGTAGTAAAAACATCGTACACTACAACAACGAAAAAATTCAATCACGTCCCTCTACCAAATCAAACAACCTCGTGAGCCGTCTGTACGTCCGAGACTGAGGATGAATGTCTTCGAACGCAAGTGTCGACCGCAGGTGCTCGCTCACAATCATCAGTTTCTCCTCAGGTCCCCTCACACCTAGTGCTGCTGCTGGTGCTGGAAGGAGACGAGGAACTGATACCCTAACGTACCATGGCAAGTACTGCCGATGAAGCTCCCCCAGCTCTGTAGCAGGAGCAGTAGTGCTCAAAACCTCTTGAGCACTGTCCCTCCACCTGGTGATATGCATCATGATCTCAGTATACGGTGGCCGACTGTGAAGCGGGTCACGAGGGATCACCTGAATGTATCCAAATTGCCGGGGGCACCTATCCGGCATGTAGGGAACAGTGATGTCCTCCCAAATCAAGAAACCTCTATATAATGACATCTGATCAATGGGTATCTCATGCCGGTGGCCCTCAAATGGTCTCTAGATGACATCCTGAGGAGTCAAAGCATCAATCCTCCTCCTATACTCCTCCAGCTTGACTGCATCCATCTTCCTCCTCCTCCAAAACCCACACCTAGGCCCGGATGTGGTCCCAGTCTCCCCCCGCACAACTATCTGAGGAAAGTACTCAAAGATCCAAGACTGAAATGCACAAATAAACAATATCGTTAAAAATAAAGTATTTAACATTAACTCGTTAAAATTAAAAAAAAATTGACTTACCATGAACAGCGTGGCATACCCCCTTAACTGAGTGGTACCCTCTAGGCATGAAAAGCTCAGTTGGTCGTACAAGAAAGCTAAACCTGCTGGTCCCCATGCCCATCCGCCAGCTGTGGTGATGTCCTCCAGTAAGAGCAACCACTTTGCCTTAACTCTGGTGCCAGTCTTGCTGCAAAAAATGCTCATCCCCAAAATAAGCAAGATGAATGCCCTGACAGCACAAGTTTGGTCCATGCCTATATGACGGCTAAGTATCTCCAGTAGCCAGTCAAACCGGAAATATGACCCCCTACTGGCGATGCACTCCTCTGTCACCTCAGCAAGAGTAACCCCAAGCAACCTCACAGCCAGCTGGATGGCATCATCAATGGTAACTGACTAAGCAGGAGACCGGAAATATCTGCCAGTCAATGGTAGATGTAGCAGACATGACACATCATCCAAAGTGATCGTCATTTCACCAAATGGTGGGTGAAATGACGATGTCTCTGGGTGCCATCTCTCCACAAAAGCAGATAGCAGCTCATGATCCACTGTCGTGTAAGCTGAACTGATGATGGGGGCTAATCCTGACTGCCGAATATACTCCCAAAACCCCTGATTTTGTGAATAAGGGACCAACCTCTAACCGATTTTGTTGCCATGTGCAGATACTTTCAACTTACGCACAAATGTCTGAATTAAAAATAAATAAATTTACTTATATTATTAATCTATAAATTTATATAACAACACTATGTAAATAAATATATTAAATTATATTTACCTGGTCTCCAAGTATCTTAGACGCTACATGAGCATCAAATCTAGTGAGAAGAGAACCATCCATAGGTCCTATGTCAGCATGCTCTTGCTCCTCATGCGCCTCGTACTGGTGCTGGTAATCATCCTGGTGCTGCTACTGATAATGATGGTACTCCTCATCCTCCACAGCTCCTGGTACTGCTACTGATGCTCCTACTCCTCATCCATCTGATACTGCTCCTGCATCTGCTCCTCCTCCTCATCCTCCACAGCCTGCCCCTAGGCGCGCCTACACCGGTGAGACGCATGTCCCGCATTCCTGATGCGGGTGCATGTACTAGGACCAGGAGTATCTACCGGGTCACTACCACCTCGCAAACTCGGTCGTGAAGAACCCTCCCCACGCAAAATCAACCCTGGTGAATCACGGGGGATCCGACCCTATGAAAAGGCACTGCAAAAAAAACAAACAAAATTCAAAAACGGATGTATGTACATCCGTTGAGAAGAAACGGATGTAAACGGAAGTACTTACTTCCGTTGGCTTCAAACGGATGTATGTAAATTCGTTTCGTCAAAAACGGAAGTATGCAGTTCTGTTTGCTGGAAAACGAATGTAGGTAGATCCGTTGGAAGGAAAACAGAGGTATGTAGATCCGTTTTACGCAAAAATGACAGACTCTCTCTCTGTAAAACGGATGTAAGTGAAAAATGATAAGGTAATTATAATTTTGTAAATTGGTCAAGGGTATAAGCGTCTTTTCACAGGGTGCGTGGGGGTATAGATTGATGGAGTGGGGGTTTAAAAAAAACCTTATTCCAATTGGCCATGAGCCAATTCATATCATGGGCTGCTTCCATTTGGCAAATCCATATATATAAATATGATGAATTAAGTTAAACATTTATTCTTTTAATCTTTTTTTCATCCCTGCAAAATATAGAGCAAATTGAATTAGTAATTTATATAATTGATAATAATTGCTCTAAAAAATATCTGAAACTATCTCTAGAAATACACTAAATTGGAGTTTATCATTTTGCTATCAATCCTTGTAAAAAATTTGTTTAAGTTGTTTGGTCTTGTAATATTTTTTAAAAAAAAATTGGGGAATGGGGCAATTTTATTAACCAATGTGATGTTATTTTGGCACTAATGGTCATTTTACAACTGATTTGAACTCAACACATTAATGATACAAGGCTAAGTTCTTACCACTGAGCTAGCATTGGTCTTGTAATATTACTATTGTATTGAATTTGAATTCAAGATGCAAAGATTGATGATAGGAATGCAATGGTGTAGTTGTACAAGGGATAGAAATTGAAAAATGCTTAGTCCTTCAAAAAGTATTACAAAGAGATTGAAAATTTAAATAGTAATCCAATGGTGTGATTTGAAAACACTTACGCTTAATTATAGTTTTGCCCCCCTATTTTCACCAACTCACGAATTTAGTTCCACAAGAATTTTTTTTACAAATTTAGTCTCCCTATTTTCACTAACTCACGATTTTAGTCCCCCAAGAATTTTTTTCACGAATTTAGTCCTCCTATTTTCCCAATTTATAAAATCAAAGTCCCTTCTAATATGGTCAAAATTGGCGCTGAGTTGACAGTCACTTATCCTACGTGGCTGACACACTGGCTTGCCTTTTTGGAATTTAAACATAAAAATTATTATTATTATTATTATTACAAAAATTGTCAGTCCCTTCTAATATTTTTTTTAATTATTATTATTATTATTATTAATACACAAATTCCAATTGGTTTACTTTTGAAGGAGCGATGCTGGGTTTGCTGGATTTGGGATTAGGGTTCGCGAAGGGAGAGGAAGTATCGAATGAAGAAGAAGATGGAATTTTTATTTATTAAATATAATTAAAAAAAATTGTAATAATAATAATAATAATTTTTATGTTTAAATTCCAACAAAGGCAAGTTGGGGTGTCAGCCACATAGGATAAGTGCCTAACAACTCAACGCCAATTTTGACCAAATTAGAGGGGGACTTTGATTTTACAAATTGGGAAAATAGGGGGACTAAATTCGTGAAAAAAATTCTTGGGGAACTAAAATCGTGAGTTGGTGAAAATAGGGGGACTAAATTCGTGGAAAAAATTCTTAGGGGACTAAAATCGTGAGTTGGTAAAAATAGAGGGACCAAAATTGTAATTAAGCCAGACACTTATTTGTGTCAACAACAATCACATTTATAACACTGTAAATATGGTTTATAAAGAAGTATTTCAAAAATCAAGTTAAAAATAAAAAATCCCATTTATTTGTTTTAGGGTTAAATATGTTTTTGTCCCTACAAAATTGGGACCTTCTAAGTTTAGTCCCTACCTTATGGAAATAGGTGTTTTGTTCCCACACTTATTTTTCCGTTTCTACTATTAGTCCCTGAAGTTAATTCCTACTGAGTGGGCAAACAGAATGTTGATGTGGCATCACATAGGTGGCATTTTAATTGATGTGGCACCATGTGGCTTTTGATGTTTTTTGTTTTATTAATTTTTTTGAACTCCTAAGTCATCTTCTCCACACACCATCCAAAACACCATCTATCTGTTGATAGATTAACAGCTAAATCCTGGAAATGTTTCCTCTTCTTCTTTCTTTCAAACACAGGAAATTCTTTTTCACTTTTTAACTCAATCCAGACACTTTTTCTCTTCTCAACGGAAACCCAACACACCACTGTGACAACCCATGCCGGTGACGATCATTCTATTGGTTTTTTAATAAAAACCTAAAATACCCTCTGGATTTGGTAACAGCTATATCATTCAAATCAGATAGCTGTCACCCCAGCAGTCTGTTCATAACAGTTATTCTGTTATGAAGTAGTTACAATCTGTTTTATTTGTTAAGTTAGTTACAAAACCATGTAACTAACTTTAAACTGACCCTTAGAGGGTTTCAAACTTGTATATATATACATTCTCAAGTCTATGTACATACAACAGTTCAACAATTTTACAATTTCAATAAATATTAACAAGTCTTTCGTTTATACCCTATGAGTTTCTGTTCTCTTCTTCTTCTGCATCTTTCTTTGTCCAGTTTTCTGAGTTCTTTGTGTTGCAGCTTCAACAAGCGGTTGAAGCAAATCCTCACAAACAAAGAGAAACACAAAACAGAATTAGTATTAGAGGTTTCAGTGACTGAAACAAACGCAGAAAAGAAAAACAGAGAGAGTAAAGGAAAGAAAGTACCTGTGTTCTCAAGGTGAGAACTGAAACTGTTGAACATCTTCAAGGCGTGAAGATTCAGAAGCCATAACAACAAAAATCAAGGTCAGAATCACTACAACAGCAACTGAACTTCAAACAATCAGAAAGTAAAGACTAAGGCGTGGTTTTTACCTGTTTGAAGATCTTTATAAGATCTTCGTAGATCTGCAACCAGGAACAAGTTTCAGAAAGTTAGGGCTTTGTGTTCGTAACAAAACCTTAAACCGAAACTGAAAAGAAGCAAAATACAGTGTTCTACCTTAGTTTGAGTAGATCCTTGTGCGTAGCATCAAGATCCATCAAGATCGCACCAGAAACAGCAAGAAAAAAGGAAAAGTCAGTGTTTGAAAATTAGGGTTTCAAACAGCAAGAAACTGAGAAGAGTTTTTCAGAAGAGGAAAGTGTTATACCTGATTTGTGCAACGAAGGGAAGCTTCGTTGTGATTTTTGGAGCGTTCCTCTTCATCAGAATCCAGCGAAATCAAGAACCCAGTGTGTGGTTCAGTGGAGAAGACGAAGAGTTTCAGAGAGGCTTCAAGGACAGCGAAGGAAGAATCTTGAAAAAAATGAACTAGGGTTTCTGAAACAGCCTTATATAGTGATCCGTCTCAGCAACCCGTTTACCCGTTTCCATATCCGCGCGTTTGAACAGTGGGAACCCATTGGGTTCCGCACGGGTCACACTGACCCGTTTACCTGATTTGTGCAACGAAGGGAAGCTTCGTTGTGATTTTTGGAGCGTTCCTCTTCATCAGAATCCAGTGAAATCAAGAACCCAGTGTGTGGTTCAGTGGAGAAGACGAAGAGTTTCAGAGAGGCTTCAAGAACAGCGAAGGAAGAATCTTGAAAAAAATGAACTAGGGTTTCTGAAACAGCCTTATATAGTGATCCGTCTCAGCAACCCGTTTACCCATTTCCATATCCGCGTGTTTGAACAGTGGGAACCCAATGGGTTCCGCACGGGTCACACTGACCCATCAGGCTACAGTAGTTAAAATTAGATTGGGCCACTTACTAGCTGCACTCCTCAGTTTTGATAATACAAGCTGAAATCAAAATAAGTGAGAAAAATCAACATGGTATCAATGAGCTGGTAACAATCCAGGGAAAACAGGAAAATTTCTATCTCTACATCTTCTTTAAGAGTTTCTTTTAAAGTTCTTTTAACTTGCACAATCTGATTGTGCAGTTTTGTGTGCTCTAACAAATTTTTTGTGTTTTAAAGTGTTTTCAGTTCTTAGAAGATGTCTAGGACTGGGACAGGTTTAAGCACACAAATCCCAAAGCTTGATGGGAAAAATTGGGATAGATGGAGCCTTCAAATGAAGGCCATTTTTGGCTGCGATGGTGTTCTCAGAATTGTTAGGAATGGTTTTGAACCATTGGGTGAAGAACCAACTATTGCTGAAACTAAGCTTTTCAATGAAAACGAACAAAAGGATTACAAGGCAATTTATCTCATACACCAGGGGTGTGATGAGACAAACTTTGATAGGATCAGAAACTATGGTCTTCTAAAGCTGCCTGGGATGCCTTAGAGAGGTATTACACTGGTGCAGCCCCTATCAAGGAAGAAAAGTTACAGGCCTTAAGAAGGCAATATGAGATGCTAACTATGAAGGAAGGGGAATGTATTTCTGATTTCTTTACAAGGTTAAAGAAAATCACTAATACTATGACAATGTATGGGGAAACTCTTACAGAAAAGGTGATCTGTAAGAAAGTCCTAAGGTCCTTAACTAAGAAGTTTGGCTAGGTAGTCAAAAGTATTGAAGATACAACTCTACCATATGACTTTAAAGTGGAAGAGCTCCAAGCAAAGCTTGAAGCAAAGGAACTAAGGATAAATCTGCTAGAAGGTGAAGAAGAAGAAGACCAAGCACTATTCACCAAAACTAAGGGTAAGAAAGGAGCCAAAGACAGCAGCCAATCAGGTAAGCCTAATTAGTCCAAAGGTAAGTCAGGTAAATCTAACTCTAAATCTGATGTCACTAAGAAAAGTAGCAATGTATCTAAAAAGAAAGACAAATCTAAAGTGCAATGCTACAGATGTGACAAATATGGGCATTATGCTACTGAATGCCCTACTAGGAAGGACTCTAAGTCCAAAGAAACTGAAACTGAAGCCAATATGGCTAAAGAAGATTTTGATTCAGAATCTGAACATGTAGGTTTCAGTATGATAATTGATAAGTTAGGTGAAACAGAATCTAGGGAGGATTTTGTTGTAACAAACCTAGACTTAGAGGTAAACAGTGACTGTGTTGTCCTGTCAGTCACTTCAAGTGATGGAAAGACCATTACTGAAATTTGGTATCTAGATTCAGGGTGTTCCAATCACATGACTGGAAACAAAGAGTGGTTGGTTGAGTTTGACCCTAGTAGAAAAACTACTATAAAATGTGCTAGCAATAAGGCTATAACAGTTGAAGGAATAGGAAACATAAAGTTTACAAAAGAAAATGGACAAGTAATTCTAATAAAAGATGTGTTCTATGTCCCTGGAATCAGCTGTAACCTTATTAGCCTAGGGCATAGAGAAAGGTTTTTCAGTGATAATGAAGGACTTAAAACTAAAATTGTATGATGTTAAAGACAAACTAGTTTTAACAACACCTTTAGCCACCAACAGAACTTTCAAAACCAGCATCAGTGTCACAGAGACAGACTGTCTAAGTGCCACAGTTAACCTTGAAAGTATGTTATGGCATAAAAGGTTTGGGCATTTGAACTTCAAAGGCCTAAGTGACCTAAGTACTAAAGGGTTAGTAGAGGGGTTACCTAAAATTGAAGTAACTAAAGAGACATGCACTACTTGCCTAGTGGGTAAGCAACCTAGAAAGAAATTCAATAAGGAAATGAAACACTGTTCTAAGGATATTTTCATGTTGTATATTCTGACCTATGTGGACCACTTGATATTCCCTCTATTAGAGGAAATAAATACTTTATGACTTTTGTAGATGAGTTTTCCAGAAAAATCTGGCTATATCTACTCAAGACTAAGGGAGAAGCCTATGGTATTTTTAAGGAGTTTAAGGCAATGGTGTCATACCCTAATTTTGTCCGCCTAGGGTCAAAACCCTAATTTTCCACAAAAATAGTAAACTGTGACGTGTGAAATCATTTTGTAGAGTGTAAGGAGCATTTTGCATGCATTTTTAAGGTTTTAAAGTCATCCTAGGGTTTTTAGAATCATTTTTAGAGTGGAAATGCATTTTTTGGGCAAGAAACAAGTTTTTAGGTCAAAGGGTATTTTGGTCATTTTACAAAATAGGATAATTTCTCATCAAAAAAATCATTGTGCAAGTTTAGAGAAATTTATTTGAGGCAAAACGTTTTTGGTCATGTGTATGTATGTGCATGCATGCATTGTGCACCCAAAAATTCAAATTCAAAAAAGGCATCAAAAAGGAATATTCTACAAAAGTTTCAAGATGAGATTTTTATGATGTTTTTGGTCATGGTGATCTCATAAAATGGCATATTCCTAAGATTCCTAGTATGTGACCTAAATTGGGTGTATTTGTGTACAATTATCCTAAAAAAGAATAATCAAAAATGAAGAGATAATGGAATGGTTATGTGATAGTACAATTGTACAATTGACAACTTGCAAATTTCCTCCCCATTTTTGTCAATTTCGAATTCCCTCTCCTCTCCACTACTCTCTCATTTTGTGCTTTCTCAATATCCCCAATCCATGTGAACTTCAATCCTAGCCTTTGATTCAAAATTAAAATCAAATCCTAGAGCACTTGCTAATGCATAAAGACCTAAATGCCCTTAACCCTAAACACACTCTATATATACCTTGTTAAGCCCATCTCTCATAACCTTTGGCCTCATTTTCACTCTCAAATTTCAGCACAACTTTCCTCTCCTCCAAATACACTCTTGGCCGAAGCCACCATCACCACTCCTCCTCCATATTTTTTTGATTTCCTTCCTCTTTTTCATCTCAAATTCATTTCCACTCCATACATCTCCATCCTCTCCTACTCTAGTTCATATTTGCATCATCAAAGGCTTGTGGCTTGAAGATTTGCGTGGGGTTCTTGTGGTGTTCTATTGAAGATCATTGTTGATTTGTGTTCTTGCTCTTCATTTCTTTCATAATCTAGCTTGGGTCCAAGGTATACTCTAAAAACCATTGCATTATCTTCAACATTTGTGCATCAAAACTCATGCTCTTCCTTTCCTTCATTTCGCATACTCTCATAAATATATATAAAATGTGATTTGTTGGTTGTTGTTGGTGAGAGGAGCCTTAAACACTATTGAACACTATTGACAAGCACTTAGGGAGGCTTGGGTGTTTAAGGTGCCTCTCACCCTTGAATAAATTGATTCATGTTGTTTTTGTGTTGATTTTGTATTTGTTGTGAAATAAAATTGTTGTTTCATGTGTTATTTAGTTCGCATATCATGTTAAAGTTGGTTTTAATTTGATTTTGTTGTTCCTCTTTGCTTGATGATGCTTAATCTTGTTGTGGATACTTGATTTTGGTGTTTTCATGCTTAGATCCTTTGTTTAAGTTTGCAAATCTCCTTTTCTTACTCATATATGTTTCGCAAAAATTAAAGAAATGAAGAATAAATGTTGATTTGAAGTTTTAGTGCTTGAATCATGTGATTAATTGTTCCTAAGTCTTGCTAGTATCTTGTGCTTGCTTGATTTTGTGAGTTTGATGAATAAATTTGTTGTTTAGCTATGTGTTGGTTTCGCAAATCATGAGAAATAATTAGGGTTTTGTTGTTTCTTGGCTATTTGGCTTGCAATTGTGCTTAAAAAATGTTTTCTCAAGTTGCTTTGATGGAATCTTGCTTGCAAGTAATTGTTATGTTGATGATTGGCAAGATGACTCTCACTTGTGCCTTGAGCACTATTCTCTAAGTGATGAGGATTGTTCAATACGATTCAATCCCTTTTGAATTGTAATCTTACTTGTTCTTGTGAATTTGGTTTGTCAATTGTTTTCAATATTGATGATGAGTAACATGACTCTCACTTGTGCCTTAAGCGCCATTTTTTAAGTGATGAGGATTACTTCAAGTGATTCAACTCTCTTTAAATTTTCAATGAACAAAATGTGAGTTTATGATTCCTTGCTTGCCAATTGTTTGTGATAGCTTGTGAATACTTTCTTTTGGTCACTTTGAGTCTTGCAAATGTGGTGCTTGTTTTAAGTCATTAATTTGTTTAAATGTTGATGATTGGTAAGAGGATTCAACATGTGCTTTCAAGCATAATTTTAAATGTTGAGGATTACTTTAAAATGATTCAACTCTTATATACATTTTGGTGTTGAACATTTGGTAAAATGACTAGACGCTTATGCACTTGTGCATTGTTAATAAGTGTCAAGGATTACCAAAAGGAATTTAACTCTTGTGTTTATATTGATTGATTCTTAAATTGATTCAATGAGCTACCCTTTTGTAATTGATCAATGTCTCATTTTTGTGTGACCATTCTTATTGCAACTTGTAACTAGTTTTGACAATTACATATTCATGCCTATGCTTGCCTCTTGGATTTGTAATGCTTGCATGAATTGGAATTGAATGATTTGTATATTGGTTATGGATTTGGAGTTGATTGAAGTGTTCTACTTGTTTTCCAAAATCTTTTTCCAAATCAAACTCTTTTCTAAACTAGTTTTCAAATCAAAATCAAATGCTTTTCCAATGAAAACCCTAAGGCATTTTCTTAAATAAATCATTAGTCATCACTCGAAGCCTTTGCTTGTTTGACTATTATGAAAGCTCCCACACCTTAACCAAACACAAACTAATTCAAATTTCAAAAAAAACATGAGCTATTAGTGATAATTATCACCGATGCTCGCCCTTTTTCAAAACAATTTCAAAAAAAGATAATAAAACGTTGTTACTTGTAATCGCTCGAAGCCTTTGCTTGGCTGGTTACCGGTTTCAACTCTTTTCTTTCAAGTTAGTAATGAACGCCACTCGAAGCCATTGCTTGTTTGGTATTCGTGAACACTTGAGTCTTATTTCAAAAGCTCCAAAAAAATTAAATAAGATAAAACACAAAAACATTTTCAAAAACCAAAAGACGAGAACTACGTAGCTTTGATCCCTCATCCCAGTGAGGGTACGTAGGAGCGGGTCACAACCCGTCAAGCACCCTTTTAAAAAATCTTTGTTTTGTTCCGCTTTTCAAAGGTACCAAAAATATTCTTCTTCCCCCTGTTTTCAATAAAACAATTTCTCAAATGAAATAAAAAGAAAAGGAAAGAAAAGAAAAGAAGTAGAACAAAAATCATTTCAAATCAACTTTTCCTAAACCACACATCAAGTTAATGGTTCCCTTTCAGTAGAAAGGAGGTGCGGGATGCTAATACCTTCCCCGCACCTAACCGACCCCCGAACCTATATCTGAGTTTTCAAAAGACCATTCGCTTTTCCAAAAAAGGTTTTTTCAATGTTTTCCTAAATAAATATTGGTGGCGGCTCTACTATTTTTCACGTTGTCAAACGAAAAGTCCAAACCGGATTTTTCGGGGTGCAACAAATGGCAAAAACTCAAAGTGGTAAGAAACTTAAGGTTTTGAGGACTGATGGTGGTGGTGAGTGTAGCGACCAAAAAATCCGGGTGAGGATCTCTCGCGTTGAATGAAGTCGCCATCAATGTTTAATTATTAGGGAAAACACTGAAAAATCCCTTTGAAAGAGAAAACGGTCTTGAAAACCAGAGATTCTGGGTTCGGTCCCCAGTGAAGTCGCCAGCTGTAGCGACCGAAAAATCCGGGTGAGGATCTCTCGCGTTGAATGAAGTCGCCATCAATGTTTAATTATCAGGGAAAACACTGAAAAATCCCTTTGAAAGAGAAAACGGTCATGAAAACCAGATTTTGGGTTCGGGAGTCGATTATGCGTGGGGAAGGTATTAGCACCCCACAGCATCCTTTCGAAAAAGGTTACCTGTAATTAAATGTGCCAAAACTATATTAACTTTGAAAATATTTATTTCCCTTTTATTATGAAAACGAATGAAAAGACTTAATAAAAATGTTTGTTTTTGTGCTTGACAGGAGTGTGCCCCCGCTCCTACGTATCTCCAGGTGCGATGGAGAAATCAAAGCTATGTAGTTCTTTATTTAGAAAATGTTTGTTGGTTTTAATTTTTGAATAGGTGGTTTAAGATCACCAAGCTGTACAGCTCAGGCGTCTTGAACCGGGACCGACAAGATGTCACATCTCAGCCAATCCCATATTTTTGGTATTTTTATGAGAAAAAGAAAGAGAGAAAATATTTTTTATGTGAACTAACATTTATTTTTGAAGAACGATGATAAAAATAATAATAATAATAATAATAATAGTAAAAATAATATTAAGAAAAAAAGGGATGGTAATAAATAAAAAAAAATAAAAAAATAAAGGGAAGGTGTATTTGAAAAGGGGTGGTGTGGAAAGCTGAGCCCAACTCGTTTTTTTTTATTCAGCAGCCCACGCATTCTGGGCCTTCAAGGGGGGCGCTGTAGTTATGAAACGGAGGGGGTGCAAACAGCGATCTGAAGCAAACCAAAAAAAGGAACAAAAAGAGTGGGCTATATATAAGGCTTAAACAAAAAAAAAACTAAACCTAATTCTCCTCCCTTCACTTAGGCGCCGCACAAGTTTCCTCTGAGGGAGAGAAAAATTTCAAAAAAAACTCAGAGAGAGAAAGGAGAGAAAGAAATTACAGTGAGAGAAGAATGAAACCAGGAGAGAGAGAGAGAGAGAGAGAGAGAGGTTCGAAGGACGTCGTTGGAGGGAGAGAACCGAGGGGAGAGAGAGGAGGGGTGTGGTGGTTGTAGGAGGCGACGGTGGGGAGGAAGAGAGGAGAGAGAGGGACGGCGGTGGTGAGTAGGGAGAGAGAGACGGTGGGGGGTGCGACAGTGGAGAGAGAGAGGAGGCGTGGTGGTTGTAGGAGGGAGGGGTGGCGACGGTGAGGAGGAAGAGAGGAGAGAGGGAGGGACGACGGTGGTGAGTAGGGAGAGAGAGAGACACGGTGAGAGAGAGACAGTGGGGGAGGTGTTTGGCCGTTTGAGAGGTTTTGGGGTGGATGGCCGTTAGTGGTGGTTTGGCCGTGAGGGTGATGGCCGTTTGGTGGACGCGGCGGCGTTTGGTGGAAGTACGGCGGTGGAGGGAAGGGGACATTTTGGTGGTATGGTGGTGGTTATGGGTTGCGAAGAGGAGGGTGGTGGTTCACGGTGAGAGGGCGGTGGTGGTCGGACGGTGGCCGTTTGGTGGCGGTAGTGGATGGTGTTCTCCCATTTTTTATCCTCCTCTCCTCTGTGTGTTGTTATGTTGTTGATAATTTTTCCTTTTCCTTTTTTTTGGTTACAGTCCCCTTACGGGTCCCCGCTCCCCTTTGCTTCTGTTCGTTTTCTTCCCTCCCCCCCGCCCCCCTCTTTGTGTGTTCGCTGGCTTCTCATATAGAGGTGTTAAATCTGTCTTTTTGTTAAAGCCAGTTGGAGGCTCCTCATATGTCTCTTTCACATTCCCTATTTTATGTTCCTGCTTGTCTTGATTTTTCACTGACTTCTGCATATATACTTGTTTGATGTTTGCAGGTTGGGATGAGGGTATAGGAAGGCAGAGGCGTGCTCTGCTGCCTATGTGCTCTGTATGGGCTATGAATAAAGCTGTATTTCCTTGGTAAAAAAAGAAAGATGTGGTAAACATGTAGAAAGCAACTTGGTTCTAATACTACAAATGCACTACATGGCATCCAATGCTACTTTGTTTTTTTCTTTTTTTATTTAATTCTGATTATGTTTGACACTAAAAATAGCACCACCATCAATAGCATTAACAGCATGATGCGCATGCTACTTCTTTGTTATTATTTTTTTCTTTTATCCTTACATGTAATCACATAATTGTAATGTATTATTGTAATAAAAACTAATCTTTTTATTTTGATTATACTTCATTATTATTTATTAAGAAAGATAAACTATCATTAACAATAACGATAACAATAAATATGCGTAAAACAATGCGAGATCGCTAGAAAAATAACGCATTCGTAGTTAAATATAACACGCGTCCACAACGAGAATAAAAATAGTGCAAGATCGTTAACTCTAAACGCGTGAACGCTAATAGAAAAAGTGTGCGATCACAGCGAAACATATTTTTGAGGTTTTTTGAAAACGAGAAAAAGTAACCGTTAAAATTGGGTGTTTACAAAAAAATATTGAATTAGTCAGACAAAATTAGGGTATAACAGTGAGTATACCTCAAAAGAGTTTGAGGAATACTGCACCACTCAAGGTATAATCCATGAAGTAACATCACCCTATACTCCTCAGCATAATGGTATTGCTGAAAGGAGAAATAGGACTATGCTTGACATGGCTAGGTGCATGATCAATTCAAAAGGGCTACCTAAATGGCTATGGGCAGAAGCTGTTCATACAGCTGTCTATATCCTAAATAGGTGTTCCACTAAAGGTTTAGAAGACAAAGTACCAGAACATGTCTGGTGTGGTGATAAGCCTAAGGTTTCTCACCTGAGGGTATTTGGCTCACTTGCATATAGTCATATACCTGATGGTAAGAGAAAAAAGTTAGAGGATAAGAGTAGGCCCTTAATCCTTGTTGGGTATCACCCTACAGGTGCTTATAGGCTGCTGGATCCTAAGAATGACAAAATTGAGATATCTAGGGATGTGGTTGTGCTTGAGGACAAGCAATGGGATTGGGACAAAGCTGAACTAGTGAGTTCAGTGGAATCTACAATCCTAGAGGAGGTCTTAAACACTGAACCTAATCATATAAATGACAGTTCTGATGAAGAAGGTCCTATCCTACCTAATGAGGGACAGAACTCTCATGGAGAGGAGGAGGACAATGCTGAAACAGATCCTGTACCTGCTGTGCAGACCATACCTAGGACACAAAGGCTAAGATAGCCTCCTAGGAGGCTTGCAGACTATGATATTGCCATAGATAGTGAAGTGAATGAGCATGGTGACCTCATCCACTTTGCTATGATGGCTGATACTGAACCAGTGGACTTTAAGGAGGCCTTAAAGGATGAACACTGGAAAAATGCTATGATAGAGGAGCTGGCCTCTATTGAAAAGAACAAGACCTGGACTATGACAGTTCTGCCTAAATGAAAGAAGGCAATAAGTGTCAAATGGGTTTTTAAACTCAAGCTGGACCCAAATGGCAAAATAGTTAAGCACAAAGCAAGGCTTGTTGCCCGAGGGTTCCAGCAAAGGCAGGGAATAGACTATGAGGAAGTATTCTCACCTGTGGCCAGGCATGAGACAATCAGGTTGGTCACTGCCTTGGCCTGCAACAACGGTTGGGACTTGCATCATTTAGATGTCAAGTCTGCATTTCTGAATGGACCCTTGGAAGAGACAGTGTTCATCTCACAACCTCCTGGTTTTGAGATGAAAGGAAAGGAAAACCTAGTGTGCCATTTGCATAAGGCACTTTATGGGCTGAAACAGGCTCCAAGAGCCTGGAATAAGCGTATTGACACATTCTTTGTGGTCAATGGCTTCACAAAATGCACCAATGAGTTTGGTGTTTATGTGAAGGGTACTATCGAATCTGATTTATTACTAATTTGCTTATATGTTGATGATCTTCTGGTGACAGGTAACAACTCTAAGGAAATCGGCAACTTCAAAGACACCATGAAGGCAGAAATTGAAATGACTGATTTGGGGAGGCTATCCTACTTCCTAGGATTGGAATTCCTAAAGGTTCTAGAAGGCATTATCCTGCACCAACGGAAATATGCCAAAGAGTTGCTGATCAGATTCAACATGGCAGAATGCAATTCTGCCCTTAACCCTGCTGAAGGTATTCTATGCAAAAAAGAAGGTGAAAAGGGAGATCATGTGGACCCTACTCACTATAGACAAATTATTGGCTCACTAAGATATTTATGCCATACAAGGCCAGATATTCTCTTTGCAACTGGAATGGTCAGCAGATTTATGAATGACCCTTTGCAGCCTCACCTAAATGCTGCAAAGAGGATTCTAAGATATATACAGGGGACTCTTAACTATGGAGTATTTTTCCCTAAAGGCAGAAACTCAGATGACACTACCTTAATTGTCTACTCAGACTCTGACTGGTGTGGAAACCAACTGGACAGAAGAAGCACCTTTGGGTACTTATTCAAAATTCTAGGGGCTCCTATCTGTTGGAGTTCAAAAGAGCAACAGATTGTGGCTCTAAGCTCCTGTGAGGCAGAGTATGTGGCTGCCTGCAGTGCTGCCACCCATGCAGCATGGTTAGAGGCTCTATGGATTGACAACAAGTCTGCACTTTGCCTTGCCAAGAATCCAGTGGGACATGGTAGGACAAAGCACATAGAAACAAGGTTTCGCTATCTTAGGGATCAAGTCTCTAAAGGAAATTTGAAGGTGGGTTACTGCTCCACTAAAGAGCAACTGGCTGACATATTCACCAAACCTCTAAAAGGTGAGGTGTTTACTAGGATGAGGAGGGAAATTGGTATGGTTGCCTTGAAGTCTTAATGAAAGCAACCATGCCTTAAAGCTATTCCTAAGGGCTTGTCTTAGGAGTCTGTTTTTAATTGCTAAACCAGGGGCATGTCCTGGAATTCCTAATTCCTCTTATCCTAGATTTTAAACCTAAGTGTTTTTTAGGTTTTGCATTAAGGGAGGATATTGGTTTTTTAATAAAAACCTAAAATACCCTCTGGATTTGGTAACAGCTATATCATTCAAATCAGATAGCTGTTACCCCAGCAGTCTGTTCATAACAGTTATTCTGTTATGAAGTAGTTACAATCTATTTTATTTGTTAGGTTAGTTACAAAACCATGTAACTAACTTTAAACTGACCCTTAGAGGGTGTCAAACTTGTATATATATACATTCTCAAGTCTATGTACATACAACAGTTCAACAATTTTACAATTTCAATAAAAATTTACAAGTCTTTCGTTTATACCCTGTGAGTTTCTGTTCTCTTCTTCTTCTGCATCTTTCTTTCTCCAGTTTTCTGAGTTCTTTGTGTTGCAGCTTCAACAAGCGGTTGAAGCAAATCCTCACAAACAAATAGAAACACAAAACAGAATTAGTATTAGAGGTTTCAGTGACTGAAACAAACGCAGAAAAGAAAAACAGAGAGAGTAAGGGAAAGAAAGTATCTGTGTTCTCAAGGTGAGAACTGAAACTGTTGAACATCTTCAAGGCGTGAAGATTCAGAAGCCATAACAACAAAAATCAAGGTCAGAATCACTACAACAACAACTGAACTTCAAACAATCAGAAAGTAAAGACTAAGGCGTAGTTTTTACCTGTTTGAAGATCATTATAAGCAGATCTTCGTAGATCTGCAACCAGGAACAAATTTCAGAAAGTTAGGGCTTTGTGTTCGTAACAAAACCTTAAACTGAAACTGAAAAGAAGCAAAATACAGTGTTCTACCTTAGTTTGAGTAGATCCTTGTGTGTAGCATCAAGATCCATCAAGATCGCACTAGAAACAACAAGAAACAAGGCAAAGTCAGTGTTGGAAAATTAGGGTTTCAAACAGGAAGAAACTGAGAAGAGTTTTTCAGAAGAGGAAAGTGTTATACCTGATTTGTGCAACGAAGGGAAGCTTCGTTGTGATTTTTGGAGCGTGCCTCTTCATCAGAATCCAGCGAAATCAAGAACCCATTGTGTGGTTTAGTGGAGAAAATGAAGAGTTTCAGAGAGGCTTCAAGAACAGCGAAGGAAGAATCTTGAAAAAAAATGAACTAGGGTTTCTGAAACAGCCTTATGTAGTTATCCGTCTCAGCAACCCGTTTACCCGTTTCCAGATCCGCGCGTTTGAACAGTGGGAACCCATTGGGTTCCGCATGGGTCACACTGACCCATCAGGCTACAGTAGTTAAAATTAGATTGGGCCAGTTACTAGCTGCACCCCTCAGTTTTGATAATACAACCTGAAATCAAAATAAGTGAGAAAAATCAACACATTCAAGATCCATAACGGCGTAATTTGGCCCTCCCTTGTCATCCGGAATCTATCATGGAACTTCTCCGGGGAGGAATCAAACTCCTCCCAAATCTAAAAAATCAAAATCCTCCTAAATAGAAAATCAAACCCAAACCAAGGGAAATTAGTACAAGACAAATTAGCAGAGAAATCAATTGTGTTGAAATCAATATGCCTAGCTTTCTTCTTCTTGGTTTTTTTTGCATATATGATTTTGAAGATTATAAATTTCAAGATAAGCTAAACCCCCAATTTCGATTGTTGTTTCAGTAGCTGCAAAGAGCAGGAAAAGGCTGTGCGGCCAGGAAGTGGCGGACCTGGCTTGTTACCAGGGGGTTCAGTTGAACCCCCTGAAAAAAAAATTGCACTTATCACCTTATATAAATAGTCTAAATCTCCTGAAATTTTGATTTTGAATCCCCTGAAAAATTTAAATTACACTAGTAGACCAAGTTTTGCACCCATTTGACACTGGCCTTAAAAAATTTGACACCCCTGACCCCGGGGTCCTGGGTCCGCCACTGCGGCCAGGTGTGGAGGACATGGCGGCGCACACTTACAGAGGAACAAAGTGCGACGAATATAAATTGGTGTGGGAGTTGTGCACTGATTTTTGGCTAATGGGTTTTAAGGTTTTTGTCATGAGAGATAGATGCAGGTGCTGGTTATGGAGAATGGTGGTGGAGTTGCAGGTGTGACTTCTTTTCTCCAATGTGTGGGAGTTGTGTGTGCAGTGATACTCTTTTGTTTCCATGTCAGATCCGTGGCTCTCTCTCTCTCTCTCTCTCTCTCTCTCTCTCTCTCTCTCTCTCTCTCTCTCTCTCTCTCTCTCTCTCTCTCTCTCTCTCTCATGTTGCAACTGTAAATCTATGAACAAATGGTGTGGAGAAGATGACTTAGGAGTTTAAAAAAAATTAATAAAACAAAAAAGCTACATGGAAAGCCATGTGTTGCCACATCAATTAAAATGCCACCTATGTGATGCCACATCAGCATTCTGTTTGCCCACTCAGCAGGAATTAACGTCAGAGACTAATAGTAAAAACAGAAAAATAAGTTAGGGACCAAAACACTTATTTCCATAAGGTAGAAATTAAACTTAGAAGGTCCCAATTTTGTAGGGACCAAAAACATATTTAACCCTTTGTTTTATTTTGTCACGGATGTAATGCTTATAAAATTTTTATAGTCTTTTTAAAATTTTAGAAAATAGTAGTTAGCAACCATTTTTCAATGTGCTTTAGTATTTGTGGTATAATTCAAAGAAAATGCCAGCTAGTCGACGTGAGCAATTTGCATTACAATAAGGCTTAAATATCATTTAACCCCCTGCAAATATCACCATAATCCATTTACCCCCTGCAAAAAAAAGTTTTAAAATGGACCTTGCAAATATTAAGTGTTTCTAGTTACCCCTGCTGTTAACTTTTCTAAAATTGCTGGGGTAAGACTTGAACTCGCAACCTCTAGGTCACACACAAAGCGAATTACCATTGAATCAATGCTTCACTTGTGATATTTTACCAGTTTTTATTTATTTATGTTGTTAAAAAAGATAGATTTTTAAAATCAACTGGATGTGCTCTTCGCATACCCTTCTTCTTCTTCTTCTTCTTCTTCTTCTTCTTCTTCTTCTTCTTCTTCTTCAAATCCATGAAAAACGCAGATCTCATCTTCTTCTTCTTCTTCGAATTCTTCTTTGATTTATTCAGATTTACGTTTTTTACAACTAAGAAACTTAATTCTTCAAGATCTGTTGTTAATGTTCAGATTTTCGTTTGTTAAAATTCCGTGTTGTTGAAAATGATGATTAATTTCTGGTTGGTTTGGATTAAGATTACAGAAATTAAACGAAAATGCAATATTCAGGTTTAAAGAAACGAAAACATAAACGTAAACGAAATCGAAATCGAAATTAATATTCGGGTTTAATTTTTGTTGTGTTTTTGTGTAGTTTTTGAATTGGCCATCAAAAACGAAAATGGAAGACAAATTGAAAAAACGAAAAAACGTATTAATGTGATGAACATATTTCGTGCAGAATGTTTTTTGTCAAATTGTGATGAACCAGAATCTGTTCATCAAAGGAAAAGAAAAGATGAAGTACAGATCTGATGAAATGAAGATTTGTTTTTCATTAATACAAGGAATATATACTGCATGTTGGCTTTATTAACACAAGTAGTGTCGTGGTTCAATGGTATTTGGTTGTGTTTATCAGTATGAGGTCATGAGTTTGATTCCCCTTACTTGCCAAAATGAATATTTTTTTATAGTAACAACATTGTCAACCCAGTGTCACGTGGCAGCCATCTATTGGTTGCTGACGTGGCACATGTCAGAGCCACGTAGCCATGGTGACATAGGATGCTGACGTCATCTATTGTTTGAAATTAATATAATATTAATAATATTTAAATTGATATAATATTGTAAAAAAAAAATTGATAAATTTGTATACTTTAAATGACCCTATATATTGTTGTTTCCTTTCAAAGAAAAAAAACATTGTTGTTTGTACAAAAAAAAACATTGTTGATGCACATTACAGGCTCGTTAAATCTTAATACTTATGTGCTAGACACATTAAACTTGTGGGAGACCCTAAATCTTTGATTTCGTTTTTTGGTTACACCCTAAATCTTTGATAAACACATGAAATAAATAAAATTAAAAAGAAAAAAAAAAGAAAACATTTAAATGATATTGGGTTTGATAAAAAAATGGTATTGCTTTGTCAAAAAAAAAATGGTATTGGGCCAAGCCCGTTACTAGGTTAATCCAACCCTAGCTCCATCTCTCTCTCTCTCGCGTTACCTTGCCTGGCTAACTACTTCTCTCACCTCTCTCTGCATCTTCCTCTCCTTCCTTCTATTTCATTGTTCCGTCTCTCTTGTTTGTTCACTGAAACGCAAAAGCTGCCTAGAAAACGAATATTTGGCCGGAAAATCGCAATCTCCGCAACTGAAAACCGCTCAGCACCAGCATTTCGCGTCGCATTTTATATTTTTTGTGAATAGGAAGATCAACCAAAGAAGCAGACGCCAAGATGAAGATGGTAAACAATTTCAACATGAAGGTAACTAAAATTTCGAACGCCTTGTGTCGTTAGCTACTTTAACTTAGGCTTTACAAATATGCATGCCAAGTGTTTGTGAAAATGTACTTGCTCTGTTGGTTAAAATCACTGTTTTTATTGGTCTGAAATTGAATCATTTATCATATTTGTTGCTACTGTGTTAACAGAAAGCCGCCGCAGGGCTTAAACGCATTAATCTTGAAGGTCTCCGATGGCGGGTTTTCGATGCCAAGGGCCAGGTGAATATGCAGTTTTTGCCTGTTCATTTTTTTACCTAGGCATGATGCTTTTAATGTGAAGTTTGAGTAGTTTTTTCTGAAGTATGTGATTGAGGAGTGAGCTCCTGTTGAACTTAAAGAAAGTGTCACAGTTTCACTTATTTGGTTGGCTGCATTTGCATGTTGAGAGTAGAATGAAATATGAGATAGTAGGTTTATGAAAGTCTTCTTGAAGACTTGCTTATCCGCTTGTGTATCATGTACAACTAGGATTGATAGTCAAAGATTAAGGAGGATGAAACACTTTAAACAGTGGCGGATCTTGACAAATATCTTTAGGGGGCCGAAACATTAAGTAATATATCTTAAAAAAATTGCTAATAGTAACATAATTGTTTTGCTGTTGTATTGGTTAATTCTGTAGCACTTGACTTCAGGGAACAAGGTTCGAACCCTCACTCCACTGCTTTTTGTCTTATTTTTTTGAAAAAAAACATTTAGTTGATACATTAAACAAAATTGTTTCCATTGAGGATCGAACTGACGCATGCTAACAACATAAGGGGCGCTTCACCACTGCGCTAAGACCAAACAATGATTAACCTGTGATTATTATATATATAATCTAATACTTCAAATTTATTGTATATATACCAATTTCTAAAAAAAATCACGGGTACCATCTTCCTGCTCCTAACAAGATCTGCCCCTGACTTTAAAATAGTAGATGATGTTCTCATATCCATGTTGGATGCTTTGGATGATGCTAGCTGCATTTGTAACTTATTGCCTTGATTTTTTGAGTTAACCAATGTAGATGGGAATACCAGAATAATTAGATAAATTATAACATTTTATTATGTCCACAATGACTGGTGTTCACTTTTAAAATATTGATTTTTTCTTTTTGTTTAAGATTTGTGTTGATTTTTTACATTGTACTATACATGTGCCATGTCATATTTTCATATTTTAGGTGAAGAGTTGTCCACCTAATTGGACAATCCTATTTCATGGAGATTTTACTTGATAACAATCTAGAGCGAATATAAATCTTTCGCAATATCTAGTTATAAAACTGGTTCAGATTAGAAAGGATTGTATATTTTATCTAGATGTCCGCAAATAATTATTTCTCTTAGAAGATAAAGCCAACAAACAGTATTGATGGAGTTTTTTGAGACAATTTATTGGATGAATTACTGAAGGTTCCCAAGCTTTGGAAACTTGTGCACTTGTGATTATTATCTGGAGTGACTTGCTTATTTTGAACCATAAGATTGTGTTGCTAATGCATAAGTTTCTCATGTAGGTTCTTGGTAGGTTAGCATCTCAAATAGCTACCGTAGTTCAAGGAAAGGACAAGCCAACTTATGCTCCTAATCGCGATGATGGAGATATGTGCATTGTGCTTAATGCCAAGGATATTTGTGTGACTGGGAGAAAACTCACAGACAAGGTCTACTACTGGCATACAGGGTAAGTTCTTTGCAGATCACATTTATTACTTTTTGTTGAAACGAAAGAAATACTAATAATTTGTGGCTTCATAATATAAATTCAAATAGTTTTATTCTGATTTAGATGCCTATATTTGGAGAAATTCTGTCACCAATTTTTTAATTGTCGTTGATGATGGTTTCTTACGCCACATAATCTTTGAAGAAATTGTATCACCAATATTTTAATTGTCGTTGTTGATGGTTTCTTACGCCACATAAGCTTTTGCTGTTATTCAGACTATTTTGACATGAAGTAGTGGCATGTAGGTATATTGGCCACCTTAAGGAAAGAACTCTGAAGGATCAGATGGCCAAAGATCCTACAGAAGTTATTCGCAAAGCTGTTCTCCGCATGGTGCCTAAAAACAACTTACGTGATGTAAGTGCTGTGTTACCAATGTTCTTGGAAATTGTTTTGAACTGAGCATGGAATTTAATTACTAGTGGCCAGCATGAGAATGATTTTTCATTAGCAATTGATCTTAATTTAATTCAATCAACTAATAGCAAGTGATCTTAATTTCACAAAAAACTTAACCAAAATTTGATCAAGAAACCTTTTCTGATAACAATCTCATGTTTGGGATCAATAGAAAGTTTAGGGGAGAGTAGTTGCCCCATTCTTTAATGGTTAGGGAATCTCACAAGCCTTTGTGATGACGAGGAATGGTACTAATCGATTACCTACTGATGGAATGCCAGCAGCAATGAACTTCAATCTCCAATAGAAATTGAACATGTGACCTTTTTTGTTGTTTGATCTTCTAGTTGTGCCAGATGGAAGCACTTGCTGGAAATTTCATTAATCGTTGTTCCTTTTATCTATTATATGATCCAATGTTTAACTTCAGTATTTTAGTAGCACTTGAATTATAAAGTTTAGGGGAGAGTAGTTGTCCCATTCTTTAATGGTTAGGGAATCTCACAAGCTTTTGTGATGATGAGGAATGGTACTAATCGATTACCCACTGATGGAATGCCAGCAGCAATGGACTTCAATCTCCAATAGAAATTGAACTTGTGACCTTTTTTGTTGTTTGATCTTCTAGTTGTGCCAGATGGCAGCACTTGCTGGAAATTTCATAAATCGCTGTTCCTTTAATCTATTATATGATCCAATGTTTAACTTTCGTATTTTATTAGCACTTGCATTATAAAAGAGAGCAGAGCATTTAGGAAAAGTGCTATCAATGTGTATAAAAATCATCAGGTCATTCTCATATATGCCCAGAGATGAAGGTTCAACTGTCTTTACCTAAAGGATTGTTTTCTAGATAGCTGTTATTTTCAATTATTTTTTCTTTTCCGTTTGTTAGAGCTTGTTCTGATTTTTGTTTTGCTTATTATACAAATTGAAGAACTGATCTTCTAAGTTGCATTGCGTTATTGTTAATGGATGTAGGATAGGGATCGAAAATTAAGGATCTTTCCTGGCAGTGAGCACCCTTTTGCTGATAGGCCACTTGAACCTTATGAAATGCCTCCTAGAACAGTACGGGAATTGCGACCACGGGCTAGGCGTGCCATGATTCGAGCACAAAAGAAGGCAGAGCAGCAACAACAGAAGGCTGAGCTGCGACAACAGAGTTTCGATGAAACGAAGAATGACAAAAAGAGAGAAGCACAGGAAGAGAGTGCATGAAGATGTGTTATTTTGCTCATGAGAGTTGGTACCGACCCACTGGTTATCATTCAAATGAAAAGCCATATTTATTATCTGTTTGCTTTTAGCAAATCCTAATGCCATATTGAATTGTGTTGGAACTCTTGTTTTAAAGTCTCCTAGTAAGAGCACAGTTAAGAAGAAACCATGTTTCATACTCAATGTAGCAAATTCTAGCACCTCTGTTGTAGAGTAATACCTTCTTAAGGTACATTTGGCATTAAGTTTTAATAATCCAAAGATGGCTTACATCAAATAATTCTTCCAAATATGTAAAGTGGCATTAAAATTTTTGGGTCATGCTCCGTGCGACCTCAATTTATACCATTTTCATGTTATCTCAAGTCTTTGGTGGATTAAGGACTAATTTGAGACCTGGTTCGCTAAGTTTTATAGGTGAGCTTTTTTAATTTTAGGAAGTTTATTACTTTTTACTTAAAATAATTATACTTATAAATGTTCACGGAGAAATTGAAGGAGAGTTTTTATAAATATTTAAATTACAAAAGATAATTTTAACTTACATAAACTGCTATTAATTTAAAAGTTGTAATTGCAAGATTCTTTTAACACTGTAATAAGTGCTTTTTTCTCTCAAAATGAAGTGTTTTTTGGAAAGCTTATTTGAAGTCGTTCTGAACTTAAAAGTCTTCTAATGAACTAAACTGATTTCAAGTATGTATTTGGAGGTGAGAAATATTAACGTTACATTCTATAACATTATTTTCAATGCACTCTTTTCTATTAGAAATTCAAATAAGTTCCCAACAAATTTATATGGGATTCATATGATTTAGTATAACTTTCTTGTCAATAAAAATGATTTAGTATAACCCAATTGAATTGCAACCATTAAAAGAGTGTTTATGAGATTCATCTGATTTAGTTAAACCCAATTGAATTGCAACTATTAAAAGAGTGTGGGAGTGTTGGTGTATCATGTGTTGTCGGCACTTCTCTTTTACACTTGGGAACCAAAATGATAATTTTAAGTATCAAAAATCAAAATGATATCTTAGTCAAAAGATTATAAAATGACAATCTCATTAAAATATGAAGAGAAATACTGTTAAGTACGACACGAATTGTAAGAAAAGCATTAGCAACTATTTTAAGCTTTATTTTTTAAGAGAAATGTTTATTACCCTAAGAAAAGAAAAGTAAGAATAACAAAACAGGTACTTGGTGTAACAATTCAGCTTTTAGTGTATTTTTTACGCTTTTTACAAAAACTATTTTTACTAAATAACAGTGCTCACTTTTTAATACCCATACCAGGTGAATTGTTATTAAATGCTCTGTTTCTTACATTTAGTTGAAACATTTTCATATCAAATATCAACGCTCAAATATGAATGACTTGTTGAACCGACACAATTTCTTTCCTCTAAAGAATCTTGGTCTAATCTTTGTATAAAGCGATTCAAATTGATATTCAGTCCAAAAATTAAACAACCTAACTATTTTGTGATGTTATTAGTCCATTCATATAAAAAAGCTTGATTGATAATATTCTTATTCATAATCCTAACTAAAATTAAAGCCAAGATGTGAATGCAAGCTAAAATTAATTTCCAGTCAATGAACAAGGAAATGAGGAATCACGCATCAAACTTGTACTGTTGTACGTTTTAAGTTACAAAGAGACTTCTACAACAATCAATCTTCATCCCACTACACAAGATATTTTAGGGGAGCAAAGTTGTGGAAGGAACAAAACCCCACAAATGTATTGTTTCACTTCATCAAATAGAAACATCTCTGCTTATCGAAAAAAAATAGAAACATCTCTTCTTAAAGGCAAAAACAAGTATATAAAATAGAAAGACAAAAACAAAGTCAGGCAAAAATGCTAATCACTAGAAGAACCATCATCATTCTCTTCACGGTCAGCGACAACTTTTTCTATAAACCTCTTGCGAACTCCTTCGATGACAGCTTCTCTTGATTGCCCATCCTTGCTCTGCCCATCATTAAGTACAGGATCTGATTGGCACAGGACCAATGCAACACCTACAGAACATGCAAATAATTCAATGTAGTATGTAGGAGGAGTAATTAAACCAAGGGAACAGATTTAGAAAAGTATAATGTTAATAACTATATAAGAAATTAAAAAGGTAAAAGATGTGCAAGAGGAGATGAATGATTGCAATCAAGGAGGCCAAGTTCAATGTCTTTGAAATGCTACTAATCTTACAAACTTAAAATGGAAAACATGGGACTATTTACATGCTTTTCCATTTAGGCTGTGTTTAGATAAACAACTTAATTAGGCATTTATAGCACAGGTGTTTATCATATAAGTTCTTATGTATAAACTGTTTATATAATAAATGATAAAATTAAATCGTTTTCATAGTCCAAATAAGTGCTTATGCCAATAGATAATCCCAAATAAGCCATTTCAAAAAGACCTCCATGCTTGGGAGGTAAAAAGGCATGAATGCTACTTATTAGAAGCATAAAATAACAAAATTCTTCATGTAAAATCTTGTAATGAGTATAATGATAAGGGAGCCAATGGTGTAGACTAAAAACGAATCAGACAACTTGTACAAAACAGATAAACATTGGGATAATATTCCTAATGGAACCACATTTTAACTAGCTCAACTATGTCATCATAAAAAGTATCTTCTAGTTAGAAACTTGTCAGAGAGTTAGGCCCCTAATTTGATGAAGGAATTGTGAAAGTGAATTGTAATTTTGAGGAACTGAGGCTCCAGTCTTTCTTCCCGGCACAGACACATATGCTTTGAAGATTTTAGAATGACATTAGCGTATGCTTTAAATACTTGAAAAAAAAAGGTAAAGAAAGTTAACAAGTGGGCCAAATCAAATTAAAATTAGGAACAATGGAGCTGACAAGAGAGACATAAATACCTTCGGGAGTGCATCTTCGCCCAAACTTATTCAAACCGACATAATTTCCTTTAACAGCTCCATTGTTGTACACCAATAAAGTGGGGAGATTACAATCCGGGTAGTTGGGAATGCACTCGGTAGATATTATCTTGACAAATTTTGTGGAAGAATATCTTGTAGCCAGTTCTTCAATGCATTGCATCAATACCCCACATTCGGCAATCCTGTCAAACAAGCAAAATAGACTTCAGCACAAGAAGCAGAACATTAAAAAATTGGGATACAAAATCAATTGCTGCCGAAAAGTACCCTTCTTTGTAAAGGATGACAACCACCCAAACATCGGATGGAGCCTGCGAAACCTCTCGAACGAAGTCAGATCCTGAAATGGGAGTCACTGATCCAAACCTCAAAACTTTAGCTTCCTCTTGCATCTCAGCTAATCTCTTCTTCCTATCACAACAAAATGACTCAAATGAGACTGAAAAAACAACAGCATCTTATTTAGATTACTCCTACCAGTATCATAATCCATTTACTCCCTTCTCAAACCCCTAAAGCAAACTCAAACAAACCGGTCACAAATTCCACAGAACAAGTGAATAACTAAGCTTTGTCAAAAAAAAAGTGAATAACTAAGCTCTCAAAATATGAAATCTCAAATTCATCAAAACTAGTTACCAATATCCCAAAATCTAAAATTCATCATAATTTCAAACCAAATTGTATTCAGGAACAAAGAACATGAACAAGTTATTGCTTATTCCATTGCCAAGAGCAACAAATAAAAAAAGGTAGCTATTGTCTCTGAAAAAGAGGTAGCTTCTTTTTGTCTCGATGAGTTATAAACTCAGAGGCATTAGTGTAATTATGCCTTCTGTTTCTGCTGAGAACCTACCGAACTAGTGAAGGAAAATAGGAAATCCTTTCCTTAGGCTACTTCTTAGGAACTTAATGAAAATATCTATGTAATTGTATCCAGTGTCTTGTAAATCTATATAGTGTCATTTTTTATGTTGGCATTTGGTGTGTAGAGGCAGAACAATACTGTCCTCAATTCAATTTTCTTCCAAAAGGAATTAAACATTCTAAATTTTAACAGATACTATTTAATATATTTTAACAAGAAGCACAACAATACTGTCCTACATTCAATTTTCTTCCAAGAGGGATGCAAGGAATAATGGGAGCATAACTCCCTGCTTCTCCTTCATAACTCAGTTTTATTCTCAATCATATATCTATGTCAGGTTCCTGGAGCATCTCAATTATTCAGTATCATTTTTTTTCTTGAAAGAATTTCCAGAATCTTTGAAAAAGAACTCAATTGGGAAACTTTAGATGTTTGATTTCTCATGTTAGTGATTGGTTATGGTGTCTTCCTTTTCAACCTATTTCTTAATAATGTATTCTTTGATTTGCAGTCAGAAACAAAAATCAACAAGTGATATAAAAATCACAACTTCATTTATTTTTTCATCATTTCGGGGTCAGACAAAAACGACCCACATAATAAAAACGACCCACACAATAAAAACGAAAAATTTGGAGATTTTTCAAATTGATTAATGCCTCATTATCTCTGGTTAGCCTATCATTTCTCTCTACTATAATTATTCACAAAAAGAATTTTCCATCATCTTAATAGCAATTCAAAAAATTTGGAAAATGAAATCTGAACATGTTTTCAGAAAGTAAAGGGACCTAAAAAATCACAATTTTTCATCATTTTAGGGCAAACAAAACCGACCCAGATAATAAAAAAGGGAAATTTGTATGTGAGATGTGAACCTGTATTCCTGAAGGAAACGATCGTCATCAAGTTCATCTTCAAGGTCTTCAAGTTCATCATGGGTTTTAGATTCGAGCCATGATTTGTCTCTAGGGAGGGTGTCAGGATCAGAAGCGGGGGTGAAAGGTGGAGGTTTGAAAGCGGGTGGCTTTTCAGGAAGGTTTCCATGTTTTCTTTGAATGTCGTCCCATTGAGTTGAGGCTCCTTCTAGGTCCTTGTACACGAAGTGGTAATCTCCCATTTTCTTTTCTTTCTTTCCTCTTCGCTGATCTGGTTTTTGATGAGGTGTTTTTTTTCTTTATTCCTCCTTCTTCTAGATTCACTCCCGAACATTGCGTTTCATTCATTGTTGGGTACTATGTTCGATTCTTTTTCGGGTCTGTTTTTCTTAATTTTTTATCACAACCAATTAAAATCCCACAGCTGTCCACAGTATTAGGAACGGCAGCATATATATAACAAAATAATATTTAACTTTTTGACATCACACTACTATTTTTTTTTGGTCATTTTTTTTGGTACTATTTTTCTGGGTACTATTTTGTTTTTCTGGTAATTTTTTTGAAGAGACACCACACCCCATAAAATAATATTTTTTTCACACTAAAAATATTTGGCTGGCTCTTGGGTTTGACTCTGTTGTTTTTTTCAACACTACTGAACCGATGGACTGGTTTAAATTTGGGATTCAAGCGAATAATCCTCATGTGTTCCTTGCTGCTGTTTGGTGGCTTTGTCGAGCAAGGAATGCCGCTGTTATCGCATCAGAAACGCTGAATAGTTATTCACTCAAGATTTTAATTCACAATTTCGCCTCTCTAATTCTAAAGTGCTTTCGGGGTGTGGTGTCTCTTCAAGCTACTCCTAGATTAGTATCCTGGCATCCATCTAGGGACAACACCATTATTCTTAATGTGGATGGTAGTAAACTAAGAACGATCACACCAGTCCATAAGCTAGCAAACTACCTACTGTGCACACAAACATATAATCATACATGTGATAAATCATCATACCCTAACCCCCACATGCAATCATCAAACATAGTATTAGGACATGGGAACATCAATTACATGACAAAATCAACCAATATAGCATTCAAAGCATTTTATCAAACACATAATAAACATGATACACATATGATGACTACCAAACCCTAACCCACATACAACCCTTCATACCAACCCTTATAAAGCATGAACCTCACCCTTACCTTAGCTTTTAGAATCGAAACCCTAGCCTTAGGAAGTACCACGAAATCTAGCTTTCCTTCTCTCTCCTTGTGCTACGCCTCTCTCTCTCTCTTGTGCCTTGTGGATTCACGCCTTCTTCTCTTCTTTTCTCTCTAGTCGTCGCCCTCTCCTCTTCTCTTCTCACTTTCTAATTGTGTTTTGTTTCTAATTATGAAAGAAACCCTAACCTAATTCCCTTAAGTAGACTCATCACCCATCATGGGCTATTTTCCTTAGCCCTATTCGTATACCCTATTGGGCTAGTTCCCTCCACTTAGTTATTTCCAATCCTAATATGCACCAACACACGAAAATAATTAACTTACATTTCTATTATTATATCTACCACATAAAACTAATATAATTAATTAAATAAATAAATCAATAAATATTTAATTAATTTTGGGGCGTTACAACTCTCCCCCACTTAAAAGAATTTCGTCCTCGAAATTTTACCTGATCCAAACAACCTGCAATGTAAACAATGGTTAGTACTAAAAGACAACAGTTGGTCGTTAACCGACACAACGACTCGACGACTTGGCCGGACGGACCAACCATTGCTCTGATACCACTATTGTAACACCCATTTCTACCCGGTAATTTATTAGCGTAAAATCAGAGTTTTCAACAATGAAACGGATGTCACACTTTTCGACTTAAGAAAAAACCTTAAACGGATACATAACACTCATCAATCGAATGAACCGGCAAACAACATTTTTAGTCTTAAAAACAAATCAACTCTTACTCATTCACGCAGCGAAAAATCATAAGGGTTCAACTAAAACAAACGTAGTGACCTTGTAAGATTTATAACATCAAAATCCACAAAATAAAATAAACAATATAAATAGTGTTCATCCCCCGAGTGCTACGTATCAGAGCGACGACACGACCGAACTAGTGAAGCACAACAGCCTTCACTCGTGGATACCTGCACGTTACCAACAAAGGGGTAACATTCAAACAGAAGGGGTGAGATATCACACAGTATAAAGAATCGTATGAAAGACCATATATCTAGGTCAGAAAGTCAGATAATCATAACAGACAACAGGTCAACAATAGCATGGACATAACAGTCAATATCAGCACAACGGTCAACATCAGCACAACATGCAAATATCATCTCAACAGTCAAATATCGACCCAACAGTCAATATATAACGACAACAGTCAATATACAACGACAACAGTCAATATACAACAACAACAGTTCACCACCGTCAGTGACTTCAAACATGCGGTATGAATGCGGGATGCTCAACAGAGGGCCAACTACCCTATAATGCATGTGGTACCGGGTCCAGCCAAATGAGGCTTCCAACAAAAATCCATGCCAAAAGAGGCAATCCAACGTGGTAGAGACTAGCTCCGGGGCCAACTACCCCATATGCAAATGATATGCATGCGACACAATGATGCAACACGGACAATCAACAACAAGCAACATATCTTAGCAAACAATGACACAAGACTCAACTCTGGCCATAGGCCCATAACACAAAATCAACAATGGCCACCGGCCTACGACAACAAATCCATGCCTTAAAGAGGCAATCCAACATTGGCCACCGGCTTAGGACAACAAATCAACAAGACAACAGGGCGCTAAGGCCACCAACAAGGCAACAACAACGAATCAACAAGGCAATAGGGCGCTAAGGCCACCAACAAGGCAACAACACAAGGGAACAATACTAGGCGCTAAGGCGCCAAAGGGCAACCCCAAAAAAATAGGAACAACTCGCAAAAATAGGGATAGTGCCCAAATATAGGAGCAATAACAGTAATTTTCGAAAACAATAACAGCAATTTTCGGGGACAGTTTTCAGAAACAGCAACAATTTTCGGAAACAGTTTTCAGAACCAGCAACAATTTTCGGAAACAGTTTTTAGAACCAGCAACAATGATTTCTTTCAGCAACACCAATAATAATTTTTCAGCAACAGCAATAATAATTTCCAGCAACCGCAATAATAATTTCCAGCAAACATACCTCTACTTCGGTGAATTAATTAACCTATTAAACGGTATCAAAACTTGGCAAAGGACCCCTCTATGGAAAGCTAAGAATGTCTAGTTTCTGACTATAATTTTTATTTTGCAAAATAATGGTCCAATTCATACAGTTTCAGTAAATAAGTAACAAGTTTCAGAAAACAGGACAGCCACCATGACCTAGCCTGTGACACCTCTAAAATTATCAAAACTCAGTCAAATGACATGGGACTTGAGCCTAACCCGAAACAAATTGAGTGTAGTTTCCAATGAATCAAGAATCATTCAAAAAGGAGTTCAAACGAAAATGTTATACACGAAATACCGAACCTATATCCAGATTGTTTCCAGAATTTTAACCTAACTTGTGACACCTATAACTCGAGCTATACAACTCCAAATGCAACCAAAATAGTGCCAAATTAACAAGCATTAAGTCTAATTTCTGAAAAGGTAAACCACATAATTTTTGGACCACTAGATTGTTCCTAGTTACTGTATAACCGAACCTATACCCAATTTTATTTGCGAATTAAAAACCCCAAATTGATTTCCAACCTCCACAACATATTCAAACATCAACAAGTGATCTCAAACATCAAAAAATAGGTTCAATCATCAACAATTGGTTCAACAAGGCAACACAAACATATAATCATACATGTGATAAACCATCATACCCTAACCCCCACATGCAATCATCAAACATAGTATTAGGACATGGGAACATCAATTACATGACAAAATCAACCAATATAGCATTCAAAGCATTTTATCAAACACATAATAAACATGATACACATATGATGACTACCAAACCCTAACCCACATACAACCCTTCATACCAACCCTTATAAAGCATGAACCTCATCCTTACCTTAGCTTTTAGAATCGAAACCCTAGCCTTAGGAAGTACCACGAAATCTAGCTTTCCCTCTCTCTCCTTGTGCTACGCCTCTCTCTCTCTCTCTCTTGTGCCTTGTGGATTCACGCCTTCTTCTCTTCTTTTCTCTCTAGCCGTCGCCCTCTCCTCTTCTCTTCTCACTTTCTAATTGTGTTTTGTTTCTAATTATGAGAGAAACCCTAACCTAGTTCCCTTAAGTAGACTCATCACCCATCATGGGCTATTTTCCTTAGCCCTATTCGCATACCCTATTGGGCTAGTTCCCTCCACTTAGTTATTTCCAATCCTAATATGCACCAACACACTAAAATAATTAACTTACATTTCTATTATTATATCTATCACATAAAACTAATATAATTAATAAAATAAATAAATCAATAAATATTTAATTAATTTTGGGGCGTTACAACTCTCCCCACTTAAAAGAATTTCGTCCTCGAAATTTTACCTGATCCAAACAACCTGCAATGTAAACAATGGGTAGTACTAAAAGACAACAGTTGGTCGTTAACCGACACAACGACTCGACGACTTGGCCGGACGGACCAACCATTGCTCTGATACCACTATTGTAACACTCATTTCTACCCGGTAATTTATTAGCGTAAAATCAGAGTTTTCAACAATGAAACGGATGACACACTTTTCGACTTAAGAAAAAACCTTAAACGGATACATAACACTCATCACTCGGATGAACCGGCAAATAGCATTTTTAGTCTTAAAAACAAATCAACTCTTACTCATTCACGCAGCGGAAAATCATAAGGGTTCAATAAAACAAACGTAGTGACCATGTAAGATTTATAACATCAAAATCCACAAAATAACATAAACAATATAAATAGTGTTCATCCCCCGAGTGCTACGTATCAGAGCGACGACACGACCGGACTAGTAAAGTACAACAGCCTTCACTCGTGGATACCTGCACGTTACCAACATATGGGTAACATTTAAACAGAATGGGTGAGATATCACACAGTATAAAGAATCGTATGAAAGACCGTATATCTAAGTCAGAAAGTCAGATAATCATAACAGACAACAGGTCAACAACAGCATGGACATAACAGTCAATATCAGCACAACGGTCAACATCAGCACAACATGCAAATATCATCTCAACAGTCAAATATCGACCCAACAGTCAATATATAACGACAACAGTCAATATACAACGACAACAGTCAATATACAACAACAACAGTTCACCACCGTTAGTGACTTCAAACATGCAGTATGAATGCGGGATGCTCAATAGAGGGCCAACTACCCTATAATGCATGTGGTACCGGGTCCAGCCAAATGAGGCTTCCAACAAAAATCCATGCCAAAAGAGGCAATCCAACGTGGTAGAGACTAGCTCCGGGGCCAACTACCCCATATGCAAATGATATGCATGCGACACAATGATGCAACACGGACAATCAACAACAAGCAATATATCTTAGCACACAATGACACAAGACTCAACTCTGGCCATAGGCCCACAACACAAAATCAACAATGGCCACCGGCCTACGACAACAAATCCATGCCTTATAGAGGCAATCCAACATTGGCCACCGGCTTAGGACAACAAATCAACAAGACAACAGGGCGCTAAGGCCACCAACAAGGCAACAACAACGAATCAACAAGGCAACAGGGCGCTAAGGCCACCAACAAGGCAACAACACTAGGGAACAATACTAGGCGCTAAGGCGCCAAAGGGCAACCCACAAAAAAATAGGAACAATTCGCAAAATAGGAACGACTCGCAAAAATAGGAATAGTGTCCAAATATAGGAGCAATAACAGTAATTTTAGAAAACAGTAACAACAATTTTCGGGGACAGTTTTCAGAAACAGCAACAATTTTCGGAAACAGTTTTCAGAACCAACAACAATTTTCGGAAACAATTTTTAGAACCAGCAACAATGATTTCTTTCAGCAACAGCAATAATAATTTTTCAGCAACAACAATAATAATTTCCAGCAACAACAATAATAATTTCCAGCAAACATACCTCTACTTCGGTGAATTAATTAACCTATCAAACGGTATCGAAACTTAGCAAAGGACCCCTCGATGGAAAGCTAAGAATGTCTAGTTTCTGACTATAATTTTTTTTTTTTGCAAAATAATGGTCCAATTCGTACAGTTTCAGTAAATAAGTAACAAGGTTCAGAAAATAGGACAGCCACCATGACCTAGCTTGTGACACCTCTAAAATTATCAAAACTCAGTCAAATGACATGGGACTTGAGCCTAACCCGAAACAAATTGAGTGTAGTTTTCAATGAATCAAGAATCATTCAAAAAGGAGTTCAAACGAAAACGTTACACACGAAATACCGAACCTATATCCAGATTGTTTCCAGAATTTTAACCTAACTTGCGACACCTATAACTCGAGCTATACAACTCCAAATGCAACCGAACTAGTACCAAATTAACAAGCATTAAGTCTAATTTCTGAAAAGGTAAACCACATAATTTTTGGACCACTAGATTGTTCCCAGTTACTGTATAACCGAACCTATACCCAGTTTTCTTTGCGAATTAAAAACCCCAAATTGATTTCCAACCTCCACAATATATTCAAACATCAACAAGTGATCTCAAACATCAACAAAATAGGTTCAATCATCAACAATTGGTTCAACAAGGCAACACAAACATATAATCATACATGTGATAAATCATCATACCCTAACCCCCACATGCAATCATCAAACATAGTATTAGGACATGAGAACATCAATTACATGACAAAATCAACCAATATAGAATTCAAAGCATTTTATCAAACACATAATAAACATGATACACATATGATGACTATACCAAACCCTAACTCACATACAACCCTTCATACCAACCCTTATAAAGCATGAACCTCACCCTTACCTTAGCTTTTAGAATCGAAACCCTAGCCTTAGGAAGTACCACGAAATCTAGCTTTCCTCCTCTCTCCTTGTGCTACGCCTCTCTCTCTCTCTCTCTCTCTCTCTCTTGTGCCTTGTGGATTCACGCCTTCTTCTCTTCTTTTCTCTCTAGCTGTCGCCCTCTGCCCTTCTCTTCTCACTTTCTAATTGTGTTTTGTTTCTAATTATGAGAGAAACCCTAACCTAATTCCCTTAAGTAGACTCATCACCCATCATGGGCTATTTTCCTTAGCCCTATTCGCATACCCTATTGGGCTAGTTCCCTCCACTTAGTTATTTCCAATCCTAATATGCACCAACACACTAAAATAATTAACTTACATTTCTATTATTATATCTATCACATAAAACTATTATAATTAATTAAATAAATAAATCAATAAATATTTAATTAATTTTGGGGCGTTACACTAACTGTGCTCCTTTGCTTTTGACTTTCCCTATTTCTCTGTAAAAACCACAACAATTAAAGGGTGAGATAAACATTATCTCAGTGAGCCCTATCGAGACCCCTCACTAACACTAACGGTTCATTATGCATCATTTTCATCCGTAGCCCAAGTCTGGATAACTACGTGTCTTATTTTATTTGCAGCCCTAGTCTGGATAGCTACATGTAACATTTCATACTAACACAACACCGAAGACCTGCAGTTTCAGTCCCCCGGTGAACCCAATCCACTAATCCTTTCATCAGTGGGCAAAGATAGAAGGGACCTAGGTTATGGGCTCATGACTTCCCTCCCCTAGTGTGTTATCATAGAAGTCGTCACCCCAATTAATGTCTTTTACATTAATTATCATACCTTGAATTATATCAAGTAGTTCATTATCATACATTCAATTATATCAAGTAGTTCATTATCATACCTTGAATTATATCAAGTCATTTTAGTGATTACGAAAACCTCAATGAACCTTTGGTCCATTGTATTAACATATACTTGTGTTTTCTCACTCGTAACCCTAATCGGTTATCGTACATTTAACATACTTGGACAATTTCCAATATCTCATTCATACCTACGCTTATTTATGTGAATTACGGTTTATTTGTCAATACATAGGGTTGGGGAAGGGATTAGAATGAAATTGGAATCAATTGGAATAACTTAGAACATGTTTTGAAAGAGGGTAACAGAAGCGGACGCACGGTCCGTGCTAATGCGCACGACTCGTGCGTGTTTTTAAAAATTTTGGCATGCAGAGACCGAACAGGGCGCACGGTCCGTGCGCTAAGGCACACGACCCAGGCGTGTTTTAAAAATGTTTTGCGTAGGACGCGCACGGCCCGTGTGCAGCGGCGCACGGTCCGGGCGTAAGCATCAGTGCCCAGAAAATACTGTTTTCGTGAAACATTACCATCCCGTTCGATTCCAATATTCATCCCGATCGATTTCCTAACACAACCAGACATCATTCTAATCCAGAACAACAATCAAAACAATCACATACATGCCAAACAATCAATCATTCATGACATCAACACACACATTTTTCCAAATTACGGTTTTAATGACAATTTCATGAAAAACGAAACTCAAGGTTACTCGGTTCAGAAAACATGTGAAATCAGTTTTTAAAACATCCCTAAGCGAGTATAGAACTCACCATTCGTGATGAAAATCACGTACAACCAAGAATCCACGAAATGCAATTAACTACGTAACCACACGAACGATCCCCGATTCGACTCCGACGTTCCCACGAACTCGAAATCACTCCCAAAACTAACTCCAGTACCACAGGCTACTGAACCTCATCCAAATGCACCTCAATCCTCAATGCAAGTTCAGTTCTATCCCGATTTAACCCCGACTCTTAGAAACGCGGCAACTAACTCCAAGATTGGTTTGGCAGCATCTGCAAGCTATTTTGCATCAGACATAACTAATTCAATTCTTAACCAAAACCATTCAAACCAGTGTCTAATGTGTAGAGAATTTCGTCTATATTCCTATGGTTCAAGTCCCACACTGATATGACGAGTATTCAGGGAGTTACGGCTAAAATACGGAGTCTGGTTCGAAAACATTACTGTGACAAAAATGAAACTTGTACTTAAATTTTCTCCCCCAATACTCAGTCAAATCGAGTGGTTCTTGTACCTAACTTGAAGGAATTTGTGTCTAGTTTCTAAAACAACCAAAATTAACTTTAAAGGAGATGTGTGTAGTGAATTACGAAGGAAATACGAGAGAGTGTCCAAACTGTTTTGTTGCAGAAATTTCTGTGTTTATATCTTCACCTTCACCACCTAGGATCATAAGTAATGGAGAGGATCATTACTAAAATCAGATAATAGATGGCTTATCAAGTTAATTGTAATTTTGTCAAAAAAAAGTTAATTGTAATTAATTAAAAATTGAGTTCCAACTTACTTGTGGCATTAAGAGGGTTTGTGTTAAGAACAATGTCAGTATGGGTGGTGGTCTGTTGTGTCTATAAATACTAATACATATTCATTTGCACAACCTCAATGAATACAATTTTTTTGGGTAGAAAACGGAGGCGAAGCCCCAAAAAACAAAGACAATTAGCAGACAATACTACGGGGGTAGAGATCCCCACGTTATCAGCAAGCAGCAAAGGCCCAACAGACGAAGGGCACTGCTCAAACAGAACTAAGGTCTTAACTTGCGAACAACCAATACTAGCAAGGTCATTTGCACACGAATTAACTTCACGATACACATGCACAAAGCGAACCTCCTAGGGCAACTAAAGGAGCTTATGGATCTCTCTAACAATGCTTCCTCCCACAACACGCCCGACCACATTACTGGCAACAATACGAGAAACTGCTTCAACATCAACCTGTACCTCCAATCTAGAGATACCTTTGTCACAACACAAATTCAAGCCTTCCCAAACACCCCACAAACTCAGGTTAAAAGGCACTACAAGTTCCAATCCTTTTAGAGAAACCACATATCCATCGACCCCAGTGGTCCCGAACCAAACCATCGCATCCAGCCAAACCATTGTTCTCCTTGAAAGCACCATCAGTGTTGAGACTAAACCAACATCTACCTTATGAAAAACATGACATCCATGGAAATCAAAGAGAAAAAGCTTTAAAAGTCTATTATATCAAAAGTAGTGGAATATTACAAATGAGAAGGGTCAATTAAAAATGAATCTACCATCTACCTTATATACTAACAAACTAATGGACCTTACTAGCTATATATACAAACTAATAATGGGCATTACTATCTATATTTTAACAAATGCTAATTTTTTAAAACATAAAATTATGCACTTTTTATATGACATTACAAAATGAAAAGAATAGAAACTCATCACAAGAAATAAAAAACCTAATAAAACTAATGAATGCAAAACATGTGAACTAGTCTCCTCGAAACTTCGGCATGTATACATTTATAGTTAATGATTTAACTTTTTATTGGTAACATTATAAATGATTTAACTTACTATTGCTACATTCGAATACACGAGTTACTTCAGTTTTAACTTTGTAAATCCATTGCTCGAACCAAACTAGTATGGGTTTTTATAGGTTGGTTCAAATTTGGCACAAACCAAATACTTCAATTTGAATTATATTATGGATTGGCTCAGATTTATCTAAATAATTAAACACCCTAAAGAACGAATTTGGACTCAATGACTATGATAGTCCGTAAGTTTTATGACTTTAGGCTCTTGTTTAACAGAGAAAAGTAAAAAAAAAGTGATAAGATAAGAGAATATTTTTTTTTGATTAATTAAATTTTAGGTGAAAGGATGATGCTCCCTCAAAAACACATCTTTCAACTCTTAAAATATTTACTAAGTAATTATATTTACCTCCAATGAACAAACAAACACATGTCTTTTTTTTTTTTACCAAGTGAGTGTGGCACTAATGGTAAGTTGTTTGAGCCCCTTAAGCATTTGGTCAGAGGTTTGATTCCTGACCGGTGTGTATGGAGAGACACCGTTTGAGAGAAGTCAATCTTTAAATAAACGTTACGAGGGATTAATCTCCACTCTCATCGTAGAGGATATCCCGGGTTTAAAAAATACACGTATCTTTTTTTTTCCTTAAAATCACGCCGCCAATAGAACCCTCAATTTCAATTGAGAAACGATTAACATTTCAAATTTTGAGTGACACACACCCAAAAAGAAAGAGTCTACTAATTTGTTTATGCTGTGCCGTGTCCGTGTTTGCAGTTGCGCTACACCGAGTTGCAAAATCGCGGTGGGAACGAGTCGAAACGAGTCGAAACGAGTCGCGTGGCATGGATCCTCTTGAAGCGGTGGTCACTCAAATCCAAGGGCTGTCGAACACCTCCGGTGACCTCACTCGCCTCCACACCATCTTGAAGCAGTCCGATGACTCGCTCCGCTCTGAGTCAACTCGCTTGTCTCCCCTCCTCTCTCTCCTGGATCCATCCATCCACACCCTCGGTTTTCTCTATATCTTGTAATTGTTACTCTCCCTTCTTTGCTTTTACTGAAATTTACACCAAAACGAAAAATATTATTCGTTAGAACCTCTTAGTTTTATATATTCTCAGGGTTTAGGTATTTCTTGATACTTAAACCCTAGGTTTTGTACCCTGGGTTGTGGTTATCTGTTTTGAACTTACAGTGCGTTTTGTTTCATGATAGATAGATTGTATCATAATTCATAATTGCTTTTGCTTACTTGTCAAACGTGATGGTAGTTTATACAAAATCAGTTCTATTCAAAATCACGTTCATCCTAAGCTCATCCGAATACAGACAGTTTAGCTTCTAATATGTGTATTTCTCAACTAAAATGAGTTTAGAATTCTTCAATTATGAATAGTTATTAGGAGTTTATGGAGAAGTTGATTAAGACTTAAGAGAGTTTCTCAAAATTTCAATATCAGTTTATATAAGAAGCCATTATTTTAAAATGTTAATATTTCATTTTTCAGAAGTACTTGAGCTGAAATTTATTTAACTTGTTTCTTGTATCTTGTTATGCCTGTTTTGTTTGTTATTGAAATGGTGAGTTTTTTTCTCTAATTTTTTGTTTATTTAACTGGAAGCACATGTTTATGGTCACAGAGATGCGTTCACGGCTACTGCAGTTTCGAAACAGCAAGCTGAGACTGTGGTTCCGATCATTGCCAGATTTATCAGTGATTGTAGCACCGAGCAGATTCGGTTGGCACCTGATAAATGTACTCTCTTTTTGTGGTATTCAAAGCTCATGTTTTATTTACTGTCATTTTGTTAGTGTAATTTTATTTTTTTCTTGTTTTTGGGTTGTTGTAGTTATATCTGTATGCAAGCGGTTGAAGGACCAAGTATTGCTGCTGGAAGCTCCCATTCGTGGGGTGGCTCCTTTGTTCACTGCTCTTCAGAAACTTCAAGTCTCCAGAGAGCATTTGACTCCCCTGCATCCCGAGTTTCTTCTGGTTTGCTTGTTAGCAAAGTGCTACAAAACTGGTCTATCCATATTGGATGATGATGTTTTCGAAGTAGACCAACCGCGGGACCTTTTTCTCTACTGTTATTACGGGTGCGTTTCTTTCTTCTTTTCCTTCTTTTTGATGTGTAAAAGAAAGACAGATGTGTGATTTATCTATATTTGAGATATGCATTTTGGTTTATAGAATGTTCTGTAATTTCTTCAATACTGTAGAAAAGAGGAATCTGAATATTATTTAGAGTTGTGTGTTAGAGTACAAATGATAATCGGTTTAAAAAGGCTACAACTTAAACCTAACGGGCCTGTCTAATGGGCCGGACTAAAATATAATTACAATGTTTACACTATTTACAACACTCCCCCTCAAGCTCGTGAATGGATATCTATCATTCCCAGCTTGCATGTAAGATCTTGAAATCGCTCATTGGGAAGTCCCTTAGTGAACACATCTGCCAGTTGAAGCCCTGTAGGGATGTATGATGTAGCTATAAGCCCGCTATCCAACTTCTCTTTGATGAAGTGTCGGTCGATCTCTATGTGCTTTGTTCTGTCATGTTGAACCGGATTATGTGCAATGCTAATGGCTGACTTGTTGTCACAAAATAGCTTCACTGGGGCTTCGTATTTTATCTTGAGATCATCTAGTATGATTTTCATCCATAGTAGCTCACAAACTCCTTGGGCCATAGCTCGAAACTCTTCCTCTGCACTTGAGCTTGCAACTACATTCTGCTTCTTGCTTCTCCATGACACCAAGTTTCCTCCTAAGAAAATGCAATACCCTGAAGTAGACCTTCTATCCACAATCGACCCTGCATAGTCTGAATCTGTATAACCTTCCATGAGAAGTTTCCCATCTTTCTTGAACAACAGTCCTCTTCCTGGACTTTTCTTCAAACACTGGAGGATTCTATCAACTGCTTGTAGATGTCTTTCTCGTGGATCATGCATAAATTGACTCACCACACTGACTGCATATGCTATGTCTGGCCTGGTGTGGGCTAGGTATATGAGCTTTCCCACAAGTCTCTGATACTGGGACTTTTTTACTTGTGGGCTTTCCTCATCACTTCCAATTTTGTGGTTTTGCTCAAGAGGGGCTCCAACAGGTTTGCAACCCAATTTACTTGTCTCCTTAAGAAGATCATGAACATATTTCCTTTGAGAGATAAATATACCTTGCTTAGAATAAGCAACCTCAATCCCAAGAAAGTATTTTAGCTTCCCGAGATCTTTCATTTCAAATTGAGCAGCCAAATTCTCTCTAAGAGTCTGTTTTTCAAGTTCATCATCACCAGCAATGATCATATCATCTACATAGACCAAAAGTAAAGTAACTTTTCCATTATGAGAGTGCTTCATAAAGAGAGTGTGGTCACCTTGGCTTTGCCTATACCCCAAGGACACCATAACTTGAGAGAACCTTCCAAACCACGCACGGGGTAACTGTTTGAGACCATACAAAGCCTTCTTCAATCTACAAACCTTATTTCCTCCATTAGTGGTCCCATATCCGGGTGGAATCTCCATGTACACTTCTTCCTCTAGATTTCCATGCAAAAATGCATTTTTAACATCAAATTGATGCATCTCCCAACCGAAGTGTGCTGCCAACGAGAGTATGATCCTTACTGTATTCATTTTTGCCACTGGAGCAAATGTCTCCTCATAGTCAATTACATAAGTCTGGGAATACCCTTTTGCCACCAATCTTGCCTTGTATCTATCCACTGTACCATCTGACTGATATTTAATGGTGTATATCCACCTACAACCCACTGCCTTCTTGTCAGTTGGTCTCTCCACAATCTCCCAAGTATCATTCTTCTCTAATGCACCCATTTCTTTATTCACGGCTTGAACCCAACTCTCATCCTTTAATGCTTCTTGTACTGATGTAGGGATTCTAATAGAATCAATAGCTGAAATAAAGCTGGTGCTGCACAAAAAGGTTTTTTATGGATACAAATTGGGATATGGGATATTTGGCATATGATCTTTTTTCTTTTCTCAAGGAAATTGGTAAATCATCCGGGTTAGGTTCAGAGGTAGTATTATTTAAATCATCTGGGTTAGGTTCAGGGGCAGGACTACTTACCTCAGGTTCAGATGATTGGATATGCTGTTGAACCATGTCGGGTTGACTTCTCCGCTGATATTGCTTTCCAAAGAGTCGGTCATCAGCATCCTGGTCATCACCTTGCATTGGCTCCGATGTTGGTTCAGGTTCCTTGTCATCCTCAGTTGGTGTTGACAACTCAAGGAACTCAGATGACAACTCAAGAGACTCAACTTCTAGGTTTTTCTCCCCCTGAAGCCGATGACTAGGGTAGAAAGACTCAGATACATTATAAGTTACATCCATGGAGACATAGACTTGATGACCTTCCGGATGGTAACACTTGTATCCCTTTTTATCTGGGGTATACCCAATGAAGATACATTTGATAGCTCTAGGATCTAATTTGCCTCGATGAGGACTATGAACATGGACAAAGGCTGAACACCCAAAGACGCGACTCTGAAGACTGGTCATTATGGGTATAGAAGGATGAGAGGTAGTCATGAGTTGGACAGGACTAGCACCATCGAGAGTACGAAAGGTTAATCTATTTATCAAATAAGTAGTTGTTAGAACTGCTTCCCCCAATAGGATTTAGGTACGGACATTTGGAAAAGGAGCTCTAGCAACCTCAAGAATATGACGGTTTTTTCTTTCAGCCACCCCATTCTGTTGAGGTGTGTCTACATAAGTGAACTCATGAATTATGCCATTATCTTTGAGGAATTTGGAGAAGTTTTGGTTCACATATTCTCTTCCATTATCAGAACGCAACCTTTTAATCAAGCACCCAAATTGTGTTTGGACCATTCAATGAAAATTTACAAACAATTAAAAAACTTCAGACTTATCTTTCATAAGAAATAGCCAGCTGACACGAGTGCAATCATCAATAAAAGAAACAAACCACTTTGCACCAGAAATATTACAATTAGTAAGTCCCCACACATCTGAGTGAACAAGATCAAATGGCTTAGAACTTTTATTATTATTGGAAGGAAAAGAAGTACAATAGTGCTTAGCAAATTGACAAACATCACAATGAAACGACTCAACTGACACTTTTGTAAACAAGAAAGGAAATAACGTCTTAAGGACACTAAACGGAGGATGACCAAGTCGCCTGTGTTGAAGCCATACTTGAGAGGATGACCAAGATTCTGAACTTGACTCATGGGTGGAAGCAAGTGCCTTCAGATTGGCATTTTTCTCAAGCTGCAAGTAGTATAACCCGTCATGTTCCTCAGCATATCCAATCCTCCTTCCCGTTGGACGATCCTGTAACACAGTGAGAATTAACAAAAGTCACAACACATTTCAAGTCTTTGGTGAGTTTAGAAGCTGGCAAAAGGTTATTTGTTAATTTTGGAATATGGAGCACATTTTTTAAGGGAATGGAAGGTTGAATTTGAATGTTACCACTCCCAATAATAGGGATGCTATTTCCATTAGCTACGGTCATTTGTTGGTTTCCAGGTAAAGTGGAGTAAGATGAAAAAAGAGATGGATAAGGGGTCATATGATGAGTAGCACCATAATCAATAATCCAACTATTCTCAGTACTAGAAGTATCAAAGGACAAAAAGCTAGAATTCTTACCAGTCATGACGAGGGAGCTAGAGCTAGATGGCTTACTGAGAGACTGTAGAAGAGTCCGAAGGTTTTCCAGCTCGCTTTTACTAAGAGCTGCAATCTCCTTGTCAGTAGGTGGTGCTTCTTCCAATCTTTCAGATTCAACCGCTGCTTGATTTGCACGTCTCTGCGAAGTGCCTCTGAGTCCAGGGTTCCGCTCTAGGACCTTTTCTTTCCCATGAAGTTTGAAGCATGTCTCCTTAGTGTGGCTGATCTTGCTACAATGAATGCAGTATCGCTCTTCACGAGGGGCCTTTGTGAATGGCTTTCCGGAAGAGGATCCTTTTGTGGGACCCTTTCCAGCGGTCAAGGCCGAACCCTTAATAGAGTTACCTCCTTCCAACATCATTGACCTCCGAGTTTCTTCTCCTCGCACAGTGTGGAACACCTCAGAGAGAGAAGGAAGTGGTTCCTTCCCTAAAATTTGAACTCGAATAGGATCAAACTCAGAGTTTAGCCCATGAAGGAACTTGAAAATTCTTGCTTCCTCAATGGGCTTTGCCAGTGTGGTAGTATCAGTAGTACAAGTCATCTTCAAATTTTGATATTGATCTAATTCAATCCACAAACCATTTAAAGTCCCATAATAGTCTGTAACAGAAAGGTTTCCCTGTTTAGCATTGAAATTTTGGTTTGAATCTCATAACATGCCGTTGTATCCTTCTTCATAGAGTAAGTCTGCTTAAGGTACACCCAAATCTCTTTAGCAGTGGAGAAAAACATACAGTTGCGACTCACTTCAGGAGTCATTGAGTGCCACAACCAAGTCATGATAAGAGAGTCTTCATCATCCCAAGCCTCAAACTTAGGGTCTGTCTTCGCTAGAGAATCCCCTTCAATATGATTTAGCTTTATTTTACCCTTGATGGTAGTACAAACCAATTGAGCCCACTGAAGGTAGTTGCGTCCATCAAGCCGGTAGGAATTAGGTAACACCTGAAATTCATTCGAGCCAAGAGCAATCTTTTCTTCTGAATGTTTCTGTTCAGTCATGGTGGCAACAGATCTGAAAAAAAAAACAAGGTCAGAGAGAAAAAAACGTTTGCAACAAGTGATTTTCAAAGAACTCGGTCGCGAGCTGCGAGAACTCGCCGGAGGAAAACTGAGCGTCGCGGCGCGTGGCTCGTCTGGGGTCTGGTTGATCTTGAGATTGCGATCCTGATGGTGGGGTCGGTGGTCCAAGATCAGTGACGGGCAGTGAGTTTCTGGAAAGGGCAGTGCCTAACAATAATAGGGTTTTTGTGTCGAAGCGAGACTCCCAAAAACAAGAGCTCGTGATACCATGTAGAAAAGAGGAATCTGAATATTATTTAGAATTGTGTGTTAGAGTACAAATGATAATCGGTTTAAATAGGTTACAACTTAAACCTAACGGGCCTGTCTAATGGGCCGAACTAAAATATAATTACAAAGTTTACCCTATTTACAACAAATACCAATAATATTTTATTCTAGTTGTTATTATCTCAATTGGTTATAGGTAATTTTCTGCTTTTTACATTATTGGTGTGCTTGGGAACTTTCACATTTCATTTCACTTCAAGGGTGTATATGGGACTTGGGAGTTAGAAGGGGAAGAAGTTAGAAGGAGATTTCGGGGGGCAGGAAGAGTATGGAAACTTAATTAGAAAAGCTCTCAAACAAAGGAGAGTGTAGTCTTCCATCCAAACGTTGCATTGCAAAATTGCATTATGATTATTAGTTCTTATATGATAGACTTTGACAAGAACCCTGGTATTTTATTGAAGATTAGGGAGGAATTACCCTAATTACGGAATAGATTGCAAAACTTTGAGAGTCAACACCTCCCTGCGCCCAAAGGCCCCAACACTTTCTCAAATGACAAGATAGTCTCCCTCTCATCCCTTCCTATGTTTCTATTTCTATACAATTGTAGCCTACTTCTCTAACTAGTTTCTTGGCTATAATAAATTCTTACGAACTCTAACTCCTTCAACTAACAGACCGGTCACAAACCCGAGGTGAGAACACAAAAGCTAGTCGTTTAGGTGTGGAAGTCCAAGGCCATATAAACCCGACATTAGAATTCCATGCTTCTGATGTAGCACTTAGTTGCACACCTTGCAATTGGGGTTCAATCATTCCATCACTATCCACAGCCATTCCCTGGCTAAATGCTAGCATCATCGTCGGCATTGCTTGTTTGTGATGAAAAGACATGGTGGAAGGCTCCAAACTCTTAAAGAATTAAACTGTAGTTTTACTGTGTTGAGCTTCTATGAAACTGTGATCAGTGGTATACCATCAAGAAATCTTACCAGGAAAAGAAGTAACAAAGAAATGAAAGAGACGCCACAAATGTTTTGAGGGCCTGCTTCCCTCTTCCTAAAAGGCTCACTTGTTTGTTGCCTACCTTTCTCTTGCCTCCACTCCCCTCTTATGCTCTTTCTTCTGAAATTTGAATCCTCCTCAGGCTTATTGCCTTATCCCCTCTCTGCAAGGGGTCCATTCTGTTACTCTCCTGATCCCCACAAGGAATATCCCCATTAATTTCCCCACTGCTTCCCTCATTACCTCGTGAGCGTTTATCTCCTGCATCTTACATTATTCCTCCTAGATTACACCCTATATATGGGAGATGTATCATTATGCTTATACCTTTTTTAATGGTTCTCATCTCTCTTGTTTTGATATGTGTCTACTAGTGGCATGTTCTCAATATCAAGAATATCGTACCAGAAATATAATGTTAGATGCGAAATTTCTCGATCAACGAGCTTTCTTTCCTTCCTGACAGCATTCCAAACAAGGGAAATTTTCTCGATCAACAAGCTTTCCATCCTTTCTCTATCTTTCCTTTCCCCACATCCAAACATAGTTTAAAGGACTTCAATGCGAAAAAAAAGGAGATAAAGGACTAATCCTGTATTTTAAATTATGATAATGGACCTCTGGAGTGGAGTAACTTACCCTCAGTCAAATGCAATGGAATGTGGCAACTGAAGTTAATCTCTTATCTAATATTGACCTTACTTTAATTGAAATGTGCATGGAATAGATTGACGGTACATTGATTATTGAGTGCTCACTAAAATCTAGTCTTTCAGGTTATGTTGTCTCAGGAGTTCTTGGTGAGGAATTTGCATATTGTCTACTGTGTCTTAGTCTGACTTTTTACTTTTTAACAGAGGTATGATATGCATTGGACAGAAGCGCTTTCAGAAGGCAATGGACCTTCTGCATAACGTAAGTAACTATTCACAACTGCGGCTTCTATCGCTTATGCTTTATGACTTTTGTTCTGAATATCAACCTTTTGGTTCAGCAATGTTTACAGTAGCTTATGGGTTATATTTTGTAGGTTGTAACAGCTCCTATGTATACCATAAATGCAATAGCCGTTGAAGCTTACAAAAAATATATATTGGTTTCTCTCATTCGTCATGGACAGGTAAGCCTTTATATTCTTTCTTGCTCTATGGAGACATGGCTTAACGAAGGTATGAAGTCAAAAGTTTCCTCTTATACAATACTGAGAAATCATCACAAAATATATTACGAAAGAAGTGATTAGTCTCGTTTCCTGAAGAAATTGCACTACAAATGATTCCTGATGCATATTCTCATTCAAAATGTCATCTCTATTGTCGGAAGACAAACTCTTCATCTATAGGATTTTTTTCATTTTGACCAATTTAGCCTTTGTTCTATATATGAGGTTCTATATTTGTAGTTAATATGATTACCTTCCGTAACTCTGGTGGCAGTTCTCTTCCAGTCTTCCTAAGTATTCTTCTTCAATTGCTCAAAGAAACTTGAAGAACTTTTGTCAGGTATGACTTCAATTCAATTGAGATTTGAAAAAGCCAGGAAGCGTTTGACCTTTTTGAACAAAGTATTTACATTGATGTTCTTTTATAAGATATTTTGAGCATGTTGTTGAATTATGCATTGCAAGGAGCCTTTTAATTCCTTTGAGGAAAGTGGTGCTTAGTTTCAATTTGAATAGTCTAAATAATTTGAATATTATTGATTATTGAGGAAAGTGATGCTTAGTTTCAATTTGCTTTAATATTTCCTCTTCAAGGTTGCACTTGCAGGAACCAGTCAAATGCAATTCTTGGCTTCCCCCATTATTTTCTTTTTCATAAATTTGTTTATTTATAATTATTTTCTTGTACTATAAACTTGTGTGGAAACATGACTTTTCATTCATTTTTTATGAAAATAGAAGGAAGAAAGTCTCATTAAAACATTTTGATGTAGAGCAACATCAGGAAGGAAAAAGAGAGCTACCCCTTGAAATTATTAAGAAAGGAAAAAAAAATGACAGAAAAGATCCTAAGCGGCGACTTGACCAAAACCCTTGGCAAAAAGAAAATAAAGTCAAAGCAATAATAGGGAGCCCCTAACAAAGCCCCCTAAAACATTCCAACCTAGAGACAATGATAAAGGATAAAAGGACTAATTTACAATAGTCAGATCAAAAGAGACAATATGTCCTCTAACGGTAATTATAGCTTACAATTTTTTGGACCAATTTCTAGATTTGCTAAAATTTCAAGGACTAACTAACAATAATTAGATCAAAAAGAGACAGAGGCAGGATTTGTCTTTGAGCGGGTATTATAGCCGGCAATTTTCTGGACCAATTTCTTTTTTTGCCGAAATTTCTTCTTTTGGGTCTTGGCCGCCGATTCGAGCTTATCATACTGCGCAACTGTTCCTTGGGTATCGGTAGTCATAGGATCAACAACATCATATAACACATCACCTCAAAGCTTTCCTAATATTCTCATGCCAGATGCTACCACTAGATTAGAAGTAGCATCAGACTCAGATGCATTTAGCGAATCTTGCCTGGTAGTTGGGAAGTTGAGTGGAGGATGAGTCCATAGAATCACTCCAGCACCGATTAGCGATATTCGTATTATTGACTACATTTGCGTCTGAGTGAATGGTAGGAGTTTCAATATTACAACCACTAAAAGTGTTGTTTTGAGCTGCCGCCCGTGTGCTAGAGGTAGAATTATTAGCCAACTTCTGATTAGAGTTCGAAGATGTCTCATGCGCTGCACCGCAAGCGACATTTTCTTACCGTCATCCAATGCAAAAAGAGTTCTGGACATTTGATTCTTCGTTAGATTGCACAACTGTTTCTCTAATCGCAATAGGTGAAGATTCCCTAGCAAAGGATTAGGAACCAAACCATCTCTGGGAACGTAGGTTTTAGCATGTATAACCTGAGCTTCCTGAATGGGATTCACATTATAACTTTTCATTCTTTTGACTTGCATCTCTAGCATATATTTTGGAAGTTTTATAACTTGAGCCATGTTAACCTCTATTCATTTTCCCCATTTGAGCAGCCTTACGTTGAATTGGCGCATGGCTATAGCACTGGAAAAATAACAGAATTAGAGGCTTACGTCAATACAAATGCAGAAAAGTTCGAATCTGTGGGTTCTCTCTTACTTATCCTTTATATGAAGAATCAAGCATTAAGACTTGAAGCCTGGCTCTGCACCGAGTCTAACTTCCGGTTCTAATGTTCCAAGGGTTGCTTATCAAGCTTTCTCCGCAGTTGTCTGCTTATGTGCTAGACTGATAATCTATGTTGTGAAATTTTCTGTTATCAGGACAACAATCTTGGACTGGTTAAGCAGGTTGTATCATCAATGTATAAAAGGAATATACAGAGATTGACCCAGACATACTTGACCCTTTCTCTCCAAGACATCGCCAACACGGTGCAGTTAAATAGCGCCAAGGAAGCCGAAATGCATGTGCTACAAATGGTGATTTTCAAAATGCTACTTTTTTAGTCATTTTCAACTAGTGTTTAGATTTCACCACTATTAATATTAACATACTTCTGAGCGACAGATTCAGGATGGTGAGATATATGCAACGATTAACCAGAAGGATGGAATGGTGAGATTTTTAGAGGATCCTGAACAGTACAAAACCTGTGAGATGATTGGGCATATTGATTCGTCAATCCAGAGGTATGGTTTTGTTTGGTATATTTTATGTTAAATGCATTAAGCTCGGTGACTTCCCTGCAGTGTCTGATTGGACAATTAGCAAATTTCACCTGAAAATTTCGAGAAAAAATATGCTGTTAAAGCAGTTTTTTAATTAATAATTGCAATGTTTAATTTGGCGATGTTATGTGTAAATAATATGTCCTACTGATGTACTAAATCAATTTTCTCGTGATGTCCAGATTGATGGCACTGTCAAAGAAACTAACTACAATGGATGAACAAATTTCATGTGATCAGTCGTACTTGTCTAAGGTGAGTGTGTTCAATAGTTTTCATCATGTTATCCGTATTTCGCATATAAAATAGTGATTACTAACAATAGTGACTGCACTCAGGTGGGAAGAGAGAGGCAGAGATTTGACTTCGATGACTATGATGTTCCGCAAAAACTCTACGTTTGAGGCTTGGTCACTGTCCATTGATTAGTTTTTTTTAATGACAAATGTTAGTTGTTAAGTTAGTGGGGGTGTTCAGTGGTGGCCCTGAGCATGGGCGGGATTGCGACCTCCTAAAGGCTTTATTTTTGCAAACTTCTTGAAATTAAGTTAAGGACTTCGGGAGCTTTTTTGCCAATATTGAATTTTTTGAAGACATTTAACAGTTTTCCCAAACTCTTATGATTGGCCCTGGGGTGGTTATAGAAAGTTGGATTCCTTCTTTAACTCTTTGGAGCGCCTTCATTCACCATGTGAGTTACCTAGTTGGGACAACTAGCTCTACAAGTGTGAGTGTTTGATTTGGATCTTGAACGGAAGAGTCCATATGATTAAAAAGTTTTTTTTGACATGAATTAGCTTGGGCGGAGGAGCATCTTTGACAACACATTTTTTCGGTATCCCTTAGCTCGCCAACTGAGCTACCTATTTGTGATCTTTGACAACATATTCTTAGTACACTTCTCTGATACACAAAATTCATAAATGCACTTATACCAATTTTTTTTTCCCATAAATACACGTAGCTTTTGCAACATATTCTAAGTATACTTCTCTAATACACAATACATAAATACACTTCTCTAACAAAACAAGTTACTGCAATTCAAAACAAAGTTAATTTAGTATGTATTGGATTTGGAATATTTAATAAACAAAAAGGATATTTTACTTGCAGAGATTTTTAAAATTGTACTTAGTTGTTAGGAGAAGTTAAGACTACAGCTAAGTTTGATAGTAGATATTCTAAGCTTGTAATCTGAGGTAATAGCATAAACCTTTCTAGACTGTTGAAGGGATCAGACGCAACCTTCCAATTGGTGATAAATAAGTATAAATCTCTATTATTTACACATTGCTTTGTTTGCACATGGGCGCGCACACATACCCATATATATGAGACATAGTGAGAGTGGCTTATTTACAGGAGAGTGAGAGCAGTAAGTCTAAACCATACAAACCACACGAGTGGTCAAGATTAAATGTTAAAAGTTTAATGAGTCATGCCAACATAAAAAAGTCGCATGACTTTTTTAATTTAATTTAATCTTAGCCATTGATGTTTGAATCTAATGGATATGGTTTCTTCCTTTCACTCTCACATAAATAAGGTTCTCTCACTTGATTTTTCCCAACATATATATATATATATATATATATATATATATATATAAACACTTTAAAAAACATGAAAATCAAGTTTTGGAAAAGGTTTTATAGAAACACCAATTAAAGCCTTTACTTTTTTTTTGTGGTTTCCTCACATTCAATTAATAGGGGAATTTTTTGATTTGTTGACTAATTTAGGGCTTGCTTGGGGTGGTTGCTAGTTTTGGATTTTGAAATTCATTTTCAAAACCAAAACATATTTGGGTAAAATGGGGTTGAGTTGATTTTTTCCTTAATTTCAAAACATTTTTCCATCCAAAATCAAAAACCAAAAAAATAGGTTTTATAATTTCGTTTTTTGTTTTTAACGCTTATATGTCACCAACAATGGCATTCACCATTACTGTAACCACCATTTTGAATACTATCAGTCACTACCCTGACCACCGCCAACCACCACACTGACCTTCGCCAACCTCTACTTCGATCACCATCGACCGTCACTTTGACCACCGCAGGTCACCACTTCATCTAGCTCTGATCATCAATTTGACCACCACCAACTACCACTACAACCACCACAAACACCACCACCAACCACTGCGACCACCACTCCGACCACCAACAACCACCTCTCAAACTGCCAACCATCACTCTTACCACTGGCGACCTTCACTATGACAACATCAGGTCGCCACTTTATCCACCCATGATCTCCATTTTGACCACTCCTGACCAACGTCAACCACAGTCGACCACCACTTTGACCACCGCCGATCTCCACTCCATCTACCTATGATCATCACCAATCTAACCACCATCGATTACCACTCTGACCACCGCCGATCAGTACTCCAACCACCGCCAACCACTACTCCAACACAGGCCACTAGACCATCCACCTCTGATCACCAATCTGACTACCAATCTGACAACCACTCCGACCACCGAAAATCACCACGTTAAACAATATCGATCACCACCAACTACATCTCTAACCACTACTCCGACAACTGAAAATCCCCACTCTGACCACTACCGCTCACCACCACCTATCACTAATATGACGAATATGACGACCAATGGTCACACAATTAATTACCACTACGACACCACTACTACCACCGATTACCACTCCGACAGACATCTGTCGACAACTACTACTTTCAACCACTATTATGAATTTTTTTATTAAATAAGTAAATTATATATTTGTAATATTTTAATTCTTTTTCTAATCTAATTTTATATATTGTTTTGGTTAAGATAAGTTTATGATGGGTATTTATTTTTATGTTTGAAACTGATATTGATTTTTGAAAATTTGTAACTCAATTGAATCTGGTTTTGGTTTTTAAAATTTTTAAAACTAAAAATAAAAACTGTTTTTTTTTTAAATTTCAAAACAAAAAACAGATAACTACCCCGAACGGGGGCTTATCAATTTGCATTATGCTACCAATTTTACTGTAGGGTCAAAACTATTTTGTTGGTGAATAGATCTAGGTTTAAGCTCGGCATGTCAATGAAACTCCATACATCGTCAGGTCATTGTCTAGGTTGTGGAAGAAAATTAGGTCTAAGTTGTGGACAACTACATATGAAAGAACGAGTCATGGAACATAATGTTAGTTGAGCTTCTTTGATCAATGAACACTCGATTAATTATACGATATTGACTATCAACTATAGATTGGTTAAAATTGAAATTATTTAAGTTGAAAAACCTAGTGCTAACCAGATAACTACATGCCAAGCAACTAGGAAAAAATGTAAAGAACGAGATGAACGTGAGAAAAACACAAGAAGGGGTGTTTGAATTGAAGTTTTATAAAATCTTTTCACAAAGGGTACTTTCAAAATTCTTTTAGCAAAATAGTTTGACTAACACGAATTAAAGAGCTTGAAAATAAATGACACAAGGAGTTATCTTGGTTTACAATCACATGATAGCTACGTCTAGTTCCTTATACAACTTTAGAAAGATTTTTACTATTTTCACAATAGATTACAAACGTAAGAGTATCGTCTGCCAACTTTGGCTATACTATTCGGTTAACTTCCTAGAACGATCAGTTACAGACCTCTAAGGTACGACCATCACTGGGCAAGATTTCAACTCCAATGATTGAAAAGAGTTTACAAAAATCCTTCGGTTTACAGAAAAGTGAAAGCTTTAGATTTACAATGAAAATGCTTTCAAATGAATACAGAATTTTGTTCTTGGCTTAGCCGTTAGCTTCTGTGTGTTTTGAATATTCACAATATGGGCAAGTGTTATTTTTCTGACATCATCATTGAGAGTCCATATCCTAATGATTCTTATTCTTCTGCTTCTGTTTTTGAATTTATAATATTAAATCTGCACACTTCAACAAAGCATCTAAACAAAATTGTTCTTAGATCTTATTTGTTATCTTCAAAATAATTAGGGGTATTGTCACACTTTAAAAGATTTACTAATCAAATTTATATTAAATATGTTGTCTATCCACCAAAAAATATTACACCCCCCCCAAATATAATAAATAATTAAATATATACAACACAAAAAGTTCACATGTTTTATTTTTAAACCAAAATAAATATATAAATTTGAAAAATATAAACGTATATACTATATGAATATATATATATATATATATATATATATATATATATATATATATATATATATAAATGTATTAAAACAATATTCAATTAAAAGAAAAATATAATGTATGTCTATATTGGTGTGTTTATAAAAATATTTTTTTTTGACATCTATAAAAATATATTACATCATAAAGGTTAACAATTTTATAAATTTTAATGTACTAAGAAGACTATCTATACTCGTGTATTGCATGGGTCAAAGACACTAGTAATTCTATATACGACTCCAACAACATAGTGATTTGTTTTGGTAGTGTTATGGAGTCCCATTAACATGTTTTTATTTAGTGGTGTGCATAGTATGTGTAACACTTTAATATCACCAACAAGTAGAAATATTAAGATGCACAATTTAGCTTACATCAGAGATAAATTTCCTGTTTAGATATTGAACACAACTAAATTTTTTCGATAATAATATCAAACAGTCTTAACATTTCCATAACTTAATTAAAACCATATCGGTTTTCCCGTTTTTCAATATCCTCAAAACCTAGTGTTCAATACCATCACAGGAAAAGCGGAAACGATTTCATAACTTAAAAATAAATTCAAGTCATATCATCGGATTGCATAGACAACCAGAGAAACAATAACGAAGATAAAGAACTAAGTCTTCAATCTTCTCTTCGAGCACGTCAGCTACTCGTGCCTTTTAACCTACATTTTTCCCTGTTTCTCTGATAAAAACAACATATAAAGGGTGAGATTACAAATCTCAGTGAGTTTTACCGTGAGCCCTGACCATACTCTCGGTTCAATTATTAATACTTTTACTTTCGTGATTTAATTTATAAAACACGCGTCCTTTACTTTAGCGCAACACCAGCCCCAGACATGGTAATCCCGGTGAACCCCCTTCCACTAGTCCATACCATAGTGCATTGAACGGGCCTAGGTTTAGGGCTCATGACTTCCCCGCCTAGTATGCTACCTCATAGGGTCGTCACCCATAACATTCTTTAATAATAAACAGTCTTGATATATATGTATATATCCCTCAATCAGTTATTTCAACATATATCCCTCAATCAGTTATTTGAACATATAGTTCCATGGATCTTGCTTGATTAGAGACATTTTTATGTTCTAATTTTTAATTTGAATTCCTATTTTTATTTCAATTAATATTGTCTAGTAATTTAATCACGTTCTTAGGATTGATCACCCTTTTCATGTTCATAATCAATTAGTTGATCAGCGACCGTACTGCAATTAGTTGGTGGACCTATAGGATAATTGGGGCTATAATTAATGCATGACCAAACTTTAATTTAGTCTTCCAATCATTCAACCTTTTTGTTCTTTATGCTTTTCCTCAACTTAAATTCTTGCATGACCAAACAAGGATTAGTTTAGGAAAAAGAATATTAATCGCGAATGACCAAACGAATTAATAGCTTTAGTAAAGGGATTGGTAATTAAATAAAATAAAGGAATTCGGGTAGAATTAGACATAGGGGAATCGAATCTTGCAAGTGAAACCGTGACCCTAGGCCTCTCTCCAATATTGTATTTTACTATTTGTTATTTAATTAATTTTATTTAGTTTACATTACTACTCTACGATTGGTTCGTCTAAACAATATATAATCTTGATTAGTTTGGTACTTGTTAATTAATCTCTGTGGATACGATAATCTTTTATACTACTTCTGCGAAAGAGTACACTTGCTCTAAGTGTGTTTTTAACGCAACAACCCTCACGGTAGTGAACTGTGGAACATCACCTTTTGGTTTTCTTAGAGACATCGCTAGTGTTTTGGGTTAGATTCGGCATAATACAGTTCATGTCTGACTCACAATCGGGTAAGGTTTTTATAAATTTTTTGCTTGAAAACGTTTAGAGATAGAACAATTTCTCACATACCCACATGAGTCGGTCTCATCACTAACCCGAAATACTAGCAAGGTGTGTCTTCAAACCTCTTGAATCAGCCTTTAAAGTACAACCCTAACACCTGATAGCGTTACACGGGGTGCAGGCTTTTTGGGAGCTTATACGTCAAACGACTTTTCCAAAACCAACGGTCCTCCAGGACGAACCACGCTGAAGCTCTATAACGTATACCTTATTGGGTCTCAACTACTCAGGTACTGAGAGATTAAGAACTTCGAATATTAGGAAGCTTACGAGTGAGACATAAAGATTTCCTTAGAAGGTAGGATTCACTGGCATTCTATGAACTTCTTGATTTATCAATTAACCTCGGCGTAACGATTATTCTCGGATTCGATATGAAATTGGAATAGCGGTGGTATCAAGGAGATTTTGAAAGTGAAAGTATTATTTAAGGAATCAAACGAGCGCACCATTAGTGTCTCCATATTGATTCATAAGACCGAGTAAAAGAAAAATATCATTGAACATTTCCTTGGCCCTCCTTCTTTTCGAATCCCGTAACTATCTGAGCATAATCATTACGATTGCGTTAATCAATCAATTCCCAGAACGGGTTCTACTTCTACAACAACATCGCGTTCGACACTTAGGTAACTTTGAGCTCCCTTCTCTTTCGGCATACAAGTTGGGGTCTAAAAGTCTAAGCTTCTGAAGACTCTGCTGATTGCTGAAAGGCTACCGCTACTAATGACTATCTCCGAGAAATAGGTACCTTGAGAGACTACAATGAATATTATCTTAAATTGGTATCTAAGAACTTAATATTAATGATTGAAAATCCTCTTCCACTTTCCAATGCATCTGGAGGTTTCGTGTTCTACAAACGCTTTAAAATTTAACTGTTTACGGTAGAGTAGGGGTATCTTTCAGAATAATAACTAGAAACACAATCCAATACCTACTCATAGGTGTAGACATTTCTGTTAGTTTTCCAACGCATCCCGGAACATAAAAACCGGAGTTCCGGAGTAGAAGTTATGAATAAAATACGTCAGAAAACTAGCGAAAATTTCTCACAGACTAAGGTTGGCATGCACCTAGTCATGGGGTTATAATAAAGTCACTTCTATCGACATCCTATACCAGTTTCACCTTGAAAGGGACTTGGTTCATGAATTTGGACCGGGAACTAATCCGATCAACATTGGGTAATTCTGTTTGCCGATGCTAGGATTGCACTGTAGTTTACTAGCTAGGTTAGCCTCATGACATTTCGAAATGTGGCTCTGAGGAAAATGAATCGTGATCTAGATTTGGGAGTTATCCGAAAGGATTCTCTAATTGTGACATAAGTCAGGGTTATAGCTTGAATCACTAGGTAGGGGTAACTGCCAAGTCGTATTTCGATAGCTGATAGACTGGATAACAACGGTCAGGTTTTCAAGGTGTCAGCTAATCCTAATAGATCTCAGGACACTAACACTATTACTGCCTGAAGGCTTAGCTTAGCTTGTTATCCTCTGAACGACCCACAATGACTTACGCTGCAACACAACGGTTGCACCGGTTCCGATGACTGAATAGTTGCCCACAGTTTCCTCGAACCAACATGGATGCCCATTTCTTGCTTCAAATAACCATCTATACTCCTCTACTTCTGCTGCGCGCTCTGATGAAACGAGGAGGCTAGAATTCCTATGGTTTAGGGTTTTGGACATTTTCGGGGCTGAGGGAACTAAACATCATCATTCTCAGTACGTTACATGAAATATCGAGTGGATCCAGGCCCAATATCTCACACAAAATACTGAGAGATTCTGACATTTAATTTTCTAAGTCCCTAGCTGACTCGATCTAACCTCTTGACCATAAAGGTCACTAAGTCCGACAAAGTCGAACTGCTCTGATACCAAAATGTAACACCTTAATATCTCTAACAAGTAGAAATATTAAGATGCACAGTTTAGCTTACATCAGAGATAAATTTCCTGTTTAGATATTGAACACAACTAAATTTTTTCGATAATAATATCAAACAGTCTTAACATTTCCATAACTTAATTAAAACCATATCGGTTTCCCCGTTTTTCAATATCCTCAAAACTGTTCAATACCATCACAAGAAAAGCGGAAGCGATTTCATAACTTAAAATAAATTCAAGTCATATCATCGAATTACATAGACAACCAGAGAAACAATAACGAAGATAAAGAACTAAGTCTTCAATCTTCTCCTCAAGCACGTCACCTACTCGTGCCTTTTAACCTACCTTTTTCCCTGTTTCTCTGAATAAAACAACAACATATAAATGGTGAGATTACAAATCTCAGTGAGTTTTACCGTGACCCCTAACCATAGTCTCGGTTCAATTATTAATCCTTTTACTCTCGTGATTTAATTTATAAACCACGTGTCCTTTACTTTAGCACAACACCAGCCCCAGACATGGTAATCCCGGTGAACCCCTTCCACTAGTCCATACCATAGTGCGTTGAACGGGGCCTAGGTTTAGGGCCCATGACTTCCCCGCCTAGTATGCTACCTCATAGGGTCGTCACCCATAACAGTCTTTAATAATAAACAGTCTTGATATATATATGTATATGTATGTATATATCCCTCAATCAGTCATTTGAACCTATAGTTCCATGTATTTACTTGTTTCATGTCCTCTCACGTGTAACTAACTGTATTTACCTAATCAAGCTAATTAGGATAATACCAATCCAAAAATCCAGTCCAAACAACAATCCACAACAAGCATCATACAACCAATACATTGTAAGATTCAAAATGGAACAATCAAATACTTTCACATACAACACATGTACAAAGTTTTCTGCAGTTATACGTCCACGTCGGCGAATTAATTAAAGTATCAAACGACATCGGATTTAAACAAACGACCACTTGTTGGAAAGCTAAGGGTGTCTAGTTTCTGAATATATTATTAGTTTTGCAAAATATTGAGTCAATTAGTACAGTTTTCAGAAATAGACCGAATGGTTCCTAGGTTGGACAGAATCTGTCTTCTAACTTCTAACACTACTAAAATGACCAAAACTCAACCAATTAACATGAAACTTGAGCCTAAACCTTAGAATATTGAGTCTAGGTTTCATAGAATTAAGAATCATTCAAAGAGGAGTTCAATTGAAACCACAATACCTAAAACACTGACCCTATATCCAGAATGCTTCCAAAATATTACCCTAACTTGTGAAGCCAATATGTTGAGCTATACAACTCCAATTTTGATGAAACCGGTGCCAATTTAAATATCCTTAAGTCTAGTTTTCAAAAATATAGGACACCGAATTTTGTGATTACCAGAATTCACGCAACAGTCAAAATACATAACACATATCCAGAAAACTTTCAATAGTGAAATTTTATCATCAATTTTGACTAATTTCCAGCAACCATCACTTTGAAACGGATCACGATTCCCTGCAGTCACCAACGACTGCAGGTTCCTAAATTTAGGCATAATTACTTTTTTACATCCATTAAAAAATTAACAAAAAAAGAAGAGGAGAGAGAATGTTTCTTTTCTACTTGAATGCAGTAACTGCAGTCATAAATGACTGCAGACGATTCTATTCCCTTTGAAACAAAACACACAATACATATATCACATTAGAACAGAACATACAAGATGGGGAACTCACCAAAACAAAGTCCAACAACATATAATGCATTGATTCAATCATTCATTACGAAACGCAAAAATACGTAATTTTTCGACTCTTCAACTTTCGAAACGAATAAATAAATGCTAACCAATCACAGTGGCAATCAAACTCAGAAACATATCAATTCCTAAACGTGAGTAAAACTCACCCGAAGTGACGAACGATACGGATAAACGAAAGACACGATCAAGCTCTACCCGAACTGAATTTATCTTGGACAACATCTGTGAGCAGTTTTGGAATGAGCACATCTTATTCAATTAGTATCCAAAACCATCCAAACTAGTGCCTAATGTGTAGAGATACCTTTGTCTATTTTCATATGGTTCAAGTCCCGAACTGATATGACGAGTGTTCAGGGAGTTAAGGCTACAATACGGTGGCTGGTCCAAAATCGTTACTATTACAGAAGTGAACTTGTAACTTTTCTCCCTCAATACTCAGTCAAATCAGGTCATTCTTGTGCGAAAAATGAAGGGTTTTAAGTCTAGTTTCTGAAGAAATAAGAATGGAATTCATATGATTTTTACAAGAGAGGTATAAAGGAAATACCAAAGGTAGTGAAAGCTGTTTTTGTGCAGAAATGCTGTGTACTTTAAGAAACCTATTTCCAAGGCCTTAAACTCCATTAAAATTCGACCCCAAGCTCCTAGACTTCACACAAAGGCTTACAAGTGACAATGTGGTGGCTGAAACTCTCTAATCTAAACCTAGTCTTGACATGCAATGCTTCGAAAACCCCAAAACTCCATTTTCTTGAACTTGAGCTTTGAACATCCAACTATGGTGAAAATGAAAAAGAAGATGAAGTAGGTGATGATTTTTATATCAGTGCGTAGAGGATGGAAAATGTGTTTGAATGGTAATTGAATTGCTCACATGCAAGAATATTTGAAGAAGTTCTCACCTCTTCTTCATCCTCTCCCTCACGCCTACTCTCTCTCTTTCTCAAGTTTTCTTGTTTTTCTCTTTCTTCTCTTTTCAAAATCAGGTGTAATGAGTGAGTGTGTGGGTGTTAGTGTGTTATTGAATATGTTGTGAGCTGAAAGAAAACATGGGGACAATGACTAATTTACCCTTGCACTCAATCTCACCCTTAGTACATACACTACCCCCAATGCCACTAAATTCCTAAATCACAACAATTTATGTTAACTCATTCAATCATTCATATACTTTACTTAACTTAGCGAATAAACTTTGCTATCATGGACTTAAACATGCTCAATGACTTAAATTAATACTCAATCAAACAAGCAAACGTTAGTCAATTTCGATAGTCGAAATTAACCGAATTAGTGATGTTACAGTATGTGGTGTCTCCATTTATACTGTTTTATTTTACTTTGTTTTGGAAACATGGTCAAGTTGAGATGTGGTGTATTGGGGGTTCGGAAGCCCTCGAGTGAAATAATTATCTAGTGAAATCTCAACCAATAATTAAAAATGGAGAGAGAATTTTTAACACATGATAAAAGAGGAATAAGAGTGTTGGGTGTGGCAGATGATTGAGTTTCGAGTTTGGTATACTTTGTGTTTTTATCTATTCCTTGTTATGGAAAACAAAACAGTGTGATGATTATGAGGCATTGAACGACTTTGATCTTATTAACGATGGCGATTGTCCATGTTATTGGAGATTGAGAATTTGACAATTTCAACGAAGTGTAAATAAGATAAAAAAAGTTGTATGTTTAGAAGGCTCCGAAAAAAGTCCATCAAGAATATGTGCCAAAGATTATGGTTCAGCCTATAGTGGAAGCTTCAGCTCAACAAGCTTTTTCAATAGTGAATGAGTAGTTCTTAATTTTCAAGATTAGCCTATAGTGGAATCTTCATTTCAACAAGCTTCTCCGACTGTGGGTCGGCCCATTTGTAATCAAGATCAACAGAATTCTCCTCTGTTGAAGCAACAAACTGTGAATCAACTAAATTCTTCTCCCGTGTTGAATTCCCAGGTTAAAGATCCTCATCAAGGGGAGCAACAACATACGCCTTCAGTGAAGGAGTCTATGGACAGCTTTCAACCTTGTTGGAGGCTTTCTCTAATCAAAATGTTACCCATGGTATTGCTTCAAGAAAATCATCAAGAAAGGAGTAGAATTAGCTTCAGTCTGTAGATCGTTCTGTTCATGCTAGCTTTGCTGAAGCTCTTCTAGGTAACACAAATTTAATTTCTTCATCTAAGAGTTCTAGTACAAATGTTGATAAGGATATTAGACAACTAAGTAGATTGTAGTCTACTGAGGATGGTGATTCTAGGAGTGATGAAGAATCTATTCAAGATTCTGATGCTCCCCCTAGTTTCACAAAAGTAATATCTAAGTGTCATAAAAAACATTTGTAGGTTAAAAACGCTTCTGCATATCATACCCGTTCTAAGGGTGGTTCACATACTACTTCTCCATATAGCTGCTTTTTCGAAATGTGAAGAATTAATGTGATTTAGCAATTAAACCCACTATAAGTGTAAAAACTCAAGGATCGGATCCATGGAAGCTGAGAATACAGTTTCTGTTACTCAAAGCAAGAAGATGATGAAAAGGAATAATTCTCATTCAATGAATCTTTCAGTTACAACTGGTTCTATATATACACAGTTACAACAAGAGAGATTGATCTAACTAAATACAACTGACCTAACAGAAGAATGAAGGGGTGCTAGCTGTACAGAATAATGTTAATACATTATAATGAAGTGAGTAAAAAAGTAAAGTAAGAGAAGCAATAATGTAACCAGCTTGGTGAGTCAATATGCTGACTGTGCATAGTCAAACTTGCTGACATGGCATTTTGACCTTGACTTGTAACATCCTCCCTTAAGCTGGAATAGATATCAACCATTCCAAGCTTAGATTTTAGAGCAGAAAAGGGACCAGGGCTGAGAGACTTAGTTAACAAGTCAGCAACTTGTTCTTTTGATGGTATAGGCAGTAGATGCAGAACTCCACTTCGTATCTTGTCACGCACAACATGGCAGTCAATATCAATATGCTTGGTACGCTCATGGAACACTGGATTTGCAGCTATGCGGAGAGCATATTTGTTGTCACAGTAAATCAGTGCAGGTGTTGAGTGTTGAATTTTGAAGTCATTCAGCAAATACATCAACCATTGCGCCTCACATGTAGCTTGAGCAAGAGCTCTATTATCTGCTTCAGATGATGAACGAGAAACAACACTCTGTTTCTTACTTTTCCATGAGACAAGTAATGATCCAAGGAAGAAACAGAATCCTGTAGTTGATTTTCTTGTGTCTGGGCAGGCCCCCCAATCTGAGTCACAATAACCCTTCAGACAAAGTGGTGAATCTGCTTTAAAGAACAGTCCCTGTCCTGGGTGGTTCTTGATAAATTTTAGAACCCTCAAAACTGCCAGCATGTGAATATCAATGGGTTTGTCCATGAATTGACTCAATTTGCCTACTGCATATGAAATCTCTGGTCTGGAATGAGTTAAATATAACAGTCTCCTTATCAATATTCTGTATACTGCAGGATCATTTACTGGATCTCCTAAGTTCTTGTGCAATTGTAATCCTGGTTCCATTGGAGTGGAACATGGCTTGGTTCCCAACAGTCCAGTTTCTTGTAAAAGATCTAGAGCATAATTTCTTTGGCATAGTGATATCCCCTCTTGATTCCTTGCTACTTCAAAACCAAGAAAATATTTCAAATCTCCTAGATCTTTGATGCTGAATTTTTCATCTAATAACACCTTAACTCTGTTTTGCTCCTCAGCATCAGTTCCTGCTAAAATCAAATCATCTACATAGACAAGGATAGCTGTGAAACCAGTTTTGCATTCCTTTGTATACAAGGAATAATCAGACTTTGATTGGTTGTATCCTGTCCCTAACAGTGTCTCAGTTAGCTTGACATTCCACTGTCTGCTTGCCTGCTTCAGTCCATATAATGATCTTTGTAACTTGCACACTAGATTTGGTTGATCTAAAATGAGGCCAGGAGGAGGTTTCATATATACTTCTTCATCAAGATCCCCATGTAGGAAGGCAGTATTGACATCCAATTGACATAGATGCCAATTCTGACTTGATGCAGTAGCAAGAAGCAGCATGATTGTACTCATTTTTATCACTGGGCTAAAGTTTTCCAAATAATCAATACCTTCAGTTTGTGTGAAACCTTTTGCGACCAGTCTAGCCTTATGTCTTTCTACAGTACCATCAGCATGTAATTTGAGTTTAAAAACCCATTTACATCCAATGGCACATTTGTTTTCAGGTAGGGGCACTATTGTCCAGGTGTTAATTTTCATTAGAGCATTCAATTCAGCCATGACAGCACTTTTCCAATTGTTATCACACATCGCCTCCTCATAGGAACTAGGCTCAGTGATGGTAGAGAGGTTGAGGGTATATTGTTTGTGTGATGATGATAGCCTATCATAGCAAATAACATTGGAAATGTGACACATATTACCTTCAGATTTTGGTGATGGAATTGGTGATGCGGATTTGTGGATTGTATCCTTGAGAAGGGAACAATGGTACTCTTGTAGATAAGAGGGTTGATTTCTAATTTTGGTTGATCTTCTAACAGGTTCTGGTTCAGTATGAACTGGTGTGGGTTCAATTTGATTAGGGGAGTTTAAGGGAATGTCTTGGTTAGGTATGTTTTGAGGTGTATTTTGGTTTAGTGGAGAATGAGTTTGAGTTTGTGTTTATGGTTCTGGGGCTGTTTCAGATTCTGGGTGAGTAGTGTATGTGAGGCTATCAAGTATGTTTGGGGTATTATCAAAGGGTTGGTCATGATTAACTGTGTGGCTATTATCAAAATAGGGTATTGAAGTTTCAAAAGTGTGACTAGAGATGTTTTTATGAGAGGGATTCCCCATATTTGAGACCATTTGATAAGGAAATAAATGTTCAAAAAACTTCACATCTCTAGACAAGAAAATTTCTCTAGAATGTAAATCAAATAGCAAGTGTCCTTTAACACCATGTTTGAAACCTAAGTAAATGCATTTTCTGGACCTAGGGTCCAATTTCTTTCTATTTGATTTTAGTGTGCTTGCAAAACACAAACAGCCAATGACTCTTAAATTTTCTAAGTTAGGTATGTGACCAAAGAGAATTTGAAATGGATTCTTTTGAGATAAGAACTTAGATGGCAGTCTATTTATGATATGCACTGCTTGACTAATAGCATGTGCCCCGAAAGATTTAGGTAGTTTTGCCTGAAAAATGAGGGCTCTTGCAATGTTTAGAATGTGTTGATGCTTCCTTTCAACAATGCCATTTTGTTGAGGAGTGCCAACACAAGATTTTTGATGAATAATGCCCTTTTCTTGGTAAAAATCTTTGAGTAAAAATTCACTGCCATTGTCAGTTCTTATACATTTTCCTTTTATGCTAAACTGCGTATCAACAAGTGATACAAAACTTTTTACTAAAACAGATGCCTCTGATTTTAGCCTCATGGGAAAAATCCATGCAAATCTACTCTTGTCATCTACAACTGTAAGAAAGTATCTATAGCCTAGTATGGAAGAAACAGAAAAGGGGCCCCAAATATCCATGTGAACTGTATCAAAACATTTCTTTGAAATTGTTGTACTATTTGGCAATGGGAGCCTTTTCTGTTTAGCATAAAAACATATATCACATGGGGATTCAGATTCAACACATTTCACAGAAGGAAATTTTTTATTTATTCCATTCATTTTCTCAAAGGAGGGATGTCCAAATTTCATATGCCAAATCTTACAATGATGGTTGCTATCTATACTATTGATATTACTCACAGTACGTGGATTATCTAAAGAGCAGGAGCTGAGATTGTTTACTAAATGTGTGATGGTTGATGGTTTGGAGCAGGGGAACACAAGATGAAACAATCCATTCCTCCGTTCAGCTATCCCAATCACCTTCTCCGTTTGGTTGTCCTGTATCACACATTTTAGTCTGTTAATATGCAAATCATAGTCTACATCATCAGTGAGTTTGGTTATGGAAATCAGATTAAAAGAGAAAGTAGGTATATAAAGAACATCACTAAGCACAAGTGTGTCATCTAGGTGTACTGTGCATGCAAGATTACAGTGCACTATGGTTCCATTTGGTAAGGTTATGGAGACAGGGTCAATTTCTCTTAAGCATTCAAACAATTGTCTAGAATAGCAAACATGTATAGTGGCTCTTGTATCAATGATCCAAAGTTTTTCTTTCCTAGAGTTAGGTATAGCACAGATAATACCTGATTTTACCGTGGTGTAGTGATTGATTTTATGAGATGGCATTGTGTTAGAACCTTGAAGAAGTGCTAAAATGGCTTTGTGTTGCTCTGCCGTGAATCCTAAATTCCCAGAGTTGGAGTTCTGCTTTCCTGATTCACTGTGGTCCCCCTCAATGGCTGTCTCTTCTTCCTCATTATTTGCAATCTCACCAACACAGTTGTTCACAGTTTCTTGCTAGTAGTGTGGCGGATATCCGCGTTTCTTATAGCAAACATGATCAATAGTGTGACCTGTTATTCCACAATGAGAACAGAGTTTTGTGCCTCTTCCTCAACCATTACCACTTCTGCCGCCACGTTCTCCTCTACCTCTGATTGTTCCTCTTCCTGAGAAATTGTTGTTCGCAAAACTGTTGGTTGCAAGAACTTTTATCTCATCAACAGGCGTGACTATGGTTCTTTCTTGCTGAATAAGAAGAGAACAGGTCTTTGCTAAATTAGGCAAAGGATCCATCAACATAATTTGTGACCTAATCGGTGAGTATTGTTCACTCAAGCCTTTGAGGAATCGAAGCACCTTTCCTCGTTCCCTATATTCTTTGAATTTCTTCTCGGCTTCGCAGCCATCAGCACAATTGCTACTACACCGAGGAGCAGGCAAGAAATTCTCCAATTCTTGCCATAGTTTCTTCAATTTCGTGTAATATGTAGAGATTGAACCATCGCCTTGCTTCGTGGAGTAAATCTCTTCCTGCAGATCAGAAATTTGAAACATGTCGCCCCGGTAGAATCGATCTTTCAAGTCTTTCTAGATTTCCGCCGCCGTATCTGTAACACCCTAAATATTTAATTAATTTATTTAATTAAGTATTTAGGAAGTTATTTTAATTTATTGGATATAATTTAATTAACTAAAATTATATTAATTTTGTGGTGGTACTAGGAAAAGGAGGCGCCGCTTGGATGAGCTGGGCTTAAGTGAAAAGCCCAAGCCCATGATCCAAGTGACATGCGAATAGCTAGTGAGGCTAGGGTTTGGTGCCTCATTCGAGAATTGAGAGGAAGAGAATAGAGAGAAGAGTGAGAGCGCCGTTGGAGAGGAGAAGAGGAGAAGAGAAGTCGCGACTCAAAGAGGGGCAAGGGACGTGACCTATTGCTATGGTTCTGTTCGTGTCTGTCTCTAGGGCTTCCGTTCTTCAAATCCAAGGTAAGGGGAGTTCTATCAATTTTTATAATAATTCGTATGATAGGTTTTAAGTAGGGATAGCTTAGATCTAATCCGTGAGTATGAATTATGCGTGATTTCATGTTGTTTGATGAATTCGTTGCTCAAAGATCCGTTGTTAGTGTTTGGGCGCCTAGGGCGCCATGTGTGTGCTCGTGATGTTGCTGAACTTGTGCTGAATTTCGTGTTGCTGGAAGTGTGCAGGGCGCCAGGCGCTGGGCGCCAAAGGGCGCCGTGCGCCGTGTTGCGTATTGTGTGTGTTGTGTGTGCGTAAATGGGATTTTTGGGTGCAATTCAATTTCTGGGCATATTTCACCGTGCCATATTTTGTATTTACCTGCCCAAATTCAATTTTAAGCGTTTTGGCTCGAGTGGTTTTATCTTTGCACGTGTAATTCTGAAGTTGTCTCATTGGGTGTTGCTTGTGTGTGCGTAAATGGGATTTTTGGGTGCAATTCAATTTCTGGGCATATTTTACCGTGCCATATTTTGTATTTACGTGACCAAATTCAATTTTAAGCATTTTGGCTCGAGTGGTTTTATTTTTGCACGCGTCAATTTTGGAGTTGTCTCGGTGTGTGTTGTGTGTGCGCGTTGCGTGTTGCCAGGCGCTGGACGCCAGGCGCCAGGCGCTGGACGCCAGGCGCCAGGCGCTGGACGCCAGGCGCCAGGCGCTGGGTGCCAAGGGCGCCAGTGCGTGTGTGTGTTGCGTGTTGCTGGGCGCCAGGTGCCAGGCGCTGGGCGCCTAGGGCGCCATTTTTCAGGATGTTCCCAAATTTTTATGAAAACTGTTTTCGCTATATCTTTTGACTCGGACATCCGTTTTAAACGTTTCAAAAAGTGTTGGGAAGCTTTTCCAGTTGTCTACCTGTGTGTCTTATTTCTAAAAATAAAAACTTATTATTTTCTGGTGGCCTCTAAAATGACGATGATGCCCTTAGTGGCTAGTTAGATGACCTTTCTGCCCTTGGTGGCCAATGTTGTGGATGCTGATGTGTAAATGACGATGATGCCCTTAGTGGCTAGTTAAATGACCTTTTTTCCCTTAGTGGCCAATGTTGTTGATAATGATGTGTAAGTGACGATGAAAATAAGTGACGTTGAGGCCCAAAAGGCTAAGTGACGATAAGGCCCAAAAGGCTAAGTGACGTTGTTGTGTGTAATTATGAATTGACAGGTGCTGTGCCTCTTATTTGGCAAATTGGTAAGTGACGGGTCACATAGTTGACCGTGATTGTGTGTTTGTGCGTGGTGCATGTCATAGTGTCTCATGCCTCCCATATGCATAAACCCAGTGACATTTGAGGCCCAAAAGGCTAAGTGACGATGAGGCCCAAAAGGCTAAGCGACGTTTGTGAAAAGGTACCTCATGCATATGCCCGCGAGTGGGTTGCATTTCATATGCCTACATAACATATTGATGAGTTATTGTAGTGATGTAATTGATGATTGTGATGTGATTACTCTAGAGCTGTGACTTGACTTATTGCTTATCATGTGATTTATTATATGGATTGAATTGGACTCACCCTTCTGTTTGAATGTTACCCCCATGCGGTAACGTGCAGGTGATCACGAGTGAAGACATAGGTATCTTCACTAATTTTGAGTCGGGTCGTCATGCTCTGATACGTAGCACTCAGGGGGGAAACGAACTCGATGTTTTTAAGACTATTTAGTTATTATATGTTATTTTGATGGTTTTCTCCTATTGATACTTTCCGCTGCGTAGTTGGTTTTATTAATGTCACGGTTGTGGTGACAATGAATAATGTTTGAGTTTTTCCCCATTGGGGGTGTGCTACGTATTGCGCACTTATTTGATGTTGAACTATTTTATTGGAAGTACGATGTTTTGATTTGAGTATGTGTAACATTCCCTGCGATGAAAAGAAATTTTGAAACTCTGATTTTTCCCAATTAAAATAACGGGTAGAAAAGGGGTGTTACATTAGTGGTATCAGAGCAGTTCGGTCTGTCCGGCCAATGTTGTCCTGTCATAGTGTCTTATGACAATAGATTAGTTCTGAATTTTTGGTTTGTGCTGCAGTGATAATTTGAAATGGCTGGGAGAAACGATGCTGCTCTTGCTGCTGCGTTGCAAGCTATGGCTCAGGCTGTACAGGGACAGCAGAATGCTAGGGAGAACGCTGGTTTTCGGAGTCTGACTACTTTCCAGAGAGAGAATCCGCCCACATTTAAGGGCAAATATGATCCAGATGGTGCTATGGCTTGGTTGAAGAAAATCGAGAGGATTTTCAGGGTGATGGACTGCACTGTTGAGCAGAAGGTCCGTTTTGGTACTCACATGTTGGCTGAGGAGGCCGACGACTGGTGGTTGGCTACTAGGCAGAGGTTGGAGGCTGTGCAAGAAGAGATTACCTGGGAGGTATTCAGCAGGGAATTTCTGAGAAAATATTTTCCTGAGGATGTCCGAGCAAAGAAAGAGATAGAGTTTCTGGAACTGAAGCAGGGTGGTATGTCTGTGACTGCATATGCGGCGAAGTTTGTGGAATTGGCAAAATTCTATCCGCACTATAGTGAGGCTACAGCTGAGTTTTCGAAATGCATCAAGTTCGAGAATGGTTTGAGGCCTTATATCAAAAAGGCCATTGGTTACCCGAAGATCCGTGTGTTCGCTGATCTGGTTGACAGTTGTAGAATCTTTGAGGAGGACAGTACTGCCCATTATAAAGCTGTGAATGAAAAGAGGGGTAAATTTCCGAGTAGAAGCAAGCCGTATGAGGTTCCTGCGGGTGCCTGTGTTTTCAGCAAAATGTATTTGAGGTCCGGATATCATCAGATTAAAGTGAAGGATGAAGATGTTCAGAAGACAGCGTTCAGGACAAGGTATGGGCATTATGAATATTCAGTGATGCCGTTCGGTGTGACCAATGCACCTGGTGTATTTATGGAATATATGAATCGTATTTTCCATAATTACCTAGATCGGTTTGTGGTGATCTTCATAGATGACATTCTAGTTTATTCTAAGTCGGAGGAAGAGCATGCTGAGCACCTGAAGTCAGTATTGGAAGTTCTGAAAGAGAAAAAGCTGTATGCTAAGTTATCAAAGTGTGAGTTCTGGCTGAAAGAGGTGAGTTTCCTTGGGCACGTGATTTCTGGTAATGGTATTGCAGTTGATCCGGCAAAAATAGAAGCAGTGTTGGAGTGGGAGGCTCCGAAATCCGCAACAGAGATCAGAAGCTTTTTGGGTTTGGCTGGGTACTACAGGAGGTTCATCGAGGGCTTTTCCAAGTTGGCCCTTCCGTTGGCTCAGTTGACCTGTAAGGGTAAAGTTTTCCTTTGGGATGGCTCGGTGTGGGGAAAGTTTTAAGGAACTGAAAAAGAGATTGACAACGTCGCCTGTTTTGACGTTGCCTAATCCGGAGGAGCCGTTTGTTGTATATTGTGACGCTTCGAAGATGGGTCTTGGTGGTGTGCTGATGCAAGATGGGAAAGTCGTTGCGTATGCGTCGAGGCAGTTGCGGGTTCATGAGAAAAATTACCCTACGCATGATTTGGAATTGGCTGCTGTGGTATTTGTACTTAAGATTTGGAGACACTATCTTTATGGTTCGAGGTTTGAAGTGTTCAGTGATCATAAGAGTCTGAAATATCTGTTCGATCAGAAAGAGTTGAATATGAGACAGCGTCGGTGGTTGGAGCTCTTGAAGGATTATGACTTCGGTCTGAATTATCATCCCGGCAAAGCTAATGTCGTGGCTGATGCTTTAAGCAGGAAGTCTTTGCATATGTCGGCAATGATGGTGAAAGAATTAGAGTTGATTGAGGAATTCCGAGATTTGAGTTTGGTTTGTAAAATGACACCTCGCAGTGTCAAACTGGGAATGTTAAAGATCGATAATGACTTTCTGGGCAGCATCAGAGAGGCTCAGAAGTCAGATGTCAAGTTGGTAGATTTAATTAATGGGGTTGGTCAATCTGAAGATGAAGATTTCAAATTGGATTCTCGTGGTGTGTTGAGGTTCCGGGGTAGGATTTGTGTTCCGGATGATGCGGAGATGAGAAAGGCAATTTTGGAGGAGGGTCACCGTAGCAAGTTGAGTATCCATCCTGGAGCGACGGAGATGTATCAAGATCTGAAAAAGATGTTTTGGTGGTATGGTATGAAGAGAGATGTGGCGCAGTTTGTGTATGCCTGTTTGACCTGTCAAAAGTCGAAGGTTGAACATCAGAAGCCTGCAGGGTTAATGCAACCGTTAGAAGTTCCAGAATGGAAGTGGGATAGCATTGCGATGGATTTTGTGACGGGATTGCCGAATACAGTTAAGGGTCATGACGCTATTTGGGTGATCGTTGATAGGTTAACGAAGTCTGCTCACTTTATTCCTATTAATGTCACTTATCCGGTATCGAGGTTGGCAGAGGTCTATGTCAAAGAAATTGTGAAGTTGCACGGTGTTCCGAAGAGTATTGTGTCAGATAGGGATCCGAGGTTCACTTCTGAGTTTTGGACGGGTTTGCAGAAGGAATTGGGTTCAAAGTTGAAAATGAGTTCAGCATATCATCCTCAGACAGATGGTCAGTCAGAGAGGACAATTCAGTCGTTAGAAGATTTGTTGAGGGCTTGTGTCTTGGAACAAAGGGGTTCATGGGATTCATACCTTGCGTTGGTTGAGTTTACCTATAACAACAGTTATCATTCCAGTATCGGGATGGCACCGTTTGAAGCATTGTAGGGTCGAAAGTGTAGGACGCCGTTGTGTTGGTATGAGTCGGGGGAGAGTGTAGTGTTGGGACCGGAGATTGTCCGGGAGACTACAGAGAAAATCAAGATGATCCGTGAAAAGATGAAGGCTTCGCAGAGTCGTCAGAAGAGTTATCATGACAAGCGGAGGAAAGATTTAGAGTTTCAGGAGGGTGAGCATGTGTTCTTGAGGGTTTCTCCTATTACCGGTGTTGGTCGAGCGTTGAAATCGAAGAAGCTCACTCATCGCTTTGTTGGTCCTTATCAGATTTCTGGGAGAATCGGAAATGTGGCTTATAGGGTGGCTTTACCGCCAAATCTTTCAAATTTGCACGACGTGTTTCATGTGTCGCAACTTCGGAAGTATGTTTCGGATCCATCTCATGTGATCCATATGGATGACGTAGAGGTGCGGGATAATCTCACTGTGGAGACGATGCCCGTACGGATTGAGGATCGTTAAGTGAAAGCACTTAGAGGCAAAGAGATTGCATTAGTGAAAGTGGTTTGGCTAGGAGCTGCCGGTGAGAGTAGGACTTGGGAGCTAGAAAGCAAGATGCAAGAGTCCTACCCAGAGTTGTTTGATCAGGTAAATTTCGAGGACGAAATATTCTAAGTGGGGGAGAGTTGTAACACCCTAAATATTTAATTAATTTATTTAATTAAGTATTTAGGAAGTTATTTTAATTTAGTGGCTAAAATTTAATTAATTAAAATTATATTAATTTTGTGGTGGTATTAGGAAAAGGAGGCGCCACTTGGATGAGCTGGGCTTAAGTGAAAAGCCCAAGCCCATGATCCAGGTGACATGTGAATAGCTAGTGAGGCTAGGGTTTGGTGCCTCATTCGCGAATTGAGAGGAAGAGAATAGAGAGAAGAGTGAGAGCGCCGTTGGAGAGGAGAAGAGGAGAAGAGAAGTCGCGACTCAAAGAGGGGCAAGGGACGTGACCTGTTGCTGTGGTTCTGTTCGTGTCTGTCTCTTGGGCTTCCGTTCTTCAAATCCAAGGTAAGGGGAGTTCTATCAATTTTTATAATAATTCGTATGATAGGTTTTAAGTAGGGATAGCTTAGATCTAATCCGTGAGTATGAATTATGCGTGATTTCATGTTGTTTGATGAATTCGTTGCTCAAAGATCCGTTGTTAGTGTTTGGGCGCCTAGGGCGCCATGTGTGTGCTCGTGATGTTGCTGAACTTGTGCTGAATTTCGTGTTGCTGGAAGTGTGCAGGGCGCCAGGCGCTGGGCGCCAAAGGGCGCTGTGCGCCGTGTTGCGTATTGTGTGTGTTGTGTGTGCGTAAATGGGATTTTTGGGTGCAATTCAATTTCGGGGCATATTTCACCGTGCCATATTTTGTATTTACCTGCCCAAATTCAATTTTAAGCGTTTTGGCTCGAGTGGTTTTATCATTGCACGTGTAATTCTGAAGTTGTCTCATTGGGTGTTTGTTGTGTGTGCGTAAATGGGATTTTTGGGTGCAATTCAATTTCTGGGCATATTTCACCGTGCCATATTTTGTATTTACCTGCCCAAATTCAATTTTAAGCGTTTTGGCTCGAGTGGTTTTATCTTTGCACGTGTAATTCTGAAGTTGTCTCATTGGGTGTTGCTTGTGTGTGCGTAAATGGGATTTTTGGGTGCAATTCAATTTCTGGGCATATTTCACCGTGCCATATTTTGTATTTACCTGCCCAAATTCAATTTTAAGCGTTTTGGCTCGAGTGGTTTTATCTTTGCACGTGTAATTCTGAAGTTGTCTCATTGGGTGTTGCTTGTGTGTGCGTAAATGGGATTTTTGGGTGCAATTCAATTTCTGGGCATATTTTACCGTGCCATATTTTGTATTTACGTGACCAAATTCAATTTTAAGCATTTTGGCTCGAGTGGTTTTATTTTTGCACGCGTCAATTTTGGAGTTGTCTCGGTGTGTGTTGTGTGTGCGCGTTGCGTGTTGCCAGGCGCTGGACGCCAGGCGCCAGGCGCTGGGCGCTAGTGCGTGTGTGTGTTGCGTGTTGCTGGGCGCTGGGCGCCAGGTGCCAGGCGCTGGGCGCCTAGGGCGCCATTTTTCAGGATGTTCCCAAATTTTTATGAAAACTGTTTTCGCTATATCTTTTGACTCGGACATCCGTTTTAAACGTTTCAAAAAGTGTTGGGAAGCTTTTCCAGTTGTCTACCTGTGTGTCTTATTTCTAAAAATAAAAACTTATTATTTTCTGGTGGCCTCTAAAATGACGATGATGCCCTTAGTGGCTAGTTAGATGACCTTTTTGCCCTTGGTGGCCAATGTTGTGGATGCTGATGTGTAAATGACGATGATGCCCTTAGTGGCTAGTTAAATGACCTTTTTGCCCTTAGTGGCCAATGTTGTTGATAATGATGTGTAAGTGACGATGAAAATAAGTGACGTTGAGGCCCAAAAGGCTAAGTGACGATAAGGCCCAAAAGGCTAAGTGACGTTGTTGTGTGTAATTATGAATTGACAGGTGCTGTGCCTCTTATTTGGCAAATTGGTAAGTGACGAGTCACATAGTTGACCGTGATTGTGTGTTTGTGCGTGGTGCATGTCATAGTGTCTCATGCCTCCCATATGCATAAACCCAGTGACGTTTGAGGCCCAAAAGGCTAAGTGACGATGAGGCCCAAAAGGCTAAGCGACGTTTGTGAAAAGGTACCTCATGCATATGCCCGCGAGTGGGTTGCATTTCATATGCCTACATGACATATTGATGAGTTATTGTAGTGATGTAATTGATGATTGTGATGTGATTACTCTAGAGCTGTGACTTGACTTATTGCTTATCATGTGATTTATTATATGGATTGAATTGGACTCACCCTTCTGTTTGAATGTTACCCCCATGCGGTAACGTGCAGGTGATCACGACTGAAGACATAGGTATCTTCACTAATTTTGAGTCGGGTCGTCATGCTCTGATACGTAGCACTCAGGGGGGAAACGAACTCGATGTTTTTAAGACTATTTAGTTATTATATGTTATTTTGATGGTTTTCTCCTATTGATACTTTCCGCTGCGTAGTTGGTTTTATTAATGTCACGGTTGTGGTGACAATGAATAATGTTTGAGTTTTTCCCCATTGGGGGCGTGCTATGTATTGCGCACTTATTTGATGTTGAACTATTTTATTGGAAGTACGATGTTTTGATTTGAGTATGTGTAACATTCCCTGCGATGAAAAGAAATTTTGAAACTCTGATTTTTCCCAATTAAAATAACGGGTAGAAAAGGGGTGTTACATTAGTAGTGGGAGGTGTGTTTAACTTGCACTTATGCTTCAGGTGCAAGGTTCGATTCCCACGGAAGGCAAAAATTCTACAAGGGGGGTAGAGAAGACCGTGAGGTAATAGTGCCGGGGTGGCCAATGCGTTGGACCTGGGCTGTTACAGTATCCATCCACAAAATGCTTTGCGAAACTTCTGGAACAATTGAACTGTTGATCCAGGACATAACCATGGTATTGCAACGATCCCAAGCAAGGGAGTCGCTGCTCTCATCTGACGGCCTCGCTAGGGTTCCGTCAACAAAGTGTAGTTTTTTCTTCGACTTCAACTCCACCGTCATCGATCTTGACCATGTGTGGTAGTTGCTGCCATTGAGAGGAGGAGAGACAATCGCCGTTCCCGGATTATCGCTCGAATGCATCAAGTAAGGATTCATCATATCATTTCGATATCCTTTGTTGGAACCACTTCCAGTTCGAGTATCAGCTTCCGTCATTGCCATTACAGTATGAAGCTAGAAGATTACAGAAAGGTGAAAACGATTGAATGAGAGGACGAACTTCGCAAACGATTGAAGGTGAAAACGATTGAATGAGAAAACGAACTTCGAAGAAGGAGACGATCTCTTACGCGCAGTGGTGGTGGCAGAGCCCCAAAGAAGGAGCTTTGATACCATGTAAAAACTCAAGGATCGGATCCATGGAAGCTGAGAATACAGTTTCTGTTACTCAGAGCAAGAAGATGATGAAAAGGAATAATTCTCATTCAATGAATCTTTCAAGTACAACTGGATCTATATATACACAGTTACAACAAGAGAGATTGATCTAACTAAATACAACTGACCTAACAGAAGAATGAAGGGTGCTAGCTGTACAGAATAATGTTAATACAATAGAATGAAGTGAGTAAAAAAGTAAAGTAAGAGAAGGAATAATGTAACTAGCTCGGTGAGTCAGTGTGCTAACTATGCATAGTCAAACTTGCTGACATGGTATTTTGACCTTGACTTGTAACAATAAATGCTCTTAAATATTTGTGTAGATCTTATAGTCCTGATTTTCATGGGTTTTAGTTTTCAGAAATGATATTTAGCCAAAACATTTGGCCAAAATACAGCCAAAAATACCAAATACCTGCAAAATACGCTGGTGGGACCCATATGTTGAAATATTAAAATATTTTTTATAAATAATAAAAGAAAGAAATGAGGCAAAAAGGAAAACAGTGTCCATCGTCTCTCGCAAAACAACTCTGCTCTCGTTCCTCCCTCAACGAAAACACGGAAGCTCCCACCCTCTCTCGTTCCTCCCTCAACCTCTGCTCTCACCCCTGACCTCCTCCCCCGGTAGTCGTCCGCCGCCGTAAAGACCACCACTCTAAGAAACACGCTTCTTCTTTTGTTCCACGACTCTTTGATCACTCTACTTCACCATCCAGCACCATTGTGAGATCGTTCTCTTCTTCAAGATGATGGTAGATTAATTGATGGTACAATGTTTGTTTACTTCTTTCAATTAACACGATTATAGGGTTTCTCCAAGTATATTTTGTAAATTAGCATTTCTTTTTGTTTTGTTAGGGTGCTTCAACATGATATAACAAAAAAAACAAGAAAACCATTGATGTTTGTGCTATTAAGGACATTTGACTTTGTGTTTGTATTCTGGTTACTCGTTAGAAAGAAAAGACTGTGAAAAATCAGCTTGGTTTATGACATCCAAAAGTTGGTTAATTGTAGTTGTAATGTGGCTATCTGGTTCAAATGGAGCATGTACATGTCAGACTAGAAATCTTTTAGTTATAGTTACATTAATTGTCCCATTTAGCACTTAAATAGAGTCCTCATGTTGTTCATAGTGAGTAGAGAAGAATAGCATGTGAAAAACCAAGTTTGGGTTAGATTGAGCCCTCTTGTCCTTTACAGTTAGATTGAAAGAAATAATTGTGAAATACCAGATTGGTTTATGGCTATGAAAAGTTAATTGGAGCAGTAATGTGGCTATCTGGTTGAAATGGATTTTGTACATGTCACACCAAGAACATTTGAGTTATACTTAAGAAATTGGGGTTGAAAAGTTGGTTAATTGGGGTTGTTTAGCTGATATGTTAAGAAATTTCGGTTTACATCTATACACTATATTAAATTTAATATAAGCTATACATAATTGGATTTTATTGTGCAGTACTGCTGTGACGCCAACGATCGGGATGTGTTTTGCTTCATTAGATGAGGGGATATCATATTATGGTGAGTATGCTTTAAAAAAAGGATTTGGATGGAAAATTAGAACATCAGTAAAGGGAAAGGATGGGGCAATCAACTACAGAATTCTGTCATGCTCGAGAGAGGGGTCTAGCGCGCAAATGTCAAAAATTTCATGTTCATTGAAGACACTTCCGACTAGGGTGAGCAATTGTCCTGCCAAGATATGTTTCAAGTTAGAAACAGATGGAGTATGGTATATCAAAAAATTTGTAGATGAGCATTGTCACCAGTTGAGCCCCACAAAGTCAAGGTTGTTTAGGGCAAACAAGAAAATAAGTCTGCATCTGAAGAGAACAATCCAAATCAACAATGAAGCGGGAGCGAGGATAAACAAAACTTTCCAATCTCTTGTTACAGATGCAGGAGGGCATGAAAATATACCATTTTGTGAAAAGGACGTCAGGAATTTTGTCAACAAGGAAAGGCGTTCAATTGGTAAAGGCGGTGATGGGAAGGCGTTGATTAGTTACTTTTATGAAATGAGGGAACAAAATTCAAATTTCTTCTATGATCGTGATCATTGAGGGTTGGATTTATTTATAACTCGTGGAGAGTTGTTGGATGCAAACAATGTGGTTTACTTTGCATCAGATGATTGTGCAAACTTCATTTAGTATGTTAACTACATTGTGGTTTTCGCTGTATCATTTTCATCATTCAATCAAATTAGTTATTTCGCATTTGTGGATAAGTGATTTTACATATGTTCACTTTGACCTGAAGTCGAGTTTAGTTGAACTTATTTAACAATTCCTCTATATAGTCAGGAAATGTATATATAAATAAAGATGCTGGAGTCTCAGATTTCGCGCACAACAGTTGGGCTTCTCAATGTCCAACCGTTACAGCAGCAACTTATTTAAGATTAGACAATGCAACTAACAACTTTAGTTCCTCTTGTCCGGCATGTTGTTTGATTGTTTGTTATTAGAGTTTTTATTTATATGTTCATGTTGTTAAACAAAATAAGTGATTATTAACAGGTAGGAGGTGATCATGGAACTTTTGGCAAACATGGAAACAGACTTCACGGGATTGTCACAATTGACTACAAATCCCTGACTTTAGCTTGAAGGATACTCCCTGCATATTAATGGTCATGAGTATTTTTTGTTGTAATTAAAGATATATGTATATTAATGCTCATGAGAAATTTTTGTTGTAGTTAGACATATATGTATCTTTTGATTAGTATTGATGTAAATGTTGTAAATGACACCAGGTTCATGTTTTGATACACTTTGTATAGACAGTGTGTAATGTTGAAGTTAACAGGTTGCTTAATGTTGTTTCACAGTCATACATCAAAGATATGGTGCCCTCATGCTGTTTCAAAGTGAGTACCAAAGGAAACCATCTCAAAAACCAGCTTGGTGTGTTGCCTATAAAAGTTGGTGAATTGACGTTGTAATGTGGCTATCTGTTTAAAAATTAGGAAGTACATGTTACCACCCAAACCTTTGAATTATACTTACTTCAATTATGATATGTAGCAGTTAAATAGTTCTCTCATGCACTTCACAAGTGAGTACCACGAGAGAAGTATATGAAAAACCAACTTCGTTTATGGGCTAAAACATACGGTTATTTGCTATTGTAAGTTGGTCATTAGATTCAACTCGAGCAAAATATGTGCCGCTTGACAAACCTTTCAGTTGGCATTACATTAATAGAGTCATACATCACTGATATAGTCAGATATTCGCATAGGGGTTAGGTCATCACCTTTCATTTGAGTAGCCAAGACCAATGACCAAGGTATCCAAGCAATTCACCAACTTTTTTTAACACAATAGCCAACCCACCTTAGTCCAAAACCATTATGACATATGACTGTGTGGATACATGGGACACCAAATAAGGGTACTTTGAACCTTGATATGTCAGATATTTGCATAGGGGTTAGGTCATGTCCTTTCATTTGAGTAGCCAAGACCAATGACCAAGATAGCCAAGCAATTCACCAACTTTTTTAACACAGTAGCCAACCCACCTTAGTCCAAAACCATTATGACATATGGCTATTGTGTTAAAAGAGTTGGTGAATTGCTTGGATACCTTGGTCATTGGTCATGGCTACTTAAATAAAAGGAGATGACCTAACCCCTATGCGAATATATGACATATCAAGGTTCAGAGTACCCTTATTTGGTGTCCCGTGTGAACACACAGTCATATGTCATAATGGTTTTGGACTAATGTGGGTTGGCTATTGCGTTAAAAAAGTTGGGTAATTGCTTGGCTACCTTGGTCATTGGTCATGGCTACTCAAATGAAAGGAGATGACCTAACCCCTATGCGAATATATGACATATCAAGGTTCAGAGTACCCTTATTTGGTGTCCCATGTGAACACACAGTCATATATCATAATGGTTTTGGACTAAGGTGGGTTGGCTATTGTGTTAAAATGGTTGGTGAATTGCTTGGATACCTTGGTCACTGGTCTTGGCTACTCAAATGAAAGGAGATGACCTAACCCCTATGCGAATATATGACATATCAAGGTTCACAGTACCCTTATTTGGTGTCCCATGTGAACACACAGTCATATGTCATAATGGTTTTGGACTAAGGTGGGTTGGCTATTGTGTTAAAAAAGTTGGTGAATTGCTTGGATACCTTCGTCACTGGTCTTGGCTACTCAAATGAAAGGAGATGACCTAACCCCTATGCGAATATATGACATATCAAGGTTCAGAGTACCCTTATTTGGTGTCCCATGTGAACACACAGTCATATGTCATAATGATTTTGGACTAAGGTGGGTTGGCTATTGTGTTAAAATGGTTGGTGAATTGCTTGGATACCTTGGTCACTGGTCTTGGCTACTCAAATGAAAGGAGATAACCTAACCCCTATGCGAATATATGACATATCAAGGTTCAGAGTACCCTTATTTGGTGTCCCATGTGAACACACAGTCATATGTCATAATGGTTTTGGACTAAGGTGGGTTGGCTATTGTGTTAAAAAAGTTGGTGAATTGCTTGGATACCTTGGTCACTGGTCTTGGCTACTCAAATGAAAGGAGATGACCTAACCCCTATGCGAATATATGACATATCAAGGTTCAGAGTACCCTTATTTGGTGTCCCATGTGAACACACAGTCATATGTCATAATGATTTTGGACTAAGGTGGGTTGGCTATTGTGTTAAAGAAGTTGGTGAATTGCTTGGATACCTTGGTCATTGGTCTTGGCTACTCAAATGAAAGGAGATGACCTAACCCCTATGCGAATATATGACATATCAAGGTTCAGAGTACCCTTATTTGGTGTCCCATGTGAACACACAGTCATATGTCATAATGGTTTTGGACTAAGGTGGGTTGGCTATTGTGTTAAAAAAGTTGGTGAATTGCTTGGATACCTTGGTCATTGGTCTTGGCTACTCAAATGAAAGGAGATGACCTAACCCCTATGCGAATATCTGACACAGTTAATAAAATCTCATCATTCAATATGAAATTTACCAAAACATTCAAAATCAATTGATACCGAAGGAGCATTTGATATATAATCATTGAGAAAATATCAATTACAGTTAAGAAATGTACAGCTATAGCCACTCCAAAATAACAATTAATAAATGTACAGCTAAAGAGGCAGTGACCATCAGGCTTTATTTCACAAACAGTCAAACCAATAGGCTTCAACTTCTTTCCGAGTTTCTCATTTTCAACCATACGATCACTTATAATGTCGTTCTGCTCTGCTTGAATTCTCTGTTCCTTGTCGATTTCTTGTTGAGCTTATTTGTCGCGTCTCTGAAACGATCGTCACAACATTGTCAACAACTTCCCCTTGAACAATGATACTCAGCAACTCTTCAAAACGGGTGCACTAAAAAATCACAATTATTTAAATTGTCAATTTATTTGAAAGGCTTGAAAAGTGTTAAATGAAAAACCTGAAAATCAAAAAGTGTTATCGTAACACATTACCATTGCCAAATCAAGCAAAAACCAATTCTCATTCCTTTCGTGTTCCAATGAGTCCAACACATACATCTTCCTTTCGTGTTTGTTTAGCACGTAGCACACCCAATGCCCATTAAACACGGCTGGTGCAAAAATCAAAAACATGTATACAAGTTAATTAGGTAATTTTCATAATTTGAACATGTACAAAAATGGGACCCAAAGAACTCCAAATACACACTTACCAAATTGGAAGACCGTAAGAGATAAATGGGTTTTCCCGGGAACTTATGAAATTACAAATAATCTTTCAAAGTCCAACGCTTTTGGGTCCCATTTTGGAACATTGGTAATTCACGAATAACTTTGTCCTACATTATAAATCACTACGGTCAGTCAAACTGTATTAACAAAATGTTCCCTAAATGAAATGGCTTCAATAAAAGAGTTTTAGATTTCCTCACAGCAAAGAATGAATTAAATACGAAACGGCTGACAGCACCCGTTCATTGATGTTATGAAACAATAATCCATTTGAACCTGATAGCCACATTACTTCCCCAATTAACCAACTTTCCAAAGCCATAAACCAATCTGGTATTTCACATTTATTTCTTTGAATCTAACTGTAAAAGGACAAGAGGGCACTACTTCAGTGCTAAATAGCATAGTTGAAGTAAGGGCAAGTCAATGTTTTCTACTGTGACATCTACTTCGTCACTTTGAATCAGATAGCCAAATCTCAACACCAACTAACCAATTTTTGTAGGTCTTAGACCAAGGTGCTTGTCAAATGTTTTTCTTTGCTAGCTCAAAACCCATGAAAACAGATTTTAATCTTAACCCATTTGACTAACATCATTAAAGTTTAGAAATTATCCAGATTACACAAGCCAGAAATACTAAAGACACTTACCTGACGGAAACTTAGGATTCACAGTTATTCTTCCGTTCAGACTTTGAGTTGGCAGTTCTTCAGCTCATGCTTGGAGAATCATCAACATTTTCCATGGAATCCAAGTGATGAGAGATGAGAGAGTGATAATGATCTGGAACGAAGACGAAGAATGTAACATCCTCAAAATAATTAGTAGAATTATTTGGGTAATAACCCAATTAAATTAATTTAGTACTTGACTGGTAAATTTATTGAGTGCTAAAATTAATTATTGGTTGTCATCGGATCGTTAACCGGATAATACGGGTCAAGGACGATTTAGAATCGAAATAAGAGATTAAGATCAATATGGTAATTTGACCACGTTACCACTTATATATTAAATAAATATATATGTATGCGCGTGTGTGTGTGTGTGTGAGAAAGAATAAAAGAAAGAAAGAAAAGAAAAGAAAGAGAAGCGAGAGAAACAGAGAAGAGAAAAGAGAGAAAGGAAAAAGAAGAAAAGAATGGGTGAAGGAGAAGAAGAGGAAGAAGGAAGTCCAAAGGCTCATCAAAACGACTTCCTTCCAACACGAAAAACGTTCAGCGTTACTTCCTCTTCGATTTGGTACCAAAACCATTATCATCAACTCACTCTACACCAATTCACCATTTTCGATTTGAAGAGAAAAAGGGGGGTTTCGGTGATTCAAGCTCAAAAGAAAGCTTAGGATAGCGTTTAGGAGCGAGCTCAAGGTGGATTACGCGAATATGGAAGTCCGATTTGGGGTTTTTGAAGAATCAAGAGGTTAGGGTTCAAAGGGTTATGTGTGAATAGTGACTTGGAGGTTGAAGATGATGAATAGTACTTTATAGAGGCCTCGTGATTGAGCGGAAAGACTGGAAACGGATTTGGACATCGTCGGAGCGTGGGAGTTTATGCGGGGATTGTTCGTGTGGTTATGTGGAGATTTTGAAGTCTCGGTGATTTCGGCCCGGTATCGACTCTCGCTTCAAGGGTGAGTTTTACTCACGCTTAGGATGTTGTTGTGTTTCGATAATTTTTACGTTTATTGATTTCGAGGGATTTTGAGATAAAAACCGTTATTTGAAAATATGTCGCGTTTTGGTACAATTCGTTTACAATGAGTTTTTGATTGATTGTGTGACTTTGTTTGGGACTGTTTTTATGGTTGTCAAATCTGTTTTCAATCGGAACGAGAATCGGAATTGAGCGGAATAGCGGATTTCGCGAGAAACCGCAAAATCTGCAATTCTCAGCAAGCCATCGCGTCGCGACACGCAGCCATCGCCTCGCGACTGTTGCGCCCGAAAAAGTCCCCGTGGGAGAACCTTCCTCGTTCACAACTTTTCCTAAGACAATGAAGCCGCCACCAATATTTATTAAGGAAAATATTAGGAAAACCTTTTTTTTGGAAAGCGATTGGTCTTGCGAAACTAGAGAATAGGGTTCGGGGGTCGGTTACGCGCAGGGAAGGTGTTGGCACCCCACACGTCCTCTCTACTGAGAGGGAACCTTTAATTAAATGTGTGGTTTTAGTGTGTTGACTTGAAAATATTTAATTTTGCCTCTCTACTTCTTATTGAAAAATTCTTAATGAAAATCTTTATTTATTTTGAAAAAGAAAAGGGGGAAGAATGGGTTTTTAGAAAAAAAAACGCTTGACGGGACATGGGCCCGCTCCTACGTATCTCCCGGTGCGATGGAGAACTCAAAGCTACGTAGTTCTTCTTTATCCTGAAAAAAAGGTTTTTGTGTTTTATCTTTTTAGTGAGTTTTCGAAATAAGATGAGCATTTAGTGAATGATTAAACTAACCAAGGTTATGGGTAATCACTGCTAAGTACTCTTGAAAATGAGAATCACTACCACCAGTCAGACGAACAAAGGTTCTGATTGACTATTAGTAGCAACCCGTTTTTTATTTGCCTTTTTGAAAGTGGTTTTCGAAAGAGATTGATTGGCACGAATGATCAAACTAACAAAGGTTATGAGTGATCATCGCTTGTTGTTCTTTGGGGGAAAAGACATCGCCATCAATGGCTAGACGAACAAAGGTTCTGATTAACCACTAGCGACGATGGGTTAAAAATGATTTTAGAAAGGAAAAGGTTTTTTGTTCTGAAAATGATCTTGGTTTGCGAAAGTGATTCTTTTTTGTTACGAAAATAACTCTTTTCTTTTCGTTATGCAAATGCTAAGCTTTTTATGGTTGCGCTTGACGAGAATGTGATTCGCTCCTACGTATCCCAAATGGGAATCAAAGCGACGTAGTTCTAAGCGAGCCTTGAAAAGGAAAGTCTTTTTGCTTTGGCTTTGAAAAGTGAAGGGCGTTCATAATGATCAAACTAACAAAGGTTATAGGTGATCATTACTAAAACCCACTTAGGTGCATGTAAAAAAATCTCCTTTTGAAAAATGAGAGCCTTCATGATGACCAATTGAGCAAAGGCTCCAAGTGACCACCATGGGCACTCCATTGTTAATAATCATGCAAGCAAAGGCTTCGCAAGACTACTAACAAAGTTTTTTTTTGAAGAGTTTTCGCAATTGGATTAATTTTATTTAGGGAAGCACTTATCCATTATTTGGGAAAAAAAAGGTTTGTGAAAAAAAAAAAGTTCGTTTAGGGGAAAGAAACAAAATTTTAAAAAAAGGAGAAACAGGGGGTGTAGTAGTAAAATAAGGGTGTAAGTAAAAGGAGGGCTGTATTGTTAAAATTGGGGTGCAGCTAGTGAGCCCAGCTTGTTTTTGTAAGCTGGGCTGCGCTCCAAAAATCATGGGCTTCAGGGGGCGTGCGCAGTAAAACGCAGGGGGTGTAAATAGAAATCTGAAAAATTAAAAAACGTGAAAAGACGAAAGCGCCCCTGCGCTTATACTATAAAAAGCCTAAACTAAAAGTGGAAACCCTAATTTGCCTCCCTTTTCTCCCACGGCGCATCTTTCCCAAAAAATGTCAAACCCTATTTTTCTTCTCTCCCTCTCCACGGCCGTACACACTCCATCACCAAATCCCAACTTCTTTCTTCTCCAACGGCGCATCCACCTCCCTCTCTCCCCTCCCCATTTTCTTCCTCTTTCCTTGCTCCGATCCCCTTCTCTCTCAACCCTGATCTCGCCTCCTCTCCCTCTCATAACCCGAATCTCACCTCCTCTCCCTCTTCTTCGCTTTCTACCTACTCACTGCCATTAATGGCGAAAATGGGTCGTGGTATTGTTTTGACGGCGGTCACGCGGTGGTGGTTGGGTGGATCGTGACCGTGAGGTGGTGGTGTGGATGATAGCTTGGTGTTTGGGGGGTGGTGGCCGGCCGTTCATGGGTGGTGGCTGGTCGCGCTGTGGGTGGAAGAGGGGGCTGTGGTTCGTGGTGAGTGAGGGGGAGCCGTACGGTGCTTTGTGGTTTTGGTTATGGTGTTTGGGGGTTCATGGCCACGGGTTGGACGGTGGTTGTGCGAGGAGGGTGGATGGCCGTGAAGGGGGGTGGTGTTGTAAGTGGTCACGGGCGGCGCGAGGAGAGGAGAGAGAAACGGAGGGATGAGAGAAGGTTTTGGCGGTGAGGGAGTTCGGTTGTTGGGTCTGGCCGTGGGTGTGCGGTGCATACGGTGGTGTTGTTTCGGTTCTGGGTCAGCGACGGTGGCTTGGGGTTGTGTTGCGACAACGAGGAGGAGTACGACGGCCGCGCCTGACGGTGACGACCACCGCCGGTGGTGGCGGTCTGAACTTAGGTATGTTTTCTTTATTTTTTCTTTTTTTAGATCCTGCCTTCTTAAATCAATTTTTAAAGAACTGAGATTTTGTTTGATGTTCTTGTTTGGATTTGCTTCCCTGATCTCAAAACAAAGTCCTTTTTTTTTATTTCTGACTCCCTTACTCCTGTGTACAGTATACTATTATAATTTTCTAAGAAGGCATATACGAACTATCGATAGGCAAAAAGAAAAATGTTCAGCGTGTGTTCTGAATTCTGAAATCAGCAAAAGTGTGATAAAAAACACTATGGGAACCTACCTCAACTCCAGCTTCTGAATAGGTTCCTTTTCTGCTTACTGGACTGAAAACTGCGACTGCTCCTGGGTGAAAAATTTGCTCCTGGCTGTATCCGAATTCCTCTTGCGTGAAGATTGCTCTAAAATTTTTTCTAATTTCTTAAGTTTACGAATGCATCTCTTTTGCTGTGTTTGCTACTGTTTTTGTGAATTGCTCTGTGTGTGTTTGTGTTTGCTGTGTTTGCAGTGTTTGCTGTCTTTTTTTTTTGTGAATTGCTCTCAGTGTCTCTTCCCGTAACACTGTTTCTGTTTACAGCATTTATAGGTAAAAACTGTGGTGTAGGTGTGGGAGCTGAGCAGGGAATCAAAACCCCCCAGGAGACCACTACTGAGGCAGCAGCAAGGGTTGAGGTACATCTGCCCAAAGCTGCAATGTTTTTGCTGGAAGTGAGTACCAAACAAGGGCACATGAAGAAGGAAGTTTAAGCTAGTACCTCAAAATACTTTTGGCAGAAAACAGAACCAGCAAGCGCAGCTCTCTCCCTATTTTTTGTTTGACTTTCATTTTTTTGTTTTTGTCTTAAATGTAACAACCATTTTATTTAATATATTTATTTTATTTTCTTTTGTAAAAAGACAGATTTGAATAAAACAATATTAGGTTTGATTATGTCTCTTACTTGTGGTAACTACCAATAATTAAATACCAATAACATTAATAATAACAATAATAAAGCAATAATAATCTCGCTAACTCGCTACAACACGCGTCCACTACTATACACTTGATTCCCCGCTCGCGAAAACCACTAGACTCTTGTAGCACATTTTTTATTTATTTTTTTTAATAGTAAAATTAACTCGAAAACGACAGAAACTAGTAAAATGACGTATTCGACGATTAAACACGCAAAACACGCGAAACATGCAAAGAGCACATATTTTGGTAGTTTTTCAAATACATCGAAACACCGTTAAAAATTGAGTATTCACAAAAATACAAATTAAATAAAACAAGTGACTAAAAGAAGGCGGACAAAATTGGGGTATGACAGCGACCAGGCTCAGTTTTGTCACGCAAATATTTCTGTCGTTTTTTGCGTCGCGACGGTAGCAGTTCGCGTCGCGACGCTTTGCAGTTTTTCAGCAACTGTACACTGATTTTGTTTTCGCGATAACTTTTGATCCGGGAACCCGATTGAGGTGTTCTCAGGTGTGTTTGAAAGCTTATTGAAAGGCCTAATCCAATAAATGATTCAAATTGTATAATGAACTGTTTTTGAAGTTATAGATTGTTTCGAAAAACCGAATAATAGTACACGTGTGCGGATATGTTTTATTAATAATAAAGCGGACTATGAGTCCTACGTGGTATGGTATAACTGACGCGGGATGATTATTATTTATTCGTCTAAACCGGTCTACGATTCACGATATATATATTATATCGACTATGGGAAACGGCCCAATACGGGTATTATGTTCGATTAACGGTCTAATGTAAATGAACTAAATGTTCATGTGAAAGTAGATATATATATATATATTATATCGAGTTTGGGTGACGACCCATGATGTTAACATACTAGGCGGGGCAGTCATGATCCCTTACCCTAGGCTCCGTGCTATTAGGAAAAATGCTATTGGTAAGGGGGTTCGCCGGGAGTAGCGTTCGCGCAGTCGGTGTTATGTTAGAAAGTTTGTTGTACGGTTCACCGGGAGTAGTGTTCGCGCAGTCGGTGTCGTACTGAGTTATAGCAGGTTCGCCGGGAGTAGCGTTCGTGCAGTCGGTGGAATGCTATGTGTAAAATAACGCGGTTCACCGGGAGTAGCGTTCGCGCAGTCGGTGTTGCAATAAAAGTTAAACGATACGGGTCACCGGGAGTAGCGTTCCCGCAGTCGGTGTCGTATCAAAGGTCATGTGACACGAGTCACCGGGAGTAGCGTTCGCGCAGTCGGTGTCGTGTTAAGTTAAACAGGTTTCAAAAATTAAATCGAGAGTGTTAGTAGGGGTCTCGGTAGAACTCACTGAGATTGTATCTCATTGTTTATATGTTGTTGTTTTACAGAGAAACAGGGAAAGAAAGGACCATAGAGGCACGAGTATGTGGAGCTCGGATGGTTGCTGATGACTTAGCTTTATGCTTAAGTTTATATTTCCTTTGTTGTCTATGTACTGCAACACTATGTATTTAGTGTTATATCTTTCTTCCGCTTTCTTGTATGATACTGAATACTATAGCTGCTGATGGTTATAGTCTGAGAACCTTATCGTCTTGTTTGTAAATAAGACTGTTTGGTTTATATTCAGCGAAAATTTATAGTGATATTCAGTGTCTAAGCAGGAAATATATCTCTGATGTTCTAGGGATGGTACACTTGGGTATTTTTACTAAATAAAAAATACCGGGGTGTTACAGTTGGTAACAGAGTAGTTCGACCTAGTCAGACATAGTTTAGGGTTGAGTCGATTCCTTGTTAGTCCTTGTTGTAATTACACTTGTGATGCTAAGAGACATTGAGCATGATAAACTTAATACTTAGTGCATCATAAGCGGAATTATGGCAGGATGATCAAGACGCAGTCCTCGACCAAGACCGGAATCTCCAACCGGTGCATCCTCAGGAAATGTGGCATGACGGTGGAAGAATACACCGCTAAGTTTGAGAAGTTGTCTCAGTTTTACCAAGTGGTAAAGTAAGCTCCGGATGACGAATGGAGAATGCAAAAGTATAAAAGGGGCCTTAGTGCTTTTATGACTTAGGGTCTCAGTTCTTATACTATTACCAATTATGTTGCCTTAGTGCAATCAGCCTATGTCGCCGAGGATAATCTCATAGGGAGTATTGGATAGGAAGGAAGGTAGTTGAATTATCAACACCGAATGCAAAGTCCTAATATAATTTCATCAAAGGAAAAGCAGGTGCAATTTTCTAATTCATCAAAGGTCAGAAGATGTTCTAACTATGGAAGACATCACCAGGGTGATCGTCAGCACAGATCAATCGATGCTATTATTGTAATGAAGAAGGTCACTATACAAATAAGTGCCCTGCAAGGAAGAGTTCCAAGGAGTTACAAGTAGCTCCAAGGCAAGGATGCGTCAACACTTTGGATGCTCAGACAGTTACAACTGCTGACAAGTTACTGAGGGGTATGGGATCAGTTTTCAATAACTCCGTCAGTATATTATACGATTCGGGTGCAACCCATTGTTTTATAGCACAAGCATGTGTAGATCGGTTGGGATTAGCATTGTCTCCGCCATCCGAGCTGATAACTATCTTAACTGCGGCTAAGAGTCGTGTCCAGACCCAATCTTTGTGTCAGAATTGTCTACTTGTCATAGGAGACAGAAATTTCGCCGAAGGTTAACAATCAGATAGTATTATGTGATTCCGTTTGACAAGTCAAACGTGAATACAAATATGAAAGTGTGGTGGCTGTTGACTGTTTTTCACATTGCGAATAACCACTAACGGATTAATTGATGGATCTGCTTGCAAGTGACTGAAATTTCCGAAATGAAGCTTGGCGTGTGGTATGGTAGTTTTGAAAAAATCATTTTGTAAAAACCCGCATGCTAAAGTTAATTTTGGGAACGAATCAAGAGGCTAATAAAATCTGATTGAGGAAAATCATAGGAGGCGTGCTTATGTTGAGGGGAAACTCAACGCTATTGGCTAATTCAGAAAGGAATTGGGTGCGTCGTAGATAAATATATTGTGAGGAAAGTTACAATAAAGGAAGAAGGGTTCTGAGTTCTGTTTGATAGTTGTTTTGAGAACAACTGAGGTGATTATCATTGCTTTCGAAATTAATTGATGTTCCCACAGTTTATTTTTACGTTTAAGGTCAAAGTTTTTGGTAAAACCCAAATCTCATCTTTTTGAAAAAGTTTTACCTCGAAAACTTGGGAGCGAGTCAAGGAATTTCACTGTGACTTTCCGTCACATTTTTCAATGTGTACGGGAACTGTTATGGTTTTTTAGAAAATTTGCAGAGTACGTGTTTACACCCTTCGAGGAAATCATGTTTGTTTTTACCTCTACCGAGGAGTACCAGTTGTGGATCTCATTTTCAACTTATATTTCTATCAAGCGTCTTGTATTAGACCCTTTGATTTAGATTAATCAAAGTTGGGGCGCAAGCGAGGATAATTGGAATGAAGCTTCAGAATTGTTTTCAAATGCGGTGCCGAGCCTATGTAGGGGATGTTAGACTATCTGATAACCTTAGAGGGGGGGGGGTGAATAAGGTTATGTGTAAATCTTGGATTCTTTTCAAAATAAATGATAAGTTTATTTAAATCAAATGCGGAAAAAGAGATTTGAACTTATCAGATATATGCAAACAGGCAGATCAGGCACAATGAGATATTTCTCTATATTCAATATTCACAATAAGGTTGTTTTATAAGTAATGCAATGATATAGAATATAGCAGATCTACAGTAGTGATAGAGAAGATGATAGATAAACAGATCTGTAGTACAGTGAGTATAACTATAACCAGATTAACAGATTCAGATCAGAGTAGGGATATAGTTATACAATAAATCCACTGAGTGATATTATAAATAGATATAAACAGTAAATAAAGTAAAGAGAGAGGGATAGAGATACACCAGGAATTTTACGAGGTTCGGGATAAAAGCCCTACGTCCTCGGCCTCCGGCTTTGCAACCTTTGGACTTGATAACAACCACTATATGAAGAATGTTTTACAAACAGGCAACTTCAAATAGCAAATCTCAATTCCCCCGAACTGAGAACCCGAGCACACAGCTAAGGATTTCAACACCGCTTCAATCTCCTGATTGAACGACCCAAGAGCACCTCCAAGGATTTCACTACCACTTCAATCTTCCCTGATTGAACGACCCAAGATTACCTCCCAGGATTTCAAACCAACTCAATCTCCTGATTGAGAGACCCAAGAAAACTTCCCAGGATTTCAAACCAACTCAATCTCCTGATTGAGAGACCCAAGAAAACTTCTCAGGATTTCAAACCAACTCAATCTCCTGATTGAGAGACCCAAGAAAACTTCCCAGGATTTCAGAGTGACCCCACTTAAAATAACGAATACAACTTTGAGACCTATGATCCAATCACTTCGGACAGTATGACAGTATAGCAACTTAGAGAGATGAGTGATTTGGAAAATAGAAAAGCTTTATAAAATATATGACAATGAAAAGCTTATTTTCTCAGATCTAGAAAGTGTATGTGAGACGTATAGTAATTTGTGAAAAGTGGTGTGTTTGAAATTGTGAAACACACTTGCCTATTTATAGGCGTAGAAAGATTTGAAAATGCATGAAGTAATCGATTATGTTGAATGTGAGAAGCAAGTGCATAATCGATTATTTGATAGATATGGAAACATTTAATAACTTGATAATCGATTATTGATATTAGTTCAAATAGGCACATAATTGATTATTGTTGTCAAAAGGAAGGCAAGGCAAGCAACTAATCGATTATAGGTTTAGTTCATGGAAGCACATAATCGATTATACATAAAATAGGAAACAATTTTTGGCTTGATAATCGATTATGCCTTCTTGTTTATCAAGCACATAATCGATTTATTGATCTAAAAAGGAAGGTAAGGGAAGCCACTAATCGATTATGATATATAGTTATTTGAAGCTATAATCGATTATGGTTGTAAAAAAGGAAAGTAAGGCAAGCCAGTAATCGATTATGATATATAGTACAAATGAGGCTCTAATCGATTTATTGTTGTAAAAAAGGAATTGGCTTGATAATCGATTATTTGTTTTAGTTAAAACAGGAGAGTAATCGATTATGTGCTCTGAAACATTCAGGCACATAATCTATTACCATAATAGATTATCTTTGTAAAAGGATAGGATTTTGATTTCAAGCCTTCAACAAAACTATTTTTAGGGTTTAAGCTTTCAACAAAAATAGTTTTAGGGTTTTTGTTGCCACCTTATGCATGAATGCAATTTTATAAAATATTTTTCAAAACTATTTTTATGCACCATGCATGTTTTGAAAAACTCATCTCTCAGCTACTAAAAGTCATAGACCTTCAGTGATAGAACCTTACACAGTGTCCTAAAGAAAGCGTATAAACAATTAGGTCTTGAACTGTAACACCCTCAAAATAATTAGTAAAATTATTTGGGTGTTAACCCAATTAAACTAATTTAGTACTTGACGGGTAAATTTACCGAGTGCTAAAATTATTTATTGGTGGTCATTGGATCGTTAACCGAATAATACGGGTCAAAGAAGTTTTGGAATCGAAATAAGAGATTTAGATCAATATGGTAATTGGACCACGTTACCACGTATATATTAATAAATATATGTATATGCGTATGTGTGTGTGTGTATAAGTGAAAAAAATTAAATAAAAGAAAGAGAAGAAGAAAGAAAGAAGCGAGAGACAGTAAAGAGAAATGAGAGAAAGAAGAGAAAGAGAAAGAATGGTGTGGAAGAAGAAGAGGGAAAAGGGGGTACTTCCGCTCATCAAAACGACTTCCTTCCAACATGAAAAACGTTCAGTGCTACTTCCTCTTCGATTTGGTACCAAGATCTTCATCATCAACTCACTCTCTCTCACTTTGCCATTTTCGAATTTGAGAGGAAAATTGGAGTTTTGATGGTTGTAGCTCAAGGGAAAGCTCAGGATGATGTTTAGGAGCGAGCTCAAGGTGGATTACTCGAGTATTGAAGATCGATTGGGTGATTTGGAGTTGAAAATCAAAGATTGGGGTTATGGATGAATAGTAGTTTTGGGAGGTTGAAGATGATGAATAGTGTCCATGGAGGATTTCGAGGAATTTGGTATTTCGGTCAAAAGAGGTTTCGTGATCGATTGGGAAGCTTTGGAAGCGGATTGGGTGTCGCCGGAGCGGGGAACGTTCGTGTGGCTACTCGGTGATTTCGGCTCGACCGTGGATCACGCGTCAAGGGTGAGTTCTACTCACGTTTAGGATTTTTGTTTTTCGAATTAATTGATTGATCGCTTTATCGCTTTCGCTGGTCTGGAATATTACTTGATATTGTCTGTTTCGGGTTAGGAATCGATCGGAGCGAGTCTCGAGTTGTGTCGTGTTGAAACGGAATTTTTGGTGATTTGATTTCGAAAGATTTCGAGTTAAAAACCGTTATTTGAAAATATGTCGCGTTTTGATACAATTCGTTTAAAATGAGTTTTTGATTGATTTGATTGATTGTGTGACTTTGATTGAGACTGTTTTTATGCTTGTCAAAACTGTTTTCAATCGAAACAAGAATCGGAATTGAGCGGAATAGCGAATTTCGCAAGAAAATGGAAAACCTGCACTTTTCTGCAGATGGTCGCGTCGCGACCCGTCCCCTTCGCGTCGCGACCGGGCCCAGTTTTGTTACGCAAATATTTCTGTCGCTTTTCGCGTCGCGACGGTAGCAGTTCGCGTCGCGACGCTTTGCAGATTTTCAGCAACTATTCACTGTTTTTGTTTTCGCGATAACTTTTGATCCGGGAACCCGATTGAGGTGTTCTCCAGGGCGTTTGAAAGCTTATTCAAAGACCTATCTATTTATATAAATTAAATGGCATAATGGACGGCTTTTGAAGTTATAAACTATTTCGAAAAACCGAACAATAGTACACGAGTGCGGATGGTTATTATTTATTCGTCTAAACCAGTCAATGATTCACGATATATAAATTATATCGATTAAAGGAGTCGGCCCAATTTGGGTGACGACCCATGGTTCTAACATACTAGGCGGGGTAGTCATGCACCCTTACCCTAGGCTCCGTGCCATTAGGGAAAGTACTATTGGTAAGGGGGTTCGCCAGGAGTAGCGTTCGCGCAGTCGGTGTTATGTTAGAAAGTTTGTTGTACGGTTCACCGGGAGTAGCGTTCGTGTAACAGCCCAGGTCCACCGCAGCGGCCACCCCGGTCCCACTGTTACCTCACGATCTTTTCTACCCCTCTTGTAGAATTTTTGCCTTCCGTGGGAATCGAACCTTGCACCTGAGGCATAAGTGCAAGTTAAACCCCCTTCCCACTACCAATTGAGCGCGCGCTCAATTGGTAGTGGGAAGGGGGTTTAACTTGCACTTATGCCTCAGGTGCAAGGTTCGATTCCCACGGAAGGCAAAAATTCTACAAGAGGGGTAGAAAAGATCGTGAGGTAACAGTGGGACCGGGGTGGCCGCTGCGGTGGATCTGGGCTGTTACAAAAAAAAGGCGCCTTTTTATGTAACAGCCCAGGTCCACCGCAGCGGCCACCCCGGTCCCACTGTTACCTCACGGTCTTCTCTACCCCTCTTGTAGAATTTTTGCCTTCCGTGGGAATCGAACCTTGCACCTGAGGCATAAGTGCAAGTTAAACCCCCTTCCCACTACCAATTGAGCGCGCCTTTTTATGTAACAGCCCAGGTCCACCGCAGCGGCCACCCCGGTCCCACTGTTACCTCACGATCTTTTCTACCCCTCTTGTAGAATTTTTGCCTTCCGTGGGAATCGAACCTTGCACCTGAGGCATAAGTGCAAGTTAAACCCCCTTCCCACTACCAATTGAGTGCGCGCTCAATTGGTAGTGGGAAGGGGGTTTAACTTGCACTTATGCCTCAGGTGCAAGGTTCGATTCCCACGGAAGGCAAAAATTCTACAAGAGGGGTAGAAAAGATCGTGAGGTAACAGTGGGACCGGGGTGGCCGCTGCGGTGGACCTGGGCTGTTACATAGAAGAAAAGAGTAGTCTGCGCATGTATGCTGTTGTTTCTGCCATTCTGCGCCTGAGTCGCGCTCAAGTCGCGCCCCAAGCGCAAGTGCTGTGCGTGAGCAGCGTGAGTTTCTGCCATTTCGCGCCCAAGTCGCGCCTGGCTTGCGCTCCGAGCGCGAGTTCGCGTATATAGCTGCGTTTCTGCGCAGCTAGGGCATTTTTCTTGCTGTTTCACTCTTTTTATCATATCTTTGTCTCTGGAGCTCCGTTTTTGACGCGGTTTGTTGCGTTCTTCTCGTATCGCAGAGGGCTTCGATAAAAGAGCAGTTCCTGAGTTAGAAGACAGGAGAGCTGAGGACGAAATTGGATCTTCCCAAAGCTAAGGTTAGGGTTTTCGCGAGTTGGGGGAGGAATTCCAAGGCTTTGCTCGTGTGTTGCTGTGGTTACTCGTTGGTGTCTTCAATCTTCTTCTACGGAGCTTACGTTTAAGAGGTAAGGGTGAGCGTTTCATTTGACATAATTGGGTAGACATGGGGTCTCGTGGGTTTTTGATGAAATTGGAATTTGTTGATGGATTTGATATGTTTGATGTGTTCGATGGTTTGAAATTTTGAAGAGCTTTGATGTTGTCTTGCTGAATTGATGTTGTTTCGAATGATTTGATGAATTGTTAGCGTAAAACTTGATGATGTTTTGTGAAGACATTTGGTGATTTCTCAATAAATTCTTGATAATTTACTTTGATTGGTTTTGATGAACTCGTGATGAAAATATTCTATGATTTCGTGGTGGACCTTTGGTGAATGGAAATGATGAATAATTTTGTTTTTGAAGTCGATGTTATGAGTCACCGGTCCCCACTGTTTTGCACTGTTTCTCGCTGTTTTCTTGCCGTTTTTCCCATTTTTCAAATGTGATATTTCCCAAGGAAAATGTGATGTCTCTCTCTATAAAATGTGAGGTTTTTATCAATCCAAATGTGAAATTCACTTCTCTTCTCCACAAATATGAAGTTTTACAATTTAAAATTATGGTGTTGTTCTCAAATGTAAATACAATTTTGATAAATATGACGAGTTCACTCTAAGAGTGATTATGATGATGTGATCTATGTGATTTTGATGAGTATGCCGTGTTCATTCTAAGAGTATTTTTATGATGATGTGCCTTGAGTGGTGTTTGTTTATGATGACGATGAAGAGTACTCCGGGTGATGTGTTTGATGAGTTGCACATGTGTTCATAGAGTCTCATGGCATGTGCATACTATGACGAATAGGCTTCGGCCTCTTATTGATGATGATATGCCTTGAGTGGTTCTTTTTCTTTCATAATGATGATATGCCTTGAGTGGTTTTTATGACGATATGGTACCATCATGCATATGCCCTGGAGGGGGGTTGCATTTACATGCATTTTCATGACGGTGATTCCTTGAAATTAATTGTGTCTGAATTGATATTCTCTAATGATGAGTTTGATGATATTGCTGGTGTCGTATGATTTACCGTCCATGTTACTCTGTTTATGCGTGATTATGTTTTATTGAAATTCTCACCCCTTCTGCTTGGAATGTTGCTCTATTGTGGCAACGCTGCAGGTAACCTCGAGTGAAGGACTTGCTGCCTTACTTTTTAGCTTATTGGGATGTATTTTTGCGTCGCTCTCTGATACTGTAACACCTAGGGGCGTGGGTGAAGTTGGATAATTTGTTTAATTAGTTTAATAATGATCTTTATTGTTATATTGAGACGTGTTTTGAGAGTATTTGGTGAGATGGTGTTTATTCCGCTGTGATGTGCTTTATGAGGATTTGATTTTTCATAACGGATGTTTGATTGCACAAATTTGAAGAGTGCATATTGATGAGTTTATTTTAATGAAGTTGTAGCATTTCTTTTCTATCAATTAAAACAATATTTTTGAAAGAGAATTACTCTGATAAATGACGTGTAATATAAGGGTAGAAAAGGGGTGTTACATTAGTGGTATCAGAGCAGTTCGGTCTGTCCGGCCGGTGGTTGAGTCGTCGAGTTGAGTAGCATTTTAGTTTGTTACTCGTTTCTAAATTATATTCTTTGATTGCAGTACTAGAATGGCAGGACGGAACGATGCTGCACTTGCTGCTGCCTTGCAGGCTATAGCTGGGGTTGTGGGTAATATACCCAATGCTATTGGTGATGGGACGCGTAGTTTGGCTACGTTCCAGCGTGAGAACCCTCCTGCTTTTGAAGGCGGGTATAATCCTGATGGTGCCCTTGAGTGGCTAAGTGAGATGGAGCGGATCTTCCGCGTTATGGATTGCACCGATGCTCAGAAGGTTCGCTATGGCACTCATATGTTGAAGAAAGAGGCTTATGACTGGTGGAGGGCGACTAGCCAGGGGTTGACGGTTGCCAATGAGGGAGTTACTTGGGCTGTGTTTGAGAGGGAATTCAAGAGAAAGTACTATCCGGAGGATGTCCGCGGGAAGAAGGAGGTCGAGTTTCTGAGACTTGAGCAAGGTAGCATGACTGTAACTGAGTATGCTGCAAAGTTTACTGAGTTGTCTAAGTTTTACCCGCATTATGATGGAGAGGGGGCCGAGTTCTCCAAATGTATTAAGTTTGAGAACGGATTGCGTGCTGATATCAAGAGAGCCATAGGGTATCAACAAATCCGTGTATTTCCCTTGTTAGTGAATAGCGCCAGGATTTTTGAGGAGGACGATAATGCCTTCTCCAGAGTTATGAGGGAAAAGCAAAGGAATTTTTCGGGTCGCGGTAAACCATATGAGGCACCTACTGGTAAGGGCAAGGGGAAGTTTGTTGGTGGGCCTAAGCGAAGTGGGGGAGATGCTGCAGCCAGTGTTACTTGTTACACGTGTGGAAAGGTAGGCCATAAGAGTCCGGATTGTCCAAATAATGAGAAGAAGAAATGTTACAAGTGTGGGAAAGAGGGGCACATGGCTTCTAACTGTGATAAGAAGGAGGTGGTATGCTTTAATTGTGGGGAGAGTGGTCACATCAGTGCACAGTGCTCAAAACCCAAGAAGGAGAAGTCATTTGGAAAGGTGTTCGCTCTAGCTGGATCTGATGTGGTGAATGAAATTCGAGGTACGTGCTATATCAATAATATTCCTCTCATTGCTATTGTTGATACTGGTGCTACCCACAGTTTTATTGCTGCTACTTGTGTTGAGAAATTAAGTCTTGTTTTATCTGATATGTTGAGGGAGATGGTTATCGATACTCCAGCTAAGGGTTCGGTGACTACCTCCGCTGTTTGTGCTAAATGTCCTGTATTTATATATGGTAGAGAGTTTTTGGTTGATCTGATTTGTTTGCCGCTGAGTGGAATGGATGTCATTCTCGGTATGGACTGGTTAGTTGGTAACCATGTTCATATCAACTGTCGGGAGAGGTCCGTAAGTTTTGAGTCGCTTGAAGAGGAGTCTGGGTTGTTATCTGCGGGTCAGCTGCATAGAGTGATGAGAGAAGAGGTTCAGCCGTTTTCGCTGTTGGCGTCGTTGTCTGCCGAGAGCCAAGCGGAGATTGATGTGTTGCCGGTAGTGCGTGAGTTTTCTGAGGTGTTCCCTGATGAGATTCCTGATGTACCACCAGAGAGAGAGGTGGAGTTTGCTATTGATCTAGTTCCGGGCACTAAGCCTGTGTCTATGGCACCATATAGGATGTCTGCATCTGAGTTGGCAGAATTGAAAAAGCAACTAGAAGATTTATTAGAAAAGAAGTTTGTAAGACCGAGTGTGTCACCTTGGGGAGCTCCTGTGTTACTGGTGAAAAAGAAAGATGGTAGTATGAGGTTGTGTGTAGACTATCGACAGTTAAATAAAGTTACCATCAAGAACAAGTATCCGTTGCCAAGAATTGATGACTTGATGGATCAGTTAGTGGGTGCTAGAGTATTTAGCAAGATTGACTTAAGGTCTGGTTATCATCAGATCAAGGTCAAGGATGAAGATGTCCAGAAGACAGCATTTAGGACAAGATATGGGCACTATGAGTATTCCGTTATGCCTTTCGGTGTGACTAATGCGCCGGGGGTATTCATGGGATACATGAACCAAATCTTCCGTGAGTACTTGGACAAGTTTGTGGTGGTTTTCATTGATGACATTCTGATTTACTCTAAGTCAGAAGAGGAGCATGCGGAACACTTGAGGTTGGTGTTAGAAATTCTGAGGAGTCGAAAGTTATATGCCAAGTTGTCCAAGTGTGAGTTTTGGTTGAAAAAGGTCAGTTTTCTCGGTCATGTGATTTCTAGGGAGGGGATTGCGGTGGATCCTTCCAAGGTTGATGCAGTGTTGCAATGGGAGTCTCCAAAGTCAGTTACTGAAATAAGGAGTTTTCTGGGATTGGCCGGTTATTATAGAAGATTCATTGAGGGGTTTTCGAAGCTGGCCCTGCCATTAACCCAATTGACTTGCAAGGGCAAGGCTTTTGTTTGGGATGACCGATGTGAAGAAAGTTTCAATGAGCTGAAGAGGAGGTTGACTACGTCTCCAGTGTTGATCCTACCTAATCCGGATGAGCCGTTTGTGGTTTACTGTGATGCTTCCAAGATGGGTTTGGGCGGTGTACTTATGCAGAATGGGAAAGTGGTCGCTTATGCGTCGAGACAATTGAAAACTCATGAGAAGAATTACCCCACTCATGACTTAGAGCTTGCTGCTGTGGTATTCGCATTAAAGATATGGAGACATTATTTGTATGGATCGAGGTTTGAAGTGTTCAGCGATCACAAGAGTCTACGGTATCTGTTCGATCAGAAAGAATTGAATATGAGGCAGCGCCGGTGGTTAGAGCTATTGAAAGATTATGATTTTGAGTTGAGTTATCATCCGGGTAAAGCTAATGTAGTTGCAGATGCTCTGAGTCGGAAGACCTTGCACATGTCGGCATTGATGGCTAGAGAGCTTGAGTTGATTGAGCAATTCAGGGACATGAGCTTAGCTTGTGAAGTTACACCTCAGAGTGTCAGATTGGGTATGTTGAAAATTGGCAATGATTTTATGGCTAGTATCCGGGAAGCGCAGAAGTTAGATGTGAAATTGGTTGATTTGATGAGTGGGATTGGTCAATCTGAGAATAAGGATTTCGAGATAGATGCGCAGAATGTGTTGAGGCATCGTGGGAGAATTTGTGTTCCCGAAAATGAGGGGATGAGAAAGGCAATTCTTGAGGAAGGCCATAGAAGTAAGTTGAGTATACATCCTGGAGCGACAAAAATGTATCAAGATCTGAAAAAGATGTTCTGGTGGCCTGGATTGAAGCGGGATGTGGCACAGTTTGTGTATTCGTGTTTGACATGTCAGAAATCCAAGGTCGAGCATCAAAAGCCTGCGGGAATGATGCAACCGTTGAGTGTTCCAGAGTGGAAGTGGGACAGTATCTCCATGGATTTTGTGACTGGGTTACCTAATACGGTGAGAGGGCATGATTCAATTTGGGTGGTTGTGGATAGATTGACGAAATCGGCCCATTTTATTCCTATCGGTATTAAGTATCCGGTATCGAGATTGGCTGAGATCTATATTCAGGTGATTGTGAAGCTGCATGGCGTTCCTTTGTGCATTGTGTCGGATAGAGACCCAAGGTTCACTTCGGACTTTTGGAGTAGTTTGCAAAAGGAGTTGGGTTCGAAATTGAGGTTGAGTTCAGCTTATCATCCTCAAACTGATGGGCAAACAGAGAGGACAATTCAATCGTTGGAAGATCTGTTGAGGTCATGTGTTTTGGAGCAGGGAGGTGCGTGGGATACTCATCTCCCGTTAATTGAGTTCACCTACAACAATAGCTATCATTCCAGCATTGGGATGGCACCGTTTGAGGCGTTATATGGTCGGAGGTGTAGGACTCCGGTATGTTGGTATGAGACTGGGGAAAGTTTAATACTTGGACCTGAGCTAGTTAGAGAAACTACTGAGAAAGTGAAGATGATCCGAGAGAAAATGAAAGCGTCGCAGAGTAGGCAGAAGAGCTACCATGATAAGAGGAGGAAAAATTTAGAGTTTGAAGCGGGTGACCACGTGTTCTTGAGGGTCACACCTATGACTGGTGTCGGGCGTGCGCTGAAATCAAAGAAGTTGACTCCTCGTTTCATTGGGCCGTATCAGATTACGGAAAGAGTTGGAAATGTTGCCTATCGAGTGGCCTTGCCACCTAATCTTTCGAACTTGCACGACGTGTTTCACGTATCGCAGCTTCGGAAGTATATTGCAGATCCGTCTCATGTGATCCAACCAGATGATGTAGAGGTGCGGGATAATCTCACTATGCAGACCGTGCCTGTACGAATTGAGGATTGGGAAGTGAAGACCCTTCGAGGTAAGAAGATCAATCTGGTGAAGGTGGTGTGGTTTGGGGCAACTGGTGAAAGCCTGACGTGGGAGCTGGAGGATAAGATGCGAGAGTCGTATCCAGAGTTATTTGAATCAGGTATGTTTTCGAGGACGAAAATAATTCTAAGTGGGGGAGAGTTGTAACGCCCCAATTTTATTAAAATCTATTTTGAGATGAATTGGTGAAATGATTGAAGAGATTAGAGAGTTTTGGCGTAAGAAGTTCCGCCCAAGATTGGTACCTCATTGTAGTATTTTGAAAATCTGTACCAATTGGTTACTTATTTTGGGAATTAAAAATCATAGATAGAAACTACACTCCGAGAGCTTTCCAACGAGTGGTCATTTGTTAAAATCCGATGTCGTTTGCTATTTTAATCAAGAGAAGGAAGAAAAGAGTAGTCTGCGCATGTATGCTGTTGTTTCTGCCATTCTGCGCCTGAGTCGCGCTCAAGTCGCGCCCCAAGCGCAAGTGCTGTGCGTGAGCAGCGTGAGTTTCTGCCATTTCGCGCCCAAGTCGCGCCTGGCTTGCGCTCCGAGCGCGAGTTCGCGTATATAGCTGCGTTTCTGCGCAGCTAGGGCATTTTTCTTGCTGTTTCACTCTTTTTATCATATCTTTGTCTCTGGAGCTCCGTTTTTGACGCGGTTTGTTGCGTTCTTCTCGTATCGCAGAGGGCTTCTATAAAAGAGCAGTTCCTGAGTTATAAGACAGTAGAGCTGAGGACGAAATTGGATCTTCCCAAAGCTAAGGTTAGGGTTTTCGCGAGTTGGGGGAGGAATTCCAAGGCTTTGCTCGTGTGTTGCTGTGGTTACTCGTTGGTGTCTTCAATCTTCTTCTACGGAGCTTACGTTTAAGAGGTAAGGGTGAGCGTTTCATTTGACATAATTGGGTAGACATGGGGTCTCGTGGGTTTTTGATGAAATTGGAATTTGTAGATGGATTTGATATGTTTGATGTGTTCGATGGTTTGAAATTTTGAAGAGCTTTGATGTTGTCTTGCTGAATTGATGTTGTTTCGAATGATTTGATGAATTGTTAGCGTAAAACTTGATGATGTTTTGTGAAGACATTTGGTGATTTCTCAATAAATTCTTGATAATTTACTTTGATTGGTTTTGATGAACTCGTGATGAAAATATTCTATGATTTCGTGGTGGACCTTTGGTGAATGGAAACGATGAATAATTTTGTTTTTGAAGTCGATGTTATGAGTCACCGGTCCCCACTGTTTTGCACTGTTTCTCGCTGTTTTCTTGCCGTTTTTCCCATTTTTCAAATGTGATATTTCCCAAGGAAAATGTGATGTCTCTCTCTATAAAATGTGAGGTTTTTATCAATCCAAATGTGAAATTCACTTCTCTTCTCCACAAATATGAAGTTTTACAATTTAAAATTATGGTGTTGTTCTCAAATGTAAATACAATTTTGATAAATATGACGAGTTCACTCTAAGAGTGATTATGATGATGTGATCTATGTGATTTTGATGAGTATGCCGTGTTCATTCTAAGAGTATTTTTATAATGATGTGCCTTGAGTGGTGTTTGTTTATGATGACGATGAAGAGTACTCCGGGTGATGTGTTTGATGAGTTGCACATGTGTTCATAGAGTCTCATGGCATGTGCATACTATGACGAATAGGCTTCGGCCTCTTATTGATGATGATATGCCTTGAGTGGTTCTTTTTCTTTCATAATGATGATATGCCTTGAGTGGTTTTTATGACGATATGGTACCATCATGCATATGCCCTGGAGGGGGGTTGCATTTACATGCATTTTCATGATGGTGATTGCTTGAAATTAATTGTGTCTGAATTGATATTCTCTAATGATGAGTTTGATGATATTGCTGGTGTCGTATGATTTACCGTCCATGTTACTCTGTTTATGCGTGATTATGTTTTATTGAAATTCTCACCCCTTCTGCTTGGAATGTTGCTCTATTGTGGCAACGCTGCAGGTAACCTCGAGTGAAGGACTTGCTGCCTTACTTTTTAGCTTATTGGGATGTATTTTTGCGTCGCTCTCTGATACTGTAACACCTAGGGGCGTGGGTGAAGTTGGATAATTTGTTTAATTAGTTTAATAATGATCTTTATTGTTATATTGAGACGTGTTTTGAGAGTATTTGGTGAGATGGTGTTTATTCCGCTGTGATGTGCTTTATGAGGATTTGATTTTTCATAACGGATGTTTGACTGCACAAATTTGAAGAGTGCATATTGATGAGTTTATTTTAATGAAGTTGTAGCATTTCTTTTCTATCAATTAAAACAATATTTTTGAAAGAGAATTACTCTGATAAATGACGTGTAATATAAGGGTAGAAAAGGGGTGTTACATTAGGCCCAGGTCCACCGCAGCGGCCACCCCGGTCCCACTGTTACCTCACGGTCTTCTCTACCCCTCTTGTAGAGTTTTTGCCTTCCGTGGGAATCGAACCTTGCACCTGAGGCATAAGTGCAAGTTAAACCCCCTTCCCACTACCAATTGAGCGCGCGCTCAATTGGTAGTGGGAAGGGGGTTTAACTTGCACTTATGCCTCAGGTGCAAGGTTCAATTCCCACGGAAGGCAAAAATTCTACAAGAGGGGTAGAGAAGACCGTGAGGTAACAGTGGGACCGGGGTGGCCGCTGCGGTGGACCTGGGCTGTTACATAAATAGGCGCCTTTTTATGTAACAGCCCAGGTCCACCGCAGCGGCCACCCCGGTCCCACTGTTACCTCACGGTCTTCTCTACCCCTCTTGTAGAATTTTTGCCTTCCGTGGGAATCGAACCTTGCACCTGAGGCATAAGTGCAAGTTAAACCCCCTTCCCCAGCGGAGTCGCCAGCTGTTGCACCCCGAAAAATCCCGGTTTGGGTTTCTCAATGTACAACGTGGAATAATTTTGGAGCCGCCACCAATATTTTAATTTTAAGACCAAAACATTGAAAAAAGGTCTTTTGGACAAGGCGGATGGTCTTTTGAAAACTAGAGATATAGGTTCGGGGGTCGATTACGCGCGAGGAAGGTGTTAGCACCGCGCACGTCCTTTCTACCGAAAGGGAACCTCTAATTAAATGTGTGGTTTTAACGTTTGATTTGAAAAATACCTAGATTTGCCTATTTATTTCTTATTTGGAGACGAATGGGAAATCTTTAATGAAAATTTATTTTAGGTGAGAAGGGGGGAAAAAAAAGGGTTTCTAGAAAAAAAATGCTTGACGGGACATGGCCCGCTCCTACGTATCTCCCGGTGCGATGGAGAATTCAAAGCTACGTAGTTCTTGGTTCTTTTTGAAAAGTTTTTGTTTTTTTATCTTTTTTAGTGAGTTTTTGAAATAGGACGAGCATTAGTAAATGATTAAACTAGCAGAGGCTATGATGAATCATCACTAAATACTCAGAAAAAGAGAGTTGTGCTGCTAGTCAAACGAACTAAGGTTCTGATAGACTATTGACAACAACTCGTTTTTATTATCTTTTTTGAAAGTGATTTTCGAAAGAGATTGATTTGTACGGTGATCAAACTAACAAAGGTTATGATGGATCACCGTTTATTATTCTTATGAGAAAAGGACATTGTCACTAATAGCTAAACGAACAAAAGGCTCTGATGAGCTACTAGCAACAATGGGTTTGAAAATGATTTTGTTTGTTTTATGAAAATGATTGGTTTAGGGGGGTGAAAAGAATTTTTATTTGTTGCGCTTGACGAGAACGTGGCTCGCTCCTACGTATCCCAAACGGGAATCAAAGCGACGTAGTTCTAATGAAAAATGTTTTTTTGAAAGGGTTTGAAAGGGGAGGTTGAATCATCTGAGACCATCTTCCCCACTTAGAAAATGATGCACTAGGCATAAGTGGGAATCATGTGGTTCATCATCAACAAAGACACTACAGCTAAATTAAATCACATAGGGCAATTTTGGTATGGATCAGAATGATTAAATTTTAACAAATGTAAAGACTGAAATACCTCTGATGAAGACAGATATTACAACTCTGAAGAACGCAAACCCCGACTAACCCTTGCAGGAGATCAGCTCAGACGGACCAACGGCGCGAATAGAGCAGAAATGAAACGTAGAACTGGAAAATGAGATTTGCAAGAGTTGTCTTCTCAGATCTTGTGAAAAATGTCTGGAGCAAATGTGTGTGTTTCTCTGATCTCGTGAGATGTGTGTCTGAAGATCTGTGTGTGTTCCCCCCTGATCTCGTGAAGTCTGTGTGTCTGTCCCTTCTGATTTCGTGAAATCTGTCCCTGAAAAATGAAAATCACACCTACGTATTTATAGGCTTAGGCAACAGTAGAATTTTGAAAAGACAATTAATGTAAGTGAAGAATCGATTATTGTATGAAGTGCAACAAGTGTATAATCGATTCATTGCCTTTAGAAATTAAAAGAATCGATTGTTTGCTTAGTTGAAATAGGGAGGAATCGATTCATGGCCTTTAGGAGATCCTGAAAATCGATTATATGGCCTGTGGAAATATGTAGGAATCGATTCTTTATTTTTGGAAATGATAAGAATCGATTATATGGCCTATGGAAAAAGGTAGGAATCGATTTTCAGGACATTTGGAGGTCCTGAAAATCGATTTCATAGTTTAAACATAGGCAAGGGAAATCGATTATTGGCCTATAGGTGAGATAAAGAATCGATTTTCATGGCTTAGGAAAAAGGTATAAATCGATTCTTGGCCATAAGAACAAAATTGATTTTTGCTTTCCAAAAAAATGCTTTTAGGTCTTTGCCATGCATGCATAAAATATTTTCCAAAGCTTGCCATGCATGCATAACATATTTTTCAAAAACCTTAATTTGATGCATGAGGCCTATTGCAAAAATTGTTTTTAGAGACCCTTTTGTGAGAAATGACCAAAATGCCCTTTTTGACTCTAACTTCCCAAAACGTGCATTCTAACCCTAAAAATGATGCATAATTTATTTTTGTGTGGAAAATTAGGGTTTGGACCTAAGCCGGACAAAATTGGGGTATGACAGCTGCCCCTCTTTATCTGAATTTTAACGAGGAATATGAATTGGCCGAAACATATTCCAAGGCAAAATGAAGATAAAGAATTCAGAAATTATACCGATTTTGTCCTCTTGGGGAAAACCCGAATTTTCCCCTTTTCTTTTCTCATTTTTTTTGTTTTTATTGATGGGCTTGAGAACAAACGGGGAACGGTTAACACTTGGCGTATTAACCGAGAGAGAAAATGACGGACCACTCGGGATCTGAAGGAGCACTAAGGCTCTGAAGGACCCTTCAGGGTCTGAAGGAGCACTAAGGCTCTGAAGGACCACTCAGGGTCTGGAAGGCTGCCTAGGCCTTAATTGAAGGACCATCGTGGTCTGAAGGAGCGCTACAAGCTATGGTACTAGTAAAACGGTCTGAGGGGGCCTTTCGAGCGGCCATGATGGGTCAAGATCAGCTCCGGAACTGATATGTTGACCATGAAGGACGTCCGTTGTGTCTTAGGCTGACACAACTAGTCTGAAGGACCACTTGGGGTCTGAAGGACTTACCCGCAGCTCGAATACGAGGTGAAGTCTGTTTTTGAAGGGACACTTGGTCCTGAAGGGATTCACGAATCCTGTTGGTTGATTGATTGAAAAGTTCAACTAAAGCAGACAGAAAAGTAAAATGAGCACTTGGCGTGCAAACAGAAAAGTAAATGGGCACTTGGCGTGCAAAAAGCAGGAAATAAAGCGGTAAAGAACGCAGTAAAGAAGGAGCACTGAGGGCTCAGGATGAGCACAGAGGGCTCAGGAGGAGCACAGAGGGCTCAGGGGGGAGCACAGAGGGATCAGGATGAGCACAGAGGGCTCACGAGGGGAGCACAGAGGGCTCAGGAGGATGAGCACAGAGGGCTCAGGAGGAGCACAGAGGGCTCAGGATGAGCGCAGAGGGCTCAGGGGGGAGCACAGAGGGCTCAGGAGGGAGAGCACAGAGGGATCAGGAGGAGCACAGAGGGCTCAGGAGGAGCACAGAGGGCTCAGGAGGAGCACAGAGGGCTCAGGATGAACACAGAGGGCTCAGGAGGAGCACAGAGGGCTCAGGAGGATGAGCACAGAGGGCTCAGGAGGAGCACAGAGGGCTCAGGATGAGCGCAGAGGGCTCAGGGGGGAGCACAGAGGGCTCTCCCTCCTGAGCCCTCTGTGCTCCGCTCAATTGGTAGTGGGAAGGGGGTTTAACTTGCACTTATGCCTCAGGTGCAAGGTTCGATTCCCACGGAAGGCAAAAATTCTACAAGAGGGGTAGAGAAGACCGTGAGGTAACAGTGGGACCGGGGTGGCCACTGCGGTGGACCTGGGCTGTTACATAAAAAGGCGCCTTTTTATCAAATGTAACACCCCTTTTCTACCCTTATATTACACGTCATTTATCAGAGAAATTCTCTTTCAAAAATATTGTTTTAACTGATAGAAAAGAAATGCTACCACTTCATTAAAATAAACTCATCAATATGCACTCTTCAAATTTGTGCAATCAAACATCCGTTATAAAAAAAAAATTAAATCCTCATAAAGCACATCACAGCGGAATAAACACCATCTCACCAAATACTCTCAAAACACGTCTCAATATAACAATAAAGATCATTATTAAACTAATTAAACAAATTATCCAACTTCACCCACGCCCCCTAGGTGTTACAGTATCAGAGAGCGACGCAAAAATACATCCCAATAAGCTAAAAAGTAAGGCAGCAAGTCCTTCACTCGAGGTTACCTGCAGCGTTGCCACAATAGAGCAACATTCCAAGCAGAAGGGGTGAGAATTTCAATAAAACATAATCAAGCATAAACAGAGTAACATGGACGGTAAATCATACGACACCAGCAATATCATCAAACTCATCATTAGAGAATATCAATTCAGACACAATTAATTTCAAGGAATCACCGTCATGAAAATGCATGTAAATGCAACCCCCCTCCAGGGCATATGCATGATGGTACCATATCGTCATAAAAACCACTCAAGGCATATCATCATTATGAAAGAAAAAGAACCACTCAAGGCATATCATCATCAATAAGAGGCCGAAGCCTATTCGTCATAGTATGCACATGCCATGAGACTCTATGAACACATGTGCAACTCATCAAACACATCACCCGGAGTACTCTTCATCGTCATCATAAACAAACACCACTCAAGGCACATCATCATAAAAATACTCTTAGAATGAACACGGCATACTCATCAAAATCACATAGATCACATCATCATAATCACTCTTAGAGTGAACTCGTCATATTTATCAAAATTGTATTTACATTTGAGAACAACACCATAATTTTAAATTGTAAAACTTCATATTTGTGGAGAAGAGAAGTGAATTTCACATTTGGATTGATAAAAACCTCACATTTTATAGAGAGAGACATCACATTTTCCTTGGGAAATATCACATTTGAAAAATGGGAAAAACGGCAAGAAAACAGCAAGAAACAGTGCAAAACAGTGGGGACAGGTGACTCATAACATCGACTTCAAAAACAAAATTATTCATCATTTCCATTCACCAAAGGTCCACCACGAAATCATAGAATATTTTCATCACGAGTTCATCAAAACCAATCAAAGTAAATTATCAAGAATTTATTGAGAAATCACCAAATGTCTTCACAAAACATCATCAAATTTTACGCTAACAATTCATCAAATCATTCGAAACAACATCAATTCAGCAAGACAACATCAAAGCTCTTCAAAATTTCAAACCATCGAACACATCAAACATATCAAATCCATCAACAAATTCCAATTTCATCAAAAACCCACGAGACCCCATGTCTACCCAATTATGTCTACACCAACGAGTAACCACAGCAACACACGAGCAAAGCCATGGAATTCCTCCCCCAACTCGCGAAAACCCTAACCTTAGCTTTGGGAAGATCCAATTTCGTCCTCAGCTCTCCTGTCTTCTAACTCAGGAACTGCTCTTTTATCGAAGCCCTCTGCGATACGAGAAGAACGCAACAAACCGCGTCAAAAACGGAGCTCCAGAGACAAAGATATGATAAAAAGAGTGAAACAGCAAGAAAAAATGCCCTAGCTGCGCAGAAACGCAGCTATATACGCGAACTCGCGCTCGGAGCGCAAGCCAGGCGCGACTTGGGCGCGAAATGGCAGAAACTCACGCTGCTCACGCACAGCACTTGCGCTTGGGGCGCGACTTGAGCGCGACTCAGGCGCAGAATGGCAGAAACAACAGCATACATGCGCAGACTACTCTTTTCTTCCTTCTCTTGATTAAAATAGCAAACAACATCGGATTTTAACAAATGACCACTCGTTGGAAAGCTCTCGGAGTGTAGTTTCTATCTATGATTTTTAATTCCCAAAATAAGTAACCAATTGGTACAGATTTTCAAAATACTACAATGAGGTACCAATCTTGGCGGAACTTCTTACGCCAAAACTCTCTAATCTCTTCAATCATTTCACCAATTCATCTCAAAATAGATTTTAATAAAATTGGGGCGTTACAGTTCGCGCAGTCGGTGTTGTACTGAGTTATAGCAGGTTCGCCGGGAGTAGCGTTCGCGCAGTCGGTGGAATGCTACGTGAATAATAACGCGGTTCACCGGGAGTAGCATTCGTGCAGTCGGTGTTGTAATAAAAGTTAAACGATACGGGTCACCGGGAGTAGCGTTCGCGCAGTCGGTGTCGTATCAAAGGTCATGAGACACGAGTCACCGGGAGTAGCGTTCGCGCAGTCGGTGTCGTACTGAATTATAGCAGGTTCGCCGGGAGTAGCGTTCGCGCTGTCGGTGGAATGCTATGTGTAAAATAATGCGGTTCAGCGGGAGTAGCGTTCGCGCAGTCGATGTCGTGTTAAGTTAAACAGAATTTCATAATTGAACCGAGAGTGTAGATAGGGGTCTCGGTAGGACTCACTGAGATTGTATCTCACTGTTTATATTTTGTGGTTTTTACAGAGAAGCAGGGGAAAAATTAAAGGTGAAGAAGCACAGCTAGGTGGTGTGCTTATGAAGACGGTGAAGACTTAGTTTTCATTGTTAATGTCTTTCCCTCGAGATTTTTGTATTTCCGATTGTATAACTTGTACCAGTAAAAGTTGTAAAATCGTTTCCGCTATTTCTTGTTATTTGGATATTGGACTCTAGGTTATGAGCTGTTTTTATTTATGTTCAATATCTAAAACAGGAAAAATATCTCTGATTATTTTATGATGGTACACTTGGGTATTTTTACTCGATAAAAATACCCGGGGTGTTACATGAACTGCTGAGGTGGCTTCTTCTCCAAGCTGTTCCATTTTAATCTTCCTGCTCTTTGCTTTATGTCCTGTACTTAATTCAACTTGAACCATTAGTAGATAAGGTGTAATTTGTTATCATACAAAACAAAGAGTGTTTGCCCTTGGTTCAACAAACTCCCCCTTTTTGATGATAACAAATTACATTATGCATAGGGGGTTTGATAGTAATGGAACTTTTTCAAAAAGCTCCCCCTAAGCATATGCATACTAAAATAAACAGTACATCAGCAGGATAGCAGAAATTATTTTCTCCCCTCACATATACCATGCATATATTCTCTCCCACATATAACATGCATAATATTCTCTCCCCCTTTGTTTTCATCAAAAAGGAGGGGGGTGAGCACATAGCATATGAGATAATCACAAACAGACATAATCACTTTGTAAACTAGCAAAGGAGCACATAGCATATGAGATATCAAAAACAGTAGTTCATGCTATGCTCCCCCTTACTTGGTGATCCCCCTTAATAATTTTAGAATGCAAGGCTTTAGCAAAAAGAGGGTGGATCATCATGGTTTTAAAAATATGATACCCAAGATAATCATCCTTGGTTCAACAGTATAGGTATGATTTTTAACATCAAAAATATGTTGCATCAAAGATCTAGTATAATAGCACTTGAGAAAAAGCTTTGATGCATACAAACAATTACTTCACATAAGTGTTTAATACTTGATAAATATAGTTGTGTTTTCCTTACCCACACAACCTTTACCTATTAAGCAGATTTATAGTTTGGTATACATTACAGATTCACTAGCTTTGTTGCTCAAGTTCAAGAGTAGTGAAGCATTACCAGATTCATGAGCTTCGTGTCTCAGCTATCAAGGTACCAATCCCCTATACCTTGAAGCATACCTGTACAAAAAATCAAGTAGGAACTTTTGGTACCCATTTCTCTTTGGGTCCTTTGGGGTTAGTCATCAAGGGGTTTGTTTTTACAACCCACCTTGGTTTCTCACAAGCAGGTATAAGGGTACCAAGCTCACATAATTTACAAATAGGGCATCTAAGAGAGCTATGGTTCCCTTTTTGACAATAAGTGCATGAGAAAACAGTAAGTGTATAACTTGAAGTAGCAGCTACAAAAGTTATTTTCTTGTTCAAAACAGAGGAGGTGGAATTACCTTTGTACCCAATACCCCTCCTATCAACATATTCATGTTGGGAGTGAAGTAGCTTGGTCAAGGTCTTTTCACCAACCTCAAACTTTTTCAAAGATTCTTTCAAAAATTCATTTTCAACCTTGACTTTTTCAAAATTTTGTTTAAGCTCTAGAAACTCAAGGTTGAATGGTTTTATTTCATGTAGCTCATTCTTCAACTTAGCTACCTCATTTTCAAGTGTCTCGATTTGAGTGAGCATGCTTTTGTTACTCTTTGTTAATTTCTTAGATTTTAACAAAAGAGTTTCATGTTCAAAATAAAGAGCTTCAAAAGCCTCACTCAAGTCGTGACTACTATACTCATCATCAAAATCATCATGTATAATTGAATCAGAAGAACTAGGGTTATTAAGGCTTACCTCGGAAGTGTCATTTGCCATAAAACAGATATCATTTGCAACCTCATCAGATTCACTGTCAGTGTCAGAATTGTCCCATTTAGCCTCCATTTGGCTTGTACCGTGTGTGGCTTCCAAGTACTCCCAAATCTCTTTTGCTGTCTGACAACCTTTTACTTTTCCATATTCTTCTTCACATAAAGATACGTGAAGAACGTTCATTGCTCTGGCGTTCTGAGAGATCTTGTCTAACTCAGACTTCCTCAGTTCACTCAGGTTGATGGTGTAGATATCTTCAACAGGAACTTCCTCTGCTTTGCCAGTAGCTTGAGTTTTGATTTTCATTGGAATCAGTGGTCCATCAACAATAATCCTCCATAAGGTGAAATCTATAGCCTGCACATGACATTTCATTCGACTACTCCAATAGTCATAGTTAGTCCCATCAAACAGGGGTGGCCTATTGAAGGACATCCCCTCTTTCATAAAAGAACCCATAATCACAGATAGATAAATAAAATTTAAATTGCGAGATGTAAAGCTCTATATGCAGGGGTGAATAAGGTTATGTGTAAATCTTGGATTCTTTTCAAAATAAATGATAAGTTTATTTAAATCAAATGCAGAAAAAGAGATTTGAACTTATCAGATATATGCAAACAGGCAGATTAGGCACAATGAGATATTTCTCTATATTCAATATTCACAATAAGGTTGTTTTATAAGTAATGCAATGATATTGAATATAGCAGATCTACAGTAGTGATAGAGAAGATGATAGATAAACAGATCTGTAGTACAGTGAGTATAACTATAACCAGATTAACAGATTCAGATCAGAGTAGGGATATAGTTATACAATAAATCCACTGAGTGATATTATAAACAGATATAAACAGTAAATAAAGTAAAGAGAGAGGGATAGAGATACACCAGGAATTTTACGTGGTTCGGGATAAAAGCCCTACGTCCTCGGCCTCCGGCTTTGCAACCTTTGGACTTGATAACAACCACTATATGAAGAATGTTTTAGAAACAGGCAACTTCAAATAGCAAATCTCAATTCCCCCGAACTGAGAACCCGAGCACACAACTAAGGATTTCAACACCGCTTCAATCTCCTGATTGAACGACCCAAGAGCACCTCCCAGGATTTCACTACCACTTCAATCTTCCCTGATTGAACGACCCAAGATTACCTCCCAGGATTTCAAACCAACTCAATCTCCTGATTGAGAGACCCAAGAAAACTTCCCAGGATTTCAAACCAACTCAATCTCCTGATTGAGAGACCCAAGAAAACTTCTCAGGATTTCAAACCAACTCAATCTCCTGATTGAGAGACCCAAGAAAACTTCCCAGGATTTCAGAGTGACCCCACTTAAAATAACGAATACAACGTTGAGATCTATGATCCAATCACTTCGGACAGTATGACAGTATAGCAACTTAGAGAGATGAGTGATTTGGAAAATAGAAAAGCTTTATAAAATATATGACAATGAAAAGCTTATTTTCTCAGATCTAGAAAGTGTATGTGAGACATATAGTAATTTGTGAAAAGTGGTGTGTTTGAAATTGTGAAACACACTTGCCTATTTATAGGCGTAGAAAGATTTGAAAATGCATGAAGTAATCGATTATGTTGAATGTGAGAAGCAAGTGCATAATCGATTATTTGATAGATATGGAAACATTTAATAGCTTGATAATCGATTATTGATATTAGTTCAAATAGGCACATAATCGATTATTGTTGTCAAAAGGAAGGCAAGGCAAGCAACTAATCGATTATAGGTTTAGTTCATGGAAGCACATAATCGATTATACATAAAATAGGAAACAATTTTTGGCTTGATAATCGATTATGCCTTCTTGTTTATCAAGCACATAATCGATTTATTGATCTAAAAAGGAAGGTAAGGGAAGCCACTAATCGATTATGATATATAGTTATTTGAAGCTATAATCGATTATGGTTGTAAAAAAGGAAAGTAAGGCAAGCCACTAATCGATTATGATATATAGTACAAATGAGGCTCTAATCGATTTATTGTTGTAAAAAAGGAATTGGCTTGATAATCGATTATTTGTTTTAGTTAAAACAGGAGAGTAATCGATTATGTGCTCTGAAACATTCAGGCACATAATCTATTACCATAATAGATTATCTTTGTAAAAGGATAGGATTTTGATTTCAAGCCTTCAACAAAACTATTTTTAGGGTTTAAGCTTTCAACAAAAATAGTTTTAGGGTTTTTGTTGCCACCTTATGCATGAATGCAATTTTATAAAATATTTTTCAAAACTATTTTTATGCACCATGCATGTTTTGAAAAACTCATCTCTCAGCTACTAAAAGTCATAGACCTTCAGTGATAGAACCTTACACAGTGTCCTAAAGAAAGCGTATAAACAATTAGGTCTTGAACTGCTGAGGTGGCTTCTTCTCCAAGCCGTTCCATTTTAATCTTCCTGCTCTTTGCTTTATGTCCTGTACTTAATTCAACTTGAACCATTAGTAGATAAGATGTATTTGTTATCATACAAAACAAAGAGTGTTTGCCCTTGGTTCAACAGGGGAAAGAGGAGTTTCTCGTGTTGATTCGTAACAAGAGAGTCGGACTATAATCTTAGAAGAGTTCTAAGGTGGTAGTCTAACATACTTCATGGTTGACGGGCCAACTTGGGAAGATTTTCTACACTCATTTCGTTAATTCAAGATTGTGTTCCAGCAACTAAAGACCTTTCTGAGAATGTCGTTTCTCGGTTAGTCGGATGAAAGACTTAATGAAATTTTGAGGACAAAATTCTTTCAAGTTGGGGAGAATGTAACATCCTCAAAATAATTAGTAGAATTATTTGGGTAATAACCCAATTAAATTAATTTAGTACTTGACTGGTAAATTTATTGAGTGCTAAAATTAATTATTGGTTGTCATCGGATCGTTAACCGGATAATACGGGTCAAGGACGATTTAGAATCGAAATAAGAGATTAAGATCAATATGGTAATTTGACCACGTTACCACTTATATATTAAATAAATATATATGTATGCGTGTGTGTGTGTGTGTGAGAAAGAATAAAAGACAGAAAGAAAAGAAAAGAAAAGAAAAGAAAGAGAAGCGAGAGAAACAGAGAAGAGAAAAGAGAGAAAGGAAAAAGAAGAAAAGAATGGGTGAAGGAGAAGAAGAGGAAGAAGGAAGTCCAAAGGCTCATCAAAACGATTTCCTTCCAACACGAAAAACGTTCAGCGTTACTTCCTCTTCGATTTGGTACCAAAATCATCATCATCAACTCACTCTACACCAATTCACCATTTTCGATTTGAAGAGAAAAAGGGGGGTTTCGGTGATTCAAACTCAAAAGAAAGCTTAGGATAGCGTTTAGGAGCGAGCTCAAGGTGGATTACGCGAATATGGAAGTCCGATTTGGGGTTTTTGAAGAATCAAGAGGTTAGGGTTCAAATTGGGATTATGTTTGAATAGTGACTTGGAGGTTGAAGATCATGAATAGTACTTTATATAGGCCTCGTGATTGAGCGGAAAGACTGGAAGCGGATTTGGACGTCGTCGGAGCGTGGGAGTTTATGCGGGGATTGTTCGTGTGGTTATGTGAAGATTTTGAAGTCTCGGTGATTTCGGCCCGGTATCGACTCTCGCTTCAAGGGTGAATTTTACTCACACTTAGGATGTTGTTATGTTTCGATAATTTTTACGTTTATTGATTTCGAGGTTATTTTGAGATAAAACCCGTTACAATGAGGTTTTGATTGATTGTGTGACTTTGTTTGGGACTGTTTTTATGGTTGTCAAATCTGTTTTCAATCGGAACGAGAATCGGAATTGAGCGGAATAGCGGATTTTGCGAGAAACCGCAAAATCTGCAATTCTCAGCAAGCCATCACGTCGCGACACGCAGCCATCGCGTCGCGACCAGGCTCAGTTTTGTCACGCAAATATTTCTTCGCTTTTCGCGTCGCGACGGTAGCAGTTCGCGTCGCGACTCTTTGCAGTTTTTCAGCAGCTGTACATTGATTTTGTTTTCGCGATAACTTTTGATCCGGGAACCCGATTAAAGTGTTCTCAGGTGCGTTTGAAAGCTTATTGAAAGGCCTAATCAAATAAATGATTTAAATTGTATAATGAACTGTTTTTGAAGTCATAGATTGTTTCCAAAAACCGAATAATAGTACACGTGTGCGGATATGTTTTATTAATAATAAAGCGAACTATGAGTCCTACGTGGTATGGTATAACTAACGCGGGATGATTATTATTTATTCGTCTAAACCAGTCTACGATTCACGATATATATATTATATCGACTATGGGAAACGGCCCAATGCGGGTATTATGTTCGATTAACGGTCTAATGTAAATGAACTAAATGTTCATGTGAAAGTAGATATATATATATATATATTATATCGAGTTTGGGTGACGACCCATGATGTTAACATACTAGGCGGGGCAGTCATGATCCCTTACCCTAGGCTCCGTGCCATTAGGAAAAATGCTATTGGTAAGGGGGTTTGCCGGGAGTAGCGTTCGCGCAGTCGGTGTTATGTTAGAAAGTTTGTTGTACGGTTCACCGGGAGTAGCGTTCGCGCAGTCGGTCTCGTTCTGAGTTATAGCAGGTTCGCCGGGAGTAACGTTCGCCCAGTCGGTGGAATGCTATGTGTAAAATAACGCGGTTCACCGGGAGTAGCGTTCGCGCAGCCGGTGTTGCAATAAAAGTTAAACGATACGGGTCACCGGGAGTAGCGTTCGCGCAGTCGGTGTCGTATCAAAGGTCATGTGACACGAGTCACCGGGAGTAGCGTTCGCGCAGTCGGTGTCGTGTTAAGTTAAACAGATTTCAAAAATTAAACCGAGAGTGTTAGTAGGGGTCTCGGTAGAACTCACTGAGATTGTATCTCATTGTTTATATGTTGTTGTTTTACAGAGAAACAGGGAAAGAAAGGACCACAGAGGCACGAGTATGTGGAGCTCGGATGGTTGCTGATGACTTAGCTTTATGCTTAAGTTTATATTTCCTTTGTTGTCTATGTACTGCAACACTATGTATTTAGTGTTATATCTTTCTTCCGCTTTCTTGTATGATACTAAATACTATAGCTGCTGATGGTTTATGGTCTGAGAACCGTATCGTCTTGTTTGTAAATAAGACTGTTTGGTTTATATTCAGCGAAAATTTATAGTGATATTCAGTGTCTAAGCAGGAAATATATCTCTGATGTTCTAGGGATGGTACACTTGGGTATTTTTACTAAATAAAAAAATACCGGGGTGTTACAAAGAAACATATGTTGCGGTTCTGCTATCTCTCGCGATGCTCACTATTGCGGTGGAGGTGCTGCGTTCATAGACATGGTGTTGGATGGTGAAGTCGGGTGATGAAAGAGTGGTGGAGAGGTGGAAATGGAAACCTAAAAACGTGGAGAAGATGATTCTGCGTTAATTCATTTTTTAATTATCACACAATTTTTTTATTTTATTTTATTTATAAACAGTTTCTATTAAAATAAATATTAAATCTTATTTAAAATCCAACCGGGTCCCACCACCGTATATTTGACTGGTTTTGGCTGGATTTTTTTGGCTGAATAGCATTATTGTTTAGTTTTATTCCCCCATGTATTTTTTTTTGCTACATTTTTCCTTTTGTTGAATAAACTTTTTTGAGGTGTTATAAATGATTGATAGCATTGGGTGTGCCAATCTCATTAGGATAACATTTGCTATAATGATGTTTTTGTACCTCAATTTGGCTTAAAACATAAAGACAAAAAGAGTTGTAGCTTATATAAAAACATACAGTGCAACTTAGAGTAAATAAGACCAAAGAGAATTAATAAAAGCTAATATATAAAAAGATACGGTGCAACTTCCATTTATCTTGGGCACACAAAAATTAAGGAAGATAATAGTGGTTGAATCGACGAAGTTGTTTGAGGTAATTGTGGCTCAAAACATGCAGTGTCATTGATATTCACTGTTCTCAAAGAATTTCAACTTAAATTGAATTGTTTCCTAACACAATCTTTATAAAGTGGCGAGGAAAAAGGTTCTTTGTAGAATACCAACCATTGAGGGAAGAGCAAGAACATTTTTTTGTTATTGTGTGCTTCTTCATCAACCAACTCTTGATTTTCCAAATATAGATATAAAGAAGATCGATCTGGTATTTCACCGCCGGATGCATCAAACGAATCGTAAATAGACAACAACTTGGGAGTAGGAGGTTGACCAGAGAATGCTCGGATCTCACGACACTATTGTTTATTTATGAATGCATTTTTAATAAAACCTTACAATTTTGGTCAAAAAAAATAAAACCTTACAATACCACCTTCACGGTACATATTATATGTATTATATATATATATATATATATATATATATATATATATATATATATATATGTTATATAAAATTGTGATTTTGACTTACTAATATTTTTGTTGGTCAATGCAATTTTGTTCAATGCAATTTTGTTGGTCAACTAGTTATTTAATTATTTTATCTAAATATGAAACAACCAAAAAAGCGAGAAGTCAAATGGTGGTGGATGTTATAGCAACACTAGTGGAAAAAATGCATTTTATAACGATCATTTATATCGGTTAAAAACGACCTGATGTTAAAAGTGACGCGGTGGCAGTTTTGTAATTAAAATTATAATATTTACATCGGTTGTCACACGAACCGATATAAAAACACAATCTTTACATCTTTCATATCGGTTGCATTCCATAACCATTATGGAAAACGCAAAAATTTATGCTTCCATAACGGGTCACAAAACAACCCGTTATAGAAACGCAAAAATTTTGGTTCACTTCGCATCTCTTCCCTTCGCATCTCATTTCTTCCATTCGCTTCCACCGTATCTCCCTCTCACTGCCCTTCGCATCTCTTCCCTTCGCATCTCATCTCTTCCACCGTATCTCCCTCTCACTGCCCGTTTCGCATACTCTCCCTCATCTCTCCCTCTCACTGCCCTAGCTTCATTCGCGCACATACTCTCCCTCATCTCTCCCTCTCGTTGCGTCTCTCCCTCTCACTGAATCTGCGAGTTGAGAAGAAAACGCAGAACGCGTCACAGCGACCTCACCACGACGCCACCACTGCAATGTCGTCACTGGGAGCCCCACCACGAGACACCACTGCAACCACCACACTGTCGCTGCAGCACCGCTGTTTCCAGGTTCCCTTCTCTGAGTTTAGGGTTTCACATCCATTGATTATCTGGTTTTGATTATCTCTGATTTTAGGGATTTTGATTATCTGATTTTGATTATCTAATTTTGATTATCTCTAATTTTAGGGTTTAGGGTTTTCTATTTTGATTATCTATTTTACGGTTCAGTTTTGCTGATTTAACTACTTTGCATGTGCAGGTGGTGATGGATAATGGCATAGTACAAGTTACGTTAACAAATCCAGATGGAATTGTCACTGGAATACGATATAACGGTGTTGACAATTTGCTTGAAGTTCTCAACATGGAAACTAATAGAGGGTATGTAATGTAGCCATTCTCTCAAAATGTACTCTAATAATGCTTAAATAATCTGATGACTGAGTAATCAACACTTCAAGCTGATAGGTACTAGGTAGCGATAATGATTACACTTGGTGAATTTTGTTGACAATCAAATTTTCTTTGCCATGGGGAGAACAGTGTGTTTTACATCTTAACTTATCATAGAGAAAGATTAAAAAGAATCTATTTTCTTACTGATTGTAAAGAAATCTGAGGGAGCTTTTGATGCTGGAATCTGAGATTTTGTCTTTCAATTGAATATTTAGGTATTGGGATCTTGTTTGGAGTGCACCAAGAAGCAAATGAATCTTTGATGTGTATGGAAATACTAATCTCTTTTGTTACTAGTACTACTGCATGGAAGAGTCTTTGATATTATTGCACTATCTTAAATTTCTTAATAAAGATAGATTCAAGTACATCCACTAATTAGTGTTTACAATAAAATGGGAGTGGTTTTTATGGCACCATTACTACCCAGTTCTCAAAGCCCTCTATTTTGGTTGTGTTCTATTGGTTATATTATCAGTTACATTATTGCTCTGAGGGTAATGTTTTATGCTATTGTGAACTCATGATGTTATGATCCAGGATTAAAGGAACATGTTTCAAAGTTATAGTTCAAAATGAGAATCAAGTGGAGCTTTCATTCAAAAGAATGTGGGATCCTTCTCTTGAGGGAAAGTTTGTGCCCTTAAATATTGACAAAAGGTCCTTGATCAAGTTCTTTGTGTCATTACCTTTTTGAAATGATAGCTATTTGATTAATATTTTTGAATAGCCAATTTCAGATTCATATTGCTCCGTGGTTCCTCAGGCTTCTACTCCGTGATTCACATTGGAGTGAGGTATTTAACTTCTCAGGTCCTAGCCTCTTTCATTTGCTGGTGTTGCTATATATATATATATATATATATATATATATATATATATATATATATATATATATATACACACACATGTACGATTGTCTTCGCTTTCGTTTTCAGTGGATTTCTCTGTTCTTAAACAGATTTACGATTTCGCTGATTTTCTCAATATAACCCTCTTCACAGTGTAGACAGTGGTTTTTATTTGATTGTTGAGAAAAATTAACGAAATATATGGGGGTTTTATTGGAAACAGAAATCTTGTAAGGGAGGAAATGGTAATTTATGGTAACCAGAAAGATATTTTCTTAGTTAAGAAAACATTTTCTTCAAATTGATGCCCTGTTTTGTCTGTATATAGCAGCAACAAGTTACTTTGGCAAAAAATAAATATTCATTGGACAGCAAACACTTTCATAGATTCAGAAGCTTAAGAGTGTTTATGATTAACTTGATATGCATAAGCTCTTTTTTACTTATTTATCATAACACAACATGTCTATACACATTTCAATATATTCCTATACATGTTATGGCTTGGAAAAAAGTGTTCTTTTCAAGTGAAAACAAAAAAAAAAACTGTATGAGTAGTTATATCCTTCAACTGAAAAAAGTATATTGTGATGCAATTATTAAATTCCAACATCAACTTCATTAATTCTAGCTCTAGCAGGTAATGGTTGATTGGAATGTTAAGTTAGTGATTTTTGAGAATGACTGCAACCAACTTGTTATCTGAGTTTGGTTGCATTATTTCTATTTGTAAACAATTATTATCTTCTTAGTTTCCTATGCATCAGCAAGAGCATCCATTTCATATGCTGGTCCCTCTTTATTCCTTGAATGCCCTGTAATCCCTTTGAATGATATGAATTGATTTTTCTGATACACTGTTTTGATTTTTCTGCCAGTCACTGAGCTTAAAACAGTAAAAGACTACAAAGATTTACTTGCAGAATCCATGTTCCTCTATGCTCTTCAAGTGTATGCAGATCTTGCTGTAAATGACTTGGGGTGAGTAGATACTACTATATATTTTTGTTTGGTGATGGCTCTAAGTTCTATTAGTTTTATTTATGCATCATAAGTTTGCCATGATTCTCAATTTCTTATCCATATTAATATGCCATAAACCATATACATTGAGATTTTTCTTTTTACTTCTCTATTTATGAAGGATTGTGCAACTCAGAATTGTCAGATCAGATGCATTATGCAGTGGGCTGTCTAAGCCATCAACACAGGCTCTTGATTTGGACTTTTTTATTACAACCTTTTAGTTATGGATTATTTGGTATACACTTACTTATTTTTTAATCAAATGTGGTCCCTTTATTCTTCTGTTATTCATGATAGTTGGGATTATTACAACTCTAATATTTATGCTTATCTTTACACAAACTTTTTGAGTTGGCCATATTTTATTTGTATGTTTAGTGTAATTTTGAGCTTATAGTACTTTTAAGTTTAATAGAACTATATTTATGAATTATTATGACTGTATGGATCGGAAATCATTTTGTATTACAAATTGGTAATATGTATGAATTAATTTTTTTTTGAGAAATGCCAATAAATTAGTACATTTTCAATATGTACCTACTTCCAATGCCAATAAATTTATGAGAAATGCAGTTTTCTTGTAATAAGCTTCAAAACTTGTTGAGTCACTTATTGCTTTGTTGAATATGCAGGTGGAGAAGTTGAAGGATTTGTGCTTGAAACAAAGAGAAGAAATCAAGTCACTGAGCTTCAGGAACATGTAGAGAAGTAAGGCTCGGAGCTGAAGGAAGCAAAACAAGTCATTCCAGCTCTACAACTACAGGTTTCTTCTCTCACTGGTCAGCTTCAGAGCCTCGCTGAGGATCTCGCAGAGGTTTAACTTATATTCTTCTATGACAGCAATCTGAATTTGTTGTCATTTGGCAAGGCTTGTAATTGAAAATTATTTCTTTTTGGAGACTCCTACTGAGATGAATATAATAGCAAGTTAGCAACACATGTTTGCTATTTCATTGAGTTACTATAAATGACCATAACTGAATCCTAGTTTTCTGTTTACATAGAAAGACATGTTATTTATTATTAGCTATTAGGATTGGGGGTAATAAGATATGAATTGGTTAAATAGTGGATCCTCCTTCCCTTATCTTTTAAGAACAAGTTTTTTAACAAATATTTCCATTTCCTACAGGAATCTCTGCAGGATGAATGCTTATCTGAGGATGATGCTAAAGTATATCCTGAGCTGGACGATTTTAGCTCTTATGATGACAAGTTCTCAAAAAATTCTAACTGCTACCAACATAACACCAACAAAAGAAGCATTACAACTTAAGCAAGTAGAAGATCTGAAGAGAGCAAAATAGCTTAGAGGTAGAATGAACCATAAACTTGGATGAAGAATAACCTCAATCGTTGTTTGAGAATAACCTCAATCACAGTTTTAAATTGAAGGTGGCAAGTCTTGTTGATAAGTACCTTCAAGAAGTGGCAAGAGATGGGAATTTATCCTTGTCAAAATTCATTGCTTTAGCTGAAATTTTACCAAATTTTGCTAGACAAGATCATGATGATCTCTACAAGGGCAGCGACATTTATTTGAAGGTAAATATTATTCCTAGAAAATGTCTCTTTTGTGTTTTATACTCTGACAAAAAAAAAGTACTAGAGAAGTAAGAGAAGAACAGTGGCTGAAGAACATATTTCACTTTCACATTTTAGGTTGTGAGACAGAATTAGTTGATAACCAACATTTATTGGCTGTTAGGTGTAGACTGTCCCACTAGAAATTTAACCTTAGTGAGTTCACATTTTTGACTCATATAGTTGTATTATGTATTCATCTGTATGAGATTTCATTTTGACTCATATAGTTCACATTTCTACTACTATGTCCAGTGAATAGGGAGAAGGAGAAAATGATATCTTTACACAGGTTTCAGTGATATGTCAGCTTTGTCTTTGAAATATACAAGGCTTGAACTTTTATCTTTTGTAGTTATTTCATTTTTGTTACTTTTTGGTAGGTTCAAGAAGCTGCCAGTGGCAGTGTTTTTGTCCAGATGCTTGATAGGTGGAGAAGTTAGCAGGAAACTGTGGAAGAATCCAAGAGATGCTTCAATCAGTGACCTTTATTTGCTCAACTTGTTGATGCTAGATCACGAAGTTATCCCACTGTTATAAATTAGGTAGTCCGGGTTATTATCGTGTAGCACATGTACTATGAAAATCTCATTTCCATTCAATAATGTAGTTGTTGTCCTTGTTTGAGATTAAGCTGTGAACATTTCACTAGTTGGGCTTGATATTTGTGTGGTGTTCTTCTATGTATAATGTAACACCCCGATATTTCTAACGTGTAGATATACCGTAATGCACAGTTATAGCAATAATCAGAGGACACAATTCCTGCTTAAGTATTGTGCATACAAACTTTTTCCGAGTCATAACATAATACTTCGGACTAAGCTGTCTTAATTCCATAAACGAATCCAAGATCCAAAAGGAATACAACTCCGTGTTCAATACTTAATAAACAGAAATCATAAGGGTTCATACAACTCATAACAACTACAAGTTATATAACCATACAGAGACAACAAAATAGGAAATAAACATCAAGACTATCCGTCCTTGACATCTCCAAGAGCACTTCACCTATCCGTGCTGGGTACTCTTCCTCTTGCCCTGTTTCTCTGTAAAAACAACAAATATGATTGGGTGAGACAACTTGTCTCAGTGAGTCCTACCGTGCCCCCTCACTATCACTCAGTTTATTTTAAAACCGATTACCGCATAGTTAAATATATATAACTATTTGCCAACATAAATATAGCCCATTACCGACCATGCAACAGTTCACTAATCTCGGTAATTTAAGTACTATCATTTATATTATTAAGCCTAGTCGATTAATTTATAATCACTAGCTTCCCAAACGAAACGCCGACCGTGCAACAGTTCACTAATCCCGGCGAATCGTGTTCTTAACTTAGCATAAACCGGCCGTGCAACAGTTCACTAATCCCGGTAACCCACGTTTGACCACGCCAAAACGTTTCAGGGCCTAGGGTGAGGGCTCATGACTTCCCTTCCTAGTATGCTACTTGTCGGGTCGTCACCCAACGCGATATATAATAAAATATACATCATGTCCGCATTGGACCGCCTTTCAAGTTTTAGATATCTATATCTATTATCGATCTATAACCCGTTTTGATGAATTCAAAGTTAGACATCCGGCGTTATAATCATAGCGTCGAGAAGGATCCACGATCCGGTTGGTTATGCCAAAAACATTATCTCACACGCGCTCTAAGTTTCGGTTTTTCAATAATTTAAACCTTCAAAACCCCTTTTCAAAAACTCAAGTTGAACATGCTTAAAACAGAGTTTTTATTAGGTTAATTATGTCACCAATAATCGGGAAGGAGATTAGAAGTGGTTTGGAATCAATCGGAGCGACGAAACGAGAAATCGGAAGCCGGTAACAGAACCCCACGCACAGTTCGTTCCCAGGGGCGCACGACCCGTGCGTGATGCACCTAAAACCATCTAGTCAGTTCGAAGGGAGCGCACGGTCCGTGCCCAGGGGCGCACGATCCATGCGGCCTGTATCATTTCGCAATTTTGCCAAACCGAAGCAGGCGCACGGTCCGTGCCCAGGGGCACACGATCTGTGCGTCCTGTTCTGTTACAGAACTTGCACAAATTTTACTGATTCGTTTCTCCGATCGTTCCCAATTCGATCCCTAATCTCAATCCCACCTGAAATACAGAAAATCCCAGACAATCCAGACAATATATCCAGTACATAAATACAATCAAAAATCATCTTTGAACGCTTATAGTTTCATAAACCAAAGAAGATGTGATATTGCTCAAAAACAGTTTTCGACTCTTCAACAATTTTGAAAGCGGTATTTTTTTAAGGTACTGAAAACGAACAAGGTCCAGAATAATCAAATATCCCTAATCCGTGAGTAGAACTCACCCGTTGACGATCGTTCTAGAAGTTCCAACCAAAACACGAAATGACCGAGATACGAAATGCACGAGCAAGAACCGAAAGGCACCAACACAAGCAAACAACAACTATCTTCACTTGTGGGACTGAAACAGCAGTTTATCCACTTTCCAAATACTTCTCAAACCACAACGCAAGCTCACTCAGTTGCTGGAAATCATTTCCAAGGTGATCAAAGCACATGCAAGGCTTCAAAAGGGCTGAAGTTCCACTTTGAGCTTCATGATTTCGAAAATGGAAAAGAAAGGAAGAGGATGGTTCAGCTTGAAATGTTTATATCAGAAGAAAGAAGATTGAAATTGGAGTTCAATGGTATCAAGATTACTTACATGCATTCAAAATCTAGGAAGTTCTCTCCACCTCTTCTCCTCTCACCTTCGCCCCTATTCTCCCTCTTTCCCCTTGAGTTGTCCTTTCTTTCTTTCTTCTGGATTTTTCAAAATGATTAAGTGTGAGAGTGAGAGAGGGTTCAGGTCTAGGCTGAAGCATTAAAGGGGTAAAAAGACAGTTTCGCCCCTCAGCTTAATTGTTCATTAAAACTATGACTAGGTCACAACTTAATGGAGAATGGGATTTCTTGACAAATTCCTCGACTATTAATCCCTGAGACACGACAAATTATTCCCACAAATAATTAACCGGCCTCCGGCATCATAATACGAGTCTTTAAAAATTAGGGATGTTACAATCACCCCAACTTTTAAAAATTTTGTCCTAAAAATTGACAAGACGTACCTTAATGGAAGAGATATGGATATCGAGTCCGCAGGTCTTCTTCCAATTCCCAGGTAGCCTCTTCGGCTGAAAAGCCATCCCAGACTACTTTGACAATCAGAATAGTCCTTGAACGCAGAGTCTTCATACCACGCTCCAAGATATGGCTAGGATAAGGTTGAAATGACAAATCCGGTCGATGGTCAAACGTATCAACACTCAACGGTTGATGCAGATCGGGAACATACTTCCTCAACTGAGACACGTGGAACACATCATGGAGATTCGATAGGGTCGGAGACAATGCGAGTCGATAGGCAACTGGCCCAATCCGCTCGATGATTTGGAAAGGTCCAACGTATCGAAGACTGAGCTTCTTCGCTCGCAAAGCCCTCCCGGTGCCTCTGGTTGGAGAAACTTTCAAGAACACATGATCACCAACATCAAATTCTAACGGCCTCCTTCGGTTGTCAGCATAGCTCTTTTGCCGACTCTGAGCAACCTTCATCCTTTCTCGAATTAACTTGATCTTTTCTGTAGTCTCGCGAACCATATCGGGTCCCAAAAACCTATCTTCACCAATCTCCCACCAACACAACTGAGTTCTACACTTCCTGCCATAAAGTGCTTCAAACGGTGCCATTCCAATACTGGAGTGGTAACTGTTGTTGTAGGCGAATTCCACCAATGGAAGATGGTCTTCCCATTTCGACCCGTTATCAAGTACGCATTCCCGCAACATGTCTTCAAGGGTCTGTATTGTCCTCTCAGCCTGACATCGGTCCGAGGATGATATGCAGTGCTAACGAGCACTCTCGTCCCCATAGCTTCATTCAATGCTTTCCAAAATCTAGAGGTGAACTTGGGATCTCGGTCTGACACGATACTCGTCGGAACCCCATGCAGTCTGATAATGTTCTTCACATACTCATCTGCTAACTTGGAAACTTTATAAGTCGAGCGAACGGGAATAAAGTGAGCGGATTTGGTCAATCGGTCCACTACTACCCAAATGGAATCATTACCGGCTTGCGACCTCGGCAAACCCATAACAAAGTCCATTGAGATATCTTCCCATTTCCAAACTGGCACATCGAGTGGTTGCAGCTGACCAGCTGGCCTCTTGTGCTCTGCCTTAACCTTCTGACAGGTTAAGCATTTGGATACAAATTCAGCAACATCGGCTTTCATTCCAGGCCACCAATACATTTGCTTTAGATCCCGGTACATCTTGGTGGATTCAGGATGTATGGAATACTGACTCCTATGAGCTTCCTCCAATAGCTGCCTCTTGATGTCTTCATCATTGGGTACACAAATTCTACCATTGAAACAGATAATACCATCATTTTCCTCAGTGAAATTGGGCGAGCCTTTCTGAGATTGTAGTTTCTCATCCACTTCCTGAGCCACACGAATCTGATCTCGCAATACACTGGTGACCCGAATATGCCGTAACACTAATCGGTTCCTTTTCCTCGTGACCTTGAGATTCAAGTCCATAAAAGACTCCAACAATGCCATCTCGTAGACCATTAACCTTGCCGTGTGGATAGACTTCCTGCTCAGAGCATCTGCTACCACATTGGCTTTCCCAGGGTGATATTTCAATTCGAAGTCGTAGTCCTTCAAAAATTCAGTCCATCTTCTTTGCCTATTATTCAAATCTTTTTGGTCAAACAGATACTTCAAGCTCTTGTGATCACTAAAAATTTCGAAACAAGAACCATAAAGATAATGTCTCCAAATCTTTAGTGCAAACACGATAGCTGCTAATTCCAAATCATGAGTTGGGTAATTCCGCTCATGAGTCTTCAATTGCCTAGATGCATAGGCCACCACATGCTGACCTTGCATAAGAACACATCCTAAACCCTTCCCAGAGGCATCACTGTAAATCTGAAATCCCAATGACGGATCCGGAAGAATTAGGATCGGAGCAGAAGTTAACTTTTCTTTCAATCCAAGAAAACACTCTTCACAATCGGCATCCCAAGTAAACGGTTGACCCTTGCGAGTTAATCGAGTAAGCGAAAGTACCAATTGTGAAAAACCTTCAATGAGTCTTCTATAGTAACCAGCTAAACCCAGAAAGCTTCTGACCTCAGTCACTGACGTCGGTCGTTCCCAATTCAACACTGCTTCCACCTTGCTAGGATCAACTGCAACCCCCTCCTGGGAAATCACATGACCCAAGAACTTTACTTCGGACATCCAAAAATCACACTTTGACGGTTTGGCACAAAGTTTCTTCTCTCGGAGTACTCCTAGGACAAAGCGGAGATGTTGGGCATGCTCCTCAACTGACTTTGAGTAAACCAAGATAATCAATAAAGACGACCACAAACTGATCTAGGTAGGGATAAAATACTCTATTCATGTAATCCATGAATACGGTCGGAGCGTTAGTCAATCCGAAGGGCATCACCACAAACTCGTAGTGTCCGTACCTCGTACGAAAAGCAGTCTTCGGAATGTCTAAGGCTTTTACCCTGATTTGATGGTACCCTGATCTTAGATCAATTTTGGAGAAAACTTTAGCACTTCGAAGTTGGTAAAGTAGATCATCTATCCTTGGTAATGGATACTTGTTCTTGATAGTTATCTTGTTGAGCTGACGATAGTCGATGCATAACCTCATGCTTCCGTCCTTCTTCTAGACTAGCAATATCGAAGCACCCCAGGGAGAAGCACACGGTCGAATAAATTTCTTGGAAATTAATTCCTCAAGTTGGGACTTCAATTCCTTCAGTTCGAGAGGAGACATCCTATAAGGTGCTATGGATATTGGCCCTGCACCAGGCGCCAAGTCTATAGAGAATTCTACCTTTCGTTCCGGAGGCAAAGAGGAGACTTCCTCGGGAAAAACATCTAAGAATTCATTAACAACTTGAACAGACGATAAATCCAAATCAGCTTCAGTTGATGCAGACAAAATAACAACAAAAGCTTCCGCACCTTGGAATAGAGACTGGCTGGCTGAAGAGAAGGAAATAACACCATCAGTTGCAGGTGGTGCCTGTTCCGCTTCTTCAGAAGGAAAATTAATTGCATGATTGAAGCAGTCAATAGTAACGTGATTGGAAGTCATCCAATTCATTCCCAAAACGATCTCCATTCCCCTCATAGGCAAACAGATAAAGTCAACAACAAAATCCCTGCTTCCTATGGTAAGTAGACAGTTCAGACACAACGACTGGGTTCGAAAACGACCCCTTGCAGCAGTACGAATTGTGATTGGTTCCGATATAGGAGATACTCCTAATCCTAATCGTTCAGTACATGCTTCGGAGATAAAACAGTGAGTAGCACCAGAATCATACAGTATATTGACAGTTTGATTAAAGAGAGAACCTGTACCCCTAATGAGATTATCAGGTGGTGTGATGGTTTGAGCGTCCAAAGTGTTGACTCGGGCTTGTCTAGGAGCATCAGGAGACTCCAAGAAAGCCTTTCTCGCTGGGCAGTTATTAGCATAGTGACCCTCTTCCTTACAAAAGTAACATTGATCTGGTGCCGCTTGACATCTACCTCTGTGATATTTCTTGCAGTGATTACACTTGCTAGGTTTTGAAGAATCGGTCCTTTGAACCTGCTTTCCCTTCTCATAGTTTCCCTTTCTTCTGGGGTTTGAGGAAGTTGATTCGTTACTCTTTCGTTTTTCCTTCCAAAAATCCTTTCTCTCGGCATACATTCTCTTAAGATCACTTTCAGCTGAATGAGCTTGTTGAACCAAAGTAGGATAAGTAGTCATGGAATAAGAACTGAGACCTTGATTCACATCGCCTCGAAGGCCTTGCTCGAACATAACCATTTTCCATTTGTCATCGGGAGCATGAGTCCCCAATTCATAAAACTGAGATAGCCTTTCAAACTTGGCGGCATACTCACCAACCGGCATATCCCCCTGTTTCAGACTGACGAACTCCATCTCCTTAGCAAGCCTTTCAGTATCCGGAAAATAATGACCTAGGAACAACTCCTTAAAGTTAACCCAGTTAAGAGGTGTTCCTTGGGTTTGAAGCATCCTGCGTGCATTAGTCCACCAGGTATGAGCATCTTCATCCAGAGCATTAGCAGCACAAATTACTTTCTCTTCTTCATTACATTGCAAAGTCACAAAGATCCTTTCCATGGCATCTACCCAGAAATGGGCTTTCATTGCATCGGATCCTCCTTTGAAGGTTTAGGGTTTCATCTTCAGAAACCGAAAATACACCTTGTTGGGATCCTCAGGTTGTGGTACATTGACTGGCTCAGTTGGTTGTGGTTGAGGCACTTGATGCATCTGCTGCATTTGAGCCATCTATTGCTGTTGCATTAGCATCATGTCATTCATCATCTTCTGCTGAGTTTCGATGACATTCTGCATCCATTCCTGATGAGGATAACCAGGTGGGTTTCTCCTACCTCTCCCAGCCATGATTCTGCGAAATATGCACAAAGTATTAAGTTGATCAGGAACAATGTCTAATAGCATACTAAGAAGAATCAGACTTAGAAGACATACGAGACTCTAAACATCTATGTCCGACTAGGGCGAACCGCTCTGATACCAATTGTAACACCCCGATATTTCTAACGTGTAAATATACCGTAATGCACAGTTATAGCAATAATCAGAGGACACAATTCCTGCTTAAGTATTGAGCATACAAACTTTTTCCGAGTTATAACATAATACTTCGGACTAAGCTGTCTTAATTCCATACACGAATCCAAGATCCAAAAGGAATACAACTCCGTGTTCAATACTTAATAAACAGAAATCATAAGGGTTCATACAACTCATAACAACTACAAGTTATATAACCATACAGAGAGAACAAAATAGGAAATAAACATCAAGACTATCCGTCCTTGACATCTCCAAGAGCACTTCACCTATCCGTGCCGGGTACTCTTCCTCTTGCCATGCTTCTCTGTAAAAACAACAAATATGATTGGGTGAGACAACTTGTCTCAGTGAGTCCTACCGTGCCCCCTCACTATCACTCGGTTGATTTTAAAACCCATTACCGCATAGTTAAATATATATAACTATTTGCCAACATAAATATAGCACATTACCGACCGTGCAACAGTTCACTAATCTCGGTAATTTAAGTACTATATTTTATATTATTAAGCCTAGTCGATTAATTTATAATCACTAGCTTCCCAAACGAAACGCCGACCGTGCAACAGTTCACTAATCCCGGCGAATCGTGTTCATAACTTAGCAGAAACCGGCCGTGCAACAGTTCACTAATCCCGGTAACCCACATTTGACCACGCCAAAACGTTTCAGGGCCTAGGGTGAGGGCTCATGACTTCCCTTCCTAGTATGCTACTTGTCGGGTCGTCACCCAACGCGATATATAATAAAATATACATCATGTCCGCATTGGACCGTCTTTCAAGTTTTAGATCCGGCGTTATAATAAAATATCTATTATCGATCTATAACCCGTTTTGATGAATTTGAAGTTAGACATCTGGCGTTATAATCATAGCGTCGAGAAGGATCCACGATCCGGTTGGTTATGCCAAAAACATTATCTCACACGCGGTCTAAGTTTCGGTTTTTCAATAATTTAAACCTTCAAAACCTATTTTCAAAAACTCAAGTTGAACATGCTTAAAACGGAGTTTTTATTAGGTTAATTATGTCACCAATAATCGGGAAGGAGATTAGAAGTGGTTTGGAATCAATCGGAGCGACGAAACGAGAAATCGGAAGCCGGTAACAGAACCCCACGCACGGTCCGTGCCCAGGGGCGCATGACCCGTGCGTGATGCACCTAAAACCATCCAGTCAATACGAAGGGAGTGCACGGTCCGTGCCCAGGGGCGCACGATCCATGCGTCCTGTTCTGTTACAGAACTTGCACAGATTTTACCGATTCGTTTCTCCGATCGTTCCCAATTCGATCCCTAATCTCAATCCCACCTGAAATACAGAAAATCCCAGACAATCCAGACAATATATCCAGTACATAAATACAATCAAAAATCATCTTTGAACGCTTATAGTTTCATAAACCGAAGAAGACGCGATATTGCTCAAAAACAGTTTTTGACTCTTCAACAATTTCGAAAGCGGTATTTTTGTCAAGGTACTGAAAATGAACAAGGTCCAGAATAATCAAATATCCCTAATCCGTGAGTAGAACTCACCCGTTGACGATCGTTCTAGAAGTTCCAACCGAAACACGAAATGACCGAGATACGAAATGCACGAGCAAGAACCGAAAGGCACCAACACAAGCAAACAGAAACTATCTACACTTGTGGGACTGAAAGAGCAGCTTATCCACTTTCCAAATACTTCTCAAACCACAATGCAAGCTCACTCAGTTGCTGGAAATCATTTCCAAGGTGATCAAAGCACATGCAAGGCTTCAAAAGGGCTGAAGTTCCACTTTGAGCTTCATGATTTCGAAAATGGAAAAGAAAGGAAGAGGATGGTTCAGCTTGAAATGTTTATATCAGAAGAAAGAAGATTGAAATTGGAGTTCAATGGTATCAAGATTACTTACATGCATTCAGAATCTAGGAAGTTCTCTCCACCTCTTCTCCTATCACCTTCGCCCCTATTCTCCCTCTTTCCCCTTGAGTTTTCCTTTCTTTCTTTCTTCTAGATTTTTCAAAATGATTAAGTGTGAGAGTGAGGGAGGGTTCAGGTCTAGGCTGAAGCATTAAAGGGGTAAAAAGACAGTTTTGCCCCTCAACTTAATTCTTCATTAAAACTATGACTAGGTCACAACTTAATGGAGAATGGGATTTCTTGACAAATTCCTCGACTATTAATCCCCGAGACACGATCAATTATTCCCACAAATAATTAATCGGCCTCCGGCATCATAATACGAGTCTTTAAAAATTAGGGATGTTACATATAAAACATGATAGCATGAGAAAAAATTATTTTGCTTATGGATGTTTGAGATTAAGCTAAAAACATTTCACTAGTTGGGCTTGATATTTGTGTGGTGTTCTTCTATGTATAAAACATGATAGAATGAAAAAAAATTATTTTGCTTATAGATGCAGTGTTAGTCACTGTACAGTATCATATATGATACTGAAAATACATGATCAGAAACACGTTTTTATTATTTAAAAAACTCCACTTTTCATATCGGTTCCTCTGGATAATCGATATTAAAAGTACTTTTTATATCGGTTCCAACAAAAAACCGATGTTAAAAGTACTTTTTATATCGGTTCCAACAAAAAACCGATGTCAAAAATACCCTTATATTTGATAAAAAAACTGACTTTTCATAACGGTTTTAGGGGCAATCGATATAAAAACAACTTTTCATAACGGTTCAGGAACCGATATGAAATGTCCCTATTTTTTATATCTCCTTTTTCGGCATCGGTTCAGGAATCGATATGAAATGTCAATTTTAACCGATATAAAATGCCTTTTTTCCATTAGTGCAAAAAAAAGGTAGTGCAAGTTAGTTATCATCCTGCATATTTGATGGATATATATTATATCCACATACAGTATTTCATTACATTCATTGCAAAATAGTTTAGTGATTTATCGAATCGAGGTTAAAATTCAAAATGGAGAAATGCTAACTTGGGTAATTTCAATTAAAATTGAAAACAAACAGAAAGTTCTTTTAGGAAAAAAATAAAGTTATTATTTGGAATCTCCAAATTATTTTAAATTCCATTTCCATTTTTCAAACCCTGTGTACTCCACCCTCTCTCCTGAACCAACTTGCTTCACCTCCCCATTTTTTTGGAAACTCTCTCATCTCCCAAAGGCTCTTGCTCTCTTGTTGCGTCCTCTACCCCTATCGCAGCCCACCACAAAGTGTGAGAGCAGTGCGATTGTTTCTTGCGTAGATGACGACAACAACAACTACAAAGTTCCTGGAAGGATTAACTTGGTGATGTCGAGAAACTACACTAATCTAGGTGGACCATTTTATCCTTAAAAAACAAAGCTATGCATTTATCATGCCACAGTAGAATTTTAGAAATAGAGTATCTTTGAGAAAATGGGAAAATGAGTTCACGAATTTTATGAAATGGTTCGTGTACTCGTTTCCTTCTTCTCCCAAAGCTACCCTCATTCTAAAATTCCACCTTAGTATATTAAATTTCTAGTTCTGATTCTGAAGCATCACACGGTCCACCTAGGTTCATATACATTTTTCATATTGTAATTCTATATTGTATACTTTATATTGTGGACAACTATATTGTATGTCCTGAGAATTTGTTGCAATGATATGCACCTATTAATAATTGTGTTCTACATTTTTATTTCTTGCAATATTATTGTAAAAATTTATTTATATGTTTGTGCATATTTTTGATTCCACAAGTGATGTAGAACTGTAAATTAAAATTAAGTAAAGTTTATAAAAAATAAAAGTTTTAATGTTTGTTTTTGGTTATTAACCAGTTTTAAAAGCCGTTATTTGGTGAGATGATTTAAGTGTTAATTAAAAGGTTCTTTTAACACTAGTCGTAGAACACCCGGTGTTAAAAGTCTAACTTACTATATCCGTGGAAACTAAACTGCTTCAAAAATCGATGTTAAAAGTTGTAAATAAGAATAGGGAAGGACCGGAGAAAAAAGTCAAATTATGGTTCTTTTAACTTACTATATCCGTTGGTTAGTACTAGTGCTGACTAAAACTAAAAATCTGAAATCTGATTGTTGAGCCAATGACCCGTCTTTTCCAAATCTTGTAAAAATATCCTAACCCAATCAGATAATAAACTTATGGCTGTTTTTTTTACCCCCCTCTTATACCATATACCCCCATAAATGATCAAACGGAGGAAACTACCCCTTAAAACCACAAAATTTCCGGAAATACCTCAAATCTAGATAAATCCAGAAGTATGTTTTTTTGATTTTCCGGAAATATCGCATTTTACGGTATTTTCGGAACATATTTTACATTCCGGAAATACCGTAAAATGCGATATTTCCGGAAAAATAAAAGAAACACGCTTTCAGATTTATCTAGATTTGAGGTATTTCCGGAAATCCCTCAATATTTCCTTCCGAATTTATCCCAATTTGATGTATTTCCGGAAATCCCTTAAAATTGCCTTCCGAATTTATCATATAATATGGTGTTTCCGAAGTGCAAAAATAAAAAATGAAATATTTATTTGATTAATTAAAAACGCCTTTTACATTGATTTAAAATAACAGATTGCAACAACAAACAAAACGAAAACATAATAGAAACTACTGAGATGGTGGAGTGAAACGACGAAGGATCTCAGCGACGGTCCTTTTGGTTTCGCCGTATAAATGCAGATAACCCTTCCATTTAAAGATAATATGAATGGCCATCATGGCTTGGACGCCATCGTCGTTGTTGACAACCATTGCAGACCAGTGCACACGTCCATTAACCCAAGCTGGTTTCCGATAAATTATACTAATTATTTCATGCTCGTCGCCCTCCGGTTGCACCTTACGCAGTAGTCTCTCTTTCAGGGCAGCGAATGTTATGCTGTGTTTTAACCTACACTGGAACGTGTCTCGCCCCTCGAAACAGACATCATCATCTTCGTTGATGATGATGCCCTGATGATCAATGAGGCCCTGATTAGTAAAAATGATAGTGAGGGAAGACTCTTCGTTGGCCATAGCCATCATCATTTTGTGTTGTGTGTATGAAAGAAGTGAAACCCAATGGGTCTATTTATAGGGAAAATTTGAAACCCTAAAGTGAATTTCCACCGTTGGATGAAAAGTGGTCGGCAAAATCTCGACCGTTTAAAGTGTCGGCAAAATTTAGACCGCTAAATAGTGTCGGCAAAATCTAAACCGTAAAATAAAAAATTCGTGGAATAAAATTTAATATAATATAAACTCGTGGAATAAAATATAATATAATATAATACAATAATTTAATGGAAATGTAATCAACATCAGTTGGGAGGGTCGGTGCAACATGATCTGGGACAAAAGAACACCATAACTGTACACGTCCAAGGTACGGATATAACCACGATCTAGCTTCAGCTGAAGCATATGCACCCAAGTAGGATGAATAGGAGGTACTGGACTAGTAGCGTTCAACATAACCCGAACCCAATGATTCCCATGGACAAACCCAACACAGAACAAGCGGCTCTGACTAGGAACATAGGCTCCTCTCAAAGGGAAGAATGTCCATAACCCACCATCATGAAGTGACAACATAACAAGGGCTATCTGATATCTAGTCGCTATAACATGTCCCATGTCAGGCATCGACATCCACTTCTCACGAGGTTGAAAGTCTTGTGGGAGAGCAACTAATGATTCGCTAACTGTCTGAATGTTTTTACCCATCACCTTTGAGTATTGAAACCAATTTGAGTCCATCTCCTCAATCAAATCATTGCGAACTATTTGCCAGCTATGCTCCGAGTAATCAAGTGACGCAGAAATGCATCTGAAGCCACATATTCCATCCCCAATCACATTGATAATGTCATCAATGTACTTATGCATATGCTCTGGAAAATGACTTACCAAATGGATGTCATGTTGTGCTCGCTCAGCTGCTGACCTTTTTGATGGTAACTGGGAGACTTGCTGTGAGGACCGTTGGGGAAGTCTCTGTGATGAAATCTGGGTGGGTTTCTTAACTGAGCTCAAAGACGCATCCACGTGCTCCCAATAAGAAGGATCTCTCTTCACATCATACTCTTTCTTCTTCTTCTTTGGTGCACCCCTAGTCTTGACTTTGTGCTTAGGAGGAACCATGGTTGTAGTGCTTTTGAAGACATAATCATCAAGACCTCTCTTCCAGACACATCTCTCCTCAAGAGACATCTCAGCCCATTGCCTCCAAACCTCCTCTATTGTATAGCTTATGTCACATTCAAGTGACGCTTGTTTCACCCGCTCCTCATCCATACTCTCAATACTCAGCCTCATCCAATGAGGGTCAATAATCTCTATTGGGATTTGACAGGCATGTAGGTGCAAATTCCCAAGTTCACTAGAACAAGGTAACCCATGAGTAACTTTAATCACACAACCAGCACAACGGGTCTTATCAGTCCCTACTCCATCGAACATGCCTTCAAACTCATGAGCTATATGATTTAATGCCTCATGAGACACCAAACCGTGTAGATTCTCGTAGAATGGAGTGTTGTGCCGGGCATCTACACGGTTGATTCTCTTTTGAAAAGAACCGACAATTTTATCAATTTGTGCATTGATCATCCCCTGCATGGATTCCCAACTTCTGCATAAGTCACCTCCACTAGAACTCAGTGACCTCTTCAATGACCCTATATGTAACAAATTAAAACACATAAGAAAAAAATTGACTCGAAATTAATTTAAAACACATAAGCAAAATATTAACGTACCTATTAGTCGTGGTGATTCCATAGTGTTTCAATTTATCCGTCCACAGTCCACAAAATCTTTCCCTGTGGGGATACAGCCAATACATGTTCACATATTTGATAAGCTGGGTATAACAGCACATGATTGTTCAAAATCATGCAAATTCTCATAAAATTCATCCTCAAATACAGAGTCAACTATTGCATGCCAAAGACTCTTCACTGACTTCACCCTATCTCCCTTGACAGCCTTCTTAATTTTAGCATTCACATTGTTGTTAATGTGATACCGACAAAGCAAATTAACTGCTTCGGGAAACACAACCTGGTTAGCATTCATCAATCCTTCCTCACAGCCAGTGAGGATAACCTGAGGAAGTGGGATATCTAATACCATCAAATCTTTTAGGCTTTGCAAAACCCATGTGTAGTCATCATATCTCTCGTGAGACAAGTAAGCAAATGCAACAGAAAATGTCAACTCAGTAGAAGTGACACCAACAATCTCAAGTAGAGGCAATGCATATTTGTTGGTCTTGAAGGTGCAGTCCATAATCAAGACATTAGGAAACATCCTCAATAACTTGATACTATCAGTGTGTGACCACATGATCTCCTCAACAATATCAGTTCCTTCAAGCCGCCTAGTCCAACAAATATAATGATGAGACTGAATCAGTGTAAGAAGCTCCTGCATCTCAGTCCTACTTCCTCTCTTTCCCTTCCGGAGACTATTGCGGGTTCTATACAGCTGTGAAATGTTACTCAAATTGTTGGTAAATCTCCTCTTTATTGACTCTAGACTTTTTGCTGCTTTCACTCCCAACCACATATGCTCCTCAACTGCTAACCGCTCCTCCTTGTTGAACTTACTAAATATTGCTGCTCCAAGGATAGTCTTAAGAGGCTCATGGTTGTGAAATCCACACATAACTTTTACCTTCCAATCAAATCAAGACTAGGAGGATCGAGTGGTTTAGCTTTCAATCTAAATGGACAACCACACCTTTTTGAGGTCTTGTGTCTACTAGAACACCCAACATCTACTCCACTATATCTCCCATGCCTATCACAACCAAAAACAATCTTATTTTTCTTCCCTTTACCATTCTCACTCGACTCGGATCGAATAATAATGACAATTACCCCGTTGGCTTTCCCGATATCTCTAGCCCAACGGGTAACAATATCCCAAGTAGGAAAAACCTGAGATGTGGTAAACGAATCCGGTAAATCCATAAAGGGGGCTCTGCCATCTGTTGTAGCCATATTGGTAAAAAAAGCTAAAAATTCAATTTCCGAAAATACGTTAAACAACGGTGTTTCCGGAAGTTTAAAAAATAAAACTTTCCGAAAATACGTCAAAAAAAGGTATTTCCGGAAGTTAAAAATTTGAATTTCCGGAAATACCTAACAGTGGGTATTTCCGGAAGCATAACTTGTATTCCGGAAATACCCTATTTCCGGAAATTTGAACTGATAATATTTCAGAAAATACATTTTTTTTAGATATTTCCGGGAATCTTACAATTTTGTGGGCCCTGATCAGATTTTGGTAAAAATGAAAGGGGTATTTTTTGGTTAAAATCAAATATGGGGTATGGGGTTTAATGGGGGGGGGGGGGGGGTAAAAAAAATCCTAAACTTATGGATCTAATTTTTTTTAAAAAAAAATCGTAAATAAGATTAGGGAAGGACCGGAGAAAAAAGTCAAATAAAAAAGACTGAAATAAATAAAAGATCCTGGATTATTAATGTTGGAGAATGGAAGGAAAAAAAATGATGGAAAAGGGAGAGAGTGTAACACCCCGGTATTTCTAACGAGTAGAAATGCCTGAGCGCACCATCCCTAACACATCAGAGATATGAATTCCTGTTTAAATACTGAACACCACTATAATTTTTTTTTGCTGAACAACGACAAAACGGTCTTAATCATAAATAAGACCACAACGGTTCTCTGACCATCAATCATCAGCAAACTATAGTGTTCAATATCATACAAGAATGCGGAAACAAATACATAATGCTAAAGACATAATGTCTCGATACATATACAACAAGGAATGATATAAACTTAAGCATAAAGCTAAGTTTTCAGCAACCATCCGAGCACAACCTACTCGTGCCTCTTGGATCTCCACTTTCCCTGTTTATCTGTAAAACAACAACATATAAACAATGAGATACAATCTCAGTGAGTTCTACCGAGACCCCTAACTACACTCCCGGTTCAATTATGAAACCTTAGATTTTTATCTCGCAGTTTAATTTATAAACCACGCATTTCGGCCTAGCACGACACCGGCCCCAGACATGGTAATCCCGATGAATCGCACTACATAACACGGCACCGACCCCAGACATGGTAATCCCGATGAACCGCTTTATTTAATCTTTAACACAACACCGACCCTAGACATGGTAATCCCGGTGAACCGTATTATAAAACTTTCTTTCTTTCTCGTAGTTTAATTTATAGACCACGCCTCTATAACTTAGCACAACACCGACCCCAGACATGGTAATCCCGGTGAATTGCACTACATAACTTTAACACGGCACCGACCCCAGACATGGTAATCCCGGTGATTCGTGTTATATAACTTTTTAACACAACACCGACCCCAGACATAGTAATCCCGGTGAACCCCCTTACCAATAGTACTTTCCCTAATGGTATAGGGCCTAGGGTCAGGGATCATGACTTCCCCGCCTAGTATGTTAACATGGGTCGTCACCCAAGTCGATATATTATATATATCTACACTCAATGAACATTTTTAGTTCATCTACACTTGACCGTTAGTTGAACAGTTAGTTACATGTAACAACGTATTACGTGTTCGCTCACGCACACTATTTTACGGTTTTTCAACATGATTACCACCAAAAAAACAACTAATTATTCAATTTAAATCATTCATTTGATTAGGCCTTTTGATAAGCTTTCAAACGCACCTGAGAACACCTCAACCGGGTTCCCGGATCAAAAGTTATCACGAAAACAAAATCAGTGACTGTTGCTGAAAAACTGCAAAGCGTCGCGACGCGAAAAGCGACAGAAACGAAAACTGTTTAAATTTCAGGAAGGGTCGCGACGCGACGGTCTGCTGTGAAATGCAGATTTTGCTGTTTCTTGCGAAATCCGCTATCCCGCTCAGTTCCGATTCTTGTTCCGATTAAAAACAGTTCGAACAGCCATAAAAATAGATCCAATCAACTTCACACAATCAATCAAATCAATCAAAAACTCAACATATACGAATTTTGTCAAAATACGATATATTTCGAAATAACGGTTTTCGACTCAAAATCTTTCGAAATCAATCAACGTAAAATTCATTGTAAAACGAAACAATCCTTAACGTGAGTAAAACTCACCTATCGTGATGAAAATCACGAAACACCGAGACTTTTCTCCAAATTTCATTTCTGACATAACCACACGAACGCTCCCCGAATCAACTCCTCGTTACGACGACGCCCAAATCCGCTCCCAAAGCTTTCCACTCAATCAGGAGACATCTTTGAAGCACTAATCATCATCTTCAACCTCCAATCACTATTCACACATAAACCCAAAAATTGATTTCGAAACCCTAACTCACCCAGTACTTGATTCTTTCACTCGAAGCTAACAATCAACCTCCTAATTGAACTTCCCAACCTCTCAATCTTCTTGGAAGAAGAAAAAGCTCCCAAAACCTCACTTTCTCTCTCAAATTTCGAAAATGGCAACAAGAGGGAGAGTGAGTTGTTTGTGATGATGTTGGTATCAAATGGAAGAGGATAAAATGGTGATCATTTCTTGTGTTGGAAGGATGAAGTTTTGATGAATCTATGACCCCCCTTTTTCCTCTTCTTTCCTCAAACCCATTCTCTTCTCTTTTCTTCTTTTCTTTCTTCTCCTCTCTCTCTCTCTCTCTCTCTCTCTCTCTCTCTCTCTCTCTCTCTCTCTCTCTCTCTCTCTCTCTCTCTCTCTCTCTCTCTCTCTCTCTCTCTCTCTCTCTCTCTCTCTCTCTCTCTCTCTCTCTCTCTCTCTCTCTCTCTCTCTCTCTCTCTCTCTCTCTCTCTCTCTCTCTCTCTCTCTCTCTCTCTCTCTCTCTCTCTCTCTCTCGTATGCTTCCTTTCTTTCTTTTCTTTCTTTCATTCATATACACATATATTATTATATTTAAGTGGTAATACGGTCAATTGACCATATTGCCCTTAATCTCTTATTTCGTTCCCAAATCGTCTTTATTCTGTATTATCTGGTTAACGATCCTATGACAACCAATAATTAATTTTAGCACTCAATAGATTTACCAGTCAAGTACTAAAATAATTTAATTGGGTTAACATCCCAATAATTCCATTAATTATTTTGGGAATGCATTGAGCATGTACCTAAGCCTCAGGGTACATGGTTCGATTCCCACGGAAGGCAAAAACTCTACGGGGGTAGAGAAGATCATGAGTGCATCGCTGGGTAGCCTACTAAGTAAGAAAATGGCCAGGATGTTACAGAGAGTGAGGCTAAAAGCTAATAAAGTGAAAAGAATAATGGTTCAATAAAGTGAGAAAAGTAAAAGTTAACAAAGTGAGAAGAGAGGGTGAAAATACCCCAAGTTTGGTGATGTGTTCAATAGATATAGAATATCTAATTTTGTGAATTCCCTAGTTCATTGAATGCATATAAAGATATATAAATTGTAGATTGGAATTATAAAAAAAAGCTAGTGTAACTAACACTATCGTTAATTCGTTACTGTATAACACCCTCGGGAAGACACAAAATTATCATAATACATAACACATAACATATAATTCCATATAGAAACATCAAGTTCTTGTACCAGTATTAGAGTATACAAAATAAAATTTACAAACTTATTTGCCACTACCAATGGTACTAACATACATATAAAATTTAAAATCATTTCACTATCAACTCTTGCAACCTGATGCATTAGTTGCCCCTCTCCAATTGTAAAGTATTGGGAAGGCATCGTTGTCCAAAAAACATACTCGGCACAACTCCCAAGCTACTTTACAATTGGAGAGGGGCAACGATGCCTTCCCACCATGGCTTACCATGGCTTATTCTTCCCAACATCCTCTACTTATTCTTCCACCATGGCTTGCCACTTGTTACCAAAAAGAATGAAGCATAAATCATTTTCTAAGATCCTAAAAATGTATAATTGTTTGTCAAATAAAATGTATAGCGGTGAAAAAGATCTCTACCTCTTATATCCACATTTTAGCATCTTTGGGATCTTGTAAGAACCATAAAATTGCGGGCACAACCTTTTATTCCTCTTTTTATAAAAATGCTTCAAACCAACCCGCGAACACCCTAACTTCAATCTATTTGGCTGCACTTGAGATAACCCAATCTCCAATGGCATAGTTGACATCACTTATATAGGAGATGAAGTTGGTTGTACAACTAAGTTAATATATGTTTTAGGACATATGAATTGTGTATGTACAACGTAATATGCATAAATTAAAACAAACTAATACACAATCATTTTCTACCACATATCTATGTATCTTTTGAATTGTCCATCCATCGGGAAATACTTAATTAGGAGCCCACCATTGTCAAACGCAAAAATATATAATTTTATTTAGGTATTTTTATTTTTATTTTTTCTATTTACAATAAAATGGAAAATCATATTTTTAGAGTTAATAATGTTTTGCAAATTAATCAATGGTAACCATTTTCTACGGGATTTTGTGTGTTTGCTAATTCATTCCCCATGTATAATGGACTTCAAGACCAAAAGTCAGGTTTTCAAGACTTGTTTTCTTTTTCAAATGAACTTTTTAATGCTTGCCTTAATAATTCAGTTTTCATGCCTACTCCATTGATAACAAATAAATCTGTGAATTTTTCGATCGCAGCATTCTCTTTTTTGTGATTAATTTCAAAACCAACACCTTTCCTTCAAAAAGTTTCTTCAGAAAAATCCTCACCTAATATAGATATTTCTTTGACCTTATAACCCGCAAACTCATATTGGCAAAAAAAAATGGCTTATGAAAAATAAAATATTTCTTGGGCTGGAACACGTCCACAACCATAAATCATAGTAATGAATCAGCGAAAATGTATTGCAACTATATAAGATCTTGATATCAACCTTTCTATTCTATAAATTTATTCGCAATGTTGTTAAAGTTGTGAGATTTTACAAAATAGTCAATTAATCTATATTTAAAAAGAATCAATTTCATGAACTTGGACGAAATATTACAATAGGATACATTTTTATGACCATATTTTGTTGTTGTTAAAAGTTAAATATTTAATATATTCCTACAATATATTCTTACCATAAATGCTTATTCTTATCGAACAACACTTTTCAAATTAAGTATATAAATATGAAATGGAAATGTCCAAAAGAAACAAATAATTAACACTTACTCCATCTAATAAAATATAATTAAAAAACTCTATGTATTTAGTCTAAAATTTGAACTAAATACATAGACATTTTTTTTAAAGTTAATAATGTTTTGCAAATTAATCAGTGGTAACAATTTTCTACAAGATTTTGTGTGGTGCTAATTCATTCGTCACGTATAATCGACTCCAAAACCAAAAGTCAGGTTTTCAAGACTTATTTTCTCTTTCAAAAGAACTTTTTAACATTTGCCTTAATAATTATGGTTTCATGCCTACTCCATTGATAACAAATAAATCTATGAATTTTTCGGTCTCTTTTTTGTGATTACATTCAAAACCAATACCTTTCCTTCAAAAATTTTCTTCCGAAATTCCTCACAGCTGTAAATATTTCTTTGACCTTACCCGCAAACCCATGTTGGCAAAAAAAAAAAGCCTTATGAAAAATAAAATATTTCTTGGGCTAGAACATGTCCACAACCATAAATCATAGTAATGAATCAGCGAAAATTTATTGCAACTATAAGATCTTGATATCAACCTTTCTAATCTATAAATATTTATTCGCAATGTTGTTAAAGTTGTGAGATTTTACAAAATAGTAAATTGATCTTTATTTAAAAAGTATCAATTTCATGAACTTGGACGAAATCTTTCAATAGTTTACATTTTTTATAACCATATTTCTTTTGTTAAAAGTTAAATATTTAATATATTTCTACGATATATTAAAAGTGGGGGAACCCGCACTTAACATTTCCGTTAACAGAAAACCTTAGGGCCTTGAGCTTAGGTTCATGACACCCTCCCAAGTACATCACCCGTTCTTTGGTTCATTCATGAGTGTACTTATATATGCACTAATTAGTTTTCTGATCACATGAGTTTTCGAAAAGAATTTGAAAACGACACAAAACCATTTTTTTTATAAGTAATAATTTCATTGAAAGGGAGCACAAGGGGTGCCTAAACCTTACAATGGGGAAAAAGAAAAGGGGGAGGGCCTCCTCAAAACCCCCTGAGCCAAAACCCCTTGGGAAAAAGACTTAGGGAGGAAAAAGAGTACCTCGTACAATCTGCACTACAGTGAGGACAACCAACCTAACCCACTGTTTCTCCCCCTACTAGATTACATATTGTTCAGACATTGTAGTGGATTAGACCACCACATAGAAATTGAAAAAGATGAGCAACAATTCAAACGATAAACACACCAACTCCAAGTTAAGCTTTTGATGCGGGTTATTACTGCTTCGACACTTGGTTCCTCATTCTTAAAGATAGCGCTATTCCTTGCAAGCCAAATACTCCAGCAAGTTGTTAGCCAAAACATATGCTTCGTTCGCTTTGCCTTTTTACCATTGCATAAACGACCACAAGCTAGAAAGAGATCAACAATATCTGAAGACAAATCGAAATAAAATCCGAGCCAACTCCCCATCTGCTGCCAAATAGCTTGTGCGAACCTGCAAGAAAAAAACAAATGGTTGACCGATTCTGAGTTGTTGTTGCAAAGAGAGCAAGACGCCTCCTACTCAGAGTGAAGAACATTCATGCGCAAAAGAGCGTCACGCACAGGCAAAGAGTTGAGCAACAAGCGCCAGCCAAAAACCACAACCTTCGACGGAACAATTGATTTCCACAATTCTCCCAAAAAATGCTGCGGGGCCGAATCATTGGAAGAAGCATCTGTGCAGATCAGCTTTTGATAAAAAGACTTCACTGTAAAACACTTTGAATTGTCGTGTGGCCACACCCAACTATCTTGCTTCCCTCTAGTTGGCTGGATTGCTTGCAATATACAGTCCAAAATCATCCCTTCAGATTTGCGAACTCGATCTTGATATTGATTCCATGGATTGAGCCATTGCCACGCCTCTTCAGTCCAATTACCGAATTCAGCAACAGTAAGTTGTTGCTGAACAACTCCAGCAAATAACAGCGAAAACACCTTGACCAAAGGCTCAATGCCTAGCCACGGGTCCTTCCAAAAAAGGATCGATGCTCCATCACTAGTGCAAAATTTGCTTTAAAAAGCACTATCTGGAGTCGGTTGTTTGAATAACCGATTCCAAATGTAGACGTGGTGGCAATTTTGCAATTAAATAGATGTTTGACAGATTTTTTTTATACATTTTGAATCGGTTTTTTAAACAACTGGTTCAAAATGTGTATATTTGGACATTTTGAATCAGTTTTTATAAACAACCGATTAGGAATATGTACATTTAGAATCGGGTTTGTAGACAACCCGATTAACAAAGTATTTGTCGTTAACACCGAAAATCCCCCGAATCTCATTTCTCCGTAACTATTTCTCTCTTCTCCCTCGAGCTCCTGTCTCCTCAGCCCTTCTCTTCCCTCCTCTACTCTCCTCCGCCTTCCTCTACACTCCCCCACCCTCCTCTCCACTCCCCAGCCTTGAACGACCTCATTCCTCTTCTCTGCTCGCTCTGCATTTCGTTTCTGCCTTCCCTGCGCCCTAACAGAAGTTTCTCCGCCGCTCTCCACCGCTTCTGTTCTTCTTCCCTGGTAAGACATTAATTCTTCTCAGTTTTTCAGTTATTGTAAGTTTTTTATTCCTAATTTATCTGATTTACTGAAACCCTAAGGTTTTCCCTCTCATTTTTTGTGTTACTATAAGTTAAATTTGAAAGCAAGTGATTCATGTTTGGCTGAATGTTATTATGACCTAATAATCACTGTTAAGTGGATTAAGCACTTTGTTATCTTTTTCTAGGGTGTTCTCCTTCCCTCAGATTCATTCCTTTTCCGAGTTCAGGGTTTCTAAATTAGGGTTGATTGTAGATTAATCGCTTTCTCCTTGTGTTTCCGATTTCTGAGCTAGTTTCGTTTGATGATACAAATTTTGATTGGTCTAATTTTAATTTTCTCATTTTTATTGAATTTCGGAAACAAGGTTTTCTTGTGGATTATGCAGGTATCATTTTTTAGTGTTTATTGTTTGTTTCTCGTTGTTTTGAAGCTGCTCTCTAATTGTTTTTGATGGAAATTTTTTGATCTATTGATATGGGAGTAGACATTTAATAATTATTTATCATTGTTGTTATTTCTAAAACTAGTGCACTGCACTCTAATGTGTTCTTATTTGGAATCTCTCTTGCGTCGGGCTACCATTTACAAGAACTGACAAGGAACTAGTGCACACACAAGATCTTATCCAAGAAATCCATCTACTAGGAAAACCCATTCTTTACAATATTTAGATTAAAAAACCCCAAGAAATAGAGTCGTAAGCTTTCTCAAAATCTACTTTGAACATCAAACATTCTTCCTTACCCCACTTAGCATAATCCACCACTTCATTGACAATCGCGACCCCATCTAAAATTTGCTTCCCCCGATGAAAGCAGATTGGTGATTGGAAATAATTTTGGGCATCACCTTCTTCAATCAATTTGCCAACACTTTGGCCAAAATTTTGTATAAACTCCCTATCAAACAAATAGGCCTGAATTCACTCAAACCTTGAGGATTGTCATTCTTAGGGATCAATGCAATAAACAAAGCTGTGATTGCTTTTGGAAGATAAGCGTACTCAAAGACATCATTAAAAAAACCCACAACATCATCCTTCGACAAACTCCAACAACGCTTAATGAAATTGAGATTGAATCTGTCGGGGCCCGGGCTCTTATCTCCATCACAATCCCACACTCCCATCCTTATCTCTTCTTCGGAGAAAGGTTGAATTAGGGGATCCGACTCAGATGGCAATAATTGATTGAAATGTAGGCCATCAAGAGTTGGGTGATTGAGATTTGGCTCCACAAAACAGTTTTCAAATGATGCTTGACGAACAACTTCACTTCATCTACATCCTCCACTGGGTTCCCGTTCTCCCTTATAATCACCACATTACATCATCTTCTTCTATAACGTAAGAGAGAGTGGAAGTACTTCGAGTTCATGTCCCCTTCCTTAATCCATCTTGCTCTTGATTTTTGGGCCAATAAAGACTCTTTCACCCGGATTTCTTTCCAGAGCGAGGCGGAGTCTTCCTTCCTATTTACCACGGCATCGCTATCCCAACCTTCACTGAGAATGGCATCTAAAGAATTCAGATCTCGGACCAAATTATCAATATTCAAGTCTAACTTACCGAACACCTCTTTGTTCCACCCTCAGATGCTCCCCTTAAGCAATTTCATCTTTTCTTTTAGAACGAATGCCTTACAACCCGATATGTTAACTTCATTCCAGCATCAGTGAACAAAAGGTAAGAAATATTCGTGCTCCAGCCAAGCATTAAAGAAGCGCAATGGCTTTGGACCCCATTTTTTCGATGCTCGCAAAAGCCAGTTAGGAAAGTGATCGGAAATGTCCCGTGATTCCCCAATCTGATATCAGCCCTTCTGAAAACAAGAACCTATCTAGCCTGCTCATAGAACCGTCTTAAGAAAACCATGAGAACTTCTTACCCGTCACCGGAACATCGACTAAGTCCATGTCAACCATAAAGCTAATGAAATCATCCATCTCCACCTCTGAGGTACTCCTGCTTCTGCCCTTTCTTTCATTTGCGCAAGACACTGCATTAAAGTCACCAACAATGCACCATTCACCATCCCCCAACCTTTGTTTAACTTCTACCAATTCAGTCCAAACCCTTCTCTTTGATACCGTCGAACAAGGAGCATACACATTAACCACATGAATAACTTTACCACGCGACACCGTACTGAGCCCAAGAAAACCAACACCGAAAAAATGCGACGTCACCGTACATGCACCCTCAAGCCAAGAACATAGAATACCCCCCGAAGAACCCCGAGAAGGTTGATGAATCCATTGAAATGAACGATTGCCCCAAAGCATACCAACCTCCAGCTCAACCATCACCTCCCTCTTCGTCTCTTGAACACAAATAAAATCAAATGACCTTGAGTTAATAAGAGCCACCAACTGGCGCCGCTTCCCACGATCGCCCCACCCTCTCATATTTAAAGATAAAATATTCATGAAGGCCGAGTGGAATTCGCCCTTTTACTGCTTTCAGCTTCATCTCTTCTCTCACCATCCTCTATCAAATAAACATATCTGTCATCAAGAAAATTACCTTGTACCCCGAGAAGCTTAGAATTCTCCCAGACCTTTCTTGCTACCGCCTTGCTTTGGAGAGCCCAAAATTTATTGTTGCACACGGCAATATCACCACTCAAAATCGAACCCCCGCATAGAACCGTCCCTGCAGAAAATAAAGAAGATTGATTTCTACTTACCACGTGAGAGTTCTCTGGTGCTTGAGAGCCCTGAATTGAACCAACCGAGACTTCCTTTAACTCACGTGGAGCCAGAGGTAATTTACCTGCGCGTTTCTTCCTTTTCTCTCCAACCATTAAAAGTTTTCGCTGCTTGTGAGACCTTGCGCAACCAGCTTTCGATTTGGGCCTATTTTGGATTGAAGGCAGATCTATAGAATGAACATCACCAGATGGAGTTTCTGTACCAGAATGTTGAGCTTTGAGAAGAAGAGAGGGATTAGTTTCCTCAACGTAACTACCCTCCGAAGTGATAGGAGATTCTTTAGCGAATTGAATATCTCCTTTATTGGATATTGAAACCCCCTCATGATTGTTAGGTAAAGATTTGTTGGATCCACTGGCCATAATTGATGGGTCAATCTTCCCTGTGTTTCTCACTACAGTAAGAAATGCATTCAATTCCAATTCTTCAACCTCTTCCTCATCCTGAATATCATCAGCACTGGAGAACATATGGTCGGACTCACCGTCGGAGCTTGAATCAATACCATCATCATCACCATTATTATACTCCTGAGATAGCCTTAGAGTTGCTCCTCCCCAATCCTCCACTAATTTGATTGGGAAGGATATATTGTAAATAACCACTTCGGTCACCCTATTAGTCATCTCCGATACTTGAGTTCGAGCCAATATCCTGGCTACATCCAACGATCTCTTTCGTTCCGTGTTATCCTCTACGCATACAAATTCTCCCACCTGAGACGCCAACTTAGAGAAGAAAGCCAAGTTCCAAGCATGAACCGGAACACCATAACACCTAAGCCAAGTAGTCCTCTCAAGATCAATGTCCGATGGTTTCCAAGGGCGAATCCACTTAAACCACTGATATAGCCATTCGCGAGCATCCTCAATATATTCGGAAAAATCTCCTTCTTCCTTATCACCTTCCAATAGAACCAAGTTAGCACCCATCAGAGTCGCTTTAATAGCAAAAACCCCCATCCGAGCCAGTTCATCTTGAATATAGTAAGCTTTCCCAGGCGTGATGACTTCTCCAACCATAGCTGAACTTAAAAGCGGATCGGTCTCCATGTTGCAGGACCAAGCCCCTCCACTGTTCCTCCCCATGACCTTCTCCCGTTTGGGAAGATCAGACTTCTTCACCCAAACTTGTTTATGTTTCTTTTGCTGGTGCCCTCCATGATTCACTTGTTGACTTCGGCTCCTCTTCACTTTGGAATCTTGAAAGATTAACTTGGATCTTCTATCCCTCTATGAACACGTTATCGAGGATAGTAGCTAAACGATCCGATTCTCTACCATCGAAAAACCGGACAAAGCCAAATCTCCTCCCTTGTACGTTCCGACGCCCTGGGATCACAACTTCTTGGACTCTACCTTGCTTATCAAAGATAGATAACAAATCCCGGGCTTTCCAACTCTCCGGGAAAGAAGTGAAGTAAAATGAAGATACTTCGCCTCCCCCCGGTTTTCTATCACCTGTTGCAACATCCACGGGTCCAGACCCTCTTCTTCCCTGAAACCTTCTTTCTTGATTACTTTTGCGGCGATGCCAACCATATTTATCTGCCGGTGCAAATCTGCGAGAGTTGTAGAAACCCCCACCGCTCCCAATTCCTCCTCCCCCTGTCATAAAGAACTTTCAAATCACACACATACTGTCCCCGTCCCAGAATTATAAATAGGAAGCCTTGCCTCTTCTCAGATTCAACAGGGATTTTGAAAGGTGTTTGACAACCCCAATAGAGCCGGCTTCCCGCAGGGACCGGAATAGTGAAGGTTGTCAGCCCACCCGCGTGCACCACTCCTGTTGGATGAAAGAAGACGAAGAAGAGGTGATCTGATATATCGAAGATCAGAACGTCGTGACGGCGTGACGGCGCGGGATAACGGGATCTGATCCAGCCAGAGAAGAGAAGAGGAAGGATCGAACTAAAAAAAGAAAAAGGAAAGCACACGCAGAGAGAACCCAAACATATACAAGCACATAGAGAAGATGGAGAGAGAGAACCTGGGAACCAACTCGTAAGCTAGAGAGAGTGAGGACCGGAATCTGCAGAAACTCTCGTAGAATTAGAAAGAGGCCTCCGCCATCTCTCTGCTGCAACAGATCGAGCACTACGGTGGCGTTAAGAGTCGTCTCTGGTTCACGCGTTGATTCGGATCTGAGTTGCGATTGCGATTTTACACAAAACCATTTAATCGTAACCTCCAAATACATCATAATTAATGAAAATGGGTTCAAACAATTGCAATTGATATCACATATGATAAGGGTTGGGTTAGGCTAGTGAAACAATGCAATTGAGGGCAAAAAGGTGAGAAAAAGGGTGGGCAACAGATGCTGACATGGGTACTCGTGTCAGACAACATGGACCGTGTCAGCTGGTTTGCAAAAACAATTCCACAACTGAAGCTGACACGGGCTGGCCGTGGTGGCTGACACAGGCCGTGGCAGTTCATCAAGTCTCTATTTTGTAGTTTTTGTATTTTGTTCCTCAACTCCATTGTACTCAAATCCTTCCCAATTCGAACCACAACATTAAAACAGATATAAAATACCATTATTCCGATCTGTTTTCTGAGAGGAGAACAGCCGAGCACAAATAATAATAAGATTACGTAAAGCTTTGAGAAAAATTAGTGAAAATGGTGGATCCTCCCTCCTTTCATTGGCCTCAAGGGCGTGTTTATATAATACAGGTGTAATTAATGCAAATTAAGGCTAATAACCGCTAATAATTACACATAATGGCCGATTCGGCCGTTACAGACAAATGGGCGAGGAATATGAGATTTTTCCCTGAGATTCCGCTATTCCCTGAATGAGGGAGCTCAGAGTGAGGGGAGGCGGAAGCGTTTGGCCAATTGGTCAATAGGACTATCGGGCAGAGTCTTTGGCCGTCGGTTAATGCTGGACCGGGCTCTCCAAATGTACCGGTCGGTCCGGATGGGAACAGAGCCCTTCGAGCGTCGAGTGTGTTTAGCACGAAGGCGTTCAAATTGTAGGAGCCTGGCCAAGTGATGATTTTTCTTTTTGTGCCAGGTGAGAGCCCCTGGATGCCAAGCCCTTTAGCACCTTTGCATTTTTGTGCAGGTTTGCGGGCGTCCGACTTTTTAAGTCTCGGGCACAAACCTCCGGAGTCTTAGCCCTTCAGTTACTTGGTGCGGGCCTCTAGACAGTAAGTTTTTCGGCCTTTGGTGTAGCTTCCGGACGTGAAGTCCTTTGGTCAGCTGAGAACGCCTCCGAACGGTTATCCTTCGGCCTCTTGACGGTACCTGTCACACGTTTGATGTGACTGATTGATTGATGTGATTCTGGCTGATTTTGACATTGCCTTTATGACTTCGGTTTTCCCATTTGTCTCGTCATTTTTTGTGTCTTCATAAATGTAGGGCCTGTAAACGACCTGGCGCTAATGCTATATATAGAGGCGGTGGCTCTTTGGCACTTCACACTTTTCTTCACCATCGCCGTTATTTTCACTTCTTCTGATGTTTTGCCGTTATTTCGTTGGGGTTGAATCTCCTTCTCCGAGTTCTCTGAGTACTTCTACAGGTGTTTTAGCACATTGCAGGAGTGCTAGAGAGCTCGAGGTGGGAGTCTTCGATCTACGGGAGTTGTGGATCCTTACTGGCTGTTCTTTGTTTTTTCTTGCGGGAATGCTCAGAGAACTCGATGTGCCTGCTTTCTTCTGGTGGAGGTTCTAGAGGAGGAGCCTTCTGCTGCAGTCTAGGCGGTGCTGGTGTCTCCTAGTCTCTTAGCCTCAGGTTGCTCAGGGCGGCGTTGTGGAGAGTGGGGACCGAGCTACACATGTCTTGCCAGAGGCTTTTCGCGGGCGGCTTCCCTCTTTGGGCACTCGACTTGGGAGAGTCTTCGGTGTTTATCTGTAATGATTTATTTGTAAGTTATGTTAACGAATAAAATATGAATGAGATTGTGTTATGAGCCACACCTTGTTTCTTTGACCGATCGGTTTCAGGCAATTTTCATGTCGGCCGAGCGCTTTTAATCCTCTAGTTAGGCAATTTTTACCAGTCGATTTCCCGCGTCTTTCTTTCTTGACCTGGCATGTGACTTTCTTGACATGTTAGCTTTAAATTTGTAATTACCGCGCCTTTTTTCGAAGCAGTCATGTCACAACTGCCCCGCCTTGATATTTTGATACGTGTACTTATCTTAGTGGTGGAATTCAAAAGGTGAGGCTATCCTCTCCATCAGTTGTTAATTTCTCCTTGGTCGTTCGATGAGAAAGGGGGTAACTGATCTAAACTATTGGTTTGAATTTTCAGAAAAACCTATAAATACCCTGTAAAGGTTGCGATTATCATTTTTGCTTCCCTGTCTTTCTGTTTCTCTGGTTTCTTGATTTTTCTAAGTTTTCTCTTTGCTTCGTTCGTGTTTCCGTGGCGGGTTGACTTTGCAAGGTCCTCTTGCTACTTTACTTTTTGTTCTTAAGGTACACGTTTGTGATAAACTCCAATTTAGTGCATTTTCAGAGACACTTTTGAGTCATTTTTAAAGCTATTATTATTATCTAAATAAATAAGTGACTCAAATTGCTATTTATTTTGTAGGAAAGAAGATAACTAAAGAAGTTGTTTCAATGAGTTGTTTGAAGCAAAATGGGGGTGTCATTAGCAAAAGAAGCATTGGGCTTGAAACAATACAAAAGTAATCCACTGGTTTAAAAGAAAAAAAAGGGGCCCATGGCCAATTGAAAAGAATTGATCAACAACCTATGTTTGGCTTGGAAAAGAAGAAAGAGATCTTTGATAATTAAATAGAAAAAAGAACAGTAGCAAAAGGAGAAGCTGCACACGTGAATGAGAAGTCACGCACCAACGGTAGCACCGGCTTGGAGAGAGGGAGTTTTTGGTACCCGTTCTTGACCTGTGAGAGAGCTCTGGAGCAGAAAAAATACACTAAATTTTCAGGATCAGAAATTTCTCTATTCCGGGTTATTTTTATCTCTGTAATTTATGACTCCTAATTTTATTTTATTGTTCTTGAACACTATGAATAGCTAAATCCTCTTCTAGGGTCTTAAGTGGATCTTGCATGTTTAGAGACCTTTTTATGTTCTAATTTCTGGTTTGAATTCCTGCTTTTATTTTAATTAATATTGTCCTATCGTTTTTATCACATGATTAGGATTAGCTACCCTTTGCATGTTTATAATCAATTATTTGATCAGCGACCGTACTGCAATTAGTTGGTGGACCTATAGGATAATTGGGACTATAATTAGGGCATGACCAAACCATAATTTAGTCTTCCAATCATTCAACCTTTTTGCTCTTTATGCTTTTCCTGAATTTAAATTCTTGCATGACCAAACGAGGGTTAATTTAGGAAAAAGAATATTAATCGCGAATGACCAAAACGGATTAATAGTTTTAGTAAAGGGATTGGTAATTAAGTAAAATAAGGGAATTCAGGTAGGATTAGACATAGGGGGAATCGAAGCTTGCAAGTGAAACTGTGATCCTAGGCCTCTCCTCATTTATTAAATCTAGTATTTTAATTCTAGTTATTTAGTTCTTTTTATTTTGTTTCTATAATCATCAAACTATTGGTTCGTCTAAACATTAAATAATCTCGACTAGTTTGGTACTTGTTAATTAATCCTTGCGGAGACGATAATCTTTTATACTACTTCTGCGATAGAGTACACTTGCTCTAAGTGTGTTTTTAACGCAACAAGTTTTTGGCGCCGTTGTTGGGGACTAATTTAGCAATATTAAACGAAAGAGATTTTTATTGCTTTAGACATTTTTTTTTGCTTTAATTTTAAATTTTGTTTTTTTCTTTATTTTATCAAAAAAATATATAAAAAAAAGTTACTAATACTTTCCCAAGCACTGCAAGTTACCTTGTTTTGCAGAGAAAAGTCTAAATCATGGTTAAAACTCTTGGAGACTACATTAGAGAGGCAGAGGCACAAAGAAATTTAGAGAAGTCATATTGGTATATGTCTCAATGCCAGAATCAAATTCCTCCTCCTCCTTATGAACCTTATTCAGATTATTGGGATGACTATGAGCCACCTCCTTATTCCTCCCACTTGGATAATTATGAGTCACTACAAGTGCAAGGGCAAGAGGAGGAAAAGTCGGATGTCGATGAGCTCTTGGCCAAATTTATGCAGCAGACAAATGAAAATTTTGAGAGCTTGGAAAGTCAAATTAGAGCCATGAACAACGAATTTGGAAGCCTGAAGGGTCAAATCTCAACTCTCATTGCTTTGTTATCTCAAGAGGCCTAAGAAACTCCTTCACAAACTAACTCTACCCAAAATGAAGAAGCTGAGCAATACAAAGAAAGTATTCCTTCGAGAGATGAAGGTGTCTCTATGGAATATAATCTGCAGGAAGAAGCTCTCAAGAAAGAAGAGGAGACTCTTACTGAAGGGAGTCAAATTAAAATAGTAGCTCCTACTGAAGGGAGTCATATTGAAACAAAAGATCCTATTAATGAGAGCGGTTGTGAGGAGAATGAGAAAGATCCATTGGTTCTTGATTTGAAGAAAGAGGAGAAAGCCCAAATTTTTGGGCAAATTGTTTTAACCATTGGTGATGTTGTGATTGAGGTTCACCGGGGAAAGGTAACTTTGAGGAGTGGTAAAGAAGATGATGTTATTAAAGCTTTAAATTCCAATGAAAATTTCTCTTCTTTAACTTCTCCTTATTTTGATGATGTGGTTGAAACTAACATTTTTTGTGAATTAAAGATGCAGGACCTTTTGGAAAAAAATCTTATTTTGCAGGATCCTAGCATAGTGGTGGATGGAGATAAAATAAAAATTTCACCATCCTTTGAAGTTCATCCACCACGTGGAAAAAGAAAGAATAATGTGAACCACATTGTTAGAAAGCTAAGAAGGTGTACTGCGTTAGATGTTAAATTTGCTCTTGGAGAGCCACCTGATTAAGCACTAACTATCGTCAGGCTCACGACGTTAAACAAGCGCTTCGCAGGAGACAACCTGTGTTTTATTTTCAGTTATTTTATTTTCAGTTATTTTCATTTTCTTTTTGTTTTGTTTTGTTTTGTTTTTAGGAATAAGCTCAGACTACAAACTCTCTCAGGGAAGTCACTCTTACTCTCTCATATATTTATTTTTGTGCCAATTTGATATTTTGCATTGAGGACCATGTTTTATGTTAGTGTGGGGGAGGAGAGTTTAACTTTGTCAATTCATCTCTATTAATGCATATACCCACTACATATGTTGATAGCATTTTTTCTGGCTAGTTTTGGATATAGAAACTGAAAAAAAAAAATAGAGATTTTGCCTTTAGGGGATCCCATAATCAATTTACTTGACAGACTTGTGCTTAATTGTAACTGTGAGGATGTCCTTAGGAAGCTGCTAATTAGCAATTGTCCCTCTTGATTACTTTTTGTGAACTAGCTTCTAAATGTGAGATCTGAGGCTTCATAAGGGGATTGATACTAAATCATAAATTTTTACCCCTTTTCTTTCTATGAGTGTGTTTCCCAATTTGCTACATTCTAGAATTTGTCTTTTGACCATTTCAAGGCGAAAATTGATTTGCATCATGTAAAAAGATTTGGGTAATTTAGGTATTTTTCTGGCCTCAGAGTTGGTTGTTGAATTTATCCCTTGGTTGCCCCCTTTGGCTTAATTGTGATATTTTTTTTCTTTGGTACTCAGATATAATTTTTCTCTTTTTTGTTTGTGGTAACCATTTGGAATTAAATGTGGAGCAACTAATGAAAATTACAATTTCGTCCTATATTTTTAGTTGTCTATATTGTTAGGACTGAAACTTTGTCCTATTCTTTAGTTATCTATCTTGTCAGGAAAAAAAAAGAGTGAATCATATACTTACCTTTTCCTCCAAAAAAAAATGAAAAAAAATAGGAAGAAAATTTGAAAAAAAAAGGGAAAGCAACAAGGAGGAAAAGGCACATCAAAAGAATGAAAGAGCCAAAGGGCAAATCCAAAAAAAAAAGAGTCTACTCGAGCAAAAAGCAAATCAAAAATGGTCGACTCAATAGAAAAAGATTGAAGAATGGAAGTGACATTAATTTGGAGTTTGGACAAAAATTGTAAATTAGATAGGAGCTCCATTTTGGTTTCAAATGTTACTATTTGTTTTTTGTTTTTACCCCTTTGGTTATCCCTTTCTTCTTATATCCTACCCTACATGAATTCACCCTGGCCCCATTACAACCCTTAACACCCCATCTTTTACATGCATGTGAACTATTTAGTGGAGATTTGGTCAAATTACAAGCATATGGTAATGTGCATTTTGTGGAAACTTGAGTGTATATTTCCCTAGTCCCTAAACACTTAGAGAGATTGTGAGCGACTGCATTTGTTCACAGAAATGTATTCTTCAGGGACATGAGCCTCTAATTGGGCAACCTTTTGACACCTCATGTGTGCAATATTGTCTATAGTCTGTCATTGTGCTTCTAATTTAGGGTCCATTATTTGGCTGTCTCTGTTACTTATTTGAAAAATTTCTTGAGCTAGAAAATTTGTTTGAGGACAAGGCAAAAGTTAAGTGTGGCGGAGTTGATAAACTCCAATTTAGTGCATTTTCAGAGACACTTTTGAGTCATTTTTAAAGCTATTATTATTATCTAAATAAATAAGTGACTCAAATTGCTATTTATTTTGTAGGAAAGAAGATAAATAAAGAAGTTGTTTCAATGAGTTGTTTGAAGCAAAATGGGGGTGTCATTAGCAAAAGAAGCATTGGGCTTGAAACAATACAAAAGTAATCCACTGGTTTAAAAGAAAAAAAAGGGGCCCATGGCCAATTGAAAAGAATTGATCAACAACATATGTTTGGCTTGGAAAAGAAGAAAGAGATCTTTGATAATTAAATAGAAAAAAGAACAGTAGCAAAAGGAGAAGCTGCACACGTGAATGAGAAGTCACGCACCAACGGTAGCACCGGCTTGGAGAGAGGGAATTTTTGGTACCCGTTCTTGACACTGTGAGAGAGCTCTGGAGTAGAAAAAGGACACTAAATTTTCAGGATCAGAAATATCTCTATTCCGGGTTATTTTATCTCTGTAATTTATGACTCCTAATTTTATTTTATTGTTCTTGAACACTATGGATAGCTAAATCCTCTTCTAGGGTCTTAAGTGGATCTTGCATGTTTAGAGACCTTTTTATGTTCTAATTTCTGGTTTAAATTCCTGCTTTTATTTTAATTAATATTGTCCTATTGTTTTTATCACATGATTAGGATTAGCTACACTTTGCATGTTTATAATCAATTAGTTGATCAGCGACCGTACTGCAATTAGTTGGTGGACCTATAGGATAATTGGGGCTATAATTAGGGCATGACCAAACCATAATTTAGTCTTCCAATCATTCAACATTTTTGCTCTTTATGCTTTTCCTGAATTTAAATTCTTGCATGACCAAACGAGGGTTAATTTAGGATTTAAATTCAGGAAAAAGAATATTAATCGCGAATGACCAAACAGATAAATAGTTTTAGTAAAGGGATTGGTAATTAAGTAAAATAAGGGAATTCAGGTGGGATTAGACATAGGGGGAATCGAAGCTTGCAAGTGAAACTGTGATCCTAGGCCTCTCCTCATTTATTAAATCTAGTATTTTAATTCTAGTTATTTAGTTATTTTTATTTTGTTTCTATAATCATCAAACTGTTGGTTCGTCTAAAAATTAAATAATCTCGACTAGTTTGGTACTTGTTAATTAATCCCTGCGGAGACGATAATCTTTTATACTACTTCTGCGATAGAGTACACTTGCTCTAAGTGTGTTTTTAACGCAACAGTTTGCTCCCACCTTTCTTCTTTCTTTGCTTGTTTCGTGCTTTTGATTTCTTCATAGTTTGAGTTATCTAGTTTCATTTTCTGCAAAATAAAGTATGTCAGTAATAAACATAAGTAGTGATAGTGAAACAGAAGTTACCTATTCTGTCAAGCGTTGCAAACCCTCGTTGCTTTGGGAAGTACATAATTTGTTTGAGGGGTAAGATTAGGGTAGTAGTGTCTGATCTTAGGAGGTGTGACGATGATGATTCTGATGAGATGTTTGATGATTCGGGCTCGAAGTATGAGGGGAAACCTACTGTACCATTCGGTTGGGTGAAGGACGAAGTAAGGGAAGCGCCATCAGAGATGGTAACCGATTAGGAGGTTGCTGGTGTGCAGGGATGTTTGTGTTACCCTGTGGATGAGGGTCGGCTATTGCTCGTCACGTGGCTGAGGAGGACGATGCTAAAGTGGCCGAGAAGGAGGTGGAGCGGTCGGTCCCTGAGCACAACACTTTTGTTGAGCAACCATTGCAGGAGGAGGATTGTGCTGATGCGGTCCTTGGTTCTCATCCAGAGCCATTGGGTATGGGGGCCGTTCTGCAAGACATCGTGATGGACGTTCCTGATTCTGAGGCCACTCAGTGATCTTATGATTCTATTATTTTTGTTGGTTTTATTGCGGCCTGCGTGCCCTGGTTGGCCCTTATACCATTTTGTAATTAACTTGGCTTTGTGCCATTCTTTTGGATATTGCCGCTCTGGCCTTTCTTTTTAATGCATGGTTTCTTTTTAATTTTTGCCTTTTCGCCTTTGCCTCCGGTCATGTGGCTCAGGTTTTCACTGTGCTCCTATTTTGGCCGTACTGAATGGGATTTGTTTATTTGGCCTTTCGCTTAGGCTTTTTGTAATTCCGGGCGTTGTACCGCTCGATTATTGGCACTTTTCTTCGTCTTGCGCTCTTCACTTCTGCTACATTTGCGTGGAATGGCCGGGTGCCCAAGGGTGTATGTCGGCTCTCACTAGTCTTCACCTATCGGGTCTTAGTTGTTTGGAGATTGTAATCACATCGCACTAGTGCCTAAGGGTATACATCGGTCTTAACTCAGTCTATACATGTCTGTACTTAATTTATTCCCTCTTAGGGTAGTGTGACCGATCGGTCACAGTGCAGCTCTCTAGTGGCCTTTTCTCTAAGAGGATTCCTTACGGTGCGACAAGCATGGCAACCTTGCATTTTTTTCCATAAGATTCGCCCAAGGGTGGGGCCCGACCTCGTCAGTTCTGCCTATTGCCTGTCGGAACTTTATGTTTTTGGTGCCCAAGGGTAACGTCGAGGCGTTGCTCGGTTCTTACCTGTCGGGACTATATGGCCACATTCAAAGGTACATTATTTGAAAAAACAATTTTGGGGAGGACCGGACGGTTCATTCTTCCTGTCCGGGTCTAGCCCCGATGTTTCGAAATTCTTTGGTTGACTGGTTCATTCTTTCCTTCAGGGGGTCGCTCTTTTGCTGGCCCGGTTGCTTCAAGTCCTGACTTAGCTTTTTTGGTGGTTGGGTTCTCTTCTTCTACCTTCCTTGTGGGGGCGTTGACAGCAGCGGTTCTTTGCACGAGCTTAATTTTGACGTAGCATTTTATAGCCACAACTTGGTTCCCTTTCACCACACCGACCCCTCCGTTCGGCAGGGGATATTTAACAGATAGGTGTGGGTAGGAGACGATTGCCATTACGGCATTGAGGGCCGGCCGTCCAACGAAGATGTTGTAGGATGATTGGGCCTCGATTACCATGTATTGTAGTGGCATAGTTTTGGCGTTTCCTTTCTCTCCGGATGTAGTTCGAAGGTTCAGATGGCCGCGAACCGCCACCTGCTCGCCAGAGAATCGCACCAGAGTTCCGGGGTAGTGTTTCAGTATTTCGACCGGGAGTTACAGCTTTTCAAAACATTTCCAGTAAATTACGTTGACTGAGCTGCCTCCGTCGACCAGGACCCGGGCCACCTTGAAGCCACTGGTGGTTACTGAGATTACCACCGGGTCATCAGTGTGGGGTCGGATCCCATCGAATGCCACCACCGGGTATTCTGGGATGGCCACTTCCTCATCATTTTTAATGAACATTATTGACTTTGCATATCTCCTTTGGGAGGAGGATGATGTCCCTCCTCCTGAGAATCCTCCTACGATGGATCCCACAAGCCCCTTGTCGTCTTTCTCATACTCGGACTCCCCCCGAGCATCCTTCTTTTTCTTCCCCTCGCCGCGGTCCTTCTTGAGGTCGGGGTTGCCCGTTCGGCGTTTGCCTTCTGGTGCTTCTTTCTCTGTTTCCATCACGAACTTTTTGAGATGACCCATCTGAATGAGCAGCTCTATCTGCTGTTTGAGCGTCTGGCAGTCATCAGTTTTGTGGCCATCAGTCCTGTGATACCGGCAATAAGAGTTAGAATTTTGGTCCATGGCTCCGACGAAGGTGGCTGGCCTCCTTATGGTACCGTGGGGTAGTGAGTCCTCCAGGATTATGGACGACCTTGCATTCAGGGGGCTGTATGTTTCATCTGCTACAGGTCTGTTGATCGGCTGTGATTCCGGTTCCCTTAGACCCGCCTCGAGACGAGATGAGATGGGGAAGGGTCGGATCGACCGTTCGAACTCCCAGGTTTCTTTGCTTCTTGCTCATTCTTTTCGGCGATTGACTCCTCAGCTTCTATGTGTTTGTCCGCTCGGACCCGCACTTCATCCATCGTTCGTGGCTTCCACATAGTTAGCACTTCGCTGAAGCTCCCATTTCTCAGCCCTTTCATGAATGCTGCAACAAAAAACTTTTCGTCGGGTTCACCGACTAGCACATAGCTTTGTTGAATCGGTCCAAGTAGCTCTTCAGTGGCCCGGTCGATCCCTGCTTGATGTCGAACAAGTCACCGAGTCCGACTTCCTTTTTCTTGTTGGCTGAGAACTATTGGACGAATCTGCCGACCAGGTCTTCAAACCCCGTCACCGATCGGGCGGGGAAACTCTTAAACCATTTCGTACAAACCTTTTGCAGCTTATGGTATAATTGCCGCCGCTGATAAAAATTTGGGTCTTGAAGGCGTCGACGTGGCTCTGGGGATCTCCAGTGCCGTTGTAACTGGCGACGACGGGTTCACTGAACCTAGGTGGGATCACGACAGATTGGATCTCCGGTGTAACATCCCTAATTTCGGTTAATTTTGTCTTATGAAATTAACTAGCGAATTATGATTCAGTAAAATAATAAATCAAGTCATGGACATGTTAAGAGGGTGAAAACAACATTTAATTGTTAATTGTATGAATTATGCGATTGTTTTGGGGTAGAAATAGAATTATGTGAGGATTAGGGAGCCAAGGGCGTTTTGGTTATTTAAATATTTTCGAACCCTTAACCCAAATTACACAACACCAAACACATTCCTTAACTCCATAAGACCACAACCAGAATTTTTAGAAGGAAATTATGTTAGTGGTTAATTAGAAGCAAACTAAGATGATGAGCTAAGTTAAGGGAACTTTAGTCTTTTCCCACCCTTTTAAAACTTTGCTCAGCTGACCAAGCCTCATTTGATCAAAAACCAGAAACTGGGAGTGTGGAAAGAAGAGAGAGGCGCAAGAGGTGAGGGAGAAGAAGAGGCCCAAAGCTTCACCAAAGTCCCATGCATGTAAGTGTTCTCTTCTCCATTCTCTTCCATTTTTCATTCTCTATCCAATGACACCAATTATACAAGTTGAATCCTTCTCCTCCTCATCTTGCCATTTTCGATTTTGAAGCTCAAAGTTGAGTTTTCCACTGTTTGAAGCATTGCATGTACCATCGGAGCCTTAGAAGTGATTTTCATCAAATTGGTGAAGCCACATTGTGAATTGGTTCAATTGGGGAGTGAATTCGGTAGCTTGAAGGGTGGTAATTCGAAATTGGAGCTCAGAAAAAAGGGTATTGGTTGCCGGTAATGATTTGGAAGAACGGTTTCGAAGTTTGACCAAGTTCGGTGCGAGTTCGTTATTACGGGGATTGTTCGAGAGGTTACGGTTCGATCGTTTCGTGTGAAGACGTGATTTCTCGTGAGTTTGTCAAAACGGTGAGTTCTACTCACGCTTAGGATCGTTTTTCTGTTTCTGAAATGAACGTTATGTGACTGAGTTCGTGAATGTTCCATCTTCCGAAAGTTTTTAAGAGTCGAAAACCGTTATTTGTGAAAACTATGTATTTGGTGTTTCGGAATGAATTACTCGATGCTTGATGGTTGATTGCTATTGTTTGGACTGGAATATTGTCAGGTATTGTCTGTGTTCAGGTTGAATGTTGATCGGAACACGGATTGGACTCGAACGGAATTGCAAAAATGAGAAAAGCAGAACGAATTGGTGTGCTGATAGAAGCGCACGGGTCGTGCGCCTATGGCACACGGACCGTGCGCCAGCTTCGCAAATGATTTTAAAAAGCATGTTCAGTGCGCACGGGCCGTGTGCCTAGGGCACACAGACCGTGCGTGAGCTTCTGTTACCGCACACCGAATTCTCGTTTCGTCGCTCCTTTCGATTCCAAACCTCTTCTAATCTTCTTCCCAACCATCCCTCATGTCATGGAACCAATGATGCTCTGTTTTTGAACATGATTGCAAGGTTTAAAGTAAATTGGTTTTGGAAGTCAAAATTGTTTCAAAAACCGTAAAGTAGTACTCGTGAGCGAACACGTATTATGTTTAATGTCATGGAACTAAATGTTCAAGCAATTGTTTAAGGTCATGGAACTAAATGTTTAATCAAGGTCAGGATATATAAATTATATCAAAGCGCGGGTGACGACCCAGTTGATTAGTATACTAGGGGAGGGGAAATCATGAGCCGCAGAACCTAGGCCTCACAAGGTTTGAAGCTAGTGTAAGCTAGTGGAGAGGTTCGTTGGTAAAGGCGTGGTCATTACCGGAGATGTACTACGGCATGTCAGGAAAAGCTATATGCACGTAGGACCTATATGGACTACGATTAAATGAACAAGAATAAATGGACCTAGAGTCTTTGTGAGGGGTTACGGTAGAACTCACTGAGATAATGTTTATCTCACCCTTTACATGTTGTTGTTTTACAGATACTCAGGGAAAGAACAAGGCAAGAAAGCATGGTTGATGAGACCTTAAGGAGAGCATGAAGTTTTAAACTTATGTTCATGTTGTTTTTCCCCTAGTGATTGTACTTCGATTGGATGACTTGTACTAGCTACCAGTTAATGATCGTTTCCGCTAATTTCACGTTGTTGGATATTGAACAATAGGAGTTGTTAGTAAGAAGGACATGGTACCTGGTTATAATTTAGAAGTCTTGAGCTATGTATGCCTCTTGATTTCGGATTAAGTTAAGAGTTTTTAGTTTTGTTCAACATCTTAAACAGGAAATTTTACTCTGACATATGCCATTTCATGCATCTTAGCATTTCTACTTGATAGAAATATTAGGGTGTTACATTTTGGTATCAAAGCGGTTCGACCTAGTCGGACTTAGACGTTTAGAGTCTTTTACGTCTTCTAAGTCTGATTCCTCTTAGTATGCAATTAAACATTGAGCTTGATCAGCTTAATACTTTGTGCATATTTTGCAGAATCATGGCTGGAAGAGGTAGGAGAAACCCACCAATTGATCCACATTTCGAGTGGATGCAGAATGTAATTGAGAATCAGTAAAAGATGATGCAGGGCATGATGCAGATGCATCATCAGCAAATGAATCAGCAGCAGCCTAATGTTCAACAACCTTCTTCGGAAGATCCAAATAGAGCTTATTTCCGCTTTCACAAGATGAATCCCCCAAGTTTCAAGGGAGGACCTGATGTGATGGTATCTCATTACTGGTTGGAGTCTATGGAGAAAGTTTTTAGAACCCTGCAATGCAACGAAAAAGAAAATGTACTCTTTGCAGCTCATATGCTAGAAGAGGAAGCCCAAACCTGGTGGACCAATGCTCATGAACTGATGGTGAATCAGGAAACTCCTATTACCTGGTTTAACTTCAGGGAATTGTTTATTGGACATTTCTTTCCTCCGGTGATGAAGCTTAGTAAGCAGACTGAATTTGTCAATCTCAGGCAAGGGGATATGACTGTGGGTGAATTCACCGCCAAGTTTGAGAAGTTATCTCAATTCTATCAGTTAGCAAGGTATGCCCCGAATGATGAATGGAAGATACAGATGTATAAGACAGGTCTCCGTGCTGATATTTCCCAAGGTGTTAGCTCTTATGCTTTGACCAACTATGCTGCTTTGGTCCAACAAGCCTATGTTGCCAAAGCCGATCTCAAAAAATTGTACGAAGAGAGGAGGGAGTATTGGAAAGGAAAGAAGAAGGTAGCTGAGTCATCAACCCCGCAGGCAATGTCAAAGGGTAACTTCAACAGAGGAAAACAAGCTCAAACATTTGATTCCTCAAAGTTCAGTACTTGTTCTAAATTTGGTAGGCCTCATCGTGGTGAATGCCATGTTGGGTTTAATACCTGTTACTACTGCAAGAAAGAGGGTCATTATGCTACCCAATGCCCTGTGAAGTAGAAGCGTGAAGATGATCGCGCAGGAACTACTCAAGGAAGAATCTACACTTTGAATGCTGAGAAAGTCAAGTCTTCAGATAATCTACTGAGGGGTATGTGATCTTTTTTCAATAACTCTGTCAGTATATTATATGATTCAGGTGCTACTCATTGTTTTATTTCTCAAGCATGTGTTGACCGGTTGGGATTAGCCTTATCTCCACTATCCGAACCAAAAACCATCTAAACTGCTGCCAATGGTCGTGTCCAGACCCAGTCTTTATGTCAGAGCTGTCTTCTGGCCATAGGAGACAGAAACTTCGTTTTAGACTTTATTTGTTTACCTATGAGAGGTATGGACATCGTTTTGGGTATGAACTGGATGTCGGCAAATCGTGTCACCATCGATTGTTTTAACCGAACTGTCAGCTTCGCCTCGGAATCAGTTGAATTACCCAAGTCAAATTCTGAAGCAACTATCTCATTCACGTCGGCAAGTCAATCATTGTTTCAAGGTGCGGAAGCTTATGTTATTATGTTGTCTGCATCGACTGAAACTGGTTTAGATTTGTCCTCTGTACAAGTTGTTAATGAATTTCGAGATGTTTTTCCAGATGAAGTTTCCTCTTTACCTCCGGATCGTGAGGTGGAATTCTCAATAGAGTTGGTTCCCGGCACATGGCCAATCTCTATTTCTCCATATAGAATGTCTCCTTTAAAATTAAAGGAATTAAAATCTCAACTGGAAGAGTTGATATCGAAGAAGTTTGTTAGGCCCAGTGCTTCGCCATGTGGTGCTGCGGTATTGCTTGTCAAGAAGAAGGATGGGAGCATGAGACTGTGTATTGATTACCACCAATTGAACAAGGTAACTATAAGAATAAGTATCCTCTACCAAGGATAGACGATTTACTCGATCAACTTTGAGGTGCTGCACTGTTTTGAAAAATTGATCTAAGGTCGGGGTATCACCAGATAAAGGTGAGAGCCTTAGATGTTCCGAAGATAGCTTTCTGTACTCGGTATGGACATTATGAGTTTGTAGTGATGCCCATCGGTCTAACTAATGCTCCCGCGGTATTCATGGATTACATGAAGAGAGTCTTCCACCCGTACCTGGATCAGTTTGTAGTGGTATTCATCGATGATATCTTGCTGTACTCGAAGACCATTGAGGAGCATGTTCAGCATCTCCGAACCGTTCTGAAATGTACTCCGAGAAAAGAAGTTGTATGCGAAGCCCTCAAAGTGTGATTTCTGGATGCCTGAAGTAAGATTTCTGGGCCATGTGATATCTCAATCCGGTGTTGTAGTGGACCCCAGTAAGATTGAAGCTGTGGTAGACTGGGAACAACCATCTACAGTCACTGAAGTGAGAAGTTTCTTGGGATTAGCTGGGTATTATCGGAGATTCATTCAAGGATTTTCTCAGCTGGTTCTTCCACTCACTCGGTTAACTCGCAAGGGTCAACCGTTTGTATGGGACTCTGACTGTGATGAATGTTTTTCAGAATTGAAGAATCGTTTAACTTCTGCACCCATTCTAATTCTTCCAGATCCGTCTACGGAATTCTAAATTTACTGTGACATTTTTGGTAAGGGTTTAGGATGTGTTCTTATGCAGAATCAACAAGTGGTTGCTTATGCCTCCAGACAGTTGAAGCCTCATGAAGAGAATTACCCAACTCATGACCTAGAGTTGGCGGAAATTGTGTATGCCCTAAAGATTTGGAGACATTACCTGTATGGTTCTCGTTTCGAAGTCTTTAGTGATCGCAAGAGCCTTAAGTAATTGTTTGACCAAAAGGAGCATAACAACAAACAGAGGAGATGGGTAGAGTTTCTGAAAGATTATGATTTTGAACTGAAGTACCATCCAGGAAAGGCTAGTGTAGTAGCTGATGCTTTGAGTAGGAAGTCTATCCACACGGTAGAATTGATGATTCATGAGATGACATTGTTGGAATCGTTCAGAGATCTCAACATGAAGGTTAAGCCAAGAAGAAACAGATTGGTGTTGAGTCATATCCAGATTTCGAGTTTATTGAGAAATCTGATTCGCTCAGCTCAAGAAATTGATGTAGAGTTGCAAGCTCAAAGAAGGTTACCAAATTTTACCAAAGATAGTGATGGGATTATTTGCTTCAACGGTAGGATTTGTGTGCCAAAGGATGATGACATCAAAAGGCAAGTGTTAGAGGAAGCACATCGAAGTTAGTATTCCATACATCCTGGATCTACCAAGATGTATCGGGATTTGAAACAGATGTACTGGTGGCCAGGAATGAAAGTAGAGGTTGTAGAATTTGTGTCTCGATGCCTAACTTGTCAAAGGGTTAAGATAGAACACCAGAAGTCTGCCGGTCAGTTACAACCTTTGAATGTACCAGAATGGAAATGGGAAAGCATTTCTATGGACTTTGTCATGGGATTGCCACGGTCCCAAGCCGGAAATGATTCTATTTGGGTAGTGGTTGATCGCTTGACCAAGTCTGCTCGTTTTATTCCAGTACGTTCAAATCATAAGGTTGCTAAGTTAGTAGAAGAGTATATCAAGAATATTGTGAAGCTGCATGGAATTCCTACAAGTATTGTGTCAGATCGTGATCCAAAGTTCACGTCTCGATTTGGAAAGCTTTAAACCAAGCTTTGGGTACAAAAGTGTTTGTTAGTACTACTTATCATCCGCAGATAGATGGTCAGACGGAGAAGACTATTCAGAATTTAGAGGATATGCTCCGGGCTTGTGTGCTTGATACCAGAAGAAAATGGGAGGATCATCTTCCATTGGCGAAGTTTGCTTATAACAACAGCTATCATTCCAGTATCGGAATGGCTCCATTTGAAGCATTGTATGGGAGAAAGTGTAGAACGCCATTGTGTTGGTGGGATGTCGGTGAAGATCGATTGTTAGGGCCCGATTTGGTTCGCGAGACAACCGAAAAGATCCGGCAACTCAGAGAAAGAATGAAGGCTTCCCAGTGTAGGTAGAAGAGCTATGCGGACAAGAGGAGAAGACCACTAGAGTTTGAGTCTGGTGATCATGTGTTTTTTGAGCGTATATTGGACCTTTCCAAATTATCGAGCGTATTGGGCTAGTAGCTTACCGTATCGCCTTACCTCCAGCTTTGTCAAATCTTCATGATGTATTCCATGTTTCTCAGCTAAGGAAATACATTTCCGATCCGAGTCAGCCGTTGAGTTTTAAGACGATTGACCTTAGGCCGGATTTGTCTTTTCAACCTCATCAGGTTACATCATGGAACGTGGCGAGAAGACGCTTCGAACGAGGACAATTCCCATTGTCAAACTAGTTTGGGATGGATTTTCGATCGAGGAAGCTACATGGGAATTGGAAGACGACATGCGGGCTAGATATCCGTATCTATTTTCATGAGGTATGTTTTGTTCAATTTTGAGGACAAAATTTTAAAAGTTGGGGTGATTGTAACATCCCTAATTTACAATTAATTTCGTTTTATGAAATTAAGTGGCGAATTATTATCTGATCAAATAATAAATCAAGTCATGGACATGTTAAGAGGGTGAAAACAACATTTAATTGTTAATTGTATGAATTATGCGATTGTTTTGGGGTAGAAATAGAATTACGTGAGGATTAGGGAGCCAAGGGCGTTTTGGTCATTTCCATATCATTCGAACCCTTAACCCAAATCACACAACACCAAACACATTCCTTAACTCCATAACACCACAACCACAATTTTAAAAGGAAATTATGAGTTAGTGGTTAATTAGAAGCAAACTAAGATGATGAGCTAAGTTAAGGGCACTTTAGTCTTTTCCCACCCATTTAAAACTTTGTTCAGCTGACCAAGCATCATTTCATCAAAAACCAGAAACTGAGAGTGTGGAGAGAATAGAGAGGCGCAAGAGGTGAGGGAGAAGAAGAGGCCCAAAGCTTCACCAAAGTCCCATGCATGTAAGTGTTCTCTTCTCCATCCTCTTCCATTTTTCATTCTCTATCCAATGACACCAATTATACAAGTTGAATCCTTATCCTCCTCATCTTGCCATTTTCGATTTTGAAGCTCAAAGTTGAGTTTTCCACTGTTTGAAGCATTGCATGTACCATTGGAGCCTTAGAAGTGATTTTCATCAAATTGGTGAAGCCACATTGTGAATTGGTTCAATTGGGGAGTGAATTCAGTAGCTTGAAGGGTGGTAATTCGAAATTTGAGCTCAGTAAAAAGGGTATTAGTTACTAGTAATGATTTGGAAGAACGGTTTCGAAGTTTGACCAAGTTCGGTGCGAGTTCGTGATTACGGGGATTGTTCGAGAGGTTACGGTTCGATCGTTTCGTGTGAGGACGTGATTTCTCGCGAGTTCGTCAAAACGGTGAGTTCTACTCACGCTTAGGATCGTTTTTGTGTTTCTGAAATGAACGTTATGTGACTGAGTTCGTGAATGTTCTGTTGTCCGAAAGTTTTTAAGAGTCGAAAACCGTTATTTGTGAAAACTATGTATTTGGTGTTTCGGAATGAATTACTCGATGCTTGATGGTTGATTGCTATTGTTTGGACTAGAATATTGTCTGGTATTGTCTATGTTCAGGTTGAATGTTGATCGGAATACGGAGTGGACTCGAACGGAATTGCGAAAACGAGAAAAGCAGAACGAATTGGTGTGCTGATAGAAGCGCACGGGTCGTGCGCCTATGGCACACAGACCGTGCGCGAGCTTCGCAAATGATTTTAAAAAGTATGTTCAGTGTGTACGGGTCGTGCGCCTAGGGCACACGGACCGAGCGTGAGCTTCTGTTACCGCACACTGAATTCTCGTTTCGTCGCTCCTTTCGATTCCAAACCTCTTCTAATCTTCTTCCCAACCATCCCTCATGTCATGGAACCAATGATGTTTTGTTTTTGAACATGATTGCAAGGTTTAAAGTAAATTGCTTTTGGAAGTCAAAATTGTTTCAAAAACCGTAAAGTAGTACTCGTGACCAAACACGTTTTATGTTTAATGTCATAGAACTAAATGTTCAAGCAATTGTTTAAAGTCATGGAACTAAATGTTCAATCATGGTCAGGATATATAAATTATATCAAAGCGCGGGTGACGACCCGGTTGATTAGTATACTAGGGGAGGGGAAGTCATGATCCCCAGAACCTAGGCCTCACAAGGTTTGAAGCTAGTGTAAGCTAGTGGAGAGGTTCGATGGTAAAAGTGTGGTCTTTACCGGAGATGTACTATGGCATGTCAGGAAAGGCTATATGCACGTAGGACCTATATGGACTACGATTAAATGAACAAGAATAAATGGACCGAGAGTCATTGTGAGGGGTTACGGTAGAACTCACTGAGATAATGTTTATCTCACCCTTTATATGTTGTTTTACAGATACTCAGGGAAAGAACAAGGCAAGGAAGCATAGTTGATGAGACCTTAAGGAGAACATGAAGTTTTAAACTTATGTTCATGTTGTTTTTCCCCTAGTGATTGTACTTCGATTTGATGACTTGTACTAGCTACCAGTTAATGATCATTACCGCTAATTTCATGTCGTTGGATATTGAACAATAGGAGTTGTTAGTAAGAAGGACATGGTACCTGGTTATAATTTAGAAGTCTTGAGCTATGTATGCCTCTTGATTTCGGATTAAGTTAAGAGTTTTTAGTTTTGTTCAATATCTAAAACAGGAAATTTTACTCTGATGTATGCCATTTCGTGCATCTTAGCATTCCTACTTTATAGAAATATTAGGGTGTTACATCCGGGGTGAAGGGTTGGAATGCTCTCAATGGGGCTCAGGTGGCCTCTGTTGGAATAAGAAATCTCTTTCTATGTTTTGATGATACAAACTAAGTAAGATTTAGGTTTTCTAATGTAGTGTGATCTAACATATTTGCTAAGTGTTCAGAACAGATTCCCTACATAGGAAAATATGGCTCTACCTTGGGTCAAAAAGAATGGTAAAATACAAGGGTAGAAAAGCCTTGAGAAGGTTAAATAATGGGAAGCTTAAAACAAGTCACCAGAAGGTTTGACCAAATTAACAGAAGGTTGACCAAAAGTCAACAGAAGGTTTAGCCAAAAGTCAAAAGAAGGTTTGACCAAAAGTCAAACAAAGGTTTGACCAAAAGTCAAACGAAGGTTGACGTCACAAACATCTTAAAAGTGTAAATTCATACTTGAGAAGGTTAAAGAGTAAGAAGAATGAAGCTTGAGAAGGTTATTGCGAAATGCAACCAACTCAAGACAAACACATTAACTCCTCTTGAATGTTCTTCAGTTGCATTAAATGAAGAATCCAAGCAATAAATATGTTGGAATGTTTTGAACATTTAAAGAGAGAATGCTTGATTATTCCCTAGTTGTGCAAAAGGTGTTTGTTTCATACTAGGAAGCTTGAGAAGCTTCGTGCAAGCTGGAACAGCCTGGCCAAACGTATAATGTCAAGTCATAGTAGGTTAGTATGTTCAGAAGAGAGTACAATGCCAGCTCAAGAAGGTTCTGATGTTCAGATAAATTAAAAAGCGCAGCTTGAGAAGCATCAAAAGCTGTCAACTTTTCTGCCTTCCATCATGTCACTCCTATGGACCGCTGGGCTCTTTCAAACGACTCTCTTCAACCTTCTAACAGCTATGTTCAATCTCCGGGGATATTTAAAGGCTCCATTCTGAAGTTTCAAAGCATGAGAGTTAATTGCAACCTACACAAGTTTAAGTTTCTCAAAGCAATCAACCTTCTCATCCCACACTCAATGCTTCTACAAGATAACTTCTGGGATATCTTTCTTGAGTGTGTGTTAGCTTGTTTAGTATCATTGTATTTAGTGTATCTAACTTTATTCAAGCTCCTAAACATCCCAAAACCAAAACCCCTTATTGTAAACACTATCTTGTAAGCATCTCATCAAACTACCTGGAGAGAGGTGAGTGTTGGTGGTGATACTACTTGATTATGGAGACTCTTAGGAAACTAGAAGAGAGTTTCTAAGGGGTGGAAAACAGCCACGTGTGGCTGTGTAAGAGTAAATTGGACTTCTGTGTGTGATCCGAAGCTAGTGTTGTGAAAGTCTTTTGTGTTTGATCAAAAGCAAGTGTAATAGCTATTTGGAAAATAGTGGAAATACTCACAAGGAAGTGGGGAGAGGACGTAGCCAAGTTTGGGTGAATCTCTATAACTCTACTATGTCATTTACTTGCTTTCCATGCTATTTGTTCACTTGCTATAAACTACTTGCTGTTTTTTCAAACTAAGAGGAGGTTAGTTCACTCAACCTTCTCAACACAGTTTTAACTAAGCTTAAATTGTTGGTAAACTAAAATCAAGTTAAAACTATGATATCTCTTACTAGTGCTTATTATTATTATTATTATTATTATTATTATTATTATTATTATTATTATTATTATTATTATTATTATTATTATTATTATTATTATTATTATTATTATTATTATTATTTATCTTTCATCTTTAGAGATCTTTGGATTCTGTGTGAGTTACTATTATCACTAACCTTCTCATATCCAAGTTCACCTTGAGAAACATTCTCTTAAGAAGGTTTCAGGTATTACATTTTAAAAGGGACACAATTCAACTCCTCTTTTTGTGTAACTTAGTCACTTCAGCCTCCAACACCTGGGTGAATCTTCTCATGTCAGTCAACAGCTCTTGTAACTGTGCTTCCCTTGCCTCTAGGGCCTAGGAACGTTGCAACTGCTCCTCATTTCTTTGCTGCTGTTCAGCATTTTGAGTTTGGAGTAGTTGCACCGCTGCCAGGAGCTCCTCCACCCTAGGGTCAGGGGGCGTTGATTTTCTTAGGTGCGCGGTGCTGGAGGTACCGTTTCTTGTGGCTACCATTGTCGGATCTTCCAGGTTTTTAATGTTTTGGGTTTGGGGAGATAAGATATGGTTTTACCAGCTCTCAATGAAAGCACCAATGTTCCGATCTGTTTTTCGGGAGGAGAATAGCCGACCACAAATAATAATAAGATTACGTAAAGCTTTGAGAAAAATTAGTGAAAATGGTGGATCCTCCCTCCTTTCATTGGCCTCAAGGGCGTGTTTATATAATACAGGTGTAATTAATGCTAATTAAGGCTAATAACCGCTAATAATTACACATAATGGCTGATCCGGCCATTACAGACAAATGGGCGAGGAATCTGGGATTTTTCCCTGAGATTCCGCTATTCCCTGAACGAGGGAGCTCCGAGTGAGGGGAGTCAGAAGCGTTTGGCAGATCGGTCAATAGGACTCTCGGGCAGAGTCTTTGGCGGATGGTTAACGCTGGGCTGGGCTCTCCAAATGTACCTGTTGGTCCGGATGGCAACAACTCTTTAATGCATACATAGAGGTGTTTTAGGTTATCAAAACATCAACTCAAATACCACAAAATTCTTGAAACCATTAACACCTAATGTAATTTGACAACTTGTTCATCTCCACTTGAAACTTAGTTTCAGAAATCAAACCATTCTAAACAAGCATGCATTCATCAAGTTCATCCACTAACAACCTAAGATGAAAATCATCAATGGGAAAACATTTAAAAAGATGAAGGACTCACCTTTTTCAGCTGAAATGAAAACAAGCAAATATTGAAGTCCTAAGCACCACTCTCAAGCTCCTAAAATCCAACAATCAACCCCAAAGCCAACTCCTAAACCAACATGCAATGCTTCAAATACCCAATTTCAGCTCCTCTACTCACATGCAAGTCGATTGGTGCTCTAGAGATGGTGGTGATGACAAACTCAGAATTTTTGATGTCCCAATCCCCTTAAGAATTTCGATGGTGATGAAGTAGGGAGGTATTTGGTTGTGAAGAAAATGGAGCTGGGTGTTTAAGTTTATTGTGGGGAGCTTTCGAGAAGGGAAGAACAATGAACTCCTCTCCTCTCTCACCCTCTAGCTCTCCTTTCTCTCTAACCCTTTCTTTTCCCCAAGTGAATGTTTTTCCTAAGATTCTGAAATGATGGAGAGTGTGTGTTTGTTGATCAGCTCACTATACATATTTAGTGTTTTAATGAAGGGAAATGAGGTCCTTTTGGTGTAGATAGACTGAAATAAAGTAATTATGCGTTAGCACTCTAATGAAGGTTAAACTCTCACTCAAAATTTTCCCAGCTTTTCTCACAAATGCAATTAAGCCATAATTACCCAAGCCATGCACTCAATAAATCTAATTCATAAAACAATTTAAATCCATCAAGCTCACAAAAATAAAATCACTTGACGATTAAAGTAATTGAAAATTACTTTGGGTGTTACACATCTCGCCCATGACCGAGACAATCAAGGTCTCGCCCGACGTGCATCTCGCCCATGACCGAGACTGGCTTCGTGTTCGCGTGAACTGAGGTCTTGGACTGATCCTAGACCGAGATAACTGGTCCAAGGGAGAGGAAGAAGAGACCGAGATACCCTGTTGGGAAGGAGAACTTCTTTTTGACTTTAAAGGTAACAGACTTGTTCTCTATATGACTTATTTTTTTGCTGTAAGTTGCTTTGTCATTACATTCTCTGAACTTGAGTTGAAAGTTTTAGGCAAACAATCTTGGGTAGATGACCATAGGTAGAAGGCCTTAGGTTGACGATCTTAGGCAGACGACCTTAGGTAGACGACATTTAGGCAGACGACCTTAGGTAGACGACCTTAGGTAGACGACCTTTATTTCCGTCACTTTTTTATCCGTATGTTGATGTTTGCTTGACACCGGTTTGGTTCTTCACGTTTGCAAATCTACAAATCGTCTACGCTGGTTTAATTCATTCCGTATGTACTTTCGTAGTTGAGTTACCGACCTCTGCTTCCGATGGAATACTCCCTTGGGACAGTTTGCCGGGACTCGGTCCGGATAGAACTTGTCCATAAGGGGTTGTGACCACCAAATCCAGCTTGTAACGAAGTACACCCTTGGCACAGTTTACTGGGACTCGGCCCAGATAGAACTTGTCCAAAGGGGTTGTGACCACCTAGGCCAGCTTGTAATGAAGTACACCCTTGGCATAATTTACCGGGACTCGGCCCGGATAGAACTCGTTCAAAGGGATTGCGACATCCTTTAAAGTTTCTAAGTGGAGGGAGTCATGAGATTCCTGCCTCAGTATATTGGGAAAAACGCAAACGGTCTTGGCGCCGACCTCATGCCGCCGTTTTTAACGACAAGCTTTATTTTGTTTCGGCACGCCATGGCACACTTGATTCCTTTACCAGGATTCAAGGTACACGTCAGCGTCGACCTATTTCGTGCGAACATGCCTTCACCCGAGATGTATTTGCAAAACCATCGTCTCGGTGTCTATATCTATGCTGAAGGTCGGTTCGTACTGGTACGACTTTGGGCCCGTCAAGCCGAGGCTATTCCAGAGAATGGACTTGGCTTGAAGCCGTTGTTGAGGTTTCCCCTGCAGGCTAGGCAGTCCCTCTCTGCAAGCCATGTCGCCCCTACAGGCCATGCAGTCCCTCCCTGCAGGCCATGCTAGGTCTCAAACTCGCCTCACTCTGTTTCTCCCTATGGAGTTGGACCCTTTCTTTTTCTTACTCTTAAGGAATTCTTGGGATAAGTGTAAACAACAATGAACAAGTGCAAAAGACTATAATAGCAAAATGAATTTTAGTTAGTCATTCATATCGAGCTTTCACATTCTGCATGTGCGTTTATACAATGTATATATTCTCAACTAGGCCGAGTTTCAGGTCCTGGTGATCGGCTCCCTACTCAGAGTCACGAGTACCGTCTTCTTCTTTTTTACGTACTGGGCAAGCTTTCCTTCGCGAGTTAGTTCTTCAATGTCGTCCTTTAGGGTGTTGCATTTGTTGGTGTCGTGCCCATGACTTATGTGATAACGACAATACTTCTTAGAGGTCTGGTCTTCCCTTTGCACAAGAGGTTCGGGTCGTTTGATGTCCCGGAATTCCGCATCGGCGCATTCGGCGAGGATCTCCGCCTGAGATGCATTCAACAAGGTGTACTCTGTGAAACGACCTTGTCGGGGTCAGGACTCGCGAGGTGTTCCCTCAGCTCGGGCTCGCTCCTGCCATGGTTCCCTCAACTCGGGCTCCCTTTCTGCCCCTGGCTTGGCACTAGTCCTGCAGGCCAGCTCATCCTCTTCGTAGTCCATGTGTTTTTGGGATATTCGAAGGAAATCTCCCAATTTGTGGGGCTTGTTGACCCCGATTTCAATTTGGAATAAGATTGCCCTGAGAACCACCTCGGACTTGGGCTTCAAGCGAGAGGCGGTAAAATGAGCCGCAAACATCTGCGCTAGCTGTCCCCAGGATGAGATCGAGTTTGGCTTTAATTCTTGGAACCAAGGTAGTGCGGATTTCTCGAGGGTGAGTAGGAAGATCTTACAGTGGACGGGCTCCCTCGCTCCCCGGTAAGGCATCATGAGATTGAAGTAGGCCAAAAGGCTGTCAGGATCTCCAGTCCCATCATACATGTTGAGGATTGGTGGCTTCTCTAGAGCTTTGGGGATTGGATGATCATTGATCCTTTTAGTGAAAGGTCTGTCTTGGAGGTCCCTGGATGGTAGCGAGATGACCCGTCCCCGAGATCTAAGTCTCGACGGCCACGTCGGCCCGGGGATCTCCTGGATCAAGATTGCTGGCGACGTCGCCTGCGAGACTTGGCTCAATTGCTAGACATCTCGCGTGAACTGGATGATGCGAGCGATGAGCTTATGGTTGGAGAGTCTTCAGGCCAATAAGTGCTGTCGAGCGAAGTTGGGGGAGATCCTGAACCACGATTTTAGCGGCATCGCAGAGGGGACCGATGATTGAGGTGTCATCTTGGTGGGGACCTGTGGCGCCTTGAATTCACAGTTCTTGGGGGGCGGTGTTACCCAGTGAGGACGAGGTTAGTCGGGCATGGTATTTGCTCTTCCGGATGCCATCTTCCTTTCCACCTGGGTGAGGCGCTCCTCTTGCTGTGCCATGGACTGGGCGCGAGCATTCAGAAAGTCCAGGAGTTGACGGATGGTTGCAGCAGGGACTGAGACGCCCCCTTGGAGGACAGGGGCCTAGATCGGGATCAGCTGTGGAACCGAGACTTGCACCGTGTCGTCAGGAAGAGTGACAGCAACGCCCTCCGGCATGTCAACTGGTCGAGGTTGAGTCACGACTATGCTTCGGACCTGGGGCCTTCCTCGAGGTGCCATTGGAATGAAGGAGTAAGTTCAAAGAGATAGAGATGAGTTGAAAGATAGACATCTCTCACTGTGGTCGCCAATGTTCTGTACCTTGCGGTCGTCCGGGCAGATTCGGGACTGGAGTTGGTAAATATCCTGCCGTCTAAGTCGAGTCTCAAAGTGATCCCGGGTGGGATACCTGTGATGCCACTCCGACGCTCAGGTCAATATTGAGAATTGTAGAGTGTAGCAAGGAATGAGAGTGACCCTTTTTTAGCTGTGAGCTAGTATTTATAGGCATCTGTGCCAGCCCTGATCCGTTGGATCGATCGCATGAGTCTGAGCCGTTGAGGCATGATAGTCATAAGTGGTCTGATTTATTGTAGATATGGATCCTAGCTATTGGGCTGATCCAGGTGTTTGCTGGTGTTTTTAGCAAACAATCACTGGTTTTATTAGAAGTGTTTGTGAGATTAAACCAGAAATCTCTAAAGCAATTGCCTTTAAACACCACAGTTTGTCAACAAATATATTTTAAAAGGGAGACAATTCACCATGAAAGTGGGAATCAAAGTAAAAGAAGTGATAAAATGGAACGCAGAAATGTAAAATAACTTGTATTGAAAATAATAAATTGCATTGAAATGTAAAGAGAATGGTGTACAAATTCACATACGTTGTACAAGAATTCTTTTGCTCTGTTTTCGCTGTGACTTGGAAGTTAGAGTTTCAGAATTGTGTGTTTGGTATAATAATTTGCCACCTCGATTCCTACGTAGAAACCCCTATTTATACAGAAAATAATGACTGAAATATAAACTGCTATGGACACGTGGCCACGTCTTATTACCCCATGATAGACTTCGTGCCACGTTCGGCGCCACATATTACCCACGTTGAATTAACTGTAGTCTTGAAATTCGACACAACTGTCTGCTAGTAACTGTTTGACGAAATCTTGAATACCCTGTCCTGTCGAAAACTCTTCTCTGTGGAAATGGTGAAGACCTCTTCTGTCGAAAACATGCTAAGATGATATAAATGTCACTTATTCTTTCTGAAGGCAATATGAATGTTCTTTAATGACAAGTCAAACCCTATTAAAAACCATTCAAAAGCCTTGTCGAAATTCTAGGCTAACAAATTGCCCCCCAAAAATAGCTTTTTCGACAATGTTTAAGGAAGAAAAAGAATATTTTTGAAGATTTCGAAACGTCACCTCCAACAACTTTACATTAAATGGTGATAGGCAAAAATAATCATGACCTTACGCAGAAAAAGCGAACCATTTCATTGGGCCACGTCATTTGGTTGGTAGACCACGTCTTTTCAGAACCTCAAACGTGCGAAGCGTCGTGACTGTGTAACCGCTGCCCTTCTAACGTATAAATACGTTTCACTTCATCTTCTTCAATCTCATGCTCCCTTTGAACCTTAAACTCTGAAAATTTCTCAGTTAACCTTGCCTCTTCACGAAAGCTTCAAACTTTTTCATTGTTTCGACATTCCTACCAAGAACCCAACTCTCTTTGTTCGTTATTTACAACAGATGGCTTCTTCCAGCGCTCAACCTCAAAAACAAACAGTTGCTGTGCAAGGCTTTGAAGGCTTCGTTGCAGAACCTTCACCAACTTGGTTTAATCAGATACTCATTCCATCTGGTAAACCCTTCACCCATGCTTATTTAGGTCCTCTTCCTGACCCCATAGAAAGCGAAGAAGTTAAAGCGATTTTTCCTAGTCACCGAAAACTTCAACCCAGAATTTTTGAGGAAACTCCTTTTCATTTGGAATTCCTAAAAAATCCCAACAGAGTGTTTAGATCTGCTCCCAAGGTAGAACAAAGTGATTACATCGCATGGCTTGACAAAGTTCAAAAACAAAAAGAAACCATTTGGCAAGAACAGGGGATTTTCGACATTATCCAGCTGTCGAAATATGGACCCAAATATGACAGCACTATGCTTCTAGCAGCATTGCAATTCTGGGACATATCTACTCATAGTCTCCATCTAAAGTGTGGCATGTTAGCTCCCACTTTGTTGGATGTGGCTGCCATTACCGGCCTGAAACCATTGGGTGAAACCTTTGACCCTAAACTGGCCACCAACGATTATGGCTTTTCATTTAACAACCCTACCTTTAGTGCCTATATTGCTGATCACCATGATACTGAGAATGCTGAAGTATCTGATCTAGAACATATAGCTTTTCTTACTCTGTGGTTGTCGTGTTTTGTCTTTTGCTCCCGTTCTCTTCAAGTAGCAAAAGTTTTCGTTCCTTTGGCCATTCAACTCCATAAGGCCAAAAATATCAATTTGGCGAAATTGATTTTGGGGAATCTCTATCAACATCTTGATGGTGCTGCTCTCGAATTGAAAGAAGGTGAACCAACTGACAAATTGCTTGTTGCTGGTCCTATGTGGCTTATGCAACTTTGGCTCTTAGCCACTTTTGAATCAAGGTTAAACTTGTTTATTCCTAAGGAAGTTCGACCAACTTTACCAACTAGAAGAACCCAAGGAGTTCGACTAGCACAATTGAAGAATAGGGAAACAAACTTGTCTTATGAAGAAGCGTTTTCCATGTACTTCGACATCTTCAATAAGTGCACTAATTTCGTTGATGCTATGGCGCCTTTTGTCAGATGCACTTTTGGACCATCTTGGTTCACCAACGAATTTCCTTCTAACTCAACAGAAAATGCTGAAGAAATAAACCAAATTTGGCAAGCTTATCTTTCGCCCTCTCTTCTTTCGATCAGGCTCTCTCCAAGCAACAATAAAAACAATCTTGGCATTAGCAAATATTTTCCCAGCTATCTTTCCAGGCAATTTGGGCTATGCCAACTTCGACCGGCTCCGGTCTGCTTGCATAGGAGAGAATTCAACACTCCAGAAACAGAGCAAGCTTATCAACAAGTCTTCAAGAATTTTCGTTTCAAAGATTTGCTCTTTGAACCTGCTAAATTTCAACCCAACTTTTCTTGTACGAAAGCATTCCAAGATTGGTGGGGTGGATATTATATTAAAGCTCTTAAAGGAAAAACTGATGCAGAAATTTCAAAAATTTTGTATTCAGCTTTTCCTTCTCAAATTGCTGAGAAAAACAAACCCCCAGGTATCCTCAGATAAATGGAAACATACTTCTTTATTAGTTAAAATTTAAAACCATTTACCTGATAAAATTTTATGCATTATGAACAGCTGCTGTTTCACAGAAGAAGCTTACTAAAGCAGCACCAAAGCAAAACAAACCAACAGCAAGGACACCACCCAAAACAAAGAAAAAACTTGTGGTCAAATCTACTTCCAGCTTACCCCAAATAGAGGTATATTGTAACACCCAGGTATATTTAACTTGTAAAATACCAAAGCGTGACAAAATATAAACATCAGAGATAATAATTTCCTGTTTAGACACTGAATACCAACATAAAATTTCGCTGAAATACGACATGACCATCTTATACATAAATAAGATCATACGGTACACAGACCATAACTGTCAGCAACTGGTAATCAGAGTCATACAAGAAAGCGGAAAAGGATAAACAAAACACTAATGCCATAGTGTTGCAATACATGGACAACCGAAGGAAAATAAACTTAAACATAAACTAAGTCATCCTCCATCACCCGGGGCCACCTACTCGTGCCTCGGAGGTTTCTTCTGTCCCTGTTTATCTGTAAAACAACAACATTTAAACAATGAGATACAATCTCAGTGAGTTCTACCGAGACCCCTACTAACGCTCTCGGTCCAATTATGAAATGGTTTTTACTGTATACGGCATCGACTGCGCGAACGCTCCAAACCCGATGAACCGCATTATTTAATCTTTGACAGGTCATCGACTGCGCGAACGCTACATACCCGATGAACCTGTTACAACCAAGTACGATACCGACTGCGCGAACGCTACATACCCGGTATACGCACAACAAACAATTCAACACACCACCGACTGCGCGAACGCTACATACCCGGTGAACCACCTTAACAATAGTACTTTCCCTATTGTAAGAGGCCTAGGGTAAGGGTGCATGACTACCCCGCCTAGTATGTCTACATGGGTCGTCACCCAAACTCGATATAATATATATATCTACAGTACTATGAACCCACGGTCCATCCAATCAGACAATCAATGAAACACTTTAATTCCAAGTTTTATAAAATCCAAGTTCACACTCGCACTCTATTTGACCACTTTTCAACAAAATTTTCAGTATCAAAAGCAGTTCATTTTGCCTTAAAAATAGAATATTCAGTTAGGCCTCTGAATAAGCTTTCCAACGCATCTTAGAACACCTCAATCGGGTTCCCGGATCAAAAGATATCGCGAAACGAAAAACAGTGTTTAATTGCTGAAATTCTGCCAAGCTGCGCTGAAGTCGCGCCTGGAGCGCGAGTTAAGCGCGAACTGGCAGAAAGTTCTGCCAAACTGCGCTGAAGCTGCGCCTGGAGCGCAGGTGAGGCGCGAAATGGCAGCAGGGGGGTCTGTTAAGGCAAATTTTGGCGGTTTCGCGCAAAAACCGCGATTCCGCTCAATTCCGATTGTTGTTCCGATCAAAAACAGATTTGACAACCAGTAAAATAAGTCCAATTCAAACCACACAATCAATCAATCCAATCCACAAACTTAATCAAAACGAATTGTATTAAAACGCGATATATTTTCAAATAACGGTTTTCGTTCCAAAATCTTTCGAAACCAATTAACGTAAAAACTAACGAGACACAAAAACATCCTAAGCGTGAGTAAAACTCACCCTTGAAGCGAGAGTCGTTGCCGAGCCGAAATCACCGACTTGTCGAAATCGCCGAATCGAATCCAAACAACACCGAACCGCTCCTTTCTTCGTTTCGAATTCCCAAACGCGTTCCACCGCTCTTGGCTTCGTTCCTAATCACGTTTCCATCATCAATTTCATCTCACAACTCAAGATTTCAACAATTTAATTCGAAAAACCCCTAGAAATTCGTAGGTCATGAGGAGGGGGAAAAATTGAAGAGAATCTTACCAAGTTATAGGGTTTTGTAGAGGAGAGGGAGATGGTGATTGTGCTGAAATTTGAGGTGATGGGGTTTCCTCTTCTTCTTCCTTTCTCTTCTTCTTTCCTCTTCTTCTTTCTCCTTTCTTTCTCTTCTTTTCTTCCTCTGCTTTCTCTTCTGCGCTTTCTTTCTTCTTTTTCTTTCTTTTATTCTTTTTCATTTGACACACACACACATATACTTATTTAATTAATAAATAAGTGGTAGCGTGGTCCAATTACCGTATTGATCTTAATTCCTTATTTCGATTCCAAAACTTCCTTGGTCCGTATTATTCGGTCAACGATCCTGTGACAGCCAATAATTAATTTTAGCACTCAATAATTTTACCAATTAAGTACCAAATTAATTCAATTGGGTTAACATCCAATTAATTCGATTAATTATTTTGAGGATGTTACATTCTCCCCAACTTGAAAGAATTTTGTCCTCAAAATTAAACACAACATACCTCAAGAGAACAAATACGGATACCGAGTCCGCATATCGTCCTCCAACTCCCAAGTGGCTTCCTCGGCGGAGAAACCATCCCAAACCACCTTGACAATGGGAATTGACTTTGTCCGTAGCGTCCTCTCGCCACGTTCCATGATGTAATTCGGACTAGGTTGGAAAGACAAGTCCGGTCGGAGGTCAATCGTTTCAAAATCTAACGGTTGACTTGGATCGGGAATGTACTTTCGCAATTGAGACACATGGAATACATTATGCAAATTTGACAATGGAGGAGGCAAGGCGATGCGGTATGCAAGAGGCCCAACTCGCTCGATAATTTGGAAGGGTCCAATATACCGAGGGCTGAGTTTCTTCACCCGTAATGCTCTACCTGTGCCAATTGTTGGTGATAATCTCAAAAACACATGATCACCTGACTCAAACTCTAACGGCCTTCTCCTTTTGTCGGCATAACTCTTTTGCCTACTTTGAGCGGCTTTTATTCTTTCCCTGATCTGGCGGATCTTTTCAGTAGTGTCTTGAATCACCTCAGGTCCTAACAATCGGTTCTCACCGACTTCCCACCAACACAATGGAGTCCTGCATTTCCTACCATACAAGGCTTCAAAAGGTGCCATTCCGATACTGGAATGATAACTGTTGTTATATGAGAATTCCACCAATGGAAGATGATCCTCCCATTTCTTTCCGTTATCAAGTACCGAAGCCCTAAGCATATCCTCTAATGTCTGGATAGTTCTCTCGGTCTGACCATCGGTCTGCGGGTGATAAGCGGTACTAAGAAGTACTTTGGTCCCCAATGCTTCATTCAGAGCTTTCCAAAATCGAGAAGTGAACTTCGGATCTCGATCCGACACTATACTAGTAGGAACCCCTTGTAACCTTACTATGTTCTTCAAGTACACCTCAGCTAACTTGGATACTTTACTGTTAGAACGAACTGGAATAAAATGAGCTGATTTGGTTAACCGATCTACCACTACCCAAATGGAGTCGTTACCGGCCTGAGACTTTGGCAACGCCATTACAAAATCCATGGAAATGTCTTCCCATTTCCACACTGGCACATCTAATGGTCGTAACAGACCACCAGGCTTCTGATGTTCTATCTTAACTCTTTGGCAAGTTAAGCATTTTGATACAAACTCAGCAATCTCTAACTTCATTCCTTGCCACCAATACATCTGCTTTAAATCTCTATACATCTTGGTGGATCCAGGGTGTACAGAAAATAAACTTCGGTGTGCTTCTTCTAGCACCTGATTTTTAATATCTTCATTATCGGGCACACAGATTCTACCGTTGAAACAAATCACTCCATCCCTATCTTCAGTAAAATCTGGCAACAATTTCTGCGATTGCAGCTTCACATCATTTTCCTGCGCTAAGCGAATAGAATCCCTTAATGAGCTAGAGATCCTCATGTGGCTCAGCACTAACCGGTTCTTCCTTGATCTTGCACTCAAATTCAAGTCCCTAAAGGACTCCAACAATTCCATTTCATGCATCATAAACTCTGCTATGTGGATGGATTTCCTACTTAGTGCATCAGCTACAACATTAGCTTTTCCCGGATGATACTTCAACTCGAAGTCATAATCCTTCAGAAATTCCACCCACCTTCTCTGCCTGTTATTCAACTCCTTCTGGTCAAATAAATATTTCAAACTCTTATGATCACTAAAGACTTCGAAACGAGACCCATACAGGTAATGTCTCCAAATCTTCAGTGCGTACACAATGGCTGCCAACTCTAGATCATGAGTCGGATAGTTTTCTTCATGAGTCTTCAACTGTCTGGAGGCATAAGCTACAACTTGTTGGTTCTGCATTAGAACACATCCTAAACCCTTCCCAGAAGCATCGCTGAAAATTTGAAAATCCAAAGACGGATCTGGAAGAATTAGGATTGGAGCAGAAGTCAACCTAACCTTCAATTCTTGAAAACATTCCTCACAATCGGCATCCCATATAAACGGTTGGGCCTTACGAGTCAACCGGGTAAGTGGGAGAACCAGTTGTGAGAAACCTTGAATAAACCTCCTATAGTAACCAGCTAGACCCAAGAAACTTCTTATTTCTGTAACAGATGTTGGTCTTTCCCAGTTCAATACAGCTTCCACCTTACTAGGATCCACGGCAACTCCCGATTGGGAAATCACGTGTCCCAAAAACTTTACTTCTGGCATCCAGAAGTCACACTTCGATGGCTTGGCATACAATTTCTTTTCTCGGAGTACGTTCAGAACAATGCGGAGATGTTGAACATGGTCCTCAATGGTCTTAGAGTACACCAAGATATCATCAATAAAAACTACCACAAACTGATCAAGGTACGTGTGAAACACTCGGTTCATGTAATCCATGAATACCGCTGGAGCATTAGTCAAACCGAAGGGCATCACCACGAACTCGTAATGTCCATACCTAGTACGGAAAGCTGTCTTCGGAATATCTAAGGCCCGTACCTTTATTTGATGATAGCCCGACCTTAGATCAATTTTTGAAAATACCACGGCACCCCGAAGTTGGTCGAGTAAATCGTCTATCCTTGGCAATGGATATTTGTTTTTAATAGTCACCTTGTTGAGTTGACGGTAGTCAATACACAACCTCATGCTTCCTTCCTTCTTCTTAACTAGCAATACCGGAGCACCCCATGGAGAAGCACTCGGTCGGATAAATCTCTTCGATATTAACTCTTCAAGTTGAGACTTCAATTCCTTCAATTCTAAAGGAGACATCCTATAAGGGGCAATAGATATCGATCCTGTACCAGGAATCAATTCTATTGAGAATTCTACCTCTCTGTCAGGAGGTAAGGATGAAACTTCCTCTGGAAAGACATCTAGAAATTCATTTACCACTTGCACAGACGACAAGTCTAAACCCGTTTCAGTAGATGCAGACAACATAATAAGAATAGCTTCCGCACCTTGGAATAACGACTGGCTTGCTTCGGTGTAAGAGATCGTTGCTTCAAAATCTGTCTGTGTCAAGCCTACGGATTCGGAGGCGAAGCTAATGGTTCGATCAGCACAGTTGATAATCACATGATTTTCAGCCATCCAATTCATACCCAGAACAATGTCCATACTTCTCATAGGCAAGCAAATAAATTTCACAACAAATTGTCTGTCCCCTATGACAAGTAGGCAATTTTCACACAACGATTGGGTCTGGACACGACCCTTGGCAGCAGTTAAAATAGTTATCGGTTCGGATAGCTCAGACAATGCTAAACCCAACCGATCGACACATGCTTGTGATATAAAACAATGAGTTGCACCGGAATCATATAAAATATTGACTGAGTTATTAAAAAGAGATCCCGTACCCCTCAGAAGATTATCAGTAGGCGTGATGGTTCGAGCATCCAATGTATTGATTCGCCCCTGCTTAGGAGTATTTGGTGCTCCTTGAAAGCTTTTCTTTGCTGGGCATTGATTTGCATAATGACCCTCTTCATTACAGACATAGCATCGATTGGATCTTGGCTGACAATCCCCAATGTGATACCTTCCACACTTCGTACAATTTCTGCTCTTTGATGAATCGAAGGATTGCACCTGCTTCCCTTTATAATTACTTCCCTTGAATGGCCTGGATGGAGTAGAAGATTCAGCAACCTTTTTCTTGCCCTTCCAATAGTCTTTCTTTTCAGCATACATTTTCCTCAGATGCTCCTCAGCAACATATGCTTGTTGCACTAAGGCAGGATAATTAACCAAGGTGTAAGAACTGAGTCCTTGGCTCACATCAGCTCGGAGACCTTCTTTGAACATTTGCATCTTCCACATATCATTTGGGGCATACCTCCCCAATTCATAGAACTGAGACAGTCTTTCAAATTTAGCAGCATACTCCCCAACCGACATATCACCTTGCTTAAGATTTACAAACTCTGCTTGTTTACTCAGCTTCTTCACCGAAGGGAAATATTGCTTCAGAAATAATTCCTTGAAGTTGTCCCAAGTTAGGGGAGTTTCTTGGAGTTCCATCATATGCCTTGCATTACACCACCAGGTGTGGGCATCTTCATCGAGCACATTCGCCGCAAATATTACCTTCTCTTCTTCCCCGCATTGCAAGGTTTGAAAAATTTTCTCCATCGAATCAATCTAATAGTAGGCGGTCATTGGATCTGATCCTCCCTTGAAAGTCGGGGGCTTCATCTTTTGAAATTGAAAATATGCCCGGTTAGGATCTTCCTGATGGGGTTGAACATTGGGCTGCTGCAGAGCCATTTGGTCATGCTGCATTTGCAACATATCCTGCATCATCTTTTGCTGATTCTCGATGATATTCTGCATCCATTCAAAGTTTGGATCAACAGGAGGAGGAACGCCTCTACCTCTTCTGGCCATGATTCTGCGAAATATGCACAAAGTATTAAGTTGATCAAGCTCAATGTCTAATAGCATACTAAGAAAATCACGACTGGAGAAAGTAAAGACCCTAACAGCTAAGTCCGACTAGGTCGAACCGCTCTGATACCAAATGTAACACCCAGGTATATTTAACTTGTAAAATACCAAAGCGTGACAAAATATAAACATCAGAGATAATAATTTCCTGTTTAGACACTGAATACCAACATAAAATTTCGCTGAAATACGACATGACCATCTTATACATAAATAAGATCATACGGTACACAGACCATAACTGTCAGCAACTGGTAATCAGAGTCATACAAGAAAGCGGAAAAGGATAAACAAAACACTAATGCCATAGTGTTGCAATACATGGACAACCGAAGGAAAATAAACTTAAACATAAACTAAGTCATCCTCCATCACCCGGGGCCACCTACTCGTGCCTCGGAGGTTTCTTCTGTCCCTGTTTATCTGTAAAACAACAACATTTAAACAATGAGATACAATCTCAGTGAGTTCTACCGAGACCCCTACTAACGCTCTCGGTCCAATTATGAAATGGTTTTTACTGTATACGGCATCGACTGCGCGAACGCTCCAAACCCGATGAACCGCATTATTTAATCTTTGACAGGTCATCGACTGCGCGAACGCTACATACCCGATGAACCTGTTACAACCAAGTACGATACCGACTGCGCGAACGCTACATACCCGGTATACGCACAACAAACAATTCAACACACCACCGACTGCGCGAACGCTACATACCCGGTGAACCACCTTAACAATAGTACTTTCCCTATTGTAAGAGGCCTAGGGTAAGGGTGCATGACTACCCCGCCTAGTATGTCTACATGGGTCGTCACCCAAACTCGATATAATATATATATATCTACAGTACTATGAACCCACGGTCCATCCAATCAGACAATCAATGAAACACTTTAATTCCAAGTTTTATAAAATCCAAGTTCACACTCGCACTCTATTTGACCACTTTTCAACAAAATTTTCAGTATCAAAAGCAGTTCATTTTGCCTTAAAAATAGAATATTCAGTTAGGCCTCTGAATAAGCTTTCCAACGCATCTTAGAACACCTCAATCGGGTTCCCGGATCAAAAGATATCGCGAAACGAAAAACAGTGTTTAATTGCTGAAATTCTGCCAAGCTGCGCTGAAGTCGCGCCTGGAGCGCGAGTTAAGCGCGAACTGGCAGAAAGTTCTGCCAAACTGCGCTGAAGCTGCGCCTGGAGCGCAGGTGAGGCGCGAAATGGCAGCAGGGGGGTCTGTTAAGGCAAATTTTGGCGGTTTCGCGCAAAAACCGCGATTCCGCTCAATTCCGATTGTTGTTCCGATCAAAAACAGATTTGACAACCAGTAAAATAAGTCCAATTCAAACCACACAATCAATCAATCCAATCCACAAACTTAATCAAAACGAATTGTATTAAAACGCGATATATTTTCAAATAACGGTTTTCGTTCCAAAATCTTTCGAAACCAATTAACGTAAAAACTAACGAGACACAAAAACATCCTAAGCGTGAGTAAAACTCACCCTTGAAGCGAGAGTCGTTGCCGAGCCGAAATCACCGACTTGTCGAAATCGCCGAATCGAATCCAAACAACACCGAACCGCTCCTTTCTTCGTTTCGAATTCCCAAACGCGTTCCACCGCTCTTGGCTTCGTTCCTAATCACGTTTCCATCATCAATTTCATCTCACAACTCAAGATTTCAACAATTTAATTCCAAAAACCCCTAGAAATTCGTAGGTCATGAGGAGGGGGAAAAATTGAAGAGAATCTTACCAAGTTATAGGGTTTTGTAGAGGAGAGGGAGATGGTGATTGTGCTGAAATTTGAGGTGATGGGGTTTCCTCTTCTTCTTCCTTTCTCTTCTTCTTTCCTCTTCTTCTTTCTCCTTTCTTTCTCTTCTTTTCTTCCTCTGCTTTCTCTTCTGCGCTTTCTTTCTTCTTTTTCTTTCTTTTATTCTTTTTCATTTGACACACACACACATATACTTATTTAATTAATAAATAAGTGGTAGCGTGGTCCAATTACCGTATTGATCTTAATTCCTTATTTCGATTCCAAAACTTCCTTGGTCCGTATTATTCGGTCAACGATCCTGTGACAGCCAATAATTAATTTTAGCACTCAATAATTTTACCAATTAAGTACCAAATTAATTCAATTGGGTTAACATCCAATTAATTCGATTAATTATTTTGAGGATGTTACATATATCTTTATTAACTGACTATATCTTTAAAGTAGAGAATTCGACCATATTTCATCACCTTTATTTCTTTTTCTTCTTTCAGAAGAAGCCTGGAGTAACAAGTTCTCTTGCAATAGGGAAAAGCCTACTTGTTTCCAGTTCTGAGGTAACAAATATATCTTCATTTTTGTTTCAAATTTCTTCGGCTCTTTTAACACTTGATTATGTGTTAAACTCACGTTTCTCTTTCGCAGGATACTGATAGTGATGATGATAACATGCCTCTTATCCATCGGTCAAGGAAACGAATGCAACCCGAATCTCAAACAAGGGCTAAAGGGATTGTGATCAAAGAACCACAAGAACAATCTCAGGGACCTCCTCCTAAAAGACTTCACACAGCAGTCGAAATTCCTGTTGTCGAATCTGTAACTGCCCCAAATGTTCTTTCGACTGAACAAATTTTACCTGCACCATCAACCCCTATGGAGATTTCCACAATAATTCCAACTACCCAAAATTCTCCTATGGTTGTTGACGTTGAAGGAACAAACATTGCCACTAATGTGAATGTCGAAATAGAACCTGAGCACACCAACGAGCAAACACCAGATGTGGCAGGCGCTAAGGCTTCAAGGAAAGAAACGATCAAAATTGAGGCTCACGAACATGCTTCTACCAAGGAATCGACTAGTAGCGCCATGAGTGACCAGGAATTTTCGCTAATGAAAGCGACAAATCCTTTGGCTGCTCTAAAACACTTGCTGAGCCTTTCTTCTTCTTCTCCTGCCATGGTTTCCAGTGCTTCGACTACTTCCTTGACCTCTGTTACTCAAGAGTCTACTGAAGAATTGCTTCAGCAGTTAAAAGCTAAGGTCTTGGAAGGCAATCTTTTTACTAAGATTGAAGAAAACCCGTCAGAAAGCTTTGCAATTAAGGACATCGCTCAGAAGTTGCTGCAATCAGAGCCTAATGCCAAACTTTTCGCTTTCTTAGTTGAATTTTTGCCAGTCTTTGAAACTTTCGCACTTCACATCAGTAAACGCTCTGAAACTACTATGTTGAAAAACCAAGAAGCTGAACTTCATCAAGAGAAAATTAATGCCTTCAAGGTTTCTCAGACCTCCATTGATGGGTTAGAAGTTCAAATAACGAAGGATGAGCAAGAACTTGCCAACTGGAATTCAAAAATTCAACATTATGATGAAGAGATAAGAATTCTCCAAACAAAACTGGCAAATGCTAAATACCAAAAAGGTTTGGTGCAACAAAGGATGGAGACCCCCAAGTCGAGTATTGAAAAGGCAGCTACAGAGGCTCTTAAACATTTTGAAGATGCTCAACAACATCAAGCCACTATTGCTCAACTGGATAAAGAGTTAAGCTTTCTGGATTCTTCCATTGCTGTGGGCACCAAAATTCTCTACAGGCTCAAGCATTCTCTTCAAAGTCTTTGATAACTTGTAATAGTGTAGGATTTCTTTTAATGGCTATGTAATTATTTTGATCGAATACATTACCATTTTGAACCAATTTATGATTTTACCCTTGCTCGATTCTAACTTCGTTTAACGTTGGCTTATATTGTTTTAAATACTTGCCATTTATTTTGAAGATTCTATTTTCGTCACCTAGTTCTTCGACTTCATAAGCGCCATTGGAAAAACACTGCAACACGCGAAATGGGCCTTCCCAACTGGGTGACCATTTACCCAAGACTCTATCTTTTTTATCCATAGGTAACAACACTTTCCAAACTAAATCACCTGAATTAAAGGTTTTTAACTTAACCTTTTTATTATAAGCTTTAGCTACTCTTTCCTTCTGTCGAATAAGCATTTCCAAAGCTAATAACCTTTCTTCGTCTACATCAAGTAACTCATCAAGCATCATATTCCAATAATGATCAAAAGGAATTTCATACTGTCTTTGAATTCTTGTTGATTGTAAACAAATTTCGACAGGCAATACTGCATCGTGTCCAAAGGTTAATCTGTATGGAGTAGCATTGATAGATTCTTTGGGTGAATTTCTACAAGCCCATAAAACTTGATCCAAAGTATTATGCCAATTTCTGGGTTTTTTCCCAACATGCTTTTTAATCAAGTTAATAATGATCTTATTGGCAGCTTCTACTTGACCATTGGCTTGTGCATAATATGGTGTCGAAGTTAATAACTTAAAACCAATTTCAGAAGCAAATTCCACCATTTTTCGACCAGTGAAAACAGAACCTTGATCTGTAGTTATGGTTTCTGGAATTCCATACCTATAAATAATATGATTTTGGATAAACCGTATTACTGCTTCTTGGTCAACATTAGTTAAAGGTACTGCTTCAACCCATTTGGTAAAATAATCAATTCCTACTAATATATACTTATGACCTTTTGATGATGTTGGCTTTATTTCTCCAATTATATCTAGAGCCCAACCTCTGAATGGCCAAGGTTTCACTATGGCATGCAATTCATTTGCAGGTACATGTTGTATTCCAGCATGTTTTTGACACTCTTGGCATCCTTTGGCGAACTCTATACAATCTTTCAAAATTGATGGCCAATATATTCCTTGTCGAAATAATAACCATTTCATTTTATGGCCTACTTGGTGTGAACCACAAGCTCCGCTGTGTGTTTCAGAAACTGCTAAATATGCCTCATTTTCATTAAGACATTTCAATAATATCCCTTCAGGAGTTTTCTTAAACAATTCATTTCCAATTATCACGTAGCTTAAAGCTCTGTACTTTACTTTTTTATTGGTATTTCCTGTGGGATTTTGCAAGTATTCTACAATAGGCTTTCGCGAATCATCATTGGCCATATTGTCAATAGCAAAAACTTCTGCTAAAACAACTTCATCAACAATGTGATGTTGTTCAATACATTCCTCATCTGTATTTGTTGCCCCCCAGTTTTTGGTGTTGACAATAATGAGGAAGAAATATCATCAGACACGAGTTTCTCTTTTATTTCGATTAATTCTTCAAGACTTTGTTTTGAAACCCTATAACCTGATGCAATTTGGGCCAAATCATTCGCCACTTGATTATCAACTCGTGGTAAATGTTCTAAATGAACAGAGTCAAATCTTTTTAACAAGGAATTGGCCATAATAAAGTATTTAATAAGGTGTTCTTTAATACATTTATATTCTTTGGTCATTTGTTTGATAACCAATTCCGAATCACCTTTTATTTCAATACATCTTGCCCCCAACTCAAGTAAAATTTCAAGGCCTATAATTAAAGCCTCATACTCAGCTTCATTATTTGAGCAAGGATTTCGAATCTTACACTTGTATTTCGTTGGAATGTTATTTGGTGAAATAATTAAAACACCAATCCCAACTCCTTTTTTATGACTTGAACCATCAAAATACAACTTCCAAGGATATGTGTCTACGAAATGTAATGTTTCTTCGACAACAGAGTGGTCTACTATAAAATCAGCAACCACTTGTCCTTTAATTGATTTTAAAGGTTGATAAGTTAAGTCATATTCAGACAAAGCTAAAGCCCACTTACCAATTCTACTATGCATTATTGGTTTCGACAGCATGTGCTTAATAATATCAGAATGCGAATAAACACAAACATTAGCTGGCTTTATATATTGCTTTAACTTTGTACAAGAAAAATACAAGCAAAGGCACAATTTTTCTATAGAACTGTACCTAGTTTCAGCATCTATTAAGACCCTACTAAGGTAATATATGGCCTTTCGACACCATTATCATCCTCTTGAGCTAACATGCTACCTATTGTTTTCTCAGATGCTGCTATATACAATTTGAGCACTTTGTTTCTAATAATAGGCATTAGAATTGGTGGTTTCAGCAAATAAGACTTAATTTCTTCAAAGGCTGCTTGATGAACTGATTCCCATTTGAAAACTTCTTCTTTCTTCAGTCTCACTAATGGCGAAAATGCTTGAGTTTTGCCACTTAGATTTGAGATGAATCTTCGTAGGAAATTGATTTTTCCCAACAATGACTGAAGTTCTTTTTTGGTTGAAGGAGCCTTCGTTTCAATTATAGCTTTAGTCTTATTCTGATTGATTTCAATGCCTTTTTTGTGCACCACAAAACCCAAAAAATCTCCTGCACGCACACAGAAGGCACATTTTAATGGATTCATTTTCAATCCATATTTCCTCATTCTTTCAAAAGATTGTCGAAGATGGTCTAAATGGCCATTTTCTGAGGAAGATTTAACTACCACATCATCTATATATATTTGCATAAAGTTTTCAATAAAATCATGAAACATACAATTCATTGCCCTCTGATATGTAGCACCAGCATTTTTTAAACCAAATGGCATTACTACCCATTCATAAATACCTAATGCCCCTGGACAACGAAATGCAGTTTTAGATACATCCTCTTCAGCAATAAAGATTTGATTGTACCCAGAATAACCATCAAGCATGCTGAGGTATTCAAATCCTGCTGCTGAATCTATTAACATTTCTGCCACAGGCATTGCGTATTCATCTTTGGGAGTCGCATTATTCAAGTCTCTAAAATCTATGCAAACTCTAAGAGTGCCATTTTTCTTAATTACAGGAACTATATTAGCTAACCATTCGACATACCTGGCAGTTCTGATGAATTTGTTCCTAAACAACCTTTCGATCTCCTCCTTAATTTTAGTTAATATTTGAGGAGCAAACCTTCTTGGCATCTGCTTCACGGGCTTCTTCTCTGGTCGAATTGGCAATTGTAATTCCACAATGTCTCGACTCAATCCAGGCATTTCGTCATAGTCCCAAGCAAAGCAATCTTTGAACTCCCTCAGTAATGTGATAACTTGGGTTTTCAATGCAACATCCAGGTATGCACTAACAAAAGTTGGCCTCTTCTTTGAGCCATCTCCCAAATCTACTTCCTCCAAAGGATCTTGAGCTTGCATTCGCTTTGTTGAATCTTTAGGATCTTTTTCGAAACCTAATGGCTCATTATCATAAATGCAATCAAGTTTTTCATTCATAATAATGCCATTTTCGTCTACAGGATCTTTGGCTTCGACAGCCATTGTTTGATGAATTAATTCGGCTTCCATAGCCGCTTTTAACTTATTCTCGGCCATATAAGCCGTAATTTTGTTCCATGCAGTAGGAACCGACATAGGAAACATTTTAAGAATCAGAATACCACCCTTCAGGTTGGGCAGTAGCATCTCCTATTATTTGCCTTTCCCAAACAAAACCATAGTTTGGATGCAAATTAACTGAAGCAAATACATTATCAGCAGGAATGTATGCCTCATTAGAAGATGAACATGGCGCAATGTTCGCCAATTTTTTCTCAAAATTTTCCTTGGTGATGTGATTCACATCAGCACGAAAATAACTTTGGTCTGCTTCAATGTATTCGACAAGACCATCTTCTTTCCACATCACTAGTCTCTGATGTACTGTTGAAGGCACAGCGCCGACCCCATGTATCCACTCTCTCCCAAGCAACATATTGAAGTTTGCTTTGGAAGCAATTACTAAGAACAAAGTGGTCCTCTTGATAGTTCTAACAATCAATTCCACTTCGATGGCTCCAAGAGAGTAGCCAGTTTTGCCTTCGTAATTACTTAAGACAATATTGTGTGGCTTGAGGTCGGTGATGGATATGCCTATCTTCTTCATAAGCACTTCAGGCATAAGATTTACAGCAGCACCTCCATCAACCAACACTTTGTTAATGCCAATGCCATTAACTTTAGCTTGAATATATAAAGGCTTCAGGTGGTTCTGCATACTCGTATCTGGCCTCTCGAAAGTAGCCACCTGCTCTTCGACACAGCCATCATTCATCACATAATAACACATGGGTTTGTGACAAGCCATATCTTCAGTAAAATCTTCCTCACTATTAGGCACAGTTATGACATCATATTCCAGTGGCAATATTGACACCACATTACAGACGACATCAAAGTCATCATCAGAATCATCAAAACTAGAACCTATGTCCTCATCAAAGTCAGACTGAAGTTCTTTCCCTTTAGATGTCGAAGATGGAGGACAAATTCTTTCAAGTGCAGGCCTTCTAGGTTTTTCCATCACAACATCCTTACCTTTTGCCTTATTTACCCCACTTGTAGGCTTAGCAACATCAGCACTGGTATTTGCTTCAACCTTAGAAGCCACCTTCTTATCACCCACCTGGACTTTGATTCCAAAGTGACTAGGAACCTTGTTCACGTCTAAAGAAGCTTTTTTCTTCTGGTTTCTCTGAAAACGACGCCATTGGGTTTTAGTCATGGGATTCTTACCTTTATAATTGTTCCAATAATTATACTTGCTGGAATCACCTTGATGGACAACTTGAGCGTGTGCATTGTTGTGAACCCATTTTCCAACAGGGGAATTCATTTGTGGAACGAAGGATTTACCAAACAGTCTTATGGATCCTTTCTTTCCTGGCTCTTGGCTTGTCGAAGGCTTAGTCGAAACATTAGCCTTACTAGATGAAGGCTTAGTCGTAACATTAGCCTTGTAACCAGGGAGCTCAGTGTTGCCAAAATCAAAAGATGGCCTATTGTCAAGCCATTTCCTCTTTCGATGTTCCTGATCCTGGTACCCTTCAACAGCTTTGGCTGCTTCTTTGTCGAAAACAGCACTGCACCTAGGACATAACATGACCTCAGAGTTATTCCATTTACATCTGTTGAGGAAATCTATCAATTCCTCTTCAGCTTTTGGGAACACAGCATGTAGCTTCCCATCATATTCTTTCAAGGTTATCTCTTGTTTCTTCCCTTCAGCATATATAAAACCTTCCAATTTCTTGGTGGAGGATTTAAGTTTCTTTGGAGGATCTTTCATTTCAGCATCTACCATGTTTATATTCATTTCGAAAGGTTCTGCATACATGGCTTCAGCTTTGGGTAAAGGGTCATCTACAACTTGCATTTGAGTTTTCATCTTTCTATCTTCAAATTTTAGTCTCCCTTCTTCGATTGCTTTTTGCACAAGATCCCTGAAAAGCACACAACGGTCAGTGTTATGTCCCAAAAAATTATGGAACTTACAATAACCCTTTTTCTTTCTCTGGTCAAGAGTTGGCACTTTTAAACCACTAGGTACCAATATCTGACCATCTTTTACTAACAGCTCAAATATTTCATCACATTTAGTAACATCAAAAGTATATGTCTTAGGCACAAATCTGTCATTTTTTGGCTCAACAGGATTTTTCCCATTTGCAGGCCTTAGTAATTTACAAGTATAAGGAGGACCAGGCTTGAGTTCAGCCACATCTATCTCCTCTCTTTCGACATCACTAAGTGTGGTGTCGAATTCTTCTTCGACATAAGCTACTTTTTCTTTTTTATGAAACCTAGTTGACGTAGACTTTTCTTCTTTAAGCCTTTCTACCTGTCGAACTCTGTCAGCTAATTGGGCCATATCCCTTAAATGAGATGTGTCCAATTTCTTCCTGATCGAATAATCAAGGCCACCAGCAGCCATTTCGACGAGTTCATGTTCAGGCACTTGTGTGAAACAACGAGCCTTCAGTAGCCTAAACCTATTCAAATAGTCATCAACAGTTTCAGGTATTTTGCGCTGAACACTGGCCAGTTCTTTGAGACTAATCTTCGATTGGCCCATGTAAAATTGCGCATGAAATGCTTTTTCTAATTGCCCCCATGTGAAAATAGAACCAGGGGGTAATGTAGTAAACCAAGTAAAAGCATTTTTTGTTAAAGAATTTGGGAAATATTTCATTTTCAAATTCTCATTTTGGGCTATATCCCCAGACTCAGTCAAGTAACGAGCAATATGTTCGACAGTAGACTCTTTTGTGTCACCACCAAACTTAGTATACTTAGGAACTTTCCAGCCCCTTGGTAACTCAGTTTGCAACACATATTCACACAATGGTGATATGAAATTTGGCCTATGCAAACCTATGTTAAGACCATTCTGCGCCATTATAGTTTCTACTAAAGTGGCTATATTATCATGAACATCAGCGTTATTTCGTTGTACTTGTCGAACAACCTCGTCAGCGTTCTGGTTTCGATTTACCAAAACTACTTCAGGGATATGATTTGCTAACCCTTGTTGTTCGCCTACAACTGCCTGGGCTTCGACCGTAACTGCTCTTTGAGGGTTGCCAGGCACATTACCCACTATATTGGGAATTTGCCTATTATTAACCGTTGGGGTCCCAAAGAAATCTGCAATTCGACCCATTTGATTGGCTAACATTTGGTAACTAGTGTTAGTATTTTGAATCAATGGATTAAAAACTGTACCAATTTGTTGGGTTAACATATTAACCATATCATGATTGCTCTCATCAACTTGTTGTCGTAAGGCAAACAAAGATTCATTGGTTAATGCAGTAGGATTTCGACCTATTACACTTTCAGAAGAAACATGTAAGGGAGACATAGTCGAAATATGTGGCATTCCAGTAGGCATGCCATATGACCCAGGAGGAAACGCAGGAAAACTTACATTATGAAAATATGGATTTAAACCGCTTCCTATTGCCATATAAGGATTATGAAGTCCCCTATGTGACGGCAAAGGCATAGGTACAGATGCCATGTTTGACTGCGTTAATCCAATGTTAGTCATTGATACTGAAGGAACAGTTGTTGATGATGATGGGGATACTGTTCCCACAACCAACCCTGCATTTACGTTTGCAGAGTCTACTATTGTTCCTTGTTCTTGTGAAACCACAGGATTGGAACTAGACGCATTATTAGTATGACGAACCATTTTTCCACTTCTTAAGTGCATGCACATACAAACACACACAAGACCATAGAAAATTTATGTATTAAAGGCAAACTGTCCCACTGGGCGTGCCAATTTGTTTGCTGGTGTTTTTAGCAAACAATCACTGGTTTTATTAGAAGTGTTTGTGAGATTAAACCAAAAATCTCTAAAGCAATTGCCTTTAAACACCACAGTTTGTCAACAAATATATTTTAAAAGGGAGACAATTCACCATGAAAGTGGGAATCAAAGTAAAAGAAGTGATAAAATGGAACGCAGAAATGTAAAATAACTTGTATTGAAAATAATAAATTGCATTGAAATGTAAAGAGAATGGTGTACAAATTCACATACGTTGTACAAGAATTCTTTTGCTCTGTTTTCGCTGTGACTTGGAAGTTAGAGTTTCAGAATTGTGTGTTTGGTATAATAATTTGCCACCTCGATTCCTACGTAGAAACCCCTATTTATACAGAAAATAATGACTGAAATATAAACTGCTATGGACACGTGGCCACGTCTTATTACCCCATGATAGACTTCGTGCCACGTTCGGCGCCACATATTACCCACGTTGAATTAACTGTAGTCTTGAAATTCGACACAACTGTCTGCTAGTAACTGTTTGACGAAATCTTGAATACCCTGTCCTGTCGAAAACTCTTCTCTGTCGAAATGGTGAAGACCTCTTCTGTCGAAAACATGCTAAGATGATATAAATGTCACTTATTCTTTCTGAAGGCAATATGAATGTTCTCTAATGACAAGTCAAACCCTATTAAAAACCATTCAAAAGCCTTGTCGAAATTCTAGGCTAACACCAGGTCCAATTGCTGGAGTGGGCCTCATGGCCGAGTCTAGAACAAATGTTTTCCTTAATAATTCAGTTTTGATGCCTACTCCATTGATAACATATAAATCTATGATTTTTCGGTCGCAAAATTATCTTTTCTGTGATTACATTCAAAACCAATATCTTTCCTGCGAAAATTTTCTTCAGAAAAATCCTCCGCTAATGTGGATATTTCTATGATGTTACCCGCAAACTCATATTGGGAAAAAAAATGCCGTATGCGAAATAAAATATTTCTTGTGCAGGAACACGTCCACAGCCATAAATCATAGTAATGAATAAGCGAAAATGTATTGCAACTATGAGATGTTGATTACAACTTTTTTCTATTCTATAAATTTATTCGCGTTGTTGTTAAGGTTGTGAGATTTTATAATCTTTCAATAGTATACATTTTTATAATCTTTCAATAGTATACATTTTTATAATCGAATATTTTTTGTTAAAAGTTAAATATTTAAGATATTTCTATAATAAATATTTACAATAAATGTTTATTCTTATCCAACCACAATTTTCAAATTAAGTATACAAATATGAAATGGAAATGTGCAAAAGATACAACTAATTAACACTTACTCCCTCTAATAAAATATAATACAAAAGTCTATGTATCTAGTCTAAAATGCGAACCAAATATATAGACATTTTTTCTTATATTTTGTTAGAGAGATTATATTTTCACCTTCCAAATTGGGATTACCATGAATGGGCTATAAATATATGGTTGCATTAGTCACTTTGACTGCACTAGCAAGGGTAAATCTCACTTATCTAAATCTGTGAGAGTATCTTTCTCTCCAATTGCTACCTTCGGTTTGTAGAAAATTATAAAATTGAAGTTACATTATTTATCTCTTATTCACATATGCCTTAGATTAACATGTGGATGATTGAAATGATTGTTATGATGCAATGGGACGATAGATCGATTGCGACTTTAATCTAGTCAAGCAGGTACCGTATATAATGCCAATATCATTTTTTTTTTATTTTTATTTTTTAACTTAATATACTATTTTATTTCATTACTAGATATGAGTGTGACAAAACCTAGTGCACACATCGTTGTTACAAGTTGGGTCAGATCGATGTCATTGGCGATTGTCATACCCTAATTTTGTCTGCCTAGGGTCAAAACCCTAATTTTCCACAAAAATAGTAAACTGTGAAGTGTGAAATCATTTTGTAGAGTGTAAGGAGCATTTTGCATGCATTTTTAAGGTTTTAAAGTCATCCTAGGGTTTTTTAGAATCATTTTTAGAGTGGAAATGCATTAATTGGGCAAGAAACAAGTTTTTAGGTCAAAGGGTATTTTGGTCATTTTGCAAAGTAGGATAATTTCTCATCCAGAATCATTGTGCACTTTTAAGGGAATTTATTTGAGACAAATGTTTTGAGTTATATGTGTGTTGCGCATGCATTGTTGATTTTGTACAAAAAGTCAAATTTAAAAAGTCAACAAAAAAGGAATATTCTTCAAAAATACAAGGAGAGGTTTTATATCATTTTTGGGCATAGTGATCTCATGAAAATGGGCCATTCATTTATATTCCTAGTATTTGGCCCAATATGGTTAGATTTTATGGATTTATCTTGTGAAAGAATAATAAAAAAAAGAGGATATTTGGAAGGGTCTCACAATAGTACAATAGTACAAGATAACAACTTGCAAAACTTGGGCACCACTCTCCCTCTCATTTTCGCATACCCCTTCTCATTCTCCTCCAAGTTTTCATTTTTTTTGCCCTTTGCAAAGTGTGATTCAATCCTCACCCTCCATTCAAATTTTAAATGAAATCCTAGAACAATAGGTGATGCACAATGACCATTATGCCCTTAAACCTAATTGCACTCTATATATACCTTGTTAAGTCTATCTCTCATGACCTTGGGCCTCATTTTCCACTCTCAAATTTCAGCACAACTTTCCTGATCTCCTCCAAATACCCTCTTGGCCGAAGCCACCATCACCACTCCTCCTCCATATTTTTTTGATTTCCTTCCTCTTTTTCATCTCAAATTCATTTCCACTCCATACATCTCCATCCTCTCCTACTCTAGTTCATATTTGCATCATCAATGGCTTGTGGCTTGAAGATTTGCGTGGGGTTCTTGTGGTGTTCTATTGAAGATCATTGTTGATTTGTGTTCTTGCTCTTCATTTCTTTCATAATCTAGCTTGGGTCCAAGGTATACTCTAAAAACCATAGCATTATCTTCAACATTTGTGCATCAAAACTCATGCTCTTCCTTTCCTTCATTTCGCATACTCTCATAAATATACATAAAATGTGATTTGTTGGTTGTTGTTGGTGAGAGGAGCCTTAAACACTATTGACAAGCACTTAGGGAGGCTTGGGTGTTTAAGGTACCTCTCACCCTTGAATAAATTGATTCATGTTGTTTTTGTGTTGATTTTGTATTTGTTGTGAAATAAAATTGTTATTTCATGTGTTATTTAGTTCGCATATCATGTTAAAGTTGGTTTTGATTTGATTTTGTTGTTCCTCTTTGCTTGATGATGCTTAATCTTGTTGTGGATACTTGATTTTGGTGTTTTCATGCTTAGATCCTTTGTTTAAGTTTGCAAATCTCCTTTTCTTACTCATATATGTTTCGCAAAAATTAAAGAAATGAGGAATAAATGTTGATTTGAAGTTTTAGTGCCTGAATCATGTGATTAATTGTTCCTAAGTCTTGCTAGTATCTTGTGCTTGCTTGATTTTGTGAGTTTGGTGAATAAATTTGTTGTTTGGCTATGTGTTGGCTTCGCAAATCATGAGAAATAATTAGGGTTTTGTTGTTTCTTGGCTATTTGGCTTGCAATTGTGCTTAAAAAATGTTTTCTCAAGTTGTTTTGATGGAATCTTGCTTGCAAGTAATTGTTATGTTGATGATTGGCAAGATGACTCTCACTTGTGCCTTGAGCACTATTCTCTAAGTGATGAGGATTGTTCAATAGGATTCAATCCCTTTTGAATTGTAATCTTACTTGTTCTTGTGGATTTGGTTTGTCAATTGTTTTCAATATTGATGATGAGTAACATGACTCTCACTTGTGCCTTGGGCGCCATTTTTTAAGTGATGAGGATTACTTCAAGTGATTCAACTCTCTTTAAATTTTCAATGAACAAAATGAGAGTTTATGATTCCTTGCTTGCCAATTGTTTGTGATAGCTTGTGAATACTTTCTTTTGGTCACTTTGAGTCTTGCAAATGTGGTGCTTGTTTTAAGTCATTAATTTGTTTAAATGTTGATGATTGGTAAGAGGATTCAACATGTGCTTTCAAGCATAATTTTAAATGTTGAGGATTACTTTAAAATGATTCAACTCTTGTATACATTTTGGTGTTGAACATTTGGTAAAATGACTAGACGCTTATGCACTTGTGCATTGTTAATAAGTGTCAAGGATTACCAAAAGGAATTTAACTCTTGTGTTTTTATTGTTGATTCTTAAATTGATTCAATGAGCTACCCTTTTGTAATGGATCAATGTCTCATTTTTGTGTGACCATTCTTATTGCAACTTGTAACTAGTTTAGACAATTACATGTTCATGCCTATGCTTGCCTCTTGGATTTGTAATGCCTGCATGAATCGTAATTGAATGATTTGTATATTGGTTATGGATTTGGAGTTGATTGAAGTGTTCTACTTGTCTTCCAAAATCTTTTTCCAAATCAAACTCTTTTCTAAACTAGTTTTCAAATCAAAATCAAATGCTTTGCCAATGAAAACCCTAAGGCATTTTCTTAAATAAATCATTAGTCATCATTCGAAGCCTTTGCTTGTTTGATCGCTAATGAGGAGTTATTAGTGGTAGTCACTCGAAGCCTTTGCTTGTTTGACTATTATGAAAGCTCCCACACCTTAACCAAACACAAACTAATTCAAATTTCAAAAAAGATAATAAAACGTTGTTACTTGTAATCGCTCGAGGCCTTTGCTTGACTGGTTACCAGTTTCAACTCTTTTCTTTCAAGTTAGTAATGAACGCCACTCGAAGCCATTGCTTGTTTGGTATTCGTGAACACTTGAGTCTTATTTCAAAAGCTTCAAAAAATTAAATAAGATAAAACACAAAAATATTTTCAAAAACCAAAAGACGAGAACTACGTAGCTTTGATCCCTCATCCCAGTGAGGGTACGTAGGAGCGGGTCACAGCCCGTCAAGCACTCTTTTAAAAAATCTTTGTTTTGTTCCGCTTTTCAAAGGTACCAAAAATATTCTTCTTCCCCCCGTTTTCAATAAAACAATTTCTCAAATGAAATAAAAAGAAAAGGAAAGAAAAGAAAAGAAGTAGAACAAAAATCATTTCAAATCAACTTTTCCTAAACCACACATCAAGTTAATGGTTCCCTTTCAGTAGAAAGGAGGTGCGGGATGCTAATACCTTCCCCGCACCTAACCGACCCCCGAACCTACATCTCCGAGTTTTCAAAAGACCATCCGCTTTTCCAAAAAAGGTTTTTTCAATGTTTTCCTAAATAAATATTGGTGGCGGCTCTACTATTTTTCACGTTGTCAAACGAGAAGTCCAAACCGGATTTTTCGGGGTGCAACAGCGATGTCTTATTGTCATGGAATCAATCGATATAACTCAAAACGACTGTGATTTTTTTGATTAAAGAGGTAAACTATCATTATGATAACAAGACATGAATCTTTTTTATCTTTTAGAAATATAATTTATTTAATAATTATAATTATGAAAATCATAAGTCCTACTGTAAATTGCCTACTATAATTTATTTTAGATTTATTCATTTTGTTCTAACTAATGTATATTTTTAATGCAATTCAGTGATGCATTTACCACCTGACCAGACTCGTGCACAATATTCACTTATGGAGGAAACATACTCTTCGCTTCTATCCCCAACATAAAGGAAGACAATCAAAGGAAGATGTTGCAAATATAGTTGAACTTGGAATATGTAACATCCTCAAAATAATTAGTAGAATTATTTGGGTGTTAAACCAATTAAACCGATTTAGTACTCGACTGGTAAATTTACTGAGTGCTAAAATTATTTATTGGTTGTCATCGGATCGTTAACCGGATAATACGGATCAATGAAGTTTCGGAATCGAAATAGGAAATTTCGATCAATATGGTAATTTAACCGCGTCACAACTTATATATTAATAAATATATATATATGTGTGTGTGTGAATGAATGAAAGAAAGAAAGGAAAGAATGGAAGCATACGAGAAACAGAAGAGAGAAAAGGAGAGAAAAGAGAAAGAAGAAAGAAAGAGGGAGGAAGAAGAAGAGGAAAAAGGGAGTACCTCCGCTCAACGAAACGACTTCCTTCCAACACGAAAAATACTCAGCGTTACTTCCTCTTCGATTTGGTACCAAGATCTTCATCATCAACTTACTCTCTCTCACTTTGCCATTTTCGAACTTGAGAGGGAAAATCGGTGTTTCGATGGTTGTAACTCAAGGGAAAGCTAAGGGCGATGTTTAGGAGCGAGCACGAGGTGGATTACTCGAGTATTGAAGATCGATTGGGTGATTTGGAGTTGAAAATCAAATTGGGGTTTTTGGTGAATAGTGGTTTGAGATTGAAGAAGATGATGAATAGTGTCCAAGGAGGATTTCGAGGAATTCGGCATTCCGGTCAAAAGCGGTTTTGTGTGTCGCCGGAACGTGCAATGATTTCGGGAATTCGGTTTTACGGTCGAAAGATTTCTCGAGGTCGAGTGGGAAGCTTTGGAAGCGGATTGGGTATCGCCGGAGCAGGGAGCGTTCGTGTGGCTACTCGGTGATTTTGGCTCGATCGTGGTTCACGCTTCAAGGGTGAGTTCTACTCACGTTTAGGATTTTATGTTTCGAATTAATTAATTAACTGTTTTACCGCTTTCGCTGGACTGGAATATTATTTGGTAATCGAGTTTGAGAGGTTTCGATTTAAAAACCGTTAATTGGAAAATATGTCGCGTTTTGATACAATTCGTTTAAAAATGAGTTTTTGATTGATTTGATTGATTGTGTGACTTTGATTGAAACTGTTTTTATAGTTGTCAAAACTGTTTTCAATCGGAACAAGAATCGGAATTGAGCGGAATAGCGAATTTTGCAAGAAAACGGAAAACCTGCACTTTTCTGCAGAGGGTCGCGTCGCGACCCGTCCCCTTCGCGTCGCGACCTGGCCCAATTTTGTCACGCAAAAAGTTTCTGTCGTTTTTCGCGTCGCGACGGTAGCAGTTCGCGTCGCGACGCTTTGCAGATTTTCAACAGTTTTTCACTATTTTTCGTTTCGCGATAACTTTTGATCCGGGAACCCGATTGAGGTGTTCTAAGATGCGTTGGAAAGCTTATTCAGAGGCCTAACTGAATATTCTATTTTTAAGGCAAAATGAACTGTTTTTGATATTGAAAATTGTGTCGAAAAGTGGTCAACTAGAGTGCGAGTATGAACTTGGTTTTTATAAAAAGAAAATGTGGATTAAGTGTTTCATTGATTGTCTAATTTGATGGACCGTGGGTTCATAGTACTGTAGGTATATGTTTATACATTGAGTTGGGTGACGACCCTATGTTGTAACATACTAGGGGGAGGGAGTCATGATCCTCTTACCTAGGCTCCATGCCAATAGGAGAATGTACTATTGGTAGGGGGGTTCACCGGCTTGCAGCGTTCGCGTCAGCGGTGTTATGTTGTTTGTAGTGCGATACCGGCTTGCAGCGTTCGCGTCAGCGGTGTCGTACTGAGTTAACAGGTTACCGGCTTGCAGCGTTCGCGTCAGCGGTAATCTGTTTTTGTGTGATTGTTTTTATGCGGTTCATCGGATGGAGCGTTCGCGCGGCCGATGCCGTATTGACTTAAAACCGGATTTTATAATTGAACCGAGAGTGCGAGTAGGGGTCTCGGTAGAACTCACTGAGACAAGTTGTCTCACCCAATCCATTGTTGTTGTTTTACAGAGAAACAGGGAAAGAGGAGATCCACAGAGGCACGAGCAGGTTGCCCTCGGACTGGCTATTGAAGACTTAGCTTTATGTTTAAGTTTATATTCTCTTTGTTGTCTGTGTAATACGACACTATGATGTGGTATTATGTATTTCTTCCGCTTTCTTGTACGATACTGAGTACTATAGTTGCTGGCAGTTTATGGTCTTATTTGTGTTAAGACCGCTGTGTTATTATTCAGTTGAACTATGTTGCGATATTCAGTATTTAGGCAGGAATTGTGTATCTCTGATGTGTTACTAATGTGCACTTGGGTATTTTTAGTCGATAAAATTACCAGGGTGTTACAGTTGGTATCAGAGCAGTTCGACCTAGTCGGACTTAGTTTAGGGTTGAGTCGATTCCTTGTTAGTCCTTTTTGTAATTACACTTGTGATGCTAAGAGACATTGAGCCTGATCAACTTAATACTTAGTGCATCATAAGCGTAATTATGACTGGATGATCAAGATGCAATCCTCGACCAAGACCGGAGTCTCCAACCGGTGCATCCTCAGGAAAGGTGACATAACGGTGGAAGTATACACCGCTAAGTTTGAAAGGTTGTCTCAGTTTTACCAAGTGGTAAAGTAAGCTTCGGATGACGAACGGAGAATGCAGAAGTATAAGACGGGCATAAGTGCTTTTATGACTTATGGTCTCAGTTCTTATACTGTTACCAATTTTGTTGCCTTAGTGCAGTCAGCCTGTGTCGCCGAGGATGACCTCATTGGAAGTATGGGAAAGGAGAAGGTAGTTGAATTATCAACTCCGAATGCAAAGTCCTAAGATAATTTCATCAAAGGAAAAGCAGGTGCAATTCCTTGATTCTTCAAAGGTTAGGAGATGTTCTAACTGTGGAAAGCCTCACAGTGGTGATTGCAAGTGAAGATCTAATCGGTGCTATTACAGTAATGTAGAGGGTCACTATGGTAAAGAGTGCCCTGCCAGGAAGAGTTCCAAGGGGTCATAAGCAGCTCCAAGGCAAGGACGAGTCAACACTTTGAATGCTTAGACAGTTACGAATGCTGACGGTATACTTAGAAGGATGGGAGTCCTATTCAATGACTCGATCAGCATATTATAAGATTCGGGTGCAACCTATTGCTGTATATCCCGATCGCATGTGAATCGGTTGGGATTAACCTTATCTTCGCTATCCGAGCTGATAACTATCTTAACTGCGGCTAAGGGTCGTGTCCAGACCCAATCTTTGTGTCAGAATTGTCTACGTGTTATAGGAGACAGAACTTTCGTAGAAGGATTATTTGTTTGCCTGTGAGAAGTGTGGACACCATTTTGGGTATGAATTGGATGACTGCAAATCATGTTGCAATCGACTGTATTAATCAGCTATCAGCTTCGCTTCAGAATCAGTTGAATTGTCTAGGACAAATTCTGAAGCGGTTACCTAGTTCACCTTAGACGGTCAATCTTCATTCCAAGGTGCGGAAGCACATGTTAGTAGGTTATCTGCATCCACTGGAACTAGTATTAGATTTATCATCTGTACAAGTTGTGAATGACTTTCTGGATGTTTTCACGATGAAGTTTCTTCTGAACCTCCAGAACGAGAAGTAGAGTTTACTGTAGAATTGATTCCTGGCACGGGATCAATATCTATTGTTTCTTATTGATGGTTTCTTGAGAATTAAAGGAAATGGAGTCTCAACTTGAAGAGTCGATGTTAAAGAAATTCATTCGACCGGGCGCTTTTCTATGGGGTGTTCCGGTGTTGCTTGCCAAGAAGAAATATGGAAGTAGGAGATTGTTTATTGATTATCAACAACTTAACAAAGTGACGGTCGAGAATAAATATCCCTTTGCCAAGGATAGACGATTTGCTTGAGCAATTTGAGGGGCTGCTGTGTTTTCTAAAAATTGATCTGAGGTCAGGATATCATCAAATAAAAGTTATAGCCTTAGATATTCCGAAGACAGCTTTCCGTACTAGGCATGGACATTATGTGTTTGTAGTGATGCCCTTCGGTTTGACTAATGCTCCAGCGGTATTCGGGGATACGTGAACCGAGTTTTCCACACGTACCTAGATCAATTTGTAGTCGTTTCATTGATGGTATCTTGATGTACTCGAAGACCATTGAGGAGCATGTCCAACATCTCCGCATTGTTTTGAAAGTACCCCGAGAAAGTAAGTTGTACTTGAAACCTTCGAAGTGTGATTTTTGGGTGTCAGAAGCAAAGTCTTTGGGACATGTGATTTCCCAAGTCGGGAGTTTCTGTAGATCCCAGTAAGAAGGAAGCGGTGTGGAATGGAAGTGACCGACATCAGTCGCAGAGATCAGAAGTTTTCTAAGTCTTGCCGGTTACTACAGGAAGTTTATCGAAGGATTCTCAGGGTTAGTTATTCCACTTACTCGGTTAACTCGTGAGGGTCATCCGTTTACGTGGAATGCCGATTGTGAAGAACGTTTTCAAGAGTTGAAGATTTTGACTTCTGCTCCAACCCTGATTCTCCCAGATCCGTTTTTGGGATTCCAAAGTTACAGCGACGCTTCTGGGAATGGTTTGAGACGTATTCTAATGCAAAATCAACAAGTAGTAGCTTGGGCGTCCAGACAATTAAAGTCTCATGAGAAGAGATATCCGACTTATGATTTGTAATTGGCATCTATTGTGTATGCACTGAAGATTTGAAGACATTACCTGTATGGGTCTCGTTTCGAAGTCTTTAGTGGTCGCAAGAGTTTAAGGTATCTGTTTGATCAGAAAGAACTGAATAACAGGCAAAGAAGTGTGTTGAGTTTCTGGAGGATTATAAATTCGTGTTGATGTAACGTCCAAGAGAGGCCAATGTTGTAGCTGATGCGCTAAGTAGGAAATCCATTCGTATGAAAGAGTTGATGACGCAAGAAATGGGATTGTTAGAGTCTTTTAGATCTAAGTTGGAGTACATCCATAAGTTTCCACTTTGGTGGCGAGGTATTAGTTTATTAACCTCTCCTTGGTGAAGGTTGACAATGGGATTGTCTTACGAAATTCCGTTTGACAAGTCGAACGTGAATACGGATATGTAAATGAGGTAACTGTTGACTGTTTTTCACAATGCGAATAAGCACCAAAGGATTAATTGATGGATTTGCTGCGAGGGACTGAACTTTCCAAAGTGAGTTTGGCGTGCGGTATGGTAGTTTTGAAAATCATTTTGTGAAAACCCGCATGCTAAAGTTAATTTTGGGAACGACTAAAGAGGCTAATGAAATCTGATTTAGGAAAATCCTAGGAGGACTACTTAGGTTGAGGAGAAACTCTCAACGCTATTGACTAATTTGGAAAGGAATCGGATGCATCGTTGGTAAAAACCTCGTGATGAAGTTGCAACAGAGGAAAAGGAGCTCTGAGTTCCGTTTGATAGTTGTTTTGAGAACAACTGAGGTAATCTACATTGCGTTCAAAATTTATTTGATGTCCCCGTGGTTTGTTTCTACGTTTAAGGTCAGAGCTTTTGATAAAACCCAAATCCCATCTTTTTGAAAAAGTTTTACCTCGAAGACTTGGAAGCGAGTCAAGAAGTTTCACAGGTGACTTTTTCGTCACATTGTCGGTATGTACGAGAACCGTTAAGAATATTAGAAGAATTGTAGAGAAAGTGTTTACACCTTTCGAGGAATTCGTATTTGTTTTTACGTCTACCGAGGAGTACTTTGATTTGGATTAATCAAAGTTGGGGAGTAAACGAGGATGATTGGAATGAAGCTTCCGAAGTGTTTTCGAACGCAGTGCTGAGTCTATGTGGGCGAAAGAGGAGTTTCTTGTGTTGATTCGTAACAAGGGAGTTCGGACTGTAATCTTAGAAGTGTTTTAGGGTAATGGTCGAACATTCTTGAAGATGGATGTACCGGATTGAGGAGATTTTCCTACACTCATTCCGTTGATTCGAGATTGCGTTCCAGCAGATTTAGACCTTTCTGAGGATGTCGATTCTCGGTTAGTCGAATGAAAGACTTAGCGAAATTTTGAGGACAAAATTCTTTCAAGTTGGGGAGAATGTAACATCCTCAAAATAATTAGTAGAATTATTTGGGTGTTAAACCAATTAAACCGATTTAGTACTCGACTGGTAAATTTACTGAGTGCTAAAATTATTTATTGGTTGTCATCGGATCGTTAACCGGATAATACAGATCAAGGAAGTTTCGGAATCGAAATAGGAAATTTCGATCAATATGGTAATTTGACCGCGTCACAACTTATATATTAATAAATATATATATGTGTGTGTGTGAATGAATGAAAGAAAGAAAGGAAAGAATGGAAGCATACGAGAAACAGAAGAGAGAAAAGGAGAGAAAAGAGAAAGAAGAAAGAAAGAGGGAGGAAGAAGAAGAGGAAAAAGGGAGTACCTCCGCTCAACGAAACGACTTCCTTCCAACACGAAAAATGCTCAGCGTTACTTCCTCTTCGATTTGGTACCAAGATCTTCATCATCAACTTACTCTCTCTCACTTTGCCATTTTCGAACTTGAGAGGGAAAATCGGTGTTTCGATGGTTGTAACTCAAGGGAAAGCTAAGGGCGATGTTTAGGAGCGAGCACGAGGTGGATTACTCGAGTATTGAAGATCGATTGGGTGATTTGGAGTTGAAAATCAAATTGGGGTTTTTGGTGAATAGTGGTTTGAGATTGAAGAAGATGATGAATAGTGTCCAAGGAGGATTTCGAGGAATTCGGCATTCCGGTCAAAAGCGGTTTTGTGTGTCGCCGGAACGTGCAATGATTTCGGGAATTCGGTTTTACGGTCGAAAGATTTCTCGAGGTCGAGTGGGAAGCTTTGGAAGCGGATTCGGTATCGCCGGAGCAGGGAGCGTTCGTGTGGCTACTCGGTGATTTCGGCTCGATCGTGGTTCACGCTTCAAGGGTGAGTTCTACTCACGTTTAGGATTTTATGTTTCGAATTAATTAACTGTTTTACCGCTTTCGCTGGACTGGAATATTATTTGGTAGTCGAGTTTGAGAGGTTTCGATTTAAAAACCGTTAATTGGAAAATATGTCGCGTTTTGATACAATTCGTTTAAAAATGAGTTTTTGATTGATTTGATTGATTGTGTGACTTTGATTGAAACTGTTTTTATAGTTGTCAAAACTGTTTTCAATCGGAACAAGAATCGGAATTGAGCGGAATAGCGAATTTCGCAAGAAAACGGAAAACCTGCACTTTTCTGCAGAGGGTCGCGTCGCGACCCGTCCCCTTCGCGTCGCGACCTGGCCCAATTTTGTCACGCAAAAAGTTTCTGTCGTTTTTCGCGTCGCGACGGTAGCAGTTCGCGTCGCGACGCTTTGCAGATTTTCAACAGTTTTTCACTATTTTTCGTTTCGCGATAACTTTTGATCCGGGAACCCGATTGAGGTGTTCTAAGATGCGTTGGAAAGCTTATTCAGAGGCCTAACTGAATATTCTATTTTTAAGGCAAAATGAACTGTTTTTGATATTGAAAATTGTGTCGAAAAGTGGTCAACTAGAGTGCGAGTGTGAACTTGGTTTTTATAAAAAGAAAATGTGGATTAAGTGTTTCATTGATTGTCTAATTTGATGGACCGTGGGTTCATAGTACTGTAGGTATATGTTTATACATTGAGTTGGGTGACGACCCTATGTTGTAACATACTAGGGGGAGGGAGTCATGATCCTCTTACCTAGGCTCCATGCCAATAGGAGAATGTACTATTGGTAGGGGGGTTCACCGGCTTGCAGCGTTCGCGTCAGCGGTGTTATGTTGTTTGTAGTGCGATACCGGCTTGCAGCGTTCGCGTCAGCGGTGTCGTACTGAGTTAACAGGTTACCGGCTTGCAGCGTTCGCGTCAGCGGTAATCTGTTTTTGTGTGATTGTTTTTATGCGGTTCATCGGATGGAGCGTTCGCGCGGCCGATGCCGTATTGACTTAAAACCGGATTTTATAATTGAACCGAGAGTGCGAGTAGGGGTCTCGGTAGAACTCACTGAGACAAGTTGTCTCACCCAATCCATTGTTGTTGTTTTACAGAGAAACAGGGAAAGAGGAGATCCACAGAGGCACGAGCAGGTTGCCCTCGGACTGGCTATTGAAGACTTAGCTTTATGTTTAAGTTTATATTCTCTTTGTTGTCTGTGTAATACGACACTATGATGTGGTATTATGTATTTCTTCCGCTTTCTTGTACGATACTGAGTACTATAGTTGCTGGCAGTTTATGGTCTTATTTGTGTTAAGACCGCTGTGTTATTATTCAGTTGAACTATGTTGCGATATTCAGTATTTAGGCAGGAATTGTGTATCTCTGATGTGTTACTAATGTGCACTTGGGTATTTTTAGTCGATAAAATTACCAGGGTGTTACAGAATAAACCGAACATCTGTAATGATATGTGAATGTGTGTTCTTCAGTAGTAACATAATGATATGTACATAGGTTTTTATGTTTCTTAAAAACACATCAAAGGAAATTGTTGCAAATATAGTTGAACTTGGCTTAAATCGAACATCTGTAATGATATGTGAATGTGTTTATTCAGTAGTAACATAATGATATGTACATAGGTTTTTGTGTTTCTTAAAAACACATCAAAGGAAGATGTTGCAAATATAGTTGAACCCAACTTAAACCAAACTTCTGTAATGATATGCACACAGGTTTTTTGTAAGTCATGTTGAGAAATAATCTGTTTTTACTATTTACTATTTACTGTTTTTACAAATAGGTTTTTCGTTTCATGTTGAGAAATACAAACTTAAACCAAACATTTGTAACTCATTTCGGATTAATTTCATTCAATTAGTTGAATTTGTAACTAAGTTGGTTTTGGATATAGTCACATTTTGTAATTAGTCATTTTACAATACAGTGAATAATATTTTACACAATTTACTTTTCATTCACTCTCTCTCTCTCTCTCTCTCTCTCTCTCTCTCTCTCTGTGTGTGTGTGTGTGTGTGTGTGTGTGTGTGTGTGTGTGCATCACTCTCTCTGTGTGTGCGAGTGATATCCATTGGGCTTCCTTCTCCTCTGTACCCTTTTCCAGAATCTGTGTGTGTGTGAAAGATGCAGGTGCTGCGATTAAACATGGTTCTAGAGCTGCGTTGTGAGCGAGCTTGGGAAACACGAGCGATTGTGAGGTTCTTGAGTGAGTAGCACACAGATCGACGATAAAAGGAGGTAACGGAGGCTTCAACACATATCTTCCAGTGTTTGACGGAAAAAAATGGAATCGGTGGTCGATCCAGATGCGAGTGCTGTTCGGAGCGCAGGACGTGCTCGATCTGGTGAACGACGGTGTGACAGAGCTTGCGGAGAACGCTACGGAGGTGCAACGGAATGCACATCGTGAAAGAAGAAAGAAGGATCAGAAAGCCCTATTCTACATTCATCAGTGTGTAGATGCGAATGTTTTTGAGAAGATCACTGAATCGACGACCTCGAAGGCTGCCTGGGATATTCTTGTGCGTTGTTATGGCGGTGATGCGAAGGTAAAGAAGGTGAAGCTTCAGTCACTGCGTAAACAATACGAACTGCTTCAGATGAAGAATGGTTAGAAGATAGGTGACTATGTCTCGCGCGTAGTCACCGTTACAAACCAGATGAAGAACTGTGGTGAGACAGTCACTAAAGAAACCATTGTTGAGAAGGTACTTTGCTCCCTAACTGTTCAATTTGATCACATTGTAGTTGCAATAGAACAATCGAAGGATACTAGTGATATGAAATTAGATGAACTGCAAGGAAATCTTGAAGGCTCAGATCAGCAAGAAAGGGGATCTGAGAAAGAGACAGAGCAGGCTTTGAAGGCTCAGATCAGCAAGAAAGGGAATGGTGATAAGTCCAAGTGGCACTACAACAAAAAGAGGTTTACGCAACGGCCAAAAACCGTGGCCAGAAGTGAAAAAAACGTGGCCTAAACCTGAGGCCACGGTTTTGGAGGCGTGGGGTAGGTGGCCGTTGCCTATTCGTTTAGGCGACGGTTTTTTAACATTAGGCCACGAATTATGGAAACCGTGGCCAGAGCTATAAAATAGGCGACGGTTTATCAGTCTGGTTTCCGGCCACGGTTTTCTATTTGCCACGCATAAATAAGTGTGGCCTAAACGTTTAAACCACGGTTTAAAAACTGTTGCCTTTTTGTTTTTTATTTTTTTTTATAAGCAAACTATTGCCTTGTTGCTATTAGTTAAATAACTTTTTTACTACTTTTATTTAATTGTTATCAATTATTTGATAGGGTTACTCGTGATTAGAAACTAAGAAGAATTAAAACTAAACTTAATTATTTAAAGCACCGGACATAAAAAGGATAAGATAAGATAGTAACACTAACAAAAAATAGACATCAATTTTTTAAATTTATAGTAATATGCATTAAACAACATTCATCATCTACATGTCAATTGTCACTAATACTCAAAATATAGACACATAAACTAAATCCAAAAAATATAAACAAAATAGTCTACAACCATGTTTGTAGCACATCTACATGTTCATTAATTAAAATAAAATCCACAAAATAATCTACAACCATATTAATTTGTAGCACATTGCTTTTCCACTTGTATCACATCACTCTTCAAAACCTTCAAGATCATCTTCAAGATCTTCTTCAAAATCATTTCCAACCTATAACCATAAAACATTACAAAAATTATCTATATATCCATGACATTCAAGGACATTACAAACATTGTAAAACACCTTCACAAGATCATATACCTTTTCAATAGGAGGAGCATTAGCTGATGTAGAAGAACGTGGTGCCAAATTGTGTGTTGCTTCACTACTGTCATTTTCAAAAGTACGCTGCATTAAGTTGTTTACATCCTCTTCACTTAAATTTGGATTTTGTTGCATCAACACACATTTTAAAAGAGCATCATATGTTTGCATCTTCTTTTCCAAGACTGTAATTTTACTAGAATATTGCTTTTTTACAGAAGCAATTTCTTCATTTTTCTTCATTATTGATGGCGTCATAGTTCTTCCATAACAACGCGTTCTACCATGCCTTTCTTTGCCAAGCAATAATTGGAATGCTTTTTTTGCATCTTCACTTGAATTTTCAACTGATTCTTGAAGAGTATCCTAATACAAAAGAATTACAACATTTATTGGTTTCAGCAAACAGCAGGTTCACTATACTGATACTGAAACACCAAACTGATACTGAAACACCAAACAGCAGGTTCACTATACTGATACTGAATAGCAGTCACAAACTACACAAAATACAAAGCTGGAGTCATGGTCACAAAATACACAAACAGAGTCATGGTCACAACAATCCTAAGCAATTTAATCTGAATTCTAGTATAATATATGCATTCAGAGATTCAGAATACAAAACATCTTAAGACCAAAATCAAGTTAGAAACTCAATTGCATTTCGTGTTTCATCTTAAGACCAAACTGATACTGAAACACCAAACAGCAGGTTCACTATACTGATACTGAAACACCAAACTGATACTGAAACACCAAACAGCAGGTTCACTATACTGATACTGATACTAAAACAAACAGCAAAACAGCAAACAGGCTTCCAGGAAAACAGCAAACAAGGCTTCCAGCAAAACAGATACTGAAACACTACAGGTTCACTAAACAGATACTGAAACACCTATTCATGCTTCCAGCAAAACAGATACTGAAACACTACAGGTTTCAGGTTTGATATCCTAATGTGGCTAATGTGGCTGATCTGACTAATGTGGCTGACTAATGTGGCTGATCCTAACTATAATACTCAAATTATGCAATAAATTGTTTGATATCCTAGTACTTGTATTTCAGGTTTTTTCCATTTTGTAATTTGAGGGCAGGCAAAGGATAGGTTCATATGAATAGCAGTTTCAAACTACACAAAATACAAAGCTGGAGTCATGGTCACAAAATACACAAACAGAGTCATGGTCACAACAATCCTAAGCAATTTAATCTGAATTCTAGTATAATATATGCATTCAGAGATTCAGAATACAAAACACCTTAAGACCAAAATCAAGTTAGAAACTCAATTGCATTTCGTGTTTCATCTTAAGACCAAACTGATACTGAAACACCAAACAGCAGGTTCACTATACTGATACTGAAACACCAAACTGATACTGAAACACCAAACAGCAGGTTCACTATACTGATACTGATACTAAAACAAACAGCAAAACAGCAAACAGGCTTCCAGGAAAACAGCAAACAAGGCTTCCAGCAAAACAGATACTGAAACACTACAGGTTCACTAAACAGATACTGAAACACCTATTCATGCTTCCAGCAAAACAGATACTGAAACACTACAGGTTCACTATACTGAAACAGATACTGAAACACCTATTCATGCTTCCAGCAAAACAGATACTGAAACACTACAGGTTTCAGGTTTGATATCCTAATGTGGCTAATGTGGCTGATCTGACTAATGTGGCTGACTAATGTGGCTGATCCTAACTATAATACTCAAATTATGCAATAAATTGTTTGATATCCTAGTACTTGTATTTCAGGTTTTTTCCATTTTGTAATTTGAGGGCAGGCAAAGGATAGGTTCATATGAATAGCAGTCACAAACTACACAAAATACAAAGCTGGAGTCATGGTCACAAAATACACAAACAGAGTCATGGTCACAACAATCCTAAGCAATTTAATCTGAATTCTAGTATAATATATGCATTCAGAGATTCAGAATACAAAACATCTTAAGACCAAAATCAAGTTAGAAACTCAATTGCATTTCGTGTTTCATCTTAAGACCAAACTGATACTGAAACACCAAACAGCAGGTTCACTATACTGATACTGAAACACCAAACAGCAGGTTCACTATACTGATACTGATACTAAAACAAACAGCAAGACAGCAAACAGGCTTTCAGGAAAACAGCAAACAAGGCTTCCAGCAAAACAGATACTGAAACACTACAGGTTCACTAAACAGATACTGAAACACCTATTCATGCTTCCAGCAAAACAGATACTGAAACACTACAGGTTCACTATACTGAAACAGATACTGAAACACCTATTCATGCTTCCAGCAAAACAGATACTGAAACACTACAGGTTTCAGGTTTGATATCCTAATGTGGCTAATGTGGCTGATCTGACTAATGTGGCTGACTAATGTGGCTGATCCTAACTATAATACTCAAATTATGCAATAAATTGTTTGATATCCTAGTACTTGTATTTCAGGTTTTTTCCATTTTGTAATTTGAGGGCAGGCAAAGGATAGGTTCATATGAATAGCAGTCACAAACTACACAAAATACAAAGCTGGAGTCATGGTCACAAAATACACAAACAGAGTCATGGTCACAACAATCCTAAGCAATTTAATCTGAATTCTAGTATAATATATGCATTCAGAGATTCAGAATACAAAACATCTTAAGACCAAAATCAAGTTAGAAACTCAATTGCATTTCGTGTTTCATCTTAAGACCAAAATTCAGAATACAAAACTGGTTTGCTGGAACAGGTTGCCCCTGGTACTTACAATTGCATTTCGTGTTTGATCATCCACTGCTTTTCCTTTATGGTTTTGCGCGTATAGATAAACATTTCAGCCTGGGTAACTTCTTCTCCATCCTCTTTCTCACCAAGCTATATTTAATAAAAATTGAAAAAAACAAACAATTAAAAAACTACTTTATTTACATAAAGAAAATGATACATAAAAGCACATGATCACCATACCAATTTTGCACGAACTCTTGCAAAATTTACTGGTCCCACACGATGCATGTACTTTTGCTTAGCCCTGTTTTCTGCATTTCTTTGGCTAATTTTCTGCATGGAGAAAGAAATTAAAATCTGAAAATGAAATATAAATTTAAATTAATAAGCAATGCTACTATCTTACTTCAATGGTGTCATTTGTCCAATATGCCACTAGTTTTTTGAAATGAGACTCAGATATGTTCTTGGGACGGTGTTTTAACCTTTCCTTCATACTATTGTACTTCAAAAAATGCTTTCTCTTTATCTTGCTTTTGTAGCGTCTCCAAGCATCATTTATGCGGGAAAACACTGCTTTCCATCCCCTATCAGAAATAATGTACTTATCCTACAAAAAAACAATAGTGTCATCAACCTTTGACAAGTATTTGATCATTTCAAACAAATATGAAACTTTAGTTCTCATACATTGACATATTTCCATAAACGATCCCCGTGATCTTTGAGCAAAGCTTTGAAGTTTGTGTAGATCAAGGGACAAAACTCTGCATTCCTTGCTATGGATCCAAGGAAATAGCTCAAGTCTGATACAGTTTTGTCATTGGGTCCAATTGGTTCTCCATCCTCATCTAAAGTAACTTCTTGACGATCTTCGCTAGTTCTTGCATGTATTTTTAAACACCTTGTTGGTCCCCTCGTTCTTTTCTTTTTTGTCCCTATTTTGACATTAAAGTTGTGAAGTGACATAATAATAATAATAATCACTCTCACTATGACATACATGTATCAAATGAAAAAAAATTAATTAATCATTACACATTTTATATAAACTGGAATCTTTACCTTCAATTTCATTGCCATTAGTTTCACAATTGCTACCTTTGTGTGCATTGCCTTCTTCTTCCTCTTCTTCCTCTTCTTCTTCTTCTTCTTCTTCTTCTTCCATAACATCATATTCTTCATCATCACTTTCATTTTCGAACTCTTCATTTACTTCTCTATTTTCTTTAAGAAACTCATCGATTGTCATTGACGGACACAATGGGATCCTTTTTGGCTTCTTGCCTGCATTTTCCTGCCTTGCCCTTGACTCATCTTCAACCACCCTTTTCTTAGGCTGCTCCTTTTCCCTTGAAGTATGATTTTCAGATATTGCCCTTTTTTGTTGTTGATGCTTTTGTTTTGAAAGGACATTTCCAACACTTCCATCATTTTCAACCACCATTTTCTTAGGCTGCTCCTTTTTCCTTGAAGTATGATTTTCAGATATTGCCCTTTTTTGTTGTTGATGCTTTTGTTTTGAAAGGACATTTCCAACACTTCCATCATTTTCAACCACCATTTTCTTAGGCTGCTCCTTTTCCCTTGAAGTATGATTTTCAGATATCACCCTTTTCTTAGGCTTCTCCTTTTCTATAAGTTGTTGTCTATCCCTTGATCCATCATCTTCAACCACTCTCTTCCTCATTACTTGCCTTTTTGAATCTTGACTTTGTATAAGTCCTTCAACTTGAGCCAATATTTTACTTTTTGGATCTTGGATTAGTTTGGATCCTTTGTCTCTAGCCATGGATGCTTCAATTGTTGTTCTCCTTTGACTTGGAATCTTAGGTTGAGTGTTACTTGCACTATCTGAAATTTTTTTTGTAGGTACAAGCTCCCTAGTTGAATCCAAAATTCTTTGGCCAGCTGCTGCAAAGTCAGACAACTTGAATTGTGCAACTTCTTTGGCTTGAGAATTGAATTGTTTAGTCACTTTGATAGCTTGGGAACTCACTTCTTTAGTGGTTGGTGGCTTCTTTTGTTTGTTAGATCCTCCAATATTTTTTAATACTTGTTCACGCTTGATTTTGAATACTCTCAGCAGTTCATGGCTGGATCTATAGTGACCTAGATCAATATTGGAAGTACTTCTTTGACCCCTCTCTTGAGAGTTCATATTTCTCTTGAAGGTTGCTTCGTTTTGCATTTGTTCTGAAAAGTTCAAGCACACAGTTTTGGTTAATCAAAATGAGATTTTCAGTAGCATGAGATTTTCAGTAAAACAGTAAAACAGTATACAATGAAGCAGTAGGGTGGGGGGTTTTGTTCAATGAGATTTTCAGTAGAACAGTAAAACAGTATACAATGAAGAAGTAGGGTGGGGGGTTTTGTTCAATGAGATTTTCAGTAAAACAGTAAAGACAGTATACAATGGTACTGTCTTGCTTGTCTTCTAAAACAAATTAATTGATTTTTTTTTCATCACTGAACCTAACTAAACAACATGTTTCAAATTTAATTTCTCTCACAACAGAAACTTGCTTTCAACTTTTGCTCTCATAAAACTAAATATTTATGCAGAAACTTGTGCTCTCATAATAACTTGTGCTCTCACAACAGAAACTTTCGTCCCCCCCCCCCCCTTTTTTTATGCAGATATACATGAGGAAGAACTGATTCTGAGAATGATAATAATAATAAAAAAAACTAAATGCTACTGAATGAATGAATTAATTAATCAAAATGCTACTGAATTAAACTGAATTGCTACTGAATGCTACTAAATGCTACTGAATTGCATTCAAAATGCTACTGAATGCTACTGAATTGCATTCAAATGAGGCTACTGAAAGCTACTGAATGCTACTGAATGCTACTGAATTGCATTCAAAATGCTACTGAATTGCATTAAACTGAATTGCTACTGAATTTCCAGTAGCATAAAGACAACCAAAAAAGTCTACTAAATTTCCAGTAGCATAAACAATATATTCAAATGAGGCTTACAAATCTAAGCTTACAAATTCAACTCAAAAATAATAAAGACAACAAAAACAGTCTACTTAATGTTAGTTCTCATCGGAGTAATCTTCATTTTCAGCTTCTTGCATAACATCTAAAGGATTCTCAATTATTGTTGCAGGCATATCTTCCCTAGCCCAATTGATTTCATCGTCATTTTGATAAGCTTCTTGGGCTGTTAGATTTGATTGGTCACCCATGCTAAATAAGTCTCTAGGAACTGTTTTCATAGCATAATGCCTATTTGGATCAAGAGGATCTTGCACATAGAAACATTGATGGACTTGAGAAGGCAAAACGAATGGATCATTTTGGGAACACTTTTTATTGAACTTTACACAAGTAAGCCCAAACTTGTCTTGTTCAACCTCAAACCAATCACACTTAAACAACACAAATTTGAAGTGACCATAATAATCTAGCTCAATTATATCACAGATTGCTCCATAATATGTGATGGCTGCTGTCGTAGGATTTCCATCCTTAGAGCTTGCAAAACTTGGAGTCAATGAAACCAAAGTGACACCAGAACTTTGGCTTTTTCGTCTTGCATCTCGTTTCTTAGTATGGAATCTATATCCATTGATAAGATAACCCGAAAACCTTTTTGCAACATCACTTGGACCTCTAGATAATTCCTTTAGCTGACCTGATACATCATCTTCCAAGGCTCGAGTTTTAAACCATTCACTAAAATCTTGGCATTGGGTTTTGGCCTTGATCCACTTTCTTTTCTTAGTGTGGCTATTAACAATATCATCATGCTCTCTACAAAGACAACATTGTTATTTGTTAGATTAAATCTAAAATAGGTTTTATATGAGTAAGAACAATTAACGGTATAGCTGACCTGATGTATATTTGAACATCATCACAATTGAATAAGATGTATCGATGAGCTACAGCTTTTGTTGTTGAATCTAGCTGACCTCGATGAGCTACAGGTTTTATATGAGTAAGAACAATTAACGGTATAGCTGACCTCGTGTCCACATTTTTATGCAGATATCTTGAGCAAAGAGTCAAAGCCTCTTCAGCCAAATACCCCTCAGCAATAGAACCTTCTGGATGTGCTTTGTTACGGACATAACTTTTAAGTTTACACAAGTATCTTTCGATGGGATACATCCATCGAAATTGAACAGGACCACCTAATCTCACTTCATTGGACAAATGAATAGGCAAGTGAACCATTATGTCAAAGAAACTAGGAGGAAAAATCATCTCCAATTGACAAAGTGTTTTTGCAATATCCGCTTCTAAGACATCCAAATCCTGCACTTGAATAGCTTTCATACATAGAGAGCGAAAAAAGGACCCAAGGTGAATCAGAGGCTCAGCCACCGCATCAGGCATGGTGCTTCTTACTGCTACTTGTAATAAGTAATGTAGCATGAAATGTGCATCATGGCTCTTGTAGCCTGATATTTTCTTATCACCAACTTGCACACACCTAGATATATTTGATGCAGTCCCGTCTGGTAATTTAGCACCCTTAAAAACACTACAGAAAATAGACTTTTCATGGGAATTCATTGAGAAACAAGCTTTTGCAAACTCTGTGCGGCCACCACCAATCTCCCTTGGATGAAGTTTCTTTCTAATTCCCATATCTTGCAAATCATAACGAGCATTAAGATGATCTTTTGACTTCCCAGCCATATCCAAGAGAGTCACTATAATATTATCATATATGTTTTTCTCAATGTGCATTACATCAAGATTATGACGCAATGTATTTCCAGCCCAATAAGGCAACTCAAAAAAATCGATCTCTTCTTCCAGGGACCATCAACTTTCCTCTTTTTCTTCTTTCCAAATTCATTCTTGAAAGATCTTAAGGATTCTAGAATTTCTGCCCCTTTTAACAAAGGTGGTGCTGACCTAAGCTCTTTTTTCCATTAAAGGACCTTTTGTTAGCTCTCCAAGCATGACTCGTTGGTAAAAAGACACGGTGATCCATGTAACACATCTTGTGACTGTGTTTCAAGTAGGATGAATTAGTGTTATAATTACAGCATGCACATGCCAACTTTCCTTTGGTGCTCCAACCTGACAACATAGCATACCCAGGGTAGTCACTTATAGTCCATAGGAGAGCTGCACGAATTTTAAAGGTTTGATTTCTTGAGGCATCATATGTCTCTACTCCTAATTCCCATAACTCCTTCAACTCCTCAATTAACGGTTGAAGATACACATCAATATTGTTCCCCGGTGATGTTGGTCCAGGAATCAACAATGACAACAATGTACTTTCAGACTTCATGGACAACCAAGGTGGATAGTTGTATACTACCATCACGACAGGCCACGTACTATGTGATATGCTCATGGTCCGGAATGGATTGAAGCCATCACTCGCTAAGCCAAGTCTTATATTACGAGGCTCTAAAGCAAACTCTGGATGAAGTTTATCAAAATCCTTCCATGCTTGGCCATCAGCAGGATGCCTCAATTTCCCATCCTTTGAGCGTTCTTCTTCATGCCATCTCATTGACTCCGCTGTATTTGAACACATAAATAGCCGTTGAAGTCGAGGAATCAAGGGAAAGTGTCTCAAAATCTTTGCGGGCACTTTATGTTCGTCTTTTGCTTGCTCCAACTCACCTTCTACCTGAGGGAATTCCTTCCATCGTGACAATTTACAAACACTACAAGAGGTGTCATTCTCATGCTCTTTCCAATATAGCATGCAATCACTTGGACATGCATGAATTTTTTTATAATCAAGGCCCAAATCACTAATCATGGCCTTTGATTTGTTAAAAGATCCCGGTATGTTTAAATTCGGCATCGCTTCCTTCAATAATTCTAAAAGGGCGGTGAACGATGCATTGCTCCATCCATGTAGACACTTCAACAAGTAAAGTCGAATAATGAATGATAGAGTAGAGAAGTCTTTGCATCCTGGGTATAGTTCTTGTTTAGCCTCGTTAATCAAGTTGTAGAACTTTCTAGCATCCTCATTGGGACCCTCACTACCCGTTACTGCTTCTGCGACATTTCTGAATGTGTCGTGCAATAAGCCATCAATGTCATCATGTGAGCCCTCTTGATCATCTGTCACATTGTCGGTTCTCACAGGCGATGGTATATTCTCCCCATGGTTTACCCAAACGGTGTAGCCTTTTAGAAAACCATTACCAATTAAATGATCGTATACCACTTTTCTTCTAAACCAAGAATCATTTCTACACTCAGCACAAGGACATAAAATCTCACGTCCTTGAGGCTTTCCTTCAGTATATGCAAAATTTAAAAATGACTTAACGCCCTTCTTATACTCTCTACTATATCTTGGGAGATTAGTCCAGCCTTTGTCCATGACCTTAAATCTAATATATGAAAAATAATAATTAAATTATTCACAATAGAAATGATGATATATAGATACTATAACAACATGTAAAAATGCACTATTGATCCAAGAAGCATTTACTAACTAACACAGCAAGAAGCATTTACTAATTTCTACTAAAAATGAATGTATGAACCCTAAAATGAAAGGGAAGAATAGAACACAGCAAGAAGCATTTTCAATCAAATCAAACAAAAATGAATGTATGAACCCTAAAATGAAAGGGAAAAACAGAACACAGCAAGAAGCATTTTCAATCAAATCAAATAAAAATGAATGTATAAACCCTAAAATGAAAGGATTCACAACTGAAATTTTTTCAAATCAATTTCTTTACTCAAATCAATTAAATCATTACTGAACACAGCAACAGCAATAAATGAACACCAAATTGAAAGAAAAAAAAAGGGAGTGAGTATCAAACCTTCCGCGAGAGTGAGCGTTGGCGATGCTTGGTTGGAGTTGGCGTGAGTATCAGTTAAATGAACACAGCAACAGCGTTCGCCGAACCTGCTAACAGACATTAGCCATTTTAATGTCAATCACCAGAATCGAACTTGCTATAGGGTTTATATGCATAACTATATGAAGAAGTTAGGGTTTATAGCAAAAAAATTGGCTTAATCAAAGTTGGGATAAATCAACACAGAAGTTGTGAAGAAGAAGAAGGGTCAGAAATTAAAAACCTGAGAAAGGGAAACCAGCTGCGATTTGTTTCGTTTCTGCAAGAGGTTGAATCGAAGGAAGGAAGGAAGAGTCGATTTGAAGAAGAAGGAAAGAGAATCAGTTGCGATGAAGATGAGAGTGAGAAGGGAAGAGATGAAGATCAGTTGCAAGATGAAGAAGCCGATTGCAAGATGAAGAAGTTCATGAAGATGAGAGTGAGAGTTGCCATTTTGATCGAGAGTGAGAGTTGTGTTTCGAGAGGTTAGGTTTGAGGAAGAGCCGATTTGAAGAAGAAGTTCTTTTTGTTGGATTTGTGCGTGTCGTTTGATTTTCACTTAGCGGTTTTTTTTAGTCAATAGCGCGTAATTTTTGTTTTCTTTCTGTTGGGTAATAGTCCACGGTTGTAAAAGGTTTTGGGCCTAAATTTTGGACACATTTAGTCCACGGTTTTATAACTGTGGTCTCTAAATAAAAACTGTATATATAGGCCACGGTTTTAAGCATTTTAGAATAAATTTTTTAAGTCAATAGGCGGACAAATGTGGCCTTAGGTATCCACACTTGTTTAACCGTGGCCTATACAATTTTAAACCGTAGCCTATTAGCAAGTTAATGAAACCGTGGCCTAATATCTATTTCAGTGGCCACATTTGTAAACGCGTGGCCTATTCCTTGTTCAGGCCACGGTTTTTTAGCCGTGGCAAAGATTGCCGTGGCCTAAAGTCAAAAATGTTGTAGTGTGGAAAGAAAATAAGTGGAAGTCTAAGAAGCAAGAGTGGCTGAACAAGAAGAACAATGATAGCAGTAGTGCAGAGAAGGCAGAATCATCTAACAAGGGAGGGAAGAAGTACAACAATCAGAAAGGGAAGGAGAAGTTTGACAAGAGGAAGGTACAGTGCTTCAACTGTGACAAGTATGGTCACTTTGCGGATGAGTGTTGGTCAAACAAGGAAAACAATAAAGAAGAGGCTAATATAGCCAAAGAAGAATCAGATGATGATCTCGTGCTGCTGATGGTGACTATAGCAGATGATTCAGTAGTAGTGGAGCTGTGGTACATGGACACAGGGTGCTCCAACCACATGACTGGCAACAAACAGTGGCTAGGTAACTTTGACAGCAGCAAGAAGACCAGAATTAGGCTTGCTGATGATAGGTATCTGCAGGCAGAAGGAATGGGGAACATTCTGGTTGAAAGGAAGGATGGAAAAACAGTGGTGATTGAAGATGTCTGATGTGTGCCTGGCATGAAGAGCAACCTGATGAGTGTAGGTCAGCTCATAGAGAAGGGCTTCTCAGTGAACATGGAGGATGGTATGCTGCAGTTGTATGACAAGAAAAAGAGGCTGATACTGAAATCCTTCTTGGAGAAGAACAGAACATTAAAGGTGAGCATCAAGGCAGCTGAGACACACTGCTTTAGTGCCACTGATGGAGACAGAGACAGTGCCTTATGGCACAAGAGGTATGGTCATCTAAACTATAGAAGGTTAGGTCATTTAAGTTCCAAGAAGCTTGTCATAGGAATCCCTGCAGTAGCTGCTATTGATAAGTCTTGGAATGTATGCATGAGAAGCAAACACGCAAGGCTGCCATTTACATCAGAATTACCACCAAGAGCAACACATGCTTTAGGTGTAGTACATTCTGATGTATGTGGTCCTTTGGAAGTCCCTTCCCTAGGTGGCAACAAATATTTTGTATCCTTTGTAGATGAACACATTAGGATGATATGTATATACTTGATTAAAGCCAAGAGTGAGGTGCTTGATCAATTCAAGAAATTCAAGAATTATGCTGAAAAACAGAGTGGCTGTCAGCTGAAGATTCTCAGAACAGATGGTGGGGGAGAGTACAACTCTGCTGAGTTTAACAGATTCTGTGAAGATCAAGGCATTGATCATGAAGTGACTGCCCCCTATACTCCTCAGCACAATGGAGTTGCTGAGAGAAGAAATAGGATGCTAATGGACATGGCAAGATGCATGCTGAAGGAGATGAACTTGCCAAACAGTCTTTGGGGAGAAGCTGTCTCAACAGCAGCTTACATCCTCAATAGATGTCCAACCAAGAGACTCAAGGAAGTAGTTCCACTTGAGATGTGGTCAGGAAAGAAGCCAAGTGTAGGGCATTTGAGAGTGTTTGGTGCACTTTGATACAAGCATATCCCTGATGAGAAGAGGAAGAAGCTGGATGATAAGAGCTGTCCAATGATCCTAGTAGGATACCACTCCACAGGGGCATACAAGCTGTACTGCCCAGCAACTAATAAGATTGAGTTCAGCAGAGATGTAGTCATCAAGGAAGCAGAAATGTGGGACTGGGACTGTGGCAGAGTCAAGACTGCCAGAGCAGAATCTGTTTTACTAGAAGAAACTGATGTTGATGCACCAGATCAAGAACAGGAGCCTGCCCCAGCTGACAATGATGAGCCTCAGCCACAGCAGGAAGACAGTGACACTGATTCTGATGATGAACAGATTGTACAAGGTAGACCACAGAGGCAAAGAGTGCCTCCAAATAGGCTAGTTGAATATGACTGGATAGCAGATAATCAAGTTGACAGTGATGGAGAACTGATTCAGCTTGCTATGCTGGCTGATGTTGAGCCACCCAGCCATACAGAAGCTATGAAGGAGAAGGTGTGGATGGATGACATAAAAGAGGAACTGAATTCCATTGAAAGAAATAAGAGCTCGGAACTGGTTGTGCTGCCAGAAAACAAGAGAGCAATAAGTGTTAAATGGGTTTACAAGGTGAAGCTGAACCCAGATGGCACAGTTGCAAAACATAAGGCTAGATTGGTACCAAAGGGGTTTCCTCAAAGGCAAGGGCTTGATTACTTTGAGGTATTTTCTCCGGTTGCTAGGCACGAGACAATTAGGATGGTGATTGGTCTAGCTAGCAATAAGGGATGGGGATTATACCACCTTGATGTCAAGTCAGCCTTTTTAAATGGCCCATTGGAGGGGGAGGTATATGTGTTGCAACCTCCTGGCTTTAAAAAGAAAGGGAAAGAGCAGCTTGTGTATAAGCTGCATAAGGCATTGTATGGCCTTAAACAAGCTCCTAGGGCATGGAACAAGAAGATAGATGCATTCTTCCATGAACTAGGCTTCAAGAAGTGCATGGATGAATATGGAGTCTATGTGAAGGATTCAAAACAAGGTGAAATAATACTGGTGTGTCTTTACGTGGATGACACGCTGATTACAGGGACAAGTGCCATTGAAATTGACAGTTTCAAGAAGAAACTGAAGTCTGAATATGAGATTACAGACTTAGGAAGAGTAACATACTTCCTAGGGATGGAATTCCTCTATGAATCAAAGGGAATAATACTCCATCAAGGAAAGTATGCTGCTGAAATACTAAAGAGATTCCAGATGCAAGACTGCAACTCTGCAGTGACTCCTGCAGAAGCCAATGCAAAACTGGAAGCAGATACTGAGGGTGAGGATGTTGATCCTACCTTGTTCAAACAGCTAGTGGTTTCCCTAAGGTACTTGTGTAACACAAGACCTGACATATGCTACTCAGTTGGTGCTGTGAGTAGATTCATGAACAAGCCTAAAATGAGTCATTTCCTTGCTGCCACAAGGATACTGAGATACATTAGGGGGACTGTCAGAAATGGTATTCTGTTCCCAGTAGCTGGACAGCAGCAGAATAATGAACTGCTTGGATATTCGGATGCAGACTGGTGTGGTGATAGAGTGGATAGAAGATCCACAACAGGCTATGTTTTTATATGGAATGGTGCTCCAATATCACGGTGTTCAAGGAAGCAACAAGTTGTTGCTTTGTCATCTTGTGAGTCTGAATATATTCCAGATAGTGAAGAAGAAGAAGAAAATTGTGAAATTGCCGATTGATAACTCATGTTGAGAAATAATCTGTTTTTACCATTTACTGTTTTGGTCTCTGTATTAGGGGCATTACTGTCATTAAGCTACAATTTCATTTAAGTTTCATTTCGGATTAATTTCATTCAATTAGTTGAATTTGTAACTAAGTTGGTTTTGGATATAGTCACATTTTGTAACTAGTCATTTTACAATACAGTGAATAATATTTTACACAATTTACTTTTCATTCACTCTCTCTCTGTGTGCATCACTCTCTCTGTGTGTGCGAGTGATATCCATTGGGCTTCCTTCTCCTCTGTACCCCTTTCCAGAATCTGTGTGTGTGTGTGTAAGATGCAGGTGCTGCGATTAAACAGTATGATATATTAGTATTTCTAGTAGTGAAGTATTTGACTAGTATATATTTCAAGTAGTTGAGTATCACACATTTTTTATCGATAGAAGAATATTAATTCCCAGTTCCACAACGAACACAAAATAATGCCTCTAGATAGGGGATCAAAACTCCTAACTCTAGAACACAAGACAACCAGAAAAAATGAAGACTAATAACACTACAACATTTTTGGTCTTTGACAACATATAAAAAATGTTGTCAGAAGTATAAACAATGTTGCCTAAAGGTATAGACAACATATTCAAAGTGTAAACTAAGTCAGTGTTACCTATTATCTAAGGTATCACTTTTCTGTATGGGAGAAGACCCCAGGAAGACCCAAAGATATCAATGAAATATATTTACAACCATAATCCATTTGAGAATCCTCCCATTACTTCTAATCTTCCACTTGGGAGGGTATTAAATAGGATAATGATATATGTAGATAGACTAATCAAGACACTACCACACAAATAAAAACCACATGACATGCATAGACAACATGCATGGGCTAAAAATCACTAAAGTTGTATCTTGTGAATTTTACAAAAACCACATCCCACCACCTACATTACCCAGTTAGAAAACATCATCGTCTACCTTTCTCCAATAATTGAAAGTCACCTATATTTTTGATTTTTGCATTAGTATAACTTGGGAGGGGGTGCACAGTTAAATTCAACCACTGCAACTAGTCGCGAATATAGGAATTAGGGTCGGAGGATCAATTTCTTTTTTTAAATCACACATTAAAATATAATAAAAACATAACTTAACCATATTTAGTTAAATAATTTTCACAACTCATAATTATCCTCTATGCACAAGAAAGGGAGAGGAATTGATGTGAGTTATTATGTGAGGGGTGTATCAACATACTTTTCATATAATAGAAAAAGTCACATAAACAACAAATCAACATATTAATATCAACATATCAATAGCGTATGGATGAAGTTGTCCTCTAAAAATCCAGTAGTCTTTTTGTTTGTTTTTGATTATATATGATAATATTTTTGGAATTGTAGTACATGAACGATTTAATATTTGGCATCTTGGAAAAATTGTTGCCATTTCCTGCAACACTTTTTTATAGAGTATTTCAAAACTGCTGTCTTTGTCCTCTCAATGATTACAGTTAATTGTTAGCGTTCTCTTTCCTAGTCGAAAACCTTTGCCTAAATAATAAGCAACGCTTACAGTAGCCACAATTGAAAAATCGTTGCCGAAAGAAACAATTTTTTTTCTCTTTAGGCAACACTTTCTAGGCATATTGTGATAGACTTAAAATGTTGTAGTTAAATATAAGTGTGGTTTTACAAACAAACTGGCCTGTCACATGTCTCCTGCATGTTGTCAATGTTTCATGCATGGCGCCAGACCCCCGCTCCTGATTCTTGACAGTCGCATCAGGATGGTATCTGTTATGGTAATAAATAAAAGGCCTCAACAATATTTACACCCCCCTGCGAGGCCCAATAGCAAACCGGCCCATGGCCAGAAAATCTAGCCCAATCGACCAACGGCTCAGATAACTTGGCGAGATCTGACGGCTCAAGATCGTCAGAACATACATCACACAAACTCTATAAATACCACCTTCAATGCTCATAAATGTAAGTAATTTTTATCTCCAACCATCACATATTTACTCAAACACTGACTTGAGCTTCGGAGTGTTATTGCAGGTACAACACCGTCACGTCAAGATCGAACAAAGACCGCCACATCAAGATCGAACAAAGACCACCATCTCAAGATCGAACAAAGACCACCATCTCAAGATCGAACAAAGCTGTCACTTTAAGATCGCCACATTATCAAGGATAAAACACCTACTAACTACTTCGATCTTATCATAAAGCTGGTAAGTACAGTACAGAACATTGGCGACCATAGTGGGAGGTCCAAACACTCTAGTTCGTCTCTCATTTCCTTGATACTCAATGGCACCTAAACTCCATTCAAAACCGGCCAGTTTTGTTGTCGGACCCATTTTGGAACCGGTCGTACCCGGGCTTCAGTCTCATCAAACTCCTGAAGGACATGTTCAAAGCTTGACCAATTCCACCCAAACACGTCTTCAATGCCCCAATCCAAACCTTGCCCAAGTACAAATGAGCCCCGGCGGGACCGATTTACCACCTCCCCCTCCGTTACTTCCGGCCTTAACCGATGCTGTTCAACAGCTCGTCTAATTGCTGGCCAGACAAGAGGTAGTAAACCAAGAAAGAAGCACCCGTTTCACTGGCCTCGAGGCCGAGGTAGCAAGTCTCCAGGCACGAGATATTCCGGACCAGGAATCACCAGAATCGAACTCCCTTTTAAGAAGAAATCTGATTCTAAAGAGGCATCGATCTCCACCAAGGAGAAGGCTCTATCATCGGTCTCCCCCTCACCGTCATCGAGGAAATGGTTCCCGTTCTCCTCCGGCTCGACAATTAGACGATCTCGAAAATCCACATAATTATCCTTGCCATCACCGAGGGAATGGTTCCCGTTCTCCTCCGGCTCGACAGTATAACGATCTGGAAGATCCGACAGATTATCACCGCCCTCGTTCATTTTTGGCTTCTACGTCACCACATCGACGGTCTAGAAGCCAGGAAAACGACTATCCCGGTCATCATCACATGACTCAGGCTCAACCACGGCCATTGCTAACCAAGCGCAAAGGCCCATTCACAACGTGCATCGACAACTACAGAGTTCCGAGGTATCTCGAAAAACTTTCTGGAGGTCTGAAAATATATGATGGAACCGGCGACCCTGATAGGCACCTCGACAAATTCGACACAAGCATGCAATAAAGAAATGTACCAATGGAGATGAAGTGTCGAATCTTTCCATTAACGCTCGACAAAGTGGCATCCGAATGGTTCAGGACTTTAAGCTGAAACACTATCTCCTCTTGGGACCAATTAGCAAAGCTCTTTTCAATACACTTGGCCCATTCCAAAAGTAAACCCAAAAACAAAAACGTATTAATGTCCGTAGTACAGAGGGAGAACGAGCCCCTCAGAGAATACGTAGAAAGATTCAACTCTGAAGCTCTCCAAGTTCGAGAACTGGACGACGCTTTCTGAATTTTCTTCATGGCGCGGGGCCTACTTCCTGGAAGTCCTTTCAAAAAACATATCAACACTTGGGAACCAAGCACCCTGCAGGAGTTCCTCCAGCTATCCCAGTGTTTTATCAACGAAGAGGAGAACGCCAAGATCGGGAAAATGTCATCACAACCTGAACCATCAAGACCTCGCCATGAAAAAGACAACAGTGGAAATGATAACCGAGGAAACAGGGATCCCCGACCTCCTCGGAATCGTCACCAGGTCTACAAAGAACTCAACGTCTCCAACGCCCAATTGTTGGGGGAATGTTGGAACGTCGAGTTCAAAGACGTCAGAACACCCAAACCTCTGCCTCACCGACCTGGGCAAAAGAATAACAAATAATGCAGATACCAGAGAAGCAATGGTCATGACACGAACCACTGCAATGCTTTAAAGGACGACATTGAAGACTTGATCAAACGAGGAAAATTGTCCAGTTATGTCAAAAAGCCCGGAGCACCCACCGGCGAGGTTAAAGAAGAGCGAGAAGATGAGGTGCAAAGAAAAAGGAGTAAGCAGAAAGCCGATTCCGATGATGAAGAGTGTCATACCCCAATTTTGTCCGGCTTAGGTCAAAACTCTAATTTTCCACAAAAAATAAATAAGTTAAAGAGTGAAGGGAATTATGAATTGCATTTTGGGTCCTAGAGGCCATTCCAAGGTTTTTGAAATCATTTTTAGGGTTGGAATGCACTTTTTGGGCGAATTAGGGTTTTAGGGTCAAAAAGGGTATTTTGGTCATTTTTCACAACAGGATGATTTTCTCGTCAAAAATATACATCCACAAAAAGTACATTTTATTCTATCAAGGATAATTTTTGTACAATCTTTAGAAAGAAAATCCTAGTCCAAAATAATTTAAAAATACACTTATTCCATTTTTAGTGCATAGAAAAATAAAAAGGACCATTAAATATTCCTCAATTATCAAATGACAATTTTTATTGCCTAGAATAATTAGAGGGAATATTTTTTGGTGCTCAAAAATATGTGACACTTTTTAATAGGTGCACATTCACTTCCATGCCCAAAATTCAAAAACTCAAAAAGAAGGAAGTGTCCTCAATAAGACAAAAGACCAAAAACAAGTTTTTTTTCCTCTCTCTCTCTCTCTCTCTCCCCTCACAATTTCGAAATCCTCTCTCTCTCTCCCCCCCCCCACAATTTCGAAATTCCTTCTCTCTCTCTCCCTCTCACAAAATTCTTCCACACTCTTCTGTTGTACTATTATTCCTTATCTTGAAGGAATATGCCTTGTACCATCATTAAACCTTCTCCGTTGGTGCATATCACCAATTCTCACTCACTCTCATGAAGATTCATGCCCTTTTTTGTAAATTACCTCACTCACTTACACTAACCTCTTCATAAGGAAACACCAATTTTCCTCTTTGGTAACATTCCATCCCAATCATACCCCCAACCCTATTTTTGCCTCACATTATTCCTAAAATAAGACAAGTTTTTTTTTTTTTACAAAAACTCTCACTCCCTTCCCTCATTTTCGCCCCCACTCTCTCACTCTCACCTTTTGTGTTTTCTCAATACCCTCAATCCAAATGACCTTTAATCCTAACCCTCCATTTAATTTTAAAACTCAATCCTAGAGCACTTAGTAAGGCCAATGACCCAATTGCCCCTAAACCTAAAATAACTCTATAAATACTCCCTCATTCCCACACCTAAGGATCCTTTGGCCTCTCATTCTCCTACACTAAAACCCTAGCACACCAAAAACACCTCCTCTCCCTCTCCTTCCTCACCCCAAAACCGTAGCCTCTTCCCCTCTCTTCCATATATTTTCTTCAATTTTTCACCATCAAATCTTCCATTTCTTGTTAGATCATCATCATTCCTTCCATTCTCTTCAAGGTTGCATCATCAAATTGCTAAGAGCTAGCAATCTTTGTGTTCATATCATCTCCTTCTTCATTTCTTTGTGATTTTGTGGTAAGCTTTGAAACTTTGCATCTCATATTTAGTTCTTCTTGCATAATCTCTCTTCTACTCCCAACTCCTTCTTGATTGCTTGTTGTTGTTGCTTTGAGGATCCATTTCAAACATTTTGACAAGGACTTAGGGAGCCTTGGGTGTTTGAGATGGGTCCTTGGCCTTGAAGGAGTTGTTCTTCTACTTGATTAATTTCCCTTGCATTTTTACACATTTTTCACTAAAGTTCATGAAATAAAACATCACTTTCTTTCAAAAAAAGGTTTCGGCCATGTAGTGTTTTTAGTGGTTCATGCATTTCTTTGTTCATTTATGGTGTTTAAGTTAAATAAAAAAAAGTGGATCTAGCCAACTATGCTTTTAGGTTTTTATTGTTCTTGCATTTCCTTTGATTTTGAGTTGAAATAAATGATGGAATGACAATTGTTTGAGCATCAAATGTATGGGTAGATCCTAGGGTTTATGTTCATATGCTCATTGATGTGATTTGGTTGCAAGAACATGATGAAATTTGTGCTTGAGTTTTCCTTGCTATGCATTCGGCCATGAGGCCTATTTTTGCCCTCTTTGATTGCTTGAAAATTGTCATTTTTATTGTGTTTGGGCAAGTGCAAGTTATGCAATTGTGTGTGTTTACTTTTTACCATTTTACTTTACCACTTCATTAACTTTTTACCAAAAGACATAAAAATATTTTACCATTTTACTTTACCACTTCATTAACTTTTTACCAAAAGACATAAAAATATTTTACCATTTTGGTCTTTACCACTTCATTAACTTTTTACCAAAAACATAAAGACATTTTACCACTTTGGTTTTTACTCATTCATTAATTATTCACCAAAACAAAAAACATAAGAAACATTTTTGCTTTTATTTACCTTTTACTCAAACATTTTTACCACATTCTTACTCTAACCTTTTACTACTTCTTACCAAAACATTTTCAAGCTTTGTACTTCATTTATGTGCATCATCCATGTGACACACTCTCATGCTTGCACCCTAACACTTGCATACTCCCATATTCTCACATGTTCATGCATTCTTGCATGCTTATGCATCTTACATTCTTTTATCCTTTTACATGTTTATGCATCCTTATATGCTATACATGCATTCATTCTTAAATGTCCATGCATTCATTAGTATCATGTATTGCACTCAATAATCAAGTGTTCATGTATTCATTCCTTGTATGCTCATGCATAGTTGCTTAATCGTGCATTCATGTCTACATGCTTACTCATTTAAACTAAGAATATCCTATGCTTATGATCAATTGCATTCTTTTGTTCATGATGCCATTTAAATGTCTTGACTTAATTGTGTGCCATCCTTTCTACATGTATGACCTCCTAATGAAGACGTAAGCCTACTTGCTTGTTGTAGCATAGAGTCATTAGGGTAAATACACTCCTTTGAGATTGTTGCCCGTCCCGTAGCAATTCTCACCCACACAACACAATTGCTTTGAGAACTTTGTTTTGCATCTTTGATAGTTGAATCCCTTGATTGTATTGGCATGCTTAATCTTGGTTGATGAATAATATGTTCATGATTGCTTGATTGTTGAAGTATGAGTCTTGTTCATTCATTTGCATTTGGTTATGGATTTAGAATTGATTTGAAGTGTTCTACCTTTTTTCTAAAACCTCTTTCCTAGATTCATTAATAAAAGAAAACCCTTTTATTTTCAAAACAAGAATAAAATAAATTGTCATTGACGACCAATCGCGCCGTTGCCGTTTAGGTTGTTAATGATGATTTTGTTTTCAAAAGAGTTAGTAGTGAGGCCATTCTAACCGTTGTTGTTCGGTCTTCACAAAAGCTCAATCCTATTTTCGAAAACTTATTCCTCAAAAGTAAAACCAATTGTCACTGATGACCAATCGCGCCGTTGCCGTTTAGGTCATTAATGATGATTTCATTTTCAAAAGAGTTAGTAGTGAAGCCATTCTAACCATTGTTGTTCGGTCTTCACAAACGCTCACCCAATTGCGAAAAACCCCTTAAGCCGTTTTCAAAACCAAAAACCGAGAACTACGTAGCTTTGAATTCTCCATCGCACCGGGAGATACGTAGGAGCGGGGTCCTGTCCCGTCAAGCACACTCTTAAAAAATCTTTGTTTTGTCCTGATTTTCAAAGATAACCAAAAATATTCTTCTTCCCTCCTGTTTTCAATAAAACAAACCTTGAAGAAAAGAAAAGAAAAGAAGTAGAATAAATTGCTTTCAACTCGAACTTTTGTCTAAACCACACATCAAGTTAATGGTTCCCTTTCGGTAGAAAGGACGTGTGCGGTGCTAGCACCTTCCTCGCACGTAATCGACCCCCGAACCTATATCTCTAGTTTTCAAAAGACTATCCGCCTTGTTCAAAAGACTTTTTTTCAATGTTTTGGTCTTAAAATTAAAATATTGGTGGCGGCTTCAAAATTTTTCCACGTACATTGAGAAACCCAAACCGGATTTTTCGGGGTGCAACAGCTGGCGACTTCATTGTTTTAAAAAGTTGTAAACGAAGAAAGATCCCCTCAGGGACTTTTTCGGGCGCAACAAAGAGCAAGATTATAAAAGGTCGAAAGCTCACTCAGTCATAATGATGATCACAGGAGGATTTGAGCATGAAGGATCCGGAAAATCAATGAAACGAAAGTGGAAGGACTTATTGAACGTAGCTTCAACGTCGGCACCCCCGTCCACTTCACATCGACCTCCATTATCTTTCGGTGACGAAGATCTTATGGACGGAAAACCCAACAAACACGTCTCCCTCATAGTCTCGGTGATCATAGCCAACAAAGAAGTAAGGAGAATCTTGGTAGACCAAGGGAGCTCGTCTGACATCCTTTTTGTCGATCTTATCAACAAAATGGGGATCGACAGGGAAGATCTCACTCCATACAGAGGAACGGCCCTATCCGGATTCAACGGATCTCAGACCAAACCACTCGGCCATTTGGAACTCATGGTCTCCTATGGAACCGAGCCAATGGTAAGAACTATCAAGAAAAAATTCCTGATCCTACCTTGTGAGTCCATCTACAATGCTCGGAGCAGTGACGTCTACCACACACTTAAAAATGAAATTCCACTCTCTCTGCGATAAAGTGATCACATTAAACTCCGATCTGGAATCTGCTTCCAGATGCTTCTTCTTATGGTCCAAAACAGAGCAAAAAGCGTTAGAACAAGAAGGGGTTCCCCCTCCAGAAATCGCTACCCCCAAGAAAGTTAAAATTTGATCTACCGAAGTTAACACAACGGACTTGGATGTTCGGTACGATCCAGAAAGCACTGAGGATGAAGACGACGACGGGCTTACAAAAGAGCTCAAACGAAAAATGATAAGACCTCAACCTGATGGGGAATTCATCGAAATACAACTCAGCGAAGATCCCCGCAGAACAATTAAAATCGGGGTAAATCTACCAGAAGAGGTTAAGATCAACTTAACCCAATGTCTTAAAGACTATGCAGACATCTTCTCCTGGTCGGCAGAGGACATGCCCAGGATTCCACCTGAGGTCTCCTGCCACTGGCTCTCGATCAACCCAGGAGCCAAGTGGGTCGCCCAAAGGAAGCGAACTCAAAGCAGTTAGAAAGCCATCGCTGCGTCAAGAGCGGTTGACGATCTCATCAAGGCGAACTTCACTTCTGAGGTCAAATATACGACTTGGCTATCGAACCCGGTACTGATAAAGAAGAGAAGCGGGAAATGGCGCTTGTGCGTAGACTACACTGATCTCAATAAAGCTTGCCCAAAAGATGCTTTTCCTGTCCCCAGCATTGATCGACTCGTCGACAACGCTTCAGGTTTTCGTTTGTTATCTTTTATGGACGCATATTTCGGCTATAATCAAATCGCCATGTTCCCACCCGATCAAAAGAAAACTTCTTTCATGACCGATCAAGGTAACTTCGCTTACCGAGTCATGCCTTTTGGGTTAAAAAACGCCAGAGCCACCTACCAGAGGATGATGAACAAAGTGTTTCGAAAACAAATCGGTAAGAGTGTCGAGGTATATCTCGACGACATGATCGTCAAAAGTAAGGACGACAACAAACATATAAGCGACCTTAAAGAGATATTCTCCGAGGTCCGGAAGAATTCTATGAGGTTAAACCCAGATAAATGCACGTTCGAAGTTCGAGCTGGAAAATTATTGGGTTTTTACCTAACAGAAAAGGGGATCGAAGCTAATCCTGATAAATGTCGCTCCATAACTGAAATTCGAACCCCAACGTCGAAAAAAGAGGTCCAAAAACTTAACGGCATGATCGCCGCCTTATCTCGGTTTATATGAAATGCATCATTCAAGTCTCTCCCCCTTTTCAAACTGCTTAAGAAAGAAAAGAAAGACTTTGAATGGACCCCCGAACAAGATGAGGCCTTAGACCAGCTAAAAAAAGGCCCTTTCCAAACCTCCGATCTTGACCAAACCAAACGAAGGTGAAGCCCTCTTTCTATATCTAGCAATCTCGGAAGAAGCCTTAGGAGCCGTTCTTGTACGTGAGTTAAAAACCGGACAGAGCCCAATTTACTTCGCGAGTAAAGCCCTCCACGGATCGGAAAGTCGCTATCAAAAGATCGAGATGATCGCTATGGCTCTCATCATCGCAGCTTGATGCTTTCGACCTTACTTCGTTGCTCACCAGATAGTCGTTCGGACTAACTACCCCATCAGACAAATTCTCCATAGACCCGACCTTGCGGGGAGAATGATCAAGTGGGCAGTAGAACTATCAGAATTTGGAATAAAATAAGAAACTCGAACAGCTCTGAAAGCACAGGTCCTGGCAGATTTCGTAGCAGAAATGACACCAGCAAACATCGAAACGGATACTTGGATCCTGCACGTCGACGGATCTTCCAACACTTAGGGAAGTGGCGCTGGTATTATGTTAGAAAGCCCGAGCGGCATCATCATCGAAGTTTCTCTGACTTTCAACTTCCCAACCTCGAACAACCAGGCAGAATACGAGGCCTGCATCGCTGGCTTACGCTTAGCAATGGAATTCCGAGTACCTCGGATAACGCTGCACACCGACTCTCTATTGGTAGTTTCCCAAATCAGCAAACAATACGAGACCAAAGAGCCGATCTTACAAAAGTACCTATTCCGGGTACGGGCTTTGTTAGCTCAGTTTGAAGCAAATGAGGTAAAACACGTACCAAGAGCGGAAAACCAACGAGCTGACGTCCTCGCCAAACTCGCAAGCACCAAAGCTCCTGGCAATCAGAGAATGATCATCCAAGAAATGCTCCATAAACCCAGCGTGTCCCTCGACCCTAATCTTAACTCGACCATCTACGTCATAGAAGAAACTCACAGTTGGATCACTCCGATCTTAGAGTACATCGTTGCAGGAATAGAGCCCCCAGACGCAAACGACACTAAAATCATCTGAAGAAGAGCCTCTGCCTTTTCGGTCATTAATGGAACGCTATATGTAACACCCCGAAATTAATTAAATAGTTATTTAGTATTTAGTTAATTAAATTAAATAGGAGTTGGTGATAGAAATAATAATAATAATAATAATAATATTGGGTGGTTTTAGTTATTAATATATTATTTTATTTATCTGAAGGGGGTGGTGTTGGTACTTCGGAGGTGTTATGATTGGCCCAGTGGGCCAAGCCCAAGCCCGTAGACTTGAGCTGCTAGGCGCTAGGTTAGTGAAGTGGCGCCTCATTTGTGAAAAAAGAAAAGAAAGCGTGAGTTGAGAGAAGAGAAAGGAGAGAGCGTGAGAAGAGAAAAAGAAAAGAGAAGAACGGCACTAAGGGAGAAGAAAGAAGAAGAGAGGGGCGCGACTTCCATAGGAGAGGAGAGGAGCTCAGTTGCTGTGGTTACTCGGTGTGCACGTGGAGGGGTCTCTGTCTTCGGTGAAACTAAGGTAAGGGTGGGTCTTGCCTTATAATAGGGAGCATAATGGGATGTATGTAGGGGTTAGGTCCTATGTCCCGTTTAAATTGACTTTTTATGTTGTTTATGATATATGAGTATGTTGTTGTTCAATTGTTGCTCATTGTGATGATATGCGAATTGTTGCTCTGTATGATGAATTTCGAATTGCGTACTAAGTGCTCGAATAAATGTATAAATGATGATGTTGGGCTGAATTCATTGAGTTTGGAGTAATTTTGTGGTGTTTGAAATAGTTGATGATGATTGAGCACTTGGTACTCATGTGTTGTTGTTGGTGAATTTGATGTTTTGGGTGTTATAGGCGCATAAGGCGCCATTGTGGTATTTTTAGTGTTGCTGGAAATTGTTGTCTAGGTGCAGAATTAGGCGCCCTTGAGTGGGGTGCCCCGCGCCAAGTATTGACGTTGTCGGAATTTTGGTCATGGAAGTAGGCGCCCTTGTGCTAGGCGCCCCGTGCCACATTATTGTGTTTTGGCTAAGTGTATTTTGTGTCGTGTTGGTGTGCCATGTGCTACGTGCATCTTATGATATGTTTGTGTGCCAAGTGCCAAGTCAGTGTGTGTTGGTGATGCTTTGGTGTGGGTGTGTGTATAGGCGCCTAGGGTGCCATGGTGATGGTGATGATGGTTGTCCATATGGTTTTGGTGATTTCAAATAAAATTGATTTTTTGGGTGAGTGAGGATTTTAGATGGTGGAAAAGAAATATAATTTTGATGTTTTAAAATTGAGAAAAATTGATGTTTGGGCTGAATTTGTGTAGAAATCTGGTTCTGGCAGTGTGCTGGGCGCCAGGCGCCCTGTGCTGGGCGCCAAGGGCGCTGTGTGTGTGTGGCTGGGCAAGTGTGGCGCGCGCCTGGGCGCTGGGCGCCTGCTGTGCGTGCGCTGTGTTGCGCGCTGGGCGCTGGGCGCCTGCTTGCGTGTGTGTGTGTGTGTGGCGCGCGCCTGGGCGCTGGGTGCCTGTTGTGCGCGCGGATGCGCTGTGTTGCGCGCTGGGCGCCAGTGTGCGTGTTGCCTGGGCGCTGGGCGCCTAAGGCGCCAGTTTCCAGCAGTGTTGCCTAATTTTTCCTAAATTTGTTTTTAACGTAACTTTTGACTCGGGTGTCCGTTTTAGGTGTTTCAAAGTGCGTTACGACGCTTATTTAATTGTCTATCTGTTTGTCCAGGCCATAACCAAAACTTAATATTTGTCCCCGGTCTTTTTCTGAAAGTTCCAAGTGACTGTGTACTAGTTGTTGTTTGGATTGGAAATCGCTACTGTTCCTTTTAAATAAAATGTTGGTGTTCTTCATGAGACTAAGGGACTGATCCTTGTATTCTGAAATGGTGTTGTCACGGTGAAAGTAGTGTTCTGAGTAACAGTGTGGTATGCAAATAAATATATATATATATATATATATATATATATATATATATATATATATATATATGGTGTATATTATTATTGGTGAATGGAGTATGTGATTCTCTTTTGGGTGTTGGTGAATAAACAAACTGTTGGTGAATATGCTGTGGCATACTTTTATTTGGTGACTCTGGTGTGTGCTGCATTGTCATGGTGTCGCATAATCATATGCATTAACTTTGGTGAATAGGCTTCGGTCTCGGGCTTCGGCCTTATTATAAATGTTTGGTGAATGCCCTCAAGGCTCATTTTTGGTGAATGGATCCACATGCATATGCCCAGTGGAGTTTTGGGTTGCATCTCATACATTAAACATACAGTTGGCGAATGTCTTGGTGTTTATTTATTTGGTGATTGTTTGGTGAATATTTAGTTGGTGATGAAATGGTGATTAATTTCGATTGACTGAACTGGTGATTAAAGTGAATATTGCTGTGATTGATGTAGTCCTGTATCTGTACATACTACTCCTTATGTACTTTATTATAGGGTTTGAGACTCACCCCTTTTTGTTGATTTTTACCTTACAGGTAACCGTACTTGAAGGCCTTGACCTTCATTCCTTGAGTTCGAGTCGCTCTGATACGTAGCACCTGGGGGGCGTCTTATTAGATAGTGATTTTGTCTTGTACGACTTGTTGGATTTTATTTTAACGTTGTAACCGTATTTTTTGAGTGATGGCCGCCCATGATGCCACGTAATGTTTTTTTAATTTAAGTTAAACAAATGATGTGCTTTTGAAGTAAATGTAGCATTCCGTTTCAAAAAAAAAATGATTTGTGCACTCTGATAATTGTTATAAATGAAAGGGGTAGAAACGGGTGTTACAAGTTGGTATCAGAGCAGTTCGGTCTGTCCGGCCGGTAGTCGAGTCGTCGTGTTGAGTAACATTGAGTTTGTTACTCGTTTCTGAATTCTGTTTTCTGTTGCAGTGCTAGAATGGCCAGACGGGACGATGCTGCACTTGCTGCTGCCTTGCAGGCTATAGCCGGGGCGATGGGTAATATACCCGGTGTTGTTAATGACGGGACGCGCAATTTGGCTACATTCCAGAGAGACAACCCACCCACCTTTAAGGGTCGGTACAACCCGGATGGAGCGTTGTCATGGCTGAAGGAGATAGAGCGGGTCTTTCGTGTCATGGAATGTACTCCAGCTCAGAAAGTGAAGTTTGGGACTCATATGCTAGCAGAGGAAGCTGACGACTGGTGGTTGGGAATGCTGCGAAGATTGGAAAATGCTGGTGAGGAAGTGACTTGGGAGGTTTTCACAAGAGAGTTCAAGAGGAAGTATTACCCTGAGGATGTGCGAGCCAAGAAAGAAGTGGAGTTTTTAGAGCTGAAGCAGGGAGACAAGACTGTGGCTGATTATGCCGCCAAGTTTGAGGAGCTGGCTCAATTTTGTCCTTATTATGCTAACGATGCCAATTCTGAATTTTCAAAATGTGTCAAGTTCGAGAGTGGTCTACGTCCTGATATAAAGAAAGCAATTGGATATCAAGAGGTTCGGGTCTTCGCTAGATTGGTTGATAAGTGTAGGATCTATGAGGAAGACAGTTCTGCTGCTTACAAGGCTGTGAAGGAGAAGAGAAATTCTCAGTTTAGGGGGAAGCCCTATGATGTTTCAGGTGGTAAAGGAAAGGGAGAGGAGAGTTCGGGCAGGAAGCCAAGTGGGGGAGACGCTACTGCGGGCATTGTGTGCCACAAGTGTGGAAAGCCGGGACATAAGAGTCCCGATTGCATGACCTTCAAGTGTTTCAAGTGTGGCAAGGAAGGCCACGTAGCTGCTAAGTGCGAGAAGAGAGACGTTGTTTGCTACAACTGTGGGGAGATGGGACATATTAGTACTAAGTGTCCCAAGCCGAAGAAAGAGAAGTCTAGTGGGAGGGTGTTTGCCTTGGTGGGCACTGAGTCTACTGAAGAATGATGATCATTTCGGAGGTATGTGTTTCGTTAGAGTTTTCCGCTAAACCTATTGTCGATATCGATGCCGCTCATTGTTTTAATACTGCTGAATGTTGTGAATGCTTAAGTCTTGTGTTGTCTTCTCTGATTGGTCTTATGTTGTCTGGTGTGTTCTTTGTGTTCCTTGTCGATCTTCGACATAGACCTTGTTGCGAGTTTTGTTGTTTGTCGTTGGGTGAATTAATTGTAATCGTGGGTACGGACTAGTTAGAGCATAACCGTGAGGATGTCAATTGTCGTAGCCAGCCGGTGAGTTAAGGAGATGTTGATGCGAATTTTCGAGGACGAAAATAATCTAAGTGGGGGAGAGTTGTAACACCCCGAAATTAATTAAATAGTTATTTAGTATTTAGTTAATTAAATTAAATAGGAGTTGGTGATAGAAATAATAATAATAATAATAATAATATTGGGTGGTTTTAGTTATTAATATATTATTTTATTTATCTGAAGGGGGTGGTGTTGGTACTTCGGAGGTGTTATGATTGGCCCAGTGCGCCAAGCCCAAGCCTGTAGACTTGAGCTGCTAGGCGCTAGGTTAGTGAAGTGGCGCCTCATTTGTGAAAAAAGAAAAGAAAGCGTGAGTTGAGAGAAGAGAAAGGAGAGAGCGTGAGAAGAGAAAAAGAAAAGAGAAGAACGGCACTAAGGGAGAAGAAAGAAGAAGAGAGGGGCGCGACTTCCATAGGAGAGGAGAGGAGCTCAGTTGCTGTGGTTACTCGGTGTGCACGTGGAGGGGTCTCTGTCTTCGGTGAAACTAAGGTAAGGGTGGGTCTTGCCTTATAATAGGGAGCATAATGGGATGTATGTAGGGGTTAGGTCCTATGTCCCGTTTAAATTGACTTTTTATGTTGTTTATGATATATGAGTATGTTGTTGTTCAATTGTTGCTCATTGTGATGATATGCGAATTGTTGCTCTGTATGATGAATTTCGAATTGCGTACTAAGTGCTCGAATAAATGTATAAATGATGATGTTGGGCTGAATTCATTGAGTTTGGAGTAATTTTGTGGTGTTTGAAATAGTTGATGATGATTGAGCACTTGGTACTCATGTGTTGTTGTTGGTGAATTTGATGTTTTGGGTGTTATAGGCGCATAAGGCGCCATTGTGGTATTTTTAGTGTTGCTGGAAATTGTTGTCTAGGTGCGGAATTAGGCGCCCTTGAGTGGGGTGCCCCGCGCCAAGTATTGACGTTGTCGGAATTTTGGTCATGGAAGTAGGCGCCCTTGTGCTAGGCGCCCCGTGCCACATTATTGTGTTTTGGCTAAGTGTATTTTGTGTCGTGTTGGTGTGCCATGTGCTACGTGCATCTTATGATATGTTTGTGTGCCAAGTGCCAAGTCAGTGTGTGTTGGTGATGCTTTGGTGTGGGTGTGTGTATAGGCGCCTAGGGTGCCATGGTGATGGTGATGATGGTTGTCCATATGGTTTTGGTGATTTCAAATAAAATTGATTTTTTGGGTGAGTGAGGATTTTAGATGGTGGAAAAGAAATATAATTTTGATGTTTTAAAATTGAGAAAAATTGATGTTTGGGCTGAATTTGTGTAGAAATCTGGTTCTGGCAGTGTGCTGGGCGCCAAGGGCGCTGTGTGTGTGTGGCTGGGCAAGTGTGGCGCGCGCCTGGGCGCTGGGCGCCTGCTGTGCGTGCGCTGTGTTGCGCGCTGGGCGCTGGGCGCCTGTTGTGCGCGCGGATGCGCTGTGTTGCGCGCTGGGCGCCAGTGTGCGTGTTGCCTGGGCGCTGGGCGCCTAAGGCGCCAGTTTCCAGCAGTGTTGCCTAATTTTTCCTAAATTTGTTTTTAACGTAACTTTTGACTCGGGTGTCCGTTTTAGGTGTTTCAAAGTGCGTTACGACGCTTATTTAATTGTCTATCTGTTTGTCCAGGCCAAAACCAAAACTTAATATTTTTCCCCGGTCTTTTTCTGAAAGTTCCAAGTGACTGTGTACTAGTTGTTGTTTGGATTGGAAATCGCTACTGTTCCTTTTAAATAAAATGTTGGTGTTCTTCATGAGACTAAGGGACTGATCCTTGTATTCTGAAATGGTGTTGTCACGGTGAAAGTAGTGTTCTGAGTAACAGTGTGGTATGCAAATAAATATATATATATATATATATATATATATATATATATATATATATATATGGTGTATATTATTATTGGTGAATGGAGTATGTGATTCTCTTTTGGGTGTTGGTGAATAAACAAACTGTTGGTGAATATGCTGTGGCATACTTTTATTTGGTGACTCTGGTGTGTGCTGCATTGTCATGGTGTCGCATAATCATATGCATTAACTTTGGTGAATAGGCTTCGGTCTCGGGCTTCGGCCTTATTATAAATGTTTGGTGAATGCCCTCAAGGCTCATTTTTGGTGAATGGATCCACATGCATATGCCCAGTGGAGTTTTGGGTTGCATCTCATACATTAAACATACAGTTGGCGAATGTCTTGGTGTTTATTTATTTGATGATTGTTTGGTGAATATTTAGTTGGTGATGAAATGGTGATTAATTTCGATTGACTGAACTGGTGATTAAAGTGAATATTGCTGTGATTGATGTAGTCCTGTATTTGTACATACTACTCCTTATGTACTTTATTATAGGGTTTGAGACTCACCCCTTTTTGTTGATTTTTACCTTACAGGTAACCGTACTTGAAGGCCTTGACCTTCATTCCTTGAGTTCGAGTCGCTCTGATACGTAGCACCTGGGGGGCGTCTTATTAGATAGTGATTTTGTCTTGTACGACTTGTTGGATTTTATTTTAACGTTGTAACCGTATTTTTTGAGTGATGGCCGCCCATGATGCCACGTAATGTTTTTTTAATTTAAGTTAAACAAATGATGTGCTTTTGAAGTAAATGTAGCATTCCGTTTCAAAAAAAAAATGATTTGTGCACTCTGATAATTGTTATAAATGAAAGGGGTAGAAACGGGTGTTACACTATACAAAAGAAGTCTCTCCTCTCCATTGTTAAAATGCGTTGAAGGGGAGGAAGCAGGTTATATCCCAACAGAAATTCATGAAGGAATCTGCGGTCAGCATATGGGAGCTCGATCTTTGGCTCGGAAGGCTCTCTGCGCCGGATACTACTGGCCGACCATGGCAGGCGATGCTAGCACCCACGTCAAGAGATGCAAAAAATGTCAAATTCACGCCAACGTCCACATAGCTCCTCCGACCGATCTAACAAGTTTATCCTCCACATGGCCCTTCGCATGGTGGAGGATAGACCTCCTAGGACCATTCCCAAAAGCTCCAGGTCGGATCAAATTTTTAATCATCGCCATCGACTACTTCAACAAATGGATAGAAGCAGAACCTCTGGCTACCATCACTGCAAGGAACTGTACAAAATTCTTTAGAAAAACATCATGAGCAGGTTCGGGATCCCCGAAGTAGTGGTAACAGATAATGGAACTCAATTCACTGACACAGGTTTCAGGAAGATGATGTCCGACCTAAAAATTAAACACCGTTTTACTTCAGTAGAACACCCTCAAACCAACGGACAAGTAGAGGCGGCGAACAAAGTAATATTAAACGGACTAAAACGACGTCTTTACGATACTAAAGGAAACTGGGTAGAAGAATTACCTTATGTTCTCTGGGGATACAGGACTACCCCTCAAAGCTCCATAGGAGAGACACCTTTCAGGCTCTCTTACGGCAACGAGTCGGTCATTCCCATCGAGATTGGCGAATTTAGTTGGAGAACGACAAAACCCAAATCTCAAAATGACAATAGCCAAGCCCTAAGAGAGGAGCTCGACCTCCTCGATGAAGTCTGGGGTCGAGCCTCACTTCGAGAAGCGATCATCAAGCGAAGTGTAGCAACCAGGTACAATGCTAAAGTTGTTCATCGGGACTTCGATCTTGGCGATCTGGTACTCCGAAGAGCTGATGTTGGACAGAAAAACGCTTCCCGGGGAAAATTCGCACCAAATTGGGAAGGACCTTACCGCGTTACATTTAAAACTGGTAAGGGAGATTTTAAATTGGAGGCCCTCCAAGGAAAAAAGATCGATAGAACTTGGAACACAACAAAGCTAAAAAGTTATTACCTTTAGAGGCAGAAATTATGCAAATCTCACACAAAGGGCACCATAGGGTGCGCCAATCTCTTGTAAAAACGAGCTGCTCATTTTTTAAAGGCTTAATTACAGTTTTTGTCCCACTGTTTTCACCAATTCACGATTTTGGTCCCCCAAGTTTAAATTTGACGATTTTGGTCCCCCTATTTTCCCAATTTGAAAAATCATAGTCCCCCTCTTAAATAAGTCAAAATTGATACTCAATTTTGACTTATTATCCTCTATGGCAGTCTACGTGGCACCCACCCCACCCACCCCCCACCCATCCCACCCCCCTCCACTGTTCTTCTACCCCACTGTGAACCCCCCTCCACTGTTCCTCTTCCCCTCCCACCCCCCCTCCACTGTTCCTCTTCCCCTCCCCCTCCCACCCCCACCTCCGTGAACCCCCCCCCCCCACAACCACACCCTCTCTCTCTCTCCTTCGCATCTCCCCCCCCCCCACCGATCCTCCCTCAATCACCGTCGCTCTCCCTCCTCTCTCAATCACCAATCCCCCTTTTCCTCTCACCGTAGGATGAGTCAGTCAAAATTGAGTCTTAATTTTGACCAAATTAAGAGGCGGATCAAATTCGTCAAATTGGGAAAATAGGGGGACCAAAATCGTCAAATTAAAACTTGGGGGACCAAAATCGTGAATTGGTGAAAACAGGGGGACCAAAACTGTAATTAAGCCTTTTTTAAATAAAGAAACGGTAACCCTACCGATTTTCCTCAAATTCTTGCGGTGATCTTACCGACGTTCCACACATTCTTGATTTATCAAATCAAACAGAATGTAGGAACCAAATTCCCTCTCCAGAAGTGACTGGGACCGATCTTAAAAGATCTCCCCAAGCGACCAACTAATGTCGCAACCCTTTGTTACCAGTTAAATCCGGGCCGAGTCTTGGTAAACTGTTTCAAAGGGACCGGGTCTTCTAGGATCAAAATATCCTCAGAATGACCATTGGCCACAGCTGCCAATACCCCTATAGGGCGAGTTAAATCTGGGCCGAGTCCTGGTAAACTGCTCTATAGGCCGACGCTTATAAACCACCTCGAGCCCCTCAGGTGCGAAACGATCTCTAAAAACGACGTATATGACTTGCAGAATTAAAAAAGCATTCATAAAGCTCGTAACAAAAATCAAGGTCGATTAAATGTATTTTCAATTACAAAGCATCATGGATGGGCCGAAACTTCAAAATTCCAAAATTACATAAAAGAAGTTCTAGTTCTATACAAAACTTGATCGGAAAAGCATACACCCAGAACTTCTGCAAAAATGCTGGAAACCGATTAAACGTCTGAGGTCGGAAAGACGACGGTCTTCTCCTCCGTCACTGGGTCGACCTTGACAATGCGCCTCCCATCAACCTCGTGATCGGCATCGATGATCATCGGGTCTAGTGGAAGGGAAGGATGGAGTAAAAGAACCTGCAAAAGGGCACCTTGAAAACCTTCTTTGTAAATCTCAAGTGCCGCCTCAGCAGCCTCCTTTGCGTCCCTCTTATTTTGTTGGAGGGCATCCTGAAGATCGGCAATACGAGATTCTGGGTCGGTACTAGATTCCGCCCTCACCTCCAAGCTTTTCTTCAAGCTTTCCTCAAGCTCGATTATTCGTTCTTCCAAGACCCATGCCTTTCTCTTTACCTCACCCCCAGACTCCTCTAGGACCCTGAGCTGACCTTCGAGCTGCTTCACACGAGCTTCGGCAATCTCTGCACGGTTCAGGGCAGTCACCTTCAACGCTATAAGGATCTCTACGCCTTCCTTCAGAGCCCGAAGCTCGGACTTGGCTTGACCCAGCTCAGTGGTCCTTGCAGTCAATTCCTCCCAGACTTTAAAACGTTTGGTCTTCTCGGTCTCCAGCAACTCTACAAACGTGTCAAAAAAGATGTCAAAACAAAGAGGAAAGCCATAAATAAATCAACACAACAAAAGCAAAAACAAAAACTCACCTTCAGCTCGCTGCTCATACTTCGTTTTTGCAATTTTGTGGACCTCGGCTAAATTTAGGAAAATCTGGGCCGACGCTGCAATGGGATCCTCCCGCCACTGCTCAAATTTCTCATCCAGGGGAACGACCTTGCATTTATGTTTGGACCTCTTCCCAGTCTTTGTTCTTTTGGCCGACCCAGACTCCTTCTCGACACCAGCTCGCCCCCTTTTTGCAGAGGTCTCCACATTGATCCTCTTCCCATTCTCAGCCTCGGCACGTGCCAGGTCCTTCTGAGTAACGGTGGTCACCGGTTCAGCAGCGATGGCGACCTCTTCAGCCTCGACAACAGGTCTAGGTTGAGAAGGTATTTACAGCGGTACCCCTGCTTGCTCGACACCGGCCAATTGCATCGCCGGCTTCTTCAAAAACGCGAGCTTCTTAGGCGCCATCGTGTCTGAAAAACAAGAAAAATACGAGTTATGTAACTTAAAGAAAAATCGCATACACCAAAATCCACGGGAGAAAGGCGATCTACCTAAAACCCTTTGCACCCGCGATCGCTTCCAGCTTGGACTAAACGATCCGTGGGGATACCCCGGTATTTATGTTTTGAGAACGGGACCCTCTCGGAAATAAAGATCAGAATCGCCTTCGTGAGACGATCTTCCGCGCTCAACCGATCCTCACTGACGGAGTAGGAATGCGAAGACCGATTAAAATGACCATTACTCAAGCCAATAGGGAACTTGGTGGACACCAAGGTCCGACCATCATCTCCAAACTTCCCTACAGAGTCTTTGGCCTTATCATTAACCGGTTCGACCCAATAAAAAAACTGCTTCCAGCTTCCCCTCAGTGAGTCTGCGTAAGCTTTGAAGATCTTCGCTCCTCGCCTCGAGCGAAAACTGACATGCTCACGGCCGGACTTGTCCTCCCCACTATTCCGATTAAGCTCGAACAAATGGAAGAAAAGTGGGGACGACACCGGTCTCTCCAGGTGAATACACATCAAGTCAAAGGCTCGGGGGAAAGCCCATGGGTTTGGATGTAATTGGGAGGGTGCTACGTCCAGCTCCGCCAGAACTGTCTGTTCGAGAGAAGAAAAAGGAGGCCGGATGTTCATATCATTTATCGTCACGTGGTACATTGTAAATTTAAAACCTCCTTCCCAGGATGCCACGTGCTCTCCATCTTTCATGCCTTCGACCCTCCAAATATTCCTCTCAGAGCGCCCAACAATTTTTTGACCTACCGACTCTAGGTTATCACCCAAACGGTACAACGATTTGATCTCCAAAACCTTCGCGGAAACCCAATCGTAAGGATGAACCTCCCACACCGGCAGATCATGGGCCCCAGGACCGGTATTGGAATAACCATCGACTGAAACATCAGAAGCACGACTCGTGCCTGGTTGATCCATGCCATCGGCAGCGACCTGATCATAGTCATCTCCAAGCACTGAGCTCGTCCCAGAATCAGCATCGGAGCTCTCCGACTCAACAGTATCCGAGCTCCCTTGTCTCTCCTCCGGTCGAGCCTCCTCATCAGAATCATAAGAAAGAGCCACAACATCGATCCTCCGGTCTTCCTCCATAGCTCCCACAACTTCCGGAGCGGACTCATTAACACCATCTACCGGAGAAAAACTCTCAACATCGACATTTTCCTCCGCTTGCTCGCTGGTAGGAGCTGAGGGCGGATGATCTTGCTCGTCAGGAGTACCTACCATTGACAGATTCTCTCGACTTTCAGGGATATCACCACCAAAAGGCATGATCTTCACAAACTCGTTTCGATATTTGGTTATGTCCCTACGGGTTTGTTTGGTCCTCGCCAGATCTAAGAAGTTGCAGAAATGGGGGACGAAGTGTCAGGACAAAAAATCGCAAATGGGTCCGCGAACAAATCGGAACCCGACCTGACGACCCCCACTCTGAGCGAACAAATGAAAAACTAGGAGGGGTACAAAAACACAAAAGCATTAAAAACTAACCTCGAAATAAAGCGGATACGGAGATCGAATCTGAAAGAACTCTTTTTGTCGACCTGAAGATCGGAAGTCAGAGCAGATGAAGTTAATCAAGACCGGTAGTCAGAGCAGAAGAAGTTATGCAACGAACAAAACAAGAGCAAGTGACCCTTTATTTATAGTGGACCGAATATCATGGGCTGGGCCTGAAAGTCGAATCGACGCGTCCAATCAAAGCCCAAAAGGTCAGGCACTAAAAACAAAATGTCACCATCATTAGCCGCCATCGTAATACACGCCATGTCAGAAACATTTAATGCATGGCACTGACTCCAAGGCACTGATCCAACTGCTCGAAGGGAAGCTCGGTAAGGAAAGCTCGGTACATCTCAAACCAAGATCGCCCCTCAAAAAGGAAAACTCAGTGCGTCCTATGATCGACAACGTGAGGTGACACCAACTCATCAAGCCAAGATCGCCCCTTAGGCGACCAGGCTTAGGGGGCCACTGTTATGGTAATAAGTAAAAGGCCTCAACAATATTTACGCGCCCCCTGCGAGGCCTAATAGCAAACCGGCCCATGGCCAGAAAATCTAGCCCAATCGACCAACGACTCAGATAACTCGGCGAGATCTGACGGCTCAAGATCGTCAGAACATACATCACACAAAGTCTATAAATACCACCTTCAATGCTCATAAATGTAAGTAATTTTTTTCTCCAACCATCACATATTTACTTAAACACTGACTTGAGCTTCGGAGTGTTATTGCAGGTACAACACCGCCACGTCAAGATCGAACAAAGACCGCCATGTCAAGATCGAACAAAGACCACCATCTCAAGATCGAACAAAGACCACCATCTCAAGATCGAACAAAGCCGTCACTTTAAAATCGCCACATTATCAAGGATAAAACACCTACTAACTACTTCGATCTTATCATAAAGCTCATAAGTACTGTACAGAACAGTACCTATTCTAGGTACAATTACGTCGCAACCCATTGTTGTTTGAAAGAATAAATTTTCTTCTATCCCTCTTCACTCCATATCTTATAGTAATTCCTTATATAATATAATTTTCTAAATATAAGTTTCATGAACCTATATTACATTGCTACCCCCCTTAAAAGAATTTCCTTCCTCGGAATTTACCAAACAAAAAGTGTATCATGAAACTACTTTAATTGTCATATTGATTTGAATCTTTATAATTATAGGATCCAGTTTATTTTACTACAAACACACGCTCGAGTCTTGTCGATGTTGGTTGTGAATGTCGAACATCGACTACTTATTTTTAGCATCAATTTTTCAATCTTCTATTGGTCGTAGGCTCTAGCAATATGTGGGGATTTGTAACATCTATAGCACATTCGTTCAGACTTGTAGAACTGCACAAAATATCCATGGTTACATAATCAATTCATAATCATGAAATATCCATTTAAAATAACCAGTTTCAGAACTAAATTAGCGTAACCGGTTAATTTTTTACAAAACTGGTTATATCCACAACCATTTTTTATAACCGATTTTTGGTTTTCGAACTAGTTTTAGCTTTTCCAACCGAATTTGGTTTTTTAGCCGGTTTTGGATATCCAATTTTTGATTTTAAAATTGTTCCCCGATTCTTTCGGTTCCTAATTAATTATAACCTTCAAAATTATATTTTAATAACTAGGGGTGTGAAAAGACAGATTTGCCCTTCGGCTCCAATTCCTCATTATTCTATGAATAAGCCCCCTTTCAATGGAGAATAGGTTTTCTTGATAATTTTCCTGACATATGAGCCCTCGAGACACGACTAAGTATTCCCACATTTAATAAATCGGTCTCCGGCATCATAATACGAGTCTTTAAAAATTAGGGATGTTACAATCTCCCCAACTTTTTAAAAATTTTGTCCTCAAAATTGACGAAACATACCTTACTGAAAGAGATATGGATATCGATTGCGCATGTCTTCTTCCAGTTCCCAGGTAGCCTCCTCGATTGAGAATCCATCCCAGACCACTTTGACAATAGGAATAGTCCTTGACCGTAGCGTCTTCTCGCCACGCTCCAAGATGTAGCTAGGATAAGGTTGGAATGACAAATCCGGTTGCAGGTCAATGGTATCAACACTCAATGGTTGATGCAGATCGGGAACATACTTTCTCAACTGAGACACGTGGAACACATCATGGAGGTTTGATAGGGCCGGAGATAATGCGAGGCGATAGGCAACTGGCCCAATCCGCTCGATGATTTGGAAAGGTCCAACATATCGAGGACTGAGCTTCTTCGCTCGCAAGGCTCTTCCAGTGCCTATGGTTGGAGAGACTTTCAAGAACACATGATCACCAACCTCAAACTCCAACGGTCTCCTTCGGTTGTCAGCGTAGCTCTTTTGCCGACTCTGAGCAACCTTCATCCTTTCTCGAATTAACTTGACCTTCTCTGTAGTCTCGCGAACCATATCGGGTCCCAAAAACTTGTCTTCACCAATCTCCCACCAACACAATGGAGTTCTACACTTTCTACCATAAAGTGCTTCAAACGGTGCCATTCCAATGCTAGAGTGGTAACTGTTGTTGTAGGAGAATTCTACTAACGGAAGGTGATCCTCCCATTTTCTCCCACTGTCGAGCACACAAGCCCGAAGCATGTCCTCAAGAGTCTGGATAGTCCTCTCCGTCTGACCATCAGTCTGAGGATGATAAGCAGTGCTAACCAGCACCCTTGTTCCCAAAGCTTCATTCAATGCTCTCCAGAACCTGGAAGTAAACTTGGGATCTCGGTCTGACACAATACTCGTTGGGACTCCATGCAGTCTGATAATGTTCCTCACATATTCATCTGCTAACTTGGAAACCTTATAAGTCGAGCGAACGGGAATAAAGTGAGCGGATTTAGTCAATCGGTCCACTACTACCCAAATAGAATCATTGCCTGCCTGTGACCTCGGCAAACCCATGACGAAGTCCATTGAGATATCTTCCCACTTCCAAACTGGTACATCTAGCGGTTGTAACTGACCGCCCGGTCTTCGGTGTTCCGCCTTAACCTTCTGACAAGTTAAGCACCGAGAAACAAATTCTGCAATCTCGACCTTCATCCCAGGCCACCAATACATCAATTTCAAGTCTCGGTACATCTTGGTGGATCCCGGATGTACGGAGTACTGACTCCTATGAGCTTCTTCCAATACTTGCCTTTTGATATCATCATCATCGGGAACACAAATCCTCCCATTAGAGCAAATCACGCCATCACTATCCTCAGTGAAATCTGGCGATCCCCTCTGAGACTGCAACTTCATATCAGCTTCTTGAGCTACGCGGATTTGTTCCCTTAGCACACTGGCTATCTGTATATGCCGCAGCACTACGCGATCCCTCTTTCTTACCACCTTGAGTTTCAAGTCTCTGAACGACTCCAACAAAGCCATCTCGTGAACCATTAACCTTGCCGTGTGGATAGACTTCCTGCTCAGAGCATCTGCTACCACATTGGCTTTCCCAGGGTGATATTTCAATTCGAAGTCATAGTCCTTCAAAAATTCGGTCCACCTTCTCTGTCTGTTATTCAACTCCTTTTGGTCAAATAGATATTTCAAGCTCTTGTGATCACTAAAAACCTCGAAACGAGAACCGTAAAGGTAATGTCTCCAAATTTTCAGTGCAAACACAATAGCCACCAACTCTAAGTCATGAGTTGGGTAATTCCGTTCATGCGTCTTCAATTGCCTCGATGCATAGGCCACAACATGTTGATTCTGCATGAGAACGCATCCTAAACCCTTCCCAGATGCATCACTGTAAATCTGAAATCCCAATGACGGATCCGGAAGAATTAGGATCGGAGCAGAAGTTAACTTTTCCTTCAATCCAAGGAAGCACTCTTCACAATCGGCATCCCACGTAAACGGTTGACCCTTGCGAGTCAATCGAGTAAGCGGAAGTACCATTTGCGAAAAACCTTCAATGAATCTTCTATAGTAACCAGCTAAACCCAGAAAGCTTCTGATCTCAGTCACTGACGTTGGCCGTTCCCAATTCAACACAACTTCCACCTTGCTAGGATCCACTGCAACCCCTTCTTGGGAAATTACATGACCCAAGAATTTTACTTCAGGCATCCAAAAGTCACACTTTGATGGTTTAGCGTAGAGTTTCTTCTCTCGGAGTACTCCTAGGACAAATCGGAGATGCTGAGCATGCTCCTCAACTGACTTGGAGTAAATCAAGATATCATCAATAAAGACGACCACAAACTGATCTAGGTAAGAATGAAATACTCTATTCATATAATCCATGAATACGGCTGGAGCGTTAGTTAATCCGAAAGGCATCACTACAAACTCGTAGTGTCCGTACCTCGTACGAAAGGCAGTCTTCGGAATGTCTAAGGTTCTTACCCTAATTTGATGGTACCCTGACCTCAGATCAATTTTGGAGAAAACTTTAGCACCTCGAAGTTGGTCAAGTAGATCATCTATCCTTGGCAATGGATACTTGTTCTTGATAGTGATTTTATTCAGCTGACGGTAGTCTATGCATAACCTCATGCTTCCGTCCTTCTTCTTGACTAGCAATACCGGAGCACCCCATGGAGAAGCACTCGGTCGAATAAACTTCTTGGAAATTAATTCCTCAAGTTGGGACTTCAATTCTTTCAGTTCAAGAGGAGACATCCTATAAGGTGCTATGGATATTGGCCCTGTGCCAGGCGCCAAATCTATAGAGAATTCTACCTCTCGTTCTGGAGGTAAAGAGGAAACTTCCTCGGGAAAAACATCTAAGAATTCATTAACAACTTGAGTAGATGATAAATCCAAATCAGCTTCAGTTGATGCAGACAAAATAATAACAAAAGCTTCCGCACCTTGGAATAGAGACTGGCTGGCTGAAGTGAACGAAATAACACCATCATCTGCAGGTAGTGAATGTTCCGCTATTTCAGAAGGAAAATTAATTGCACGATTGAAACAATCAATCGTAATGTGATTGGAAGTCATCCAATTCATTCCCAACACGATCTCCATTCCTCTCATAGGCAGACAGATAAAATCAACAACAAAGTCCCTGCCTCCTATGGTGAGCAGACAATTAAGACATAATGATTGGGTTCGCACACGACCCTTTGCCGCAGTAAGGATAGATATTGGTTCGGATATAGGAGATACTATTAATCCTAGCCGTTCCGCACATGCTTCAGAGATAAAACAATGAGTAGCACCAGAGTCATACAGAATATTAACAGTTTGATGAAAGATAGAACCTGTACCCCTTATAAGATTATCAGCTGGCTTGATGGTCTTAGCATCCAGAGTGTTGACTCGAGCCTGTCTCGGAGCATCAGGAGACTCTAAGAAAGCTTTCCTTGACGGACAATTATTAGCATAATGGCCCACTTCTTTGCAAAGATAACACTGATCCGACCTTGCCTCTGATCGACACCTTCCTGGATGATTCTTCTTGCACACTTCACACCGGCGATGCCCAGAAGTGTTGTTTGACTGAATCTTCTTTCCCTTGTCTAGATTCCCTCTATACCTCGGGTTTGAAGAAGTTGACCCACTGCCCTTCTTCTTATCCTTCCAAAAATCCTTCCTCTCAGCATACATTCTTTTCAGATCGCTTTCTGCTGAAGGAGCCTGTTGAACCAAAGCAGGATAAGTGGTTAGGGAATACGAACTGAGACCTTGATTCACATCGCCTCTAAGACCTTGTCTGAACATCACCATCTTCCACCTATCGTCAGGAGCGGTGGTCCCCAATTCATAGAATTGTGACAATCTCTCAAATTTTGCAGCATATTCCCCAACTGTCATCTCTCCCTGTTTCAAACTCAGAAATTCCATCTGCTTGTCAAGTCTTTGGGAGTCGGGAAAATAATGACCCAAAAACAACTCTTTGAAGTTATCCCACTCAAGAGGAGTTCCTTGATTTTGAAGCATTCTACGAGCGTTAACCCACCAAGTGTGAGCATCCTCGTCCAGAGCGTTAGCAGCACAAATTACCTTTTCTCCTTCATTGCATTGCAAAGTATCAAAGATCCGTTCCATGGCATCTACCCAGAAATGGGCTTTCATTGCCTCGGATCCTCCTTTGAAGGTTGGGGGTTTCATCTTCAGAAACCGGAAATACATCCTGTTAGGATCCTCAGGTGTTGGCACATTGACTGGCTCAGCTGGTTGTGGTTGAGGCATCTGATGCATCTGCTGCATTTGAGCCATTTGAGCCATCTGTTGCTGTTGCATTAGCATCATGTCATTCATCATCTTTTGCTGAGTTTCGATGACATTCTGCATCCATTCTTGATGAGGATCAATAGGTGGGTTTCTCCTACCTCTTCCAGCCATGATTCTGCGAAGTATGCACAAAGTATTAAGTTGATCAGGCTCAATGTCTAATAGCATACTAAGAAAAATCAGACTTAGAAGACGCAAAAGACTCTTAACATCTAAGTCCGACTAGGTCGAACTGCTCTGATACCAAATGTAACACCCCGGTATTTCTAACATGTAGAGAGACCGAAAGATGCACAGATTGCGGAAATTCAGAGGACACAGTTCCTGTTTAAGTTTTGGACATACAAACTTTTTCCGAAATAAAACATAATCGGAAATAACATTACTTCATAAAATAGAAGTTTATCGGTTCCATACCGAGTGGATTACAATATCCAAGTCCAAATACCGAACAGAAACATAAACGGTTCATATAACTCATAATCAATACAAGTTTATACAACCAATAGGACAACAAAAGAACAAGGAGAAAATGACTAAGTCTTCAGCACCTCCAAGAGTATATCAACTACTCGTGCACTATAGTCTTCCTTTTCCCCTGCTTCTCTGAAAAACAACAAATATGGATAGGGTGAGATAACATTATCTCAGTGAGTCCTACCGTGCCCCCTCACTGACACTCGGTTCAATTATTAAACCGTTAACAATGTTTAATTAGCTACCAATAGCCATAATCGAAATGCCAAGCAAATCGTGTTCTCTTTAATGTTTTTAATAGCTTAGCTCAACCGACTGCACAACTGCTAATCCCGGTAGCTACAGCTTAACATCTGCCGACTGCACAACTGCTAATCCCGGCAATGTTAACTTATAATCAGTAACTTAGCACAAGCCGACTGCACCACTGCTAATCCCGGCAACCCGTGAGTTGACCACGCCAAAACACATTCAGGGCCTAGGTAAGGGGTCATGACTACCCTCCCTAGTATGCTACTTGTCGGGTCGTCACCCAACGCGATTTATGTATGACAATACATAACGATTTCTCGAGAGTTAGATAATATATATCTTTCCGATCACCAAAGGATCAATCACAATATCTTTTTAGATAATTTATATCTTATTGATCTATAACCCGTTTTGATGAATTTATAAACATCTGGCATTATAATTATATTGTAATGTATTATTGACTTATAACCCGTTTTGATGAATCTATAGACATCCGGCATTATAATCATATTGTATTCGATATATATATATATAAATATATATACATTCTATCCATCAGACGGTGTACCCACACGTATACTAGGGTTTCGGTTTTTCGATCAAATAGGCTTTCAAAGCTCTTTTTCAAAAACCATGAGTTGAACAAGTTCAAAATAAGGTTTTCAGTGAGGCAATCCCTTTTTGAATGGTTGAGAAAGAAATTAGAAAAGGTTCGGGATCAAACGGAGCAACAAAACGAGAAAACGGAAGCCGGTAACAGAACCACACGCACGACCCGTGCCCAGGGGCGCACGACCCGTGCGTGGTGCACTACTCAGGACCCATCTACCAGAAGGAAACGCACGATCCGTGCCCAGGGGCGCACGACCCGTGCGTCCCGTTCTGTTTCCAATACTTCCAACCCGAAGCAGGCGCACGACCCGTGCCCAGGGGCGCACGGTCCGTGCGACCTGTGTCTGTTACCAGAATTTCTCACTTTCCTCATTTTCGCTCTCCGTTCTCGTCCGATTCGATTTCTAATTTCAATCACCTGAAACTCAGAAAATTCCCAGAATATATATTTCTAGTAGTACACAATTCATTTCATTTCAACGGTTTAAATCAAAATCTCATTAAACCGTAAAACACCGTTTTAACCCAAAAACGCTTTTCAGTTCTAAGTCTTTTGTAAACGGAAAATGTGACCAAGGGATTCCATATCGAAAACAAGTTCAGAATATCAAAATGCCCTATCGTGAGTAGAACTCACCCGTTGACGAAATCCGAGAGTTGAGCCGAAAACGAAATCACCGAACCGAACACGGAAAATCCCCGAAACTGCTTCAATCGATTCCAAGACAGCAACTCTCTTCTGTCCAATCTCGAACCCAGCAGCACCACTACTCAAATCCTCCCTTCACTCAACCATGCAAGTCTGAAATCTTCTTCTTAGAAGCTTCCAATGAACATGCAAGACAACTATTGCTCAAAACTCCATCTTCTTCCTCATTTTGAGATGCAACAAAGATTTCTAAGCTTCCTCTCTTCTCTTCCTCCACGCCCCCTCCTTCTTCTTTCTTTCTTTCTTTCAGCTTTTCCTTCTTTCTTTCTGAATTGGGGAGTGACCAAGTGTGAGGAAAAGAGAGACTGACCAGTTGGATATATGGGCTGGGGGTTTAAATGATGGGGAAAAGACCAAACTACCCCTAGCCCATTAAATCATAGGTTAGGTGCTAAATTTTTTCTTCGATAATAAACTTCTTAATTAACCTGGTTCCGATTCGAAGTTCCCCGATTCTTTCGGTTCCTAATTAATTATAACCTTCAAAATTATATTTTAATAACTAGGGGTGTGAAAAGACAGATTTGCCCTTTGTAACATCCCTAATTTTTAAAGACTCGTATTATGATGCCGGAGACCGATCTATTAAATGTGGGAATACTTAGTCGTGTCTCGAGGGCTCATATGTCAGGAAAATTATCAAGAAAACCTATTCTCCATTGAAAGGGGGCTTATTCATAAAATAATGAGGAATTGGAGCCGAAGGGCAAATCTGTCTTTTCACACCCCTAGTTATTAAAATATAATTTTGAAGGTTATAATTAATTAGGAACCGAAAGAATCGGGGAACTTCGAATCGGAACCAGGTTAATTAAGAAGTTTATTATCGAAGAAAAAATTTAGCACCTAACCTATGATTTAATGGGCTAGGGGTAGTTTGGTCTTTTCCCCATCATTTAAACCCCCAGCCCATATATCCAACTGGTCAGTCTCTCTTTTCCTCACACTTGGTCACTCCCCAATTCAGAAAGAAAGAAGGAAAAGCTGAAAGAAAGAAAGAAAGAAGAAGGAGGGGGCGTGGAGGAAGAGAAGAGAGGAAGCTTAGAAATCTTTGTTGCATGTAAGTTGTTTTTCTTCCATTCCACTCCACTTCAAAATCTGAATTCAATGAACCTATTTTTAACACCTGATTCTCCCCATATCCCTCTTTGCCATTTTCGCATATCAAAGCTCAAAATGAGGAAGAAGATGGAGTTTTGAGCAATAGTTGTCTTGCATGTTCATTGGAAGCTTCTAAGAAGAAGATTTCAGACTTGCATGGTTGAGTGAAGGGAGGATTTGAGTAGTGGTGCTGCTGGGTTCGAGATTGGACAGAAGAGAGTTGCTGTCTTGGAATCGATTGAAGCAGTTTCGGGGATTTTCCGTGTTCGGTTCGGTGATTTCGTTTTCGGCTCAACTCTCGGATTTCGTCAACGGGTGAGTTCTACTCACGATAGGGCATTTTGATATTCTGAACTTGTTTTCGATATGGAATCCCTTGGTCACATTTTCCGTTTACAAAAGACTTAGAACTGAAAAGCGTTTTTGGGTTAAAACGGTGTTTTACGGTTTAATGAGATTTTGATTTAAACCGTTGAAATGAAATGAATTGTGTACTACTAGAAATATATATTCTGGGAATTTTCTGAGTTTCAGGTGATTGAAATTAGAAATCGAATCGGACGAGAACGGAGAGCGAAAATGAGGAAAGTGAGAAATTCTGGTAACAGACACAGGTCGCACGGACCGTGCGCCCCTGGGCACGGGTCGTGCGCCTGCTTCGGGTTGGAAGTATTGGAAACAGAACGGGACGCACGGGTCGTGCGCCCCTGGGCACGGATCGTGCGTTTCCTTCTGGTAGATGGGTCCTGAGTAGTGCACCACGCACGGGTCGTGCGCCCCTGGGCACGGGTCGTGCGTGTGGTTCTGTTACCGGCTTCCGTTTTCTCGTTTTGTTGCTCCGTTTGATCCCGAACCTTTTCTAATTTCTTTCTCAACCATTCAAAAAGGGATTGCCTCACTGAAAACCTTATTTTGAACTTGTTCAACTCATGGTTTTTGAAAAAGAGCTTTGAAAGCCTATTTGATCGAAAAACCGAAACCCTAGTATACGTGTGGGTACACCGTCTGATGGATAGAATGTATATATATTTATATATATATATATCAAATACAATATGATTATAATGCCGGATGTCTATAGATTCATCAAAACGGGTTATAAGTCAATAATACATTACAATATGATTATAATGCCGGATGTTTATAAATTCATCAAAACGGGTTATAGATCAATAAGATATAAATTATCTAAAAGGATATTGTGATTGATCCTTTGGTGATCGGAAAGATATATATTATCTAACTCTCGAGAAATCGTTATGTATTGTCATACATAAATCGCGTTGGGTGACGACCCGACAAGTAGCATACTAGGGAGGGTAGTCATGACCCCTTACCTAGGCCCTGAATGTGTTTTGGCGTGGTCAACTCACGGGTTGCCGGGATTAGCAGTGGTGCAGTCGGCTTGTGCTAAGTTACTGATTATAAGTTAACATTGCCGGGATTAGCAGTTGTGCAGTCGGCAGATGTTAAGCTGTAGCTACCGGGATTAGCAGTTGTGCAGTCGGTTGAGCTAAGCTATTAAAAACATTAAAGAGAACACGATTTGCTTGGCATTTCGATTATGGCTATTGGTAGCTAATTAAACATTGTTAACGGTTTAATAATTGAACCGAGTGTCAGTGAGGGGGCACGGTAGGACTCACTGAGATAATGTTATCTCACCCTATCCATATTTGTTGTTTTTCAGAGAAGCAGGGGAAAAGGAAGACTATAGTGCACGAGTAGTTGATATACTCTTGGAGGTGCTGAAGACTTAGTCATTTTCTCCTTGTTCTTTTGTTGTCCTATTGGTTGTATAAACTTGTATTGATTATGAGTTATATGAACCGTTTATGTTTCTGTTCGGTATTTGGACTTGGATATTGTAATCCACTCGGTATGGAACCGATAAACTTCTATTTTATGAAGTAATGTTATTTCCGATTATGTTTTATTTCGGAAAAAGTTTGTATGTCCAAAACTTAAACAGGAACTGTGTCCTCTGAATTTCCGCAATCTGTGCATCTTTCGGTCTCTCTACATGTTAGAAATACCGGGGTGTTACATTTGGTATCAGAGCAGTTCGACCTAGTCGGACTTAGATGTTAAGAGTCTTTTGCGTCTTCTAAGTCTGATTTTTCTTAGTATGCTATTAGACATTGAGCCTGATCAACTTAATACTTTGTGCATACTTCGCAGAATCATGGCTGGAAGAGGTAGGAGAAACCCACCTATTGATCCTCATCAAGAATGGATGCAGAATGTCATCGAAACTCAGCAAAAGATGATGAATGACATGATGCTAATGCAACAGCAACAGATGGCTCAAATGGCTCAAATGCAGCAGATGCATCAGATGCCTCAACCACAACCAGCTGAGCCAGTCAATGTGCCAACACCTGAGGATCCTAACAGGATGTATTTCCGGTTTCTGAAGATGAAACCCCCAACCTTCAAAGGAGGATCCGAGGCAATGAAAGCCCATTTCTGGGTAGATGCCATGGAACGGATCTTTGATACTTTGCAATGCAATGAAGGAGAAAAGGTAATTTGTGCTGCTAACGCTCTGGACGAGGATGCTCACACTTGGTGGGTTAACGCTCGTAGAATGCTTCAAAATCAAGGAACTCCTCTTGAGTGGGATAACTTCAAAGAGTTGTTTTTGGGTCATTATTTTCCCGACTCCCAAAGACTTGACAAGCAGATGGAATTTCTGAGTTTGAAACAGGGAGAGATGACAGTTGGGGAATATGCTGCAAAATTTGAGAGATTGTCACAATTCTATGAATTGGGGACCACCGCTCCTGACGATAGGTGGAAGATGGTGATGTTCAGACAAGGTCTTAGAGGCGATGTGAATCAAGGTCTCAGTTCGTATTCCCTAACCACTTATCCTGCTTTGGTTCAACAGGCTCATTCAGTAGAAAGCGATCTGAAAAGAATGTATGCTGAGAGGAAGGATTTTTGGAAGGATAAGAAGAAGGGCAGTGGGTCAACTTCTTCAAACCCGAGGTATAGAGGGAATCTAGACAAGGGAAAGAAGATTCAGTCAAACAACACTTCTGGGCATCGCCGGTGTGAAGTGTGCAAGAAGAATCATCCAGGAAGGTGTCGATCAGAGGCAAGGTCGGATCAGTGTTATCTTTGCAAAGAAGTGGGCCATTATGCTAATAATTGTCCGTCAAGGAAAGCTTTCTTAGAGTCTCCTGATGCTCCGAGACAGGCTCGAGTCAACACTCTGGATGCTAAGACCATCAAGCCAGCTGATAATCTTATAAGGGGTACAGGTTCTATCTTTCATCAAACTGTTAATATTCTGTATGACTCTGGTGCTACTCATTGTTTTATCTCTGAAGCATGTGCGGAACGGCTAGGATTAATAGTATCTCCTATATCCGAACCAATATCTATCCTTACTGCGGCAAAGGGTCGTGTGCGAACCCAATCATTATGTCTTAATTGTCTGCTCACCATAGGAGGCAGGGACTTTGTTGTTGATTTTATCTGTCTGCCTATGAGAGGAATGGAGATCGTGTTGGGAATGAATTGGATGACTTCCAATCACATTACGATTGATTGTTTCAATCGTGCAATTAATTTTCCTTCTGAAATAGCGGAACATTCACTACCTGCAGATGATGGTGTTATTTCGTTCACTTCAGCCAGCCAGTCTCTATTCCAAGGTGCGGAAGCTTTTGTTATTATTTTGTCTGCATCAACTGAAGCTGATTTGGATTTATCATCTACTCAAGTTGTTAATGAATTCTTAGATGTTTTTCCCGAGGAAGTTTCCTCTTTACCTCCAGAACGAGAGGTAGAATTCTCTATAGATTTGGCGCCTGGCACAGGGCCAATATCCATAACACCTTATAGGATGTCTCCTCTTGAACTGAAAGAATTGAAGTCCCAACTTGAGGAATTAATTTCCAAGAAGTTTATTCGACCGAGTGCTTCTCCATGGGGTGCTCCGGTATTGCTAGTCAAGAAGAAGGACGGAAGCATGAGGTTATGCATAGACTACCGTCAGCTGAATAAAATCACTATCAAGAACAAGTATCCATTGCCAAGGATAGATGATCTACTTGACCAACTTCGAGGTGCTAAAGTTTTCTCCAAAATTGATCTGAGGTCAGGGTACCATCAAATTAGGGTAAGAACCTTAGACATTCCGAAGACTGCCTTTCGTACGAGGTACGGACACTACGAGTTTGTAGTGATGCCTTTCGGATTAACTAACGCTCCAGCCGTATTCATGGATTATATGAATAGAGTATTTCATTCTTACCTAGATCAGTTTGTGGTCGTCTTTATTGATGATATCTTGATTTACTCCAAGTCAGTTGAGGAGCATGCTCAGCATCTCCGATTTGTCCTAGGAGTACTCCGAGAGAAGAAACTCTACGCTAAACCATCAAAGTGTGACTTTTGGATGCCTGAAGTAAAATTCTTGGGTCATGTAATTTCCCAAGAAGGGGTTGCAGTGGATCCTAGCAAGGTGGAAGCTGTGTTGAATTGGGAACGGCCAACGTCAGTGACTGAGATCAGAAGCTTTCTGGGTTTAGCTGGTTACTATAGAAGATTCATTGAAGGTTTTTCGCAAATGGTACTTCCGCTTACTCGATTGACTCGCAAGGGTCAACCGTTTACGTGGGATGCCGATTGTGAAGAGTGCTTCCTTGGATTGAAGGAAAAGTTAACTTCTGCTCCGATCCTAATTCTTCCGGATCCGTCATTGGGATTTCAGATTTACAGTGATGCATCTGGGAAGGGTTTAGGATGCGTTCTCATGCAGAATCAACATGTTGTGGCCTATGCATCGAGGCAATTGAAGACGCATGAACGGAATTACCCAACTCATGACTTAGAGTTGGCGGCTATTGTGTTTGCACTGAAAATTTGGAGACATTACCTTTACGGTTCTCGTTTCGAGGTTTTTAGTGATCACAAGAGCTTGAAATATCTATTTGACCAAAAGGAGTTGAATAACAGACAGAGAAGGTGGACCGAATTTTTGAAGGACTATGACTTCGAATTGAAATATCACCCTGGGAAAGCCAATGTGGTAGCAGATGCTCTGAGCAGGAAGTCTATCCACACGGCAAGGTTAATGGTTCACGAGATGGCTTTGTTGGAGTCGTTCAGAGACTTGAAACTCAAGGTGGTAAGAAAGAGGGATCGCGTAGTGCTGCGGCATATACAGATAGCCAGTGTGCTAAGGGAACAAATCCGCGTAGCTCAAGAAGCTGATATGAAGTTGCAGTCTCAGAGGGGATCGCCAGATTTCACTGAGGATAGTGATGGCGTGATTTGCTCTAATGGGAGGATTTGTGTTCCCGATGATGATGATATCAAAAGGCAAGTATTGGAAGAAGCTCATAGGAGTCAGTACTCCATACATCCGGGATCCACCAAGATGTACCGAGACTTGAAATTGATGTATTGGTGGCCTGGGATGAAGGTCGAGATTGCAGAATTTGTTTCTCGGTGCTTAACTTGTCAGAAGGTTAAGGCGGAACACCGAAGACCGGGCGGTCAGTTACAACCGCTAGATGTACCAGTTTGGAAGTGGGAAGATATCTCAATGGACTTCGTCATGGGTTTGCCGAGGTCACAGGCAGGCAATGATTCTATTTGGGTAGTAGTGGACCGATTGACTAAATCCGCTCACTTTATTCCCGTTCGCTCGACTTATAAGGTTTCCAAGTTAGCAGATGAATATGTGAGGAACATTATCAGACTGCATGGAGTCCCAACGAGTATTGTGTCAGACCGAGATCCCAAGTTTACTTCCAGGTTCTGGAGAGCATTGAATGAAGCTTTGGGAACAAGGGTGCTGGTTAGCACTGCTTATCATCCTCAGACTGATGGTCAGACGGAGAGGACTATCCAGACTCTTGAGGACATGCTTCGGGCTTGTGTGCTCGACAGTGGGAGAAAATGGGAGGATCACCTTCCGTTAGTAGAATTCTCCTACAACAACAGTTACCACTCTAGCATTGGAATGGCACCGTTTGAAGCACTTTATGGTAGAAAGTGTAGAACTCCATTGTGTTGGTGGGAGATTGGTGAAGACAAGTTTTTGGGACCCGATATGGTTCGCGAGACTACAGAGAAGGTCAAGTTAATTCGAGAAAGGATGAAGGTTGCTCAGAGTCGGCAAAAGAGCTACGCTGACAACCGAAGGAGACCGTTGGAGTTTGAGGTTTGTGATCATGTGTTCTTGAAAGTCTCTCCAACCATAGGCACTGGAAGAGCCTTGCGAGCGAAGAAGCTCAGTCCTCGATATGTTGGACCTTTCCAAATCATCGAGCGGATTGGGCCAGTTGCCTATCGCCTCGCATTATCTCCGGCCCTATCAAACCTCCATGATGTGTTCCACGTGTCTCAGTTGAGAAAGTATGTTCCCGATCTGCATCAACCATTGAGTGTTGATACCATTGACCTGCAACCGGATTTGTCATTCCAACCTTATCCTAGCTACATCTTGGAGCGTGGCGAGAAGACGCTACGGTCAAGGACTATTCCTATTGTCAAAGTGGTCTGGAATGGATTCTCAATCGAGGAGGCTACCTGGGAACTGGAAGAAGACATGCGCAATCGATATCCATATCTCTTTCAGTAAGGTATGTTTCGTCAATTTTGAGGACAAAATTTTTAAAAAGTTGGGGAGATTGTAACATCCCTAATTTTTAAAGACTCGTATTATGATGCCGGAGACCGATTTATTAAATGTGGGAATACTTAGTCGTGTCTCGAGGGCTCATATGTCAGGAAAATTATCAAGAAAACCTATTCTCCATTGAAAGGGGGCTTATTCATAGAATAATGAGGAATTTGAGCCGAAGGGCAAATCTGTCTTTTCACACCCCTAGTTATTAAAATATAATTTTGAAGGTTATAATTAATTAGGAACCGAAAGAATCGGGGAACTTCGAATCGGAACCAGGTTAATTAAGAAGTTTATTATCGAAGAAAAAATTTAGCACCTAACCTATGATTTAATGGGCTAGGGGTAGTTTGGTCTTTTCCCCATCATTTAAACCCCCAGCCCATATATCCAACTGGTCAGTCTCTCTTTTCCTCACACTTGGTCACTCCCCAATTCAGAAAGAAAGAAGGAAAAGCTGAAAGAAAGAAAGAAAGAAGAAGGAGGGGGCGTGGAGGAAGAGAAGAGAGGAAGCTTAGAAATCTTTGTTGCATGTAAGTTGTTTTTCTTCCATTCCACTCCACTTCAAAATCTGAATTCAATGAACCTATTTTTAACACCTGATTCTCCCCATATCCCTCTTTGCCATTTTCGCATATCAAAGCTCAAAATGAGGAAGAAGATGGAGTTTTGAGCAATAGTTGTCTTGCATGTTCATTGGAAGCTTTTAAGAAGAAGATTTCAGACTTGCATGGTTGAGTGAAGGGAGGATTTGAGTAGTGGTGCTGCTGGGTTCGAGATTGGACAGAAGAGAGTTGCTGTCTTGGAATCGATTGAAGCAGTTTCGGGGATTTTCCGTGTTCGGTTCGGTGATTTCGTTTTCGGCTCAACTCTCGGATTTCGTCAACGGGTGAGTTCTACTCACGATAGGGCATTTTGATATTCTGAACTTGTTTTCGATATGGAATCCCTTGGTCACATTTTCCGTTTACAAAAGACTTAGAACTGAAAAGCGTTTTTGGGTTAAAACGGTGTTTTACGGTTTAATGAGATTTTGATTTAAACCGTTGAAATGAAATGAATTGTGTACTACCAGAAATATATATTCTGGGAATTTTCTGAGTTTCAGGTGATTGAAATTAGAAATCGAATCGGACGAGAACGGAGAGCGAAAATGAGGAAAGTGAGAAATTCTGGTAACAGACACAGGTCGCACGGACCGTGCGCCCCTGGGCACAGGGTCGTGCGCCTGCTTCGGGTTGGAAGTATTGGAAACAGAACGGGACGCACGGGTCGTGCGCCCCTGGGCACGGATCGTGCGTTTCCTTCTGGTAGATGGGTCCTGAGTAGTGCACCACGCACGGGTCGTGCGCCCCTGGGCACGGGTCGTGCGTGTGGTTCTGTTACCGGCTTCCGTTTTCTCGTTTTGTTGCTCCGTTTGATCCCGAACCTTTTCTAATTTCTTTCTCAACCATTCAAAAAGGGATTGCCTCACTGAAAACCTTATTTTGAACTTGTTCAACTCATGGTTTTTGAAAAAGAGCTTTGAAAGCCTATTTGATCGAAAAACCGAAACCCTAGTATACGTGTGGGTACACCGTCTGATGGATAGAATGTATATATATTTATATATATATATATATCAAATACAATATGATTATAATGCCGGATGTCTATAGATTCATCAAAACGGGTTATAAGTCAATAATACATTACAATATGATTATAATGCCGGATGTTTATAAATTCATCAAAACGGGTTATAGATCAATAAGATATAAATTATCTAAAAAGATATTGTGATTGATCCTTTGGTGATCGGAAAGATATATATTATCTAACTCTCGAGAAATCGTTATGTATTGTCATACATAAATCGCGTTGGGTGATGACCCGACAAGTAGCATACTAGGGAGGGTAGTCATGACCCCTTACCTAGGCCCTGAATGTGTTTTGGCGTGGTCAACTCACGGGTTGCCGGGATTAGCAGTGGTGCAGTCGGCTTGTGCTAAGTTACTGATTATAAGTTAACATTGCCGGGATTAGCAGTTGTGCAGTCGGCAGATGTTAAGCTGTAGCTACCGGGATTAGCAGTTGTGCAGTCGGTTGAGCTAAGCTATTAAAAACATTAAAGAGAACACGATTTGCTTGGCATTTTGATTATGGCTATTGGTAGCTAGTTAAACATTGTTAACGGTTTAATAATTGAACCGAGTGTCAGTGAGGGGGCACGGTAGGACTCACTGAGATAATGTTATCTCACCCTATCCATATTTGTTGTTTTTCAGAGAAGCAGGGGAAAAGGAAGACTATAGTGCACGAGTAGTTGATATACTCTTGGAGGTGCTGAAGACTTAGTCATTTTCTCCTTGTTCTTTTGTTGTCCTATTGGTTGTATAAACTTGTATTGATTATGAGTTATATGAACCGTTTATGTTTCTGTTCGGTATTTGGACTTGGATATTGTAATCCACTCGGTATGGAACCGATAAACTTCTATTTTATGAAGTAATGTTATTTCCGATTATGTTTTATTTCGGAAAAAGTTTGTATGTCCAAAACTTAAACAGGAACTGTGTCCTCTGAATTTCCGCAATCTGTGCATCTTTCGGTCTCTCTACATGTTAGAAATACCGGGGTGTTACAGTTTTCGTATTGTAAAACCTATTCAAAATCAGTTTTTGTCCTCCAAAACCGATTTTATGCTTTTAAAAAACGGTTTTGCCTTACAAAATATTTCAAAAGCTCAGTTTATGCTATAAGCCCTTAAGATTAATTAAACAATTTATCCAAACATGACCTCAATCAAATTTACTTCTAATTCACTCAACCAAAGAGGAAATTTATTCCATTCCACCGTAAAACATTCAAACAACAAAACCGAGACTTCATTTCAATCCATTCTATTCTTGCGGTTGTACGTTTCATTTAATCCACAACAATAAATATTTAATCTTGTATCATATTTTCGGATAAAACTTGCTTTACTTAGGGTGGTTGTAGTTTTTGGTTTTGAAAGTCAATTTCAAAACCAAAACATGTTTGGGTAAAATGGGTTTGAGTTGTTTTTTTCTTGATTTGAAAACAGTTTTCCATCAAAACTCGAAACCAAAAAAATATGTTTTATAATTTTTGTTTCTGTTTTTGTTTCATCCACCTCTGATCATCAATATATTTGATCACCACCACTACCACTCCGACCACCACCAACCACCACCGACCACCATCGACCACCACTCTTGCCACTGTCAACCACCACTTTGACCACCATCAACCACCACCAACCACCACTGACAACCACTCTAACCCCCACTCAGCAACTGTCAACCACCGCTTTGACCACCATCAACCACCATTTTGACCACTGTCAACCACCGCCAACCACCAACCACCGCTAACCACCATCGACCACCGCCGACCACCACCCGCCGGCAATGGTCAACCACCACATTGACCACCATCAACCACCACTTTGACCACTGTCAACCGCCAACCACCATAACCATATTTTTTTTGTTAAAAGTTAAATATTTAGTATATTTCTATAATATATATTTACCATAAATGCTTGCTTATTCTTATCCAACCACACTTTTCAAATTAAGTATATAAATATGAAATGGAAATGTGCAAAAGAGACAAACTAATTAACACTTACCTCCGCAACATGCTTGCTTATATATCTATCCCCAACATAAAGGAAGATCTATCAAAGGAAGATGTTGCCGAGGCAATAAACCGAACATCTGTAATGATATGTGAATGTGTTTCTTCAAGAATAACATAATGATATGTACATAGGTTTTTATGCTTTTAAAAATACATCAAATGAATATGTGGCAAAGATAGTTGAACTTGGCTTAAATCGAACATCTGTAATGATATGTGAATGAGTTTCTTCAGTAGAAACATAATGATATGTACATAGGTTTTTATGTTCCTTAAAACCACATCAAAGGAAAATGTTGCAAATATAGTTGAACCTGATTTAAACCAAACATCTGTAATAATATGCACATAGGTTTTTGTGTTCTTTTGAAAACACGTCATATATATATATATATATATATATATATATATATATATATATACTATACTTTGATGATTTTTAAAAAACATGTGAATGTGTTTCTTCAGTAGTAACATAATAAAAAATGCAGCAACTTCCGCTTAAAAAGTGAGAAAATCATAACAATGATTCTTTTTCATAATCAATCTTAATCAACAATTTCTACCAAAATCGATAAAAAGGGGGAGAAAAACATAACATAGATTCTTTCTGAGCTTCCTCTCCAAATATGCAGCTATCCATATAGTCCCAAATGGACCTTTCTTGGCCCAAATAAACAGAGAGTAAAACATCTTCTCTTCTGCTCACAAACCCCCGATCCCAAAATCAACAGCATACAAGACCTAAATCTCAACCCCCATCCCCAAACCCTAACCAGCTTGTTAACTTCCCCTCTAGAAACCCTAATTCATCCTTCGTTGAGAGGAACCACAACCAGAGTAGCTCAAGAACTGCGTGAAAAATGAAACCTCGTAGAGGAATCTGAAACTCACAAGAACTTCACTGTTTGTACCTGAGTGTCATACCCTAATTTTGTCCGACTAATTGAAAAAATCCAAAAAAAAGTTTTTTTCACTCTCGCTCCATCGTGTTCGAACGTTTTTATATACTTTTATTCTTTTGTTATTAGACTAGCACAAAAATATCTAAAACATGATTGAAAATATAATAAGCATTTTTAAAAGCTGAATAGTCAAAATTTTATTAGATATGACCAAATTTTAAATGTATGGACAAGAACCAAAACGCAAATAGTACAATTTTCAAAACAATTCAAAAAAAGAGAGAGAAAGGGCGCAGCTCCCTTGCTTGCTGCCCTAGCTGAGAATCATATTGGGAATGGTCCAATATGCTCTTTCCCCTTTCTTTTGGCTTTTCCCATTTCAAGCAAAATAGTGCTGTCCTTTTTCCTCACACCCAAATCGCCCAGCCAGCTGCTGTCCTTTGTCCTTTTTTCAATTGATGTCCTTTTGATTCCTCAGCACCTCACCTACATCACACCAATTTGCCTATAAATACCAAACAACAATACAGACACACACAGAGAGCAACACAGACACCACACCAATTTGAAATCTTAAAGGTTTTACAAGCTTTGAGGAACGGAAATACAGATGAAGATGTCTCCGCTGGGAACACTGAAAATCAAGTTACCAACTCTTCTCTTCCTAGTGGACCCGGGATCCCACATCCCGCATATCCTACTAGAGCTAATGGTCAAAACTTTGAAGCTATGCAATGGCTTGCCTACGGACTTCTGCAAGGTTACACACCTCCGGCAGCCGATGCCAACTTAGAAGATGGTCCCTCAGTTGTCGTGGGCCAGAAACAGTCTGCACCGATAGGTCACGATGGTAATACGGGGGCAACACAGACTCAAATCCCGAGCCCTGTCGTCGCGCCACAAAGATCCCCACTTGGCTACACTCCACCGCTGATAGCTGATCCTCCAGCTCATGGATCCAATTTCAGGAACCCTACTCATTCACATATCCCAAATGTGAACCCAACCATAGTTCCGATGATTCATCCTGAATATGGTATGAGCGGGCTCCCTCAAAGCTACCCTATGGAGAACCCTCAAGCCAAAGACAAGTTACAAGTGCTTGAGGAACGATTGAGAGCAGTTGAAGGATCCAATATTGGGGCAACAGATGCTTATGACTTGTGTCTCGTCCCTAATTTGGTTATTCCTCCCAAATTCAAGGTGCCAGACTTCGATAAATACAGGGGTGTAACCTGTCCTGCTTGCCATCTGACTATGTACTGTAGAAAATGGCCGCATTTGCACATGACGACAAACTGCTCTTTCACTACTTCCAGGACAGTTGGAACGCACCCACATTCGAAGTTGGAAAGATCTGGCGGATGCTTTCCTAAAGCAATACAAATACAACATCGATATAGCTTCCGATAGAGCACAATTGCAAAATATGGTGAAAAGAAACAATGAACCATTCAAGGAGTATGCCCAACGTTGGAGAGGACTGGCAGCGCAGGTAGCACCACCTTTACTGGAGAAAGAGATGGTATCTATGACAGACTGATTGGGAGCGTATCCTCTAACTTCTCAGACATGGTCACCACAGGGGAAAGGTTGGAAAGCGGAGTGAAAAACGGGAAAATTACTCACGGTTCAGCCGAAACCAATAACCCAAAGAAGCCCTTCTCCGGATTCATTAAAAATGATGAAGGAGAAACCAATTCCATAACAGGATCCGGGAAAGTCTCTTACACTTCCAAAAATCGTCCTCAAGCCCTGCACTTCTCTACCCAAACCAGTAAAAGTCATGGACCACCAAACTATCCAGAAAGGAAACATGTATAGTTTGATCCAATTTCCGTATCCTACTCAGACCGGTTCAACCCCCTCACCAGTCATAAATTAATCTCCCCCGCCCGATGAGACCCAATTAACCTCCTTTCCTAAGAGGATATGACCCAAATGCCACATGTGAATTTCATGCAGGCGCAATTGGGCATTCAGTAGAAAACTCCAAGGCGCTGAGACATGTTATTGAGGATCTGATCGAATCCAAATGGTTGGACTTCAATGAAGATGTTCCAAATGTAGGCAATAACCCCTTGCCAGGGGCATGAAAAGTCACTTGTCAATGCTATTGAAGGCGTTCAAAATGCTGGAGAGGACATCATCAACCTTGCGCGCCTTTATCCTGCAACTGAAGCACTTATGAGTTGGGAGATTGTTGATTTTCTTGTGATTTTCAGTTCAAAGTAATTTTCTTGTAATGCAATCCTATGGCTCTGCCCAATGCCTTAGGACATTTCAATACACTACAAAAAAATTGGTTATTAGCGACGGAATTTTCCCTCGCAAAATGACCAAAATCCATCGCTAATGGTCATTTGCGAGGGAATTAGCGAGGGACCAGTTCCGTCACTAAATCCCTCCTCGTTAATGGGATTAGCGAGGGAATTGAATCCCTCGCTAATTAGCGAGGGAATTTTCCCTCGCTAATTAGCGAGGGAATTTTCCCTCGCTAATTCCCTCGCTAATGACTGCAGTTTTTTCAAAAAAAAACTGACACGTGTCCAGTGCTGAATGACTTGTTTTTTTTATATATTTATTATTAATACTGTTAAAAAATATTATATTATTAATGAATATTATATTATATTATTAATTTTGTGGTTGTGGTGGTTGTGGTGGTGGGGGTGGTGGTGGTGGTGGTGGAAGGTGGAAAGAAATTCGTATAGGTGAGAGAAGAGGAATTCATAGGTGGAGAGAGGAGTTCATGGTGGTGGTTTCGTGGGTGGTGGCGGTGGTGGTGGTGATTGTGTGGTGGTGGTGTGGTGGAAGAAGGTGGAGAGAAGAAGAGGGAAAGGGGAAATCATAAGAGAGAGAGAGAGAGAGGAAGAGGAAGAGGATGAGGAGCTCCGGTGGTGGTGGTGGTGGTGGTTGTGTGGTGGTGGTGTGGTGGAAGAAGGTGGAGAGAAGAAGAGGGAAAGGGGAGAGTAGCTCTGGTGGTGGTGGTGGTGGTGGGTTAGGGTTTGTAGGTGAGAGAGAGAGTAGAGGAAGAGGAATGGGAGAGTAGGCAGTAGGTTGGTTGTATGGTGGTGATGGTGGTGGTGGTGGTTGTGTGGTGGTGGAGAGTAGAGGAAGAGGAAGGGAAGAGGAAGGGTGAAGAGGCGAGAAGAAGAGTGAGGGTGTTGTGAGTGAGAAAGAAGAGTGAGGGTGTAAACGGATTTAAGAAAAAAAAAGTAAAAAAATTTGCGAGGAAATTAGCGACGGAACTGTCCGTCGCTAATTGCTGCACATTACCAACCCCTGCACTGAGTCCCATCATCTGAAAACTGTGAGGTCAAAAATTAGCGAGGGAATTAGCGAGGGACTGAAAATCGGTCGCTAAATATCTGCACTAAGTCCCATCATCTGAAAACTGTCAAAAATTAGTGAAGGAATTAGCGAGGGACTGAAATTCCGTCGCTAATTTTCAAAATTTTCGTCGCTAATCATCAAAATTCCGTTGCTAATTCTCAAAAATACGACAGCCCCTATTCCCTCGCAAATTCTGTCGCTAATTCCAGTTTTTGCGAGGGAACATTAGTCCCTCGCTGATTTCCGCCGCTAATGGGCAATTTTTTTGTAGTGATAGGGGCACGCATGTTTCTTTTCAGTATCAATATTAATAAAATAGCATTTTGAATTCTCCAATAAACTTATTCTTCACTCAATCACTCGCTTCGCTTCTTCTTCCATCCTTTTTCAATTTCTACTAATGCAGATCTAAATAACTTGTCCTTGAAAATAACAACATCGTTAATCATAACTTTGATCACCCCAAACTAAGGAAGATGTAGAAGATAACTTGGAAACTCCTCCAGAGGTAATGAGAATAATGAAACAGAAGGATAAAGTGATCCAGCCTCGCGTGGAATCAAGTGAGATGATTAACTTGGGCACAGAAGAAGATAAAAAGGTGTTAAAATTAACATCACACCAAAAGGACAGCGAATCAAGAAAATGCGCTCGCATCACCATGTCTGACACAAGATACCCACTGGTGTAAGAAAATCCGTGATTGTCAAGAAATTTGGTCTGCCGTTACAACCTTCCAAGTAAGATCGTCACGGACAGTGGCGAAAGGGTTGTGTGGAGACTCCAAGTCGAGCATCATAATCCCTCACTGTACCGCCCAAAAATGAATGGGGCAGTTGCGGCAACAAACAAAGAATATCAGAGATGATAGTATAGTAACCTTCAAATGCTCCCTTTCACCTTACATGGAGATCAGACCTTGTTTCACACTTCAACAAGGGTAACCCCGTGCGATGGAAGTAGTACTTCCATTAAACCATATCAAACAAAAGGATGGTTGTCTTGTGTCATATCGGAAAAGTGCAAAGAAAGCTTAACAGAAAAAGGTGCCCAAGAAAATCATACCCATCCAAAAGGATTCCCGTGGAAGATGGACCCCGAACTATGAAGGACCTTATGCGGTAAAGAAATCATTCTCTGGAGGGGCCTTAATCCTCACGAAAGTAGAGGGCGAAGGCTTCCCACCCCCGATGAACTCTGATGCAGTCAAGTACTATGCCTAAAAAATGTATATAGAAAAAAGAGAAAAAATGAGCCAAACAAAAAAGAGCTCGCTAGGTCGAAAACCCAGAAGGGCGGCCTAGGCAAACGTTAGAGCGACCCGGTGGATTGAAAACCCAAAAAGGAAATCCAGGAAAAAATTAGGGTCAGGAAGTTGGACTAAATAAATGTTTAGGCAATCAACACTTCCAAAAGTCGGATAGTGAGTGATCAAGGTTGTAATACCCAAATAATTTAATTATTCATTTAATTAAATTATTTGGGTATTTTATTAGTATAGTCATATTTAATAATTAAGAAAATGATGTTTTATTTAAATTAGGGAGTGATGCTTAGTAATTAGCTGAGTAGTAGACGGGGGCCCGTGATCCAAGAGCCCAAGGCATTGGCGCATGAGTGAGAGCCTAGCTAGGGTTTTGGGATCATTTGCGCATTGTTGGAGAAAAAAAAAGAAAAGAAAGGAGAGAATTGCGAAGAGAGGAGAAGAGAGGGACGACGCGAAACCAAGGAGAAAGAAGGGAGGAGCTTTGTTGCTGCATTTTTTTTTTGGAGTCTTCGTGCAAGAGGATCACGTATTCGGCAAACATAAGGTAAGAGTGGGTTCTACTTTATAATAGGGTGTATGATGGGGGTTATGTGGGAGATAGGACCTATGATGCCTCTTTGATCTTGTTGATGTTGACTTAGTGATGTTTGATTGTACTCATGTTGATTGATCATGGTGAAAATTTGGTATTTGGTGTTTGGTGCGATTTGGTGTTGTGTTTTGGTTGCTGGAAATGGCGCCCTGCTCCTGGGCGCCGTGTCTGTGTTGCGTTTGGTTCCTGCTGGAGGCGCCCTGTTGCTGGGCGCCGAGCCAGTGTTGCTTCTGTTGCTGATTTTGGCGCCCTGGGCTCCCAGTCATGATGTCTTGTTGTTGTTGTTGCTGGAAGTGGCGCCCTAGGCGCCCAGTGATGCTGTCTTGGTTGCTGGAGTTGCCGCCCTAGGCGCCCAGTGTGGTCTGGTGCGGTTGTGTTGCTGTGAAGGGCGCCCTAGGCACCCAGTGATGTCCCATGTTTTGCGGTTGCTGTTGGCCTGCCTGTGTTGCTGATGTCCTAGGCGCCCTGTTGCTGGGCGCTAAGTCTGGTGTTGCCTCTGTTGTGCCAGGCGCCCTGCTCCTGGGTGCCAAGTCTGCTGTTGCCATTGTTGCGCTAGGCGCCCTGTCCCTGGGCGCCATGTCTGATTTTGTTGATGCCGTGCTAGGCGCCCTGCCCCTGGGCGCCATGTCTGGTTCTGTCGCTGTTGCACTAGGTGCCCTGTTGCTGGGCGCCAGTTTCTGTTCTGTTGCTGATGCTCTTGGCGCCCTGTTGCTGGGCGCCAGTTTCTGTTGTTGTTGTTGCCTGCTGGGCGCCCTGCTGCTGGGCGCCAGTTTCTTGTTGTGTTGCTGTCTCACTTGGCGCCCTGTTGCTGGGCGCCAGTTTCTGTCTTGTTGCTGTTGCTGTTTTTCTAAAATAATGTTGCTGTCACAGTGAACAAGTGTTGCCGTTTTCTAAAAATTGATGTTGCTGTCACAGTGAACAAATGTTGCTGTTTTTCCTAAAAATCACTGTTGCTGTCACCATTTTCATGTTGCTGTTCTTATGGAAAATCACTGTTGCTGTCACCATTTTCATGTTGCTGTTTTTATGGAAAATCACTGTTGCTGTCACCATTTTCATGTTGCTGTTTTTATGGAAAATCATTGTTGCTGTCTCCGTTTTTATGTTGCTGTTTCCCTGGAAAATCATGGTTGCTGTCCCCATTTTTGAGTTGTTGTTTTTAAAGGCTATCGTTGCTGTTTGCTGTAAACAAATGCCGCTGTTTGTTGTAAATTGGCACTGTTCCTGGTGTCGTAAATTGTCGGTGTCCCCGATGTTGTAAAATTGTTGCTGCCATTGATGTGGGAAATTTATTGGTGTCTTTGGGGTCGGTGATGGTTGGTCAAGTTGTTAGACTGTCCTATAGGTGTAGGTGTTATTGGTGATGATTGGTGTTATTGGTGATGATATAACAGGTGATGTGCCGATTTTGTTGGCTAAGGTGATAGGTGATGGGTCTATGACCACTTATTGATATTGGTGATGTTGTGTCAATTAAATGTCTGTTGTTGTTAATTGTCTCTTGTGCATTGTTCATGGTATTGCATATGCATTATTTTGGTGATGATGGCTTCGGCCTTGGAGCTATAGGTGATGATGGTGATGCTCATACAGGTGATGATGCCCTTATTGGCTACTTTATTGGTGATGATTGGTACCACATGCATATACCCGTTGGTGTGGGTTGCATCTCATACACTTACTTATAATGTTGGTGATAATTCTTAGTGATTTGTAATTTGATGTTGTTGTGAAGCGGTTGATATAGTTGTCGTAACTCTAGCATATTGCCTATCATATATGCTATTATAATGTTAGATATCTCACCCTTCTGTTTGAATGTTACCCCTATGTTGGTAACGTGCAGGTGATTGCGAGTGAAGGCATGTCTACCTTCGCTAGTAGAGTCGGTGTCGTCGCTCTGATACGTAGCACTCGGAGGGATGAACGCTAGGCTTTATTAGTGTCTCTATTATTCTAATTTTTGAAGTTTTATGGTGATGTTAAGATTATTGTTGAACCCTATATTTTTATTCCGCTGCATGGTGATGGAGTTACTATTATATGCCGTACTCTTTAATGGTAAATTTTATTAATGGTGTGTGATTGTTTAACGGTGAAAATGTGGCATCCCTTGTGGGTGTATTGAAAAATGTTTTTGGGACTCTGATTTTTGTCAAAAATTTTCCGGGTAGAAAAGGGGTGTTACATTAGTGGTATCAGAGCAGTTTCGGTCTGTCCGGCCAAGTTGTCAAGTTAGTGTGTCATTGACGATCAAGTATTGTCAATTGGTTCTAACTGTTGTTTATGATTGTTGTGATTAGTTGAAATGGTTGGAAGGAACGATGCTGTTGCGTTGGCTGCTATGGCTCAGGCCGTGGAGGCAGTACAACAAAATAGGCAACCAGCGGCGGTTAATCTGCGGCGGTTTTGGGTAAACCGCTGCCGCTTATAATTTTGCGGCGGTTTGTGCGGCGGTTATCTTGACTGCCGTAGTTAGTAAGTAAACAGCGGCGGTTATTTGGTAATCTGCAGCGGTTTGGTTTTTCTGGAGTCAATCGGCGGCGGTTAGAAAGTATATTGCGGCGGTTGCAAATTTTCGTGTCAAAAACAACTCCCCCTCCCTTTTTTTGTCAAAAAAAAAACTCCCCTCTACAACAAAGCGCTTCTCAGTTACTAATTAATAAAATAACCAAAAGCCCTTTCATTTCTCTCACGAGCCACGACTGCGCTTCTCTGCAACAAACCAACAGCGCTTCTCTACAACAAACCAAATTGCAAAAACCTCTCTGCAACAGCTCTTCTCTCACGACGGGCCGCAACGCTTCTTCTCTCACGGCCGCAGCGCTTCTTCTCTCACGGTCGCAGCTTCTTCTCTCACGACGCATCAGCTTCTTCTCTCAACCAGGTGCGTCTTTTTTCTTCATCTCTCTCTCTCTCTCTCGGTTTCATTTCTCTCTCTCTCTCTCTCTCTCGATCCTTCGCAGCAGCGCCCTCACAGTTTCATTTCTTCTCTCACGGTCGCAGCTTCTTCTCTCACGACGCAGCGCTTCTTCTCTCACGCAGCAGCTTCTTCTCGCAACCAGGTATGTCTTCTTTCTTCCTCTCTCTCTCTCTCTCATTCTCTCTTTTTTTAGGGTTTTAGGTTTTAATTTCTGTTTGGTTGGAATTAACTGATTCAATTTCAGAAACAAACCACAAATTAGGGCTTTAGGGTTTTAAAAAAAAGGGCTTATTGGTTGTAGAGTAGGCACCTTGAATTTTAGAATTGATTTTGAATCTGAAGAAATTGATTTTGAATCCTGATTCTGTTTGGTTGTAGAGTAGGCACCTTGAATTTTAGAATTGATTTTGAATCTTGATCCTTGCCAACTTTATTGGCGCAGAAGCTGAAATTGTTGATGATGGTAATTGATACACTTTGTAAAAACAGTTTGTAAAGAAGAGAAAAACCAACAGAAGAATGAATTCCTAGAGATGAAACAATTCATTTTGACTCTGTGTGTGTGTGTGAACTTTGTTTTGTACTTGTTTATTGTAGTTCTCTTTAGTGCTTCATTGTTTTTACACTGCTTTTCCTCAAACTGCTTCTCTCCCTGTTCCTTGAATTGTGTTCTGATTTTCTCCTTCTAGTTATCCTTAGTTATGTCCTCTCTCTCACGATGCTTCAGAAACAAGATTGTATGACAATGGATAAGTCATGGATTACAATGCCACAAGGTTCACGTGAGTATAAGCAAGGTGTTCGGGGATTTATTCAATTTGCTTATGAACGTGCTGCCGTTGATGGAAAAATAAAATGTCCTTGTTCCTTGTGTGGTTTTAGAAGACGCCAAACTAGGCAAGATGTGTACGACCATTTAGTTTGTAAACCGTTCCCAAGAGGATACACCACTTGGTTATTTCATGGGGAGTCTGACCAAGGACATACTAGTAATATTGCAAGTGGAAATGTACCAAATGCGGCACAAGATACTGTGGTCGTTCAAGATCCAATTCAGAACATCATTAACGATGCTTTTGGAGTTGATAGGAATTTTCCAAATGATACTAATGAAGACACCGCACAAGGTGAAAGAGTGACTCCAAATGTAACTCAAGAAGGGAGGGAAGCTAGAGAATTTTATGAATTAGCTAGGGATGGAGAACAGCCATTGTATGAAGGGTGCAAAAAGTATTCTAAACTTGCTTTTATAGTGAAGTTGTATCATATCAAATGCCTTTGTGGGATGACCGATAAGGCTATGACAATGATCTTAGAACTACTAAATGATGCATTTGAGCATGCAAAAATTCCAAGTTCATTCTATGAGACAAAGAAAACTATATCGAAGCTTGGTTTGGATTGTGAAAAGATACATGCATGTCCAAATAATTGTATGTTGTATTGGGGTGAAGATGAATATAGGCAAACATGTAAAGTATGTAACAAGGGCAGATGGAAATCCAGGACAAAAGATGGTGAGGTTGAGGCGTCCAATGATGGAAATGGTAAGAAGAAGGTGCCTGCAAAAGTTCTTCGTTACTTTCCTCTTAAACCGCGCTTGCAGAGATTGTTTTTGTCTTCAAAGACAGCTGAGGATATGAGATGGCATGCTGTTGATAATAACAATGATGGCATGATGAGACATCCAAGAGATTCAATGGCTTGGAAGACATTTGATTCAACAAACATGTCATTTGCATCAGATCCACGCAATGTTCGCCTTGGATTAGCTACTGATGGTTTTAATCCATTTGGTAATTTAAGTACAAGTTACAGCATTTGGCCAATTATTCTCATACCTTACAACACCCCACCATGGGTCTGTATGAAGTCGACATCATTTATCCTTTCAACGATAATTCCTGGTAAAAAAATGCCTGGAAATAATATAGATGTTTACATGCAACCTCTAGTTAAAGAGCTTAAGGAGTTATGGCACGACGGTGTAGATGCTTATGATGCTTCAACTCGAGAGATGTTCAAATTGCACGCAGCTTTGATGTGGACGATTAGTGACTTTCCTGGGTTGGGAACTCTCTCTGGGTGGAACACATATACCGGACGAGCTTGTCCAACTTGTAACTTTGACTCTATTCCTTGCCGCTTGCCACATAGTAGGACGTGGTGTTTTATGGGTCACCGTCGTTTTCTTGATCGCAGACACAGATTTAGGCTGAATAGGATTCGGTTTAATGGAGAACAAGATATGCGCAATCCACCTAAACTTTTATCTGGTTCTGAAATCCTTGAACAAGTTAAGAATATCAATGTCACCTTTGGTCAAACTGCTGAAACAAGTGGAAAGGGAAAAAGATCACGTGGTGATGGACGTACCTCGCAAGATGGTACTCAACAGTGGAAAAAGAAAAGTATACTTTTTGAGCTTCCGTATTGGGAGCATAATTTGTTACGTCATAATCTTGATGTTATGCATATTGAGAAAAATGTGTGCGACAATATTATTTATACCATACTAAATGATAGTGCAACGTCAAAAGATCACATTGGTGCTCGAAGAGACCTACAATCAATGGGCTTTAGGCATGATCTTTGGCCAGATGAAAATGGAAAGTATCCTCTAGCAATTTATACAATGACTAAACAAGGAAAGAAGTCTTTTTTAAGAACTTTAAAAAATATCGCTGTGCCAGATGGTTATTCGAGCAACTTTTCTAGGTGCATTGATGTGGACAATCTTCGGCTGAATGGGATGCTAAAAAGTCATGACTGTCATGTATTAGTAGAGCAATTTCTACCGCTGGCCATGCGAGTAGGATTGCCTAAAGAGGTATCGACAGTTTTAAATGAATTGTGCTCATTCTTTAGGCAACTATGTGATAAAGTGTTGAGCGTTTCAACTTTAGACAAAATGCAACATGATGTTGTGCTCACTTTATGCCACATGGAAATGTTATTTCCCCCTTCATTCTTCACCGTGATGGTTCACCTAATTGTTCATCTTGTTGAACAAGCTAAGCTTGGAGGCCCGGTACATTATCGATGGATGTATCCTATTGAGAGGTAAGTTTCCTGTCATTTTAAATCGAATAATGATTTGGATGATTATATTAATAAAAATCGTTGTTATGATTTGATAGGTACTTAGGATCATTAAAATCATATGTGCGTAACAGGGCGCGATGATAAGCTCTAATTTAGTGCATTTTTTAGAGATACTTTTGTGTTATTCTTAGAGCAATTATTAGCAAATATATAAATCATTAACTTAATTTGCTCTATATTGCGCAGAAGAGAAAGGATACAAAGAATACTCAAACCAATATATTATATATTTGAGTTTGAAATAAAAGAGAAAAAAAGGAAGAAGCCAACTTTCAATTGGCTTTGCATGGAGCCCAAAATCCAAAAGGCCTAGGACTTGTGTTGTATGGATGAAGATGAGAATTCAGCCCATGATGGAATTCAAATTGAAGGCCCACAAACTTTAATTGAAGAAACAAACGTGATCAGCAAGAGAAGGACTAACTGAATTGGATAATTAAAGAGGAAAATATACAGTAGCACGGCAATTGAAGGAATTAAATAGAAAAAGAACGAGAGCCGTACGTACATAATAGGAAGAGAAGAGTGCCGCACACAAACACAAACAACGCAAGCAACAGTACACACGGCAAGGAGAGGAGGAAGATTTGGTACCCGTTTTTGACATCGTGAGAGAGCTCTGGAGCAGAAAAAGGAGACTAAAATTTCAGGATCAGAAATTTCTCTATTCCGGGTTATTTTTATCTCTGTAATTTATGACTCCTAATTTTATTTTGTTGTTCTCGAACACTATGGATAGCTAAATCCTCTTCTAGGGTCTTAGGTGGATCTTGCATGTTTAGAGACCTTTTTATGTTTTAATTTCTAGTTTGAATTCCTATTTTTATTTTAATTAATATTGTCCTATTGTTTTTATCACATGATTAGGATTAGCTACCCTTTGCATGTTTATAATCAATTAGTTGATCAGCGGCCGTACTGCAATTAGTTGGTGGACCTATAGGATAATTGGGGCTATAATTAGGGCATGACCAAACCATAATTTAGTCTTCCAATCATTCAACCTTTTTGCTCTTTATGCTTTTCCCGAATTTAAATTCTTGCATGACCAAACGAGTGTTAATTTAGGAAAAAGAATATTAATCGCGAATGACCAAACGGATTAATAGTTTTAGTAAAGGGATTGGTAATTAAGTAAAATAAGGGAATTCAGGTAGGATTAGACATAGGGGGAATCGAAGCTTGCAAGTGAAACCGTGATCCTAGACCTCTCCCCATTTATTAAATCTAGTATTTTAATTATTGTTATTTATTTCTTTTTTTATTTGTTCCATTACAATTCAAATATTTGTTCGTCTAAATAATAAATAATCTCGATTAGTTTGGTACTTGCTAATTAATCCCTGTGGACACGATAATCTTTTATACTACTTCTGCGGTAGAGTACATTTGGTCTAAGTGTGTTTTTAACGCAACAAGTTTTTGGCGCCGTTGCCGGGGATTAATTTAGCAATATTAAACGAAAAAGATTTTTATTGCTTTAGACATTTTTTATGCACTAGTTTTATTTTATTTTTTTTATCTTATTGAAAAAAAATACAAAAAAAAGGCTGCTAATACTTTCCCAAGAGACCGCTGCAGTTCACCTTTTTTTGCAGATAAAAGTTTAAATCATGGTTAAAACTCTTGGAGACTACATTAGAGAGGCAGAGGCACAAAGAAATATAGAGAAGTCATATTGGTATACGTCTCAATGCCAGATTCAAATTTCTCCTCCACCTTATGAACCTTATTCAGACTATTGGGATGACTATGAGCCACCTCCTTATTCCTCCCACTGGGATAATTATGAGTCACTACAAGTGCAAAGGCAAGAGGAGGAAAAGTCGGATGTCAATGAGGTCTTGGCCAAATTTATGCAGCAGACACTTGAAAATTTTGAAAGCCTGAATGGTCAAATCTCAAGTCTCATTGCTTTGTTATCTCAAGAGGCCCAAGAAACTCCTTCACAAACTAAGTCGACCCAAAATAAAGAAGCTGAGCAATACAAAAAAAGTATTCCTACGAGAGATGAAGTTGTCTCCATGGAATATAATTTGGATGAAGAAGCTCTCAAGAAAGATGAGGAGACTCCTACTGAAGGGAGTCATATTGAAACAAAAGATCCTATTAATGAGAGCGGTTGTGAGGAGAATGAGAAAGATCCATTGGTTCTGGATTTGGAGAAAGAGGAGAAAGTGCCCATTTTTGGGCAAATTGTTTTAACCATTGGTGATGCTGTGATTGAGGTTCACCGGGGAAAAGTAACTTTAAGGAGTGGTAAAGAAGATGATGTTATTAAAGCTTTAAGTTACAATGAAATTTTCTCTCCTTTAACTTCTCCTTATTTTGATGATGTGGTTGAAACTAACATATTTAGTGAATTAAAGATGCAGGACCTTTTGGAAAAAAATCTTATTTTGCAGGATCCTAGCATAATGGTGGATGGAGATAAAATAAAAATTTCACCATCCTTTGAAGTTCATCCACCACGTGGAAAAAGAAAGAATAATGTGAACCACATTGTTAGAAAATTAAGAAGGTGTACTGCGTTAGATGTAAAATTTGCTCTTGCAAGTGAAACCGTGATCCTAGACCTCTCCCCATTTATTAAATCTAGTATTTTAATTATTGTTATTTATTTCTTTTTTTATTTGTTCCATTACAATTCAAATATTTGTTCGTCTAAATAATAAATAATCTCGATTAGTTTGGTACTTGCTAATTAATCCCTGTGGACACGATAATCTTTTATACTACTTCTGCGGTAGAGTACACTTGCTCTAAGTGTGTTTTTAACGCAACACGCGACCAGAAGGCTCTATAGCAGAAGGATACCTAATGCAAGAGATCTTAACATTTTTTTCAAGGTATCTTGATAATATTGAGACAAGATGGAATCGAGCTGGTCGTGTAGATGATGAACCCAGTGACATACAACCTAAAACACGAAAAGACGAACTGTTCCCGCGAGAAGGAAAACCTGTTGGTGCTTGTTCACACTTCACTCTTACATCCACTGAAAAATTACAAGCTCACCGACATGTGCTAACCAACTGCTCTGCAGTTGATCGCTATCTCCAGTAAGTACTTGATGAAATTTAAGTACCTAGATTATCCTTTAGTGCGTCTATTAACTTTAATCTATATAGGGAATATAGAGAAATTGTCCGGAGACAACTAAGGAGTCGCACAAGGAGTGCTAATGAGATAGACAAGAAGGTCCATAAAGAGTTCGTTAGTTGGTTCTCTAATCATGTAAGCAAAAATTCACTCGATGCCATGTGTATATTGCACGTGTATTGGTAATATGCATGTCACTAACACAACAGAATCCTAATTTCAGATTTTTAAAGAGATGGACAATCTTGTTGAACCAGATAAAGATGTTCTTCTTTGGCTTGCTAGAGGTCCTATTGACAAAGCTAGAAGATTCATTGCATATAATGTCAACGGATATAAATTTCGAACCTTGGAACGAGATGAAAGATTAAAAACTCAAAATAGTGGGGTTTTTTGCACATTTGGAACTAGAAGTTATTCAAGTAACCGCGATACCCAAATGAGGTTTGGAGGGGTAGCCTACTATGGTAAATTAATAGACATCATTGAGGTTATCTATAATGGTGTATTTACGGTTACTTTATTTAAATGTCAATGGGCTAATACCACTACCTCTAGAGGCATGAAAAAAGATAATTTGGGTTTTACCTCAATCAATCTTTTGAGGTTAAGAGATACTGGTGTCCATGAAAGTGATGAGCCATATATCAAAGCATCGGAAGCCCAAATGGTTTACTATGTAGATGATGAGAAAGAAAAGGGATGGAGCATACCTATTCATTTGAAGCCAAGAGAGTTGTAAGACATGGGAGAAGATGACGAAGAGATAATGATGTCTAATGGGCTTCATGAAACACAAAACTTAGAACAAATGTTTCCTGATGATACACCAAACATACAATTAGCAAGAGCTGATATAGATGATGATCCTCCAACATCAACATTGAATGAAAATGTTGATGATTGTAATGACAACATGGATATGTAACAAGCACTGATAAAATTTCTAGACATTGTTTTGTAATGTTGTGTTGTTATTATTATTATTATGATTATTTTCTTCAAATGGTTGAACATTTTATTTATGTCTCTGTTTCTGAATCGCAATATGCTTTCAACAGAAGTTCATCTTCAATAAAATATATGTACCTTTTTTTTGCTAGTTATGCGTTTTTTTTCCTTCACAATTTGTCTAAAACATACTCTCATTATCTAAATATGGTTTTGCAGCAATGACTAGGAGAAAGAGGTTTACTCCCAGAACTCAGTCCGCACCTGTTCAAGTTCAAGAGAATGCTCCAAATATGAATCAAAGTGGATCTCACCTATCACCACAAAGTGAGCCTCTTGGTGATATTGACCCATCTCTTGACTTTGACACTGACGATGAAAGTTTTTTCCCCACTGACACGAAAAAGCCCACTAAATATTGGCCGGTTAATGTCATTGGTATGCAATTTACTTCTTTATTAGTTTGGATTAATTAATAACTTCTTTATTAGTTTGGATTAATTATTAGTTTGGATTAATTAATAACTTCTAATTATTACTTCTTTATTTTATATTCAGTTGGGGATGGAGAGCCTAAAGAAGATCGTCTAAGATTTCAGGACTTGTTTTCGTTTCCTGATGAGAAGAAAGTGATCCTAGATTGGAATCGAGAGGGTCAACCAATTGGACATGCTGCTGGTCTTTTAGGGGGTTATTTAGGATTTCTTGCGGCTAGCTATGATATCTTCGCTATCAATTATGTAAAATGGCCAAAGGTTCCACAGAAAGCCAAGGATGACGTGTGGGACAAGATGATAAAGGTATGAACTATAAATATAACATAATTCATTTATATATACATATATATATATATATATATACATATAGCTTACTAAAACTTAATTTGCCTATTGTAGAAAGTATTCCTAATTGACGATTGTCGCAAGAAATGGATATTGGGGAATATAGGAAAGAAATGGAAAGACACTCGTTGTCGGCTGTTTAGTGATTTTTATGATGAAACTCGTAGCTGGGAACAAAATCTTGAGTTTCGCCCTGATGGCATCCGTGTAGAACAATGGGCAGCTTTTTTGGAATATCGCTTGAAGCCTGAAACTCAGGTAATATATGATGTGTTGAGAATGTTGTGATAAGATTAATCATTTACTAATTGTTTTATTTAATAATGCAGGAAATTTGTGAAATAAACACGACAAATAGGGCTAAGCAAACAACTCCTCATACACTTGGGTCAAAAACAATTGCTAGGACAAGACATGAATTGGTATTTCTTTCTTTAAGTTTACCAACATTGGTAATAAAAGCCAATTGTGACCATAATGAACTTATCGTGTTTTCTCACTTTTAATTTGTTAGGAAACTAAAACTGGGAAGCCTTTTGGTCGAGCAAAGATGTATTCCATCGCACACAAAAAAAAAGATGGATCATTTGTCAATGAAGAGGCTAGACAAAAGAGTGTGAGTATAATCATTATTTATTTCTATTTTTATTGAAAGTTAAGGATAATTATATATTTAACATTTATGTGTTCAACTGAATGTTGGTAAACTTTGTGTAGGATTTGTTGGACAAAGTAGATGAGACATCTTCTGGCGAAGATATTTATATTCAAGTATGTGGGAAAGAGAACCCCGGACGTATGCGTTGCATGGGATTTGGCCCAACCCCTACTCAATACCTATCATCTAATTCTCGTAATGGGAGCTCAACCATTTCATCAGGTGGTCCTTCAACGGCTGACTATGATAGGCTAAAGTTGGAGTTGCAAGCGAGTAATGCAAGAGTTGAAGCTTTAGAGGGAGAAGTAGCTAAAGTTCGAACTTTAGAGGAACAAGTAGCTTTTCTAATGCAACAAGCTCGTGGTCAATGTCCGATTAGATTTGATGAGGTACTAACCTGTTACATTTAGAATTCTGTTACATTTTACACTGCATAGTTACTGTCTAGGAGTTCTCTTTTATTATGCATGTGCAGTTTCTGAATACATAGAATTAGACAGTTAATTATTTGACTTGAGTCAGCTACTCCAGCAGAATTTTTGCGTAGTTACTGTCCCTAAGCTTAATTGTTGCCTTTGTATTGCTACTTAATTGTAATATACTACTTAATTGTTGCCTTTGTATTGCTACTTAATTGTATTGCTACTGATTGTATTGCTACTGATTGTATTGCTACTTAATTGTTGCTACTTGATTTTACAAGCCTTTGTATTGCTACTTAATAGTATGCTTGTATTGCTACTGATTGTATTGCTAGGAGTATGTTGCTGCATAGTTACTGCATAGTTACTAGCTTGTATTGTTACTGCATAGTTACTGCATAGTTACTAGCTTGTATTGTTACTGCGCATCTTGATTATTTCTATGCTCTTCTAGCTGCTCTTAGTGCTTTTGAGTTGGCTGCCTTTTGGTATTTTTCAAAATCTTATGTTTATAAGAGAACCAACACTTAGAGTAAGCTGGATTGGATATATTTCTGCTGGAGAAGAATTTCAATTCTTTCTGTGCCATATGTAAAATTCACTGGTCAGACAGGGTACCACCTGTTGATCCATTTTTAAAAGATATGATATGATGCAAGACTAGACTAATAATGGCCAACTCGTACTAGTGTTCTGGAAAAGTTCTGCTTTGTGTGCTCATCTGAAAATTGAATGTAAGTTCTTGAGAAATTCAAAAGCAGTGTTGCAATCCTTTAAATGTGCGTTTCTGAATGTACTAGTATGTACTTAGAAGGGAGTTTAGCTACTGTTGTAATCAGTTTATTGCATTTTTTTTATTGTATGGAAAGTGTTTGGATAAGTTGAGACAAAACTACATCACATACCTTTGTATTGCTACTTAATAGTATGCTTGTATTGCTACTGATTGTATTGAAGCTGCATAGTTACATTTTACACTGTCTAGGAGTATGTTGCTGCATAGTTACTGATTGGAATTGAAGTTGTGTTACTGCATAGTTACTAGCGGAATAGCGGAATATGCTTGTATTATTATGATAGATCTTCGATGTAAATTTCTTATTGACTTGGTAGATTTGATAATTGGTAACTTCATAACTTTATTTTTGTTTAATTTCAGGCTGCCAATTTACATTCACCTGCTGAAGCAATGCGGTCTTCATCTGCTAGTCACGCCCCAACACATCATGGACCAACATCTACTCTTTAGATTTAGGATTTGTTATTAACTAGTAATGTTGAAAAACATGTTCTTATATTGGGGAAATGTATACTCCTAAACCACATATCTTTTGATATTTTGAGACAACACTATCTTTTGATATTATTGTGTTTTTTATTTAAGTATGAATGAATGAACTTTTTTAATTATTTATGTAAGTTTATAATTTTATGTTTTTAAATAATTTGAGAAAAAGTTGTTATAAATAAGAACAACTTATTTGAGCCTTTAAAGCTAAAAGAGTTTCGTCCTCAGGTTTTGAACCACCGCAGACATCCCTAGAATCGCTGTATATATAAGCAAGGAATATACCATCACATAAATGGTTTAGTGGCGGTTCTGACCGTTGCAAACATCTTCAAAACCGCCGCTAAACAGAAACCGCCGCAAAATGCCTCAAAACCGCTGCAGAAATATGGGAAATTAACCGACAGTTTAGCGGCGGTTTAGAACCGCCGCAAACCCCAAACCGCCGCGTAAACCGCCGCTAAATACCCTTCCAGGCGGTTATTCCAGCGGTTGCCAAAACCGCCGCAGAGTTCCCTCGCGGCGGAGGTAACTGCAGCGGTTCTGGAACCGCCGTGAGGGGTATTTGGCAGCGGTTAAAACCGCTGCAGTAAGCTTTTAAAACCGCCGCCGCTTTCCTATTTTGTTGTAGTGAGGGTTAGCAGAATGCTGGTGAGAATGCTGGGTCTCGGAGTTTGGCTACCTTTCAGAGAGAGAATCCGTCTACCTTCAAGGGCAAGTATGATCCCGATGGTGCTTTAGCTTGGTTGAAAGAGATGGAGAGGATCTTTCGTGTGATGGACTGCACTCCAGCACAGAAGGTCCGTTATGGTACGCATATGCTGGCAGAGGAGGCCGATGACTGGTGGTTAGAGGCTAGGCAGAGGTTGGAGACTGCAAATGAAGAGATCAATTGGGCTGTGTTCCGCAGAGAGTTTATGAAAAAAATATTATCCGGAGGATGTCCGAGGTAAGAAAGAGATTGAGTTCCTGGAGCTGAAATAAGGGAATATGTCCGTGACTGAGTATGCTGCTAAGTTCGTGAAATTAGCAAAGTTTTATCCGCATTACAGTGAGGCTACTGCTGAGTTTTCCAAGTGCATTAAGTTCGAGAATGGGCTGCGTCCTGAGATTAAGAAGGCTATTGGTTACCAGAAGATCCGTGTTTTCTCCGACTTGATTGATAGCTGCAGAATTTACGAGGAACACAACAATGCTCACTACAAGATTATGAATTAGAAGAGGAGCAAATTTCAAAGTCGTGGTAAGCCGTATGATGTTCCTGCTGGTAAGGGTAAACAGAAAGCTGCTATTGGCAAGAAGACTAGTGGGGGAGATGCTCCTGCTAGCATTGTGTGTTACAAATGTGGCAAAGCTGGTCGCAAGAGTAACGTGTGCAAAGCTGAAGTGAAGAAGTGTTACCGATGTGGTAAGGAGGGTCATGTGGTGGCTGAGTGTGAGCGTAAGGAGGTGGTCTGCTACAACTGTGGTGAAGGAGGGCACATTAGTACTCAGTGTCCAAAGCCGAAGAAGGAAAGGTCCAGTGGAAAAGTGTTCGCTTTAGCAGGTGAAGAGCCTACTGAAGATGATGGACTTATTAGAGGTACGTGCTTCATTAATGGTACTCCTTTAAAATCTATCATCGATACTGGTGCTACTCATTGCTTTATTGCTGCTGATTGTTGTAAGAAATTGGGTCTTGTATTGTCCGCTATGAATGGAGAGATGGCTGTCGACACTCCAGCTAAGGGGTCGGTAACCACTTCTCTGGTGTGTTCTCAGTGTCCCTTGTCGATCTTCGACAGAGACTTTGTTGTGGATTTTGTTTGCTTGTCGTTGAGCGGATTGGATGTAATCTTGGGTATGAACTGGTTAGAGCATAACCATGTTCATATTAATTGTCGTAGCAAGTCGGTGAGTTTTGGAGGAGAGGAGTCTGGCTTGATATCCGCTAGTCAGTTGCGGAAGTTGATGAAGGAAGGAGTTCAGTTATTCTCGCTAATGGCATCGCTGTCTGTCGAGAATCAAGCTATCATTGAAGAGTTGCAGGTGGTGCGCGAGTTTCCTGACGTTTTCCCTGATGAGATTCCAAGCATACCGCCGGAGAGGGAAGTTGAATTCTCTATTGATCTTGTACCTGGTACCAAACCTGTTTCTATGGCACCGTACAGGATGTCCGCATCCGAATTGTCTGAGTTGAAGAAGCAACTTGAGGATCTGCTCGAGAAGAAGTTTGTGAGGCCGAGTGTATCGCCGTGGGGAGCTCCTGTGTTGTTAGTGAAGAAGAAGGATGGTAGTATGAGACTCTGTGTGGATTATCGGCAGTTGAATAAGGTGACAATTAAGAACAAGTATCCACTTCCGAGGATAGACGATTTGATGGATCAGTTTGTGGGTGCTCAAGTATTCAGTAAGATTGATCTGAGGTCGGGTTATCATCAGATCAAGGTGAAGGACGAAGATATTCAGAAGACGGATTTCAGAACCCGGTATGGTCATTATGAGTATTCGGTGATGCCGTTCGGTGTTACCAACGCACCTGGTGTTCATTGACGACATTCTGATTTACTCTAAATCGGAGGAAGAGCATGCTGAGCATCTGAGGTTAGTATTGGAGGTATTGAAGGAAAAGAAGTTGTATGCGAAGTTGTCGAAGTGTGAGTTCTGGTTGAAGGAAGTGAGTTTTCTCGGTCATGTCATTTCTGGTAGTGGGATTGCGGTGGATCCGTCGAAAGTAGAAGCAGTGTTGAATTGGGAAGCTCCGAAGTCGGCTACTAAAATTAGAAGCTTTTTGGGATTGGCTGGCTATTATAGAAGACTCATCGAAGGTTTTTCTAAGTTAGCACTTCCGTTAACTCAGTTAACCTGCAAAGGAAAGGCTTTTGTTTGGGACGCCCGTTGTGAAGAAAGTTTCTTGGAATTGAAGAAGAGATTGACAACGTCTCCTGTCTTGACGTTGCCCAATCCGGAAGGGTCGTTTGTGGTGTATTGTGATGCTTCAAAAATGGGTCTAGGTGGTGTGCTTATGCAAGATGGGAAGGTTATTGCGTATGCGTCGAGGCAGTTAAGAGTTCATGAGAAGAATTATCCTACGCATGACTTAGAACTGGCTGCAGTGGTCTTTGTGCTGAAGGTTTGGAGGCACTATCTCTATGGTTCTAGATTTGAGGTGTTCAGTGACCATAAGAGCTTGAAATATTTGTTTGACGAGAAGGAGTTGAATATGAGGCAGCGACGATGGTTGGAGTTGTTGAAGGACTATGATTTCGGTTTGAACTATCACCCAGGAAAAGCTAATGTCGTGGCCGATGCTTTGAGCCGGAAGACTTTGCATATGTCAGCAATGATGGTTAAGGAGTTAGAGCTGATTGAGGAGTTCAGAGATATGAGTCTGGTTTGTGAAGTGACGCCTCAGAGTGTTAAGTTAGGAATGTTAAAGATTGGTAATGATTTTCTGAACAGCATCAGAGAAGCCCAGAAATCAGATGTTAAGCTGGTAGACTTGATGGTTGAGAGTGATCAATCAAAGAATGAGGACTTCAGGTTGGATTCCCAAGGTGTGTTGAGGTTCCGTGGTAGAATTTGCATTCCTTATGATGCAGACATGAAGAGAGCCATTCTTGAAGAGAGTCACAGAAGTAAGTTAAGTATTCATCCGGGAGCTACAAAAATGTATCAAGACCTGAAGAAGTTGTTTTGGTGGCCTGGTATGAAGCGAGATGTGGCGCAGTTCGTTTATGCATGTTTGACTTGCCAGAAGTCAAAGGTTGAGCATCAGAAGCCTGCTGGACTGATGCAACCGTTAGAAATTCCAGAGTGGAAATGAAATAGCATTTCGATGGACTTTGTGACGGGATTGCCTAATACTGCGAAAGGGTATGATGCAATTTGGGTGATTGTTGACAGGTTAACAAAATCGTCTCATTTTGTTCCTATCAGCATCACGTATCAGGTGTCGAAGTTGGCGGAGATTTATATCCGGGAGATTGTGAAGCTTCATGAAGTTCCTATGAGTATTGTTTCGGATAGAGACCCGAGGTTCACTTCAGATTTCTGGAAGAGTTTGCAAGAGAAGTTGGGGTCTAAGTTGAGGTTGAGTTCGGCATATCATCCTCAGACAGATGGTCAGTCAGAGAGGACAATTCAGTCATTAGAAGATTTGTTGAGGGCTTGTGTTTTGGAACAAGGAGGTTCGTGGGATTCCTACCTTCCACTGATAGAGTTCACGTATAACAACAGTTACCATTCTAGTATTGGGATGGCACCTTTTGAAGCATTATATGGTCGGAAGTGTAGAACCGTGATGTGTTGGTATGAGTCTGGAGAGAGTGTGGTGCTTGGACCGGAGATTGTTCGAGAGACAACTAAGAAAATGTGAAGTTGATTCGTGAGAAGGTGAAGGCTTCGCAGAGTCGACAGAAGAGTTATCACGACAAGCGGAGGAAAGATTTAGAGTTTCAGGCAGGTGAGCATGTATTTTTGAGAGTCACTCCAGTGACCGGTGTTGGACGCGCTTTGAAGTCGAAGAAGCTCACTCCTCGTTTTATTGGTCCTTATCAGATTTCAGAGAGAGTCGAAAATGTTGCATATAGAGTGGCTTTAACGCCTCACCTTTCGAAATTGCATGACGTGTTTCATGTGTCGCAACTTCGGAAGTATATTTCGGATCCATCTCATGTGATAATCTCACGGTGGAGACGATGCCTGTACGGGATAATCTCACGGTGGAGACGATGCCTGTACGGATCGAAGGTCATGAGGTGAAAGTTTTAAGAGGCAAGGAGATTGCGCAGGTGAAAGTAGTCTGGCTAGGAGCTGCCGGAGAGAGCATGACGTGGGAGCTGGAGAGCAAGATGCGGGAATCCTATCCCGAGCTGTTTGAATCAGGAAAAATATCGAGGACGAAATATTCTAAGTGGGGGAGAGTTGTAATGCCCAAATAATTTAATTATTCATTTAATTAAATTATTTAGGTATTTTATCAGTATAGTCATATTTAATAATTAATAAAATGATGTTTTATTTAAATTAGGGAGTGATGCGTAGTAATTAGCTGAGTAGTAGACGGGGGCCCGTGATCCAAGAGCCCAAGGCATAGGCGCATGAGTGAGAGCCTAGCTAGGGTTTTGGGATCATTTGCGCATTGTTGGAGAAAAAAAAAGAAAAGAAAGGAGAGAATTGCGAAGAGAGGAGAAGAGAGGGACGACGTGAAACCAAGGAGAAAAAAGGGAGGAGCTTTGTTGCTGCATTTTTTTTGGAGTCTTCGTGCAAGAGGATCACGTATTCGGCAAACATAAGGTAAGGGTGGGTTCTACTTTATAATAGGGTGTATGATGGGGGTTTTGTGGGAGATAGGACCTATGATGCCTCTTTGACCTTGTTGATGTTGATTTAGTGATGTTTGATTGTACTCATGTTGATTGATCATGGTGAAAATTTGGTGTTTGGTGTTTGGTGCGATTTGGTGTTGTGTTTTGGTTGCTGGAAATGGCGCCCTGCTCCTGGGCGCCGTGTCTGTGTTGCGTTTGGTTCCTGCTGGAGGCGCCCTGTTGCTGGGCGCCGAGCCAGTGTTGCTTCTGTTGCTGATTTTGGCGCCCTAGGCGCCCAGTGATGTCCCATGTTCTGCTGTTGCTGTTTGCCTGCTTGCTGGTGCACCAAACCCTTACAATAAAGTTATGGGAGGGGGAGAGGCCTCATTAAAACCTCCCTAGGCCAAAACCCTTTGGGAAAAAGACCTACTTATTTTTGAGCATCAATTTTTTCAATCTTCTATTGGTCGTAGTCTCTAGTAATATGTGTGGATTTGTAACATCTATAACACATTAGTTCCTTAAATTGGCAGCCCTTTGTCAGATGGACTACTCCACACTTGTAGGAGTGCACAAAATATCTATGGTTACATAATCAATTCATAACCATGAAATATCCATTTAATATAATCGGTTCCAGAATTAAATTAGTGTAACCGGTTATATCCATAACCATTTTTTATAACCGATTTTGGTTTTCGAACCGGTTTTAGCTTTTCCAACCGGATTTGGTTTTTAGTAGGTTTTGGATATCCAATTTTCGATTTTAAAATTGGTTTTCGTATTGTAAAATCAATTCAAAATCCGTTTTTGGGCTCCAAAATCGATTTTATGCTTTTAAAAAATGGGTTTGCCCTACAAAATACTTCAAATGATCAGTTTATGCTATAAGCCCTTAAGATTAATTAAACAATTTATCCAAACATGACCTCAATCAAACTTACTTCCAATTCACTTAATCAAATAGGAACTTTATTCCATTCCAAAGTAAAGCATTCAAACAACAGAAGCAGGACTTAACATTTCAATCTATTCTATTCTTGCAGTTGCACATTTCATTTAATCCACAACAATGAGTATTTAATCTTGTATCAAGTTTCAGGATGAAACATGCTTTACTTAGATAGTTTGGATTTTGACACTCTTTCAAATAAAACTATTAATATCAACATATACCGAAACTTCTCCAGTATAAAAATAACAATAATAATAACAATATTAATGAATTGCACGCCGAGGGGAGAGAGGGAGAGAGGTAGAGAGAGAGGGAGGGATATAGATGTTGTCTAACTGTTTAACCGATTATTTTGTGCACCCTTACACATTTATAATACTAGTTTATATCTTGTCTACACTGTCCATATCACGATCTATATTTTTCATTTGATCATAAGGTCTTGGGATCGTAGTGAACTTCCACTCCCTTCTTATTTCTTATTGGTTCTACTATCTCCAATTAATCATTCTCTAATTGTTTATTACAATTTTCTAATGAGTAAACCAATCTAATAGTTCTAGAAACTAATTTACTTTTCACTACCAAAAAGTCTCTATTTAGCGTCCGATTTAAAGACCAAAATTTGTCGCTAAATTGTTTACTAAATCGATCACTAAACAATTTAGTGTATGATTTAGCAAGTGATTTGAGACCAAGGAGGTTATTAAAAGTGACGCAATGTAAGTCTTATCCTAATTATATTTCTAGTATTTAATTTTTATACCCACTAAGTGACTTTCTAGTTAACCTATATCACACATTAAATCGGGATATAAAAAAAGTCTGTCCCAACCTAGACCTAGACCTATCGTAGGCTAGGCCATAGACCCCTTTAGGCGGCCTGACCTATTCCCACCACTAGTTGTATATAATTATCTTTGCATCGTATTCCTCAAATGTATGTTTCTCATTATGGGGTTTCCATTATGCTCTATTGATCATGTATTCCTATTGTCACCTTCTATGTTTCCTTCACATGCTCCATTATATGTTCTTAAAGCCATTAATTTCCTGAAAAGGTAATTGTCGGTTCCTTATCACAAGGTATAGGAAACCTAACATATTTTTGACTCTTTACCTATATTCTCATATAGTTGTAATTCTTGGTCTTTAATTAACATCCTAGGCAGAGGTTGCGGAGTGACAATTGGAGCTAAAGCCTTTTTCAAAAGGGAAATACAGAGTATCAGCCTATCAGGTGAATTTTCCCATTTTGAGGAAGCTCAAAGTAATCTTGTAAGCACCATAAAATTAGAGGCTTAACTTCTCATTCCTCTTTTTAGCGAAAGGCTTCAATCACGATGGCTGCATTTTGAAATAAACCTAATATCCACCTGCATATATAACGGTCCTCCCTTAAATAGCAGATGAAGTTAATTGTACTATTAGGAGACTGAGAGAGCACCAGGAGCAACAACGATTAATGACAAGGACAACCATCTCTACCCAAAACCTTAAAGTAATGAGTATATACGTCACTTCTATTATATATTCATCATTTAGGTCATTGATGTAAGTCTATTCGCTCATATTTTAACTTCCAATAGTCTACCCCACAAGTGTTAGTCACTCACAGTGCTAGACTTAATCCAAATCAGCACCCACTTCATGCTCCCTCACCAAGTTGAAACATAACTTTGACACCACTTATTGGGTGTAGATTTGGTGTCCAAGTATCTTGGTGGTACTTGGCCGATAGCTTATTTTTACTCTCGGTGCTCCTCTGAACTCCCTAACAAGTCAAAGCCATTGTTCTTCTTGGTGTGGGAGAGAGAAAAAGCCTCTGGTTTGGATCAAGTCTAGTGATGTGGGTAACTCATACTTGAGGGAGACACTCTTGGGAATTAAAATATGAGCGAGGTGGCTAGTCCCACATCGAGGGGGAGTCTATTAAGAATTCATATGTGTAAGTGGCTAGTCCCACACCACATCGACTAGGAATAAGCTAAATGAATGACATATAAGAGAGATGCCTCATATAGTCAATGCCTTAAAGTTTTAGGTCGAGATGTGGTGTCTAAATCTCTTTGTGGTCCTTGTCATTGGCTCACTGTTCCTCCTGATGCTCGAATTCACACTTGAAAGGGAGATTGTTGAGGATACAATGCAATAAAAAAACAATAATCATATAATTAAAATTTAAGTTAAACTAGATAGTTGTTTTTAATAGATAATATAGCTAAACATATTCTCAAACTTACAAAATTTCATAATAATTTAAAATGCATCGAAACTGTAAGGATTCCTTAATACAACTTTTCTATTATATAAAATTTGGATACTTCTAGGGTGTGGGAGCAAATAAAATCTCTCATCGGTTAACCATAAAAAATATAACCGTAGGATGTCATATAAAAATTCATCAACGATTGAGATTTAATACTAGTTGATTCAATCTTAATAACTCATAGCATTCTACAGGGCCAGCCTTGGGCATGTGCTAACACATAGGGCCCCAGCCCAACACTGGTTTTTTAGGGCCCAAAGATAATTCCGAAATAAATATATATAATTGCATTTCTTCTATTGCTACCAGATGGGTGGTGGTTCAGTGGTTAAACATCTTCCTCACTGGTAGGGGTGTTCACGGGTTGGGTTCGATGGATTTTGACTAAATCGGTTATCCGAACCAATCAAATTTTTCGATTTGGGTTGGTTTGGATTGGGTTCGCGGGTCATACGCTAACAATGATAAAAAAATTTAAAACATAAAATTCTACATTTTTTTATAACCACCAAAATCAAAATGAGTCAAAATTTTAGATTTGTGAATATTTATTTTAATGAACTAATTCTGATGACTGTAACACCCCGGTATTTTTAACATGTAAAAATACCCAAGTGCACCAAACTATAACCATCAGAGATAATAATAATTCCTGCTTAGACACTGAATACCACTATAAATTTTTCGCTGAATTAAAACAAACAGTCTTACACATAATCAAGACCATGCGGTTCTCTGACCATAAATTGCAGCGACTAATGTATTCAGTATCATACAGGAAGCGGAAGAAAGATAAAGTACTAAATACATAGGGTCTTAGTACATGGACAACAAAAGGAAACATAAACAAAGCATAAGGCTATGTCAACGGCAACCATCCGAGCTCAACCTACTCGTGCCTCTTCGATTTCGGTTGTCCGTGTGTCTCTCTAAAACAACAACATTAGAACAGTGAGATACAATCTCAGTGAGTTCTACCGAGAACCCTACTAACACTCTCGGTTCAATTATGAAATTCTGTGATAACTCAGTGCGTCACCGACTGCACCAATGCTAATCCCGGTGAACCACACTACAAAACAATAGTAACGTACCACCGACTGCCCCAAGACTAATCCCGGCGAACGTTACTCAATACTCTTTGACACACCACCGACTGCCCCAAGACTAATCCCGGCGAACCCCTTACCAATAATAGTTTCACTATTGGCCTCAGAGCCTAGGGTAGGGGATCATGACTGCCCCTCCTAGTATGTCAACATGGGTCGTCACCCAACTCGATATATATTAAATATATCTATACTCAATGACCGGTTAATTCACCTACACACAATGAACATTTAGTCCATCTACATTTGACCGTTAATCGAACATAATACCCGCACTGGGCCGTTGCCTATAGTCGATATAATATATATCGTGAATCGTAGACCGGTTTAGACAATAAATAATAATCATCTCGCGTTAGTTATACCATACCAATTAGGACTCATAGCCCGCCTTATTATTAATAAAACATATCCGCACACGAGTACTATTATTTTGGTTTATGGAACCAATTTATAACTTCAAAGTATTTTATAAAGCCCTTTTTACTTATACTCAAAATCATGGCATTATAAGCCTGATATCATTGGAAAATGGTTAGGAAAGGATTAGAAGAGGAATGGAATCGATCTGGATCATTTCGGGCTATTTTGGAAAACAAAATCAGAACACAGCGCACGGTCCGTGCTCCCATACGCACGGGTCGTGCGCCCTGTAACGCATTTTTGAGGATTGGAAACCAAATGGGACGCACGGTTCGTGCGCCAGGGGCGCACGGATCGTGCGCATTTGACAGCATTCCGTTTTCATTCCGTTTTAAGTTTTTCTTTGTTCCGATCAATTCCGATCACTTCCGGTACCTGTTCCAGTCCAGTCCCAACACAAAAATAGTACGAACACATATCCAATAATATTCATCAATCAATCAAACATATCAATCCATAACACTCAAACATCAATTTCCTCAAAATCCGTTAATCGTCGATCTAATGGTTTTTCGACCAAAACGATATTTTACACGCAATTCAAGTCGAAACAGTCACATCAAACAAACAATCGAATCAATTAACATAAAATTCGTTTCAATCAATCAATTCAAAACATAAATCCTAAAGGTGAGTAAATCTCACCTATCGTGATGAAAATCACGAAGCACCGAGACTTTCCGCGAAAACGCTTTTCTGACATAACCACACGAACGCTCCCCGAATCAACTCCACGTTCTGGCGACATCCGAATCCGCTCCTAAAGCTTTCCACTCGATCACGAGACCGCTTTTTGACCAAATGACCGAATTCCTCGAAATCCTCCATGAACACTATTCATCATCCCTAACCTCCAAAAGCTACTATTCACAAAAACCCCCAAATTGGATTTTACAAACCCTAACTCACTCAAGCTTGAATTCTTCACTCTTAGATGACAATCCAACCTCTCTATGGTATTTTCCTAGGCTTCCAAGACAAGAGGTGAAACAAGAAACCCAACATCTCTCATTTTCTTCACAATTTCAAAAATGGTGGATTTGAGGATAGTGAATGGATGATGATGATTTTGGTGTCAAAATGAAGAGAAGGATGTGGGGATCATTTTTGGTGTAGGAAGGTTGATGTTTTGGTGAAGTCTCCTCTCTCCCTCTCCTCTTCTCCCTCACGCCAAACTCTCTCTTTTCCTCTTTTCTTTTCTTTCCCTCACTCACGGTTCTGTATCTCTTTCTCCTCTTCACTTTCTTACTTTTATTTCTTTTCTTTTATAACACTTATATATATAATTATATAATTAAATAATTACATAAATATAAGTTAATACAATTAACTTAAATTGGTGAAAATCCTAAAATACCCTTTTCTATCAATTATTCAATTAAAACTTTACACTAATTAATAGTCAATCTAACACTCAATTAATAAAATCATTAATTAAGCGCTAAGCTAAATTAATTGGGTTGAATTCAAAATCAATAGATTAATTATTTTGGGGATGTTACATTCACCCCAACTTGGAAGATTTTTGTCCTCAAAAATTGCCTAAGGCTTACCCATTTGCCAACCGAGAATATACATTCTCAGATGGGCCTCGACTATCGGAAAAACGGTTTTGTTACCTGAAACGATCTTGAGAATAAAGAGATTCATTTGAACTTATAATAGAGTAACTTGAAACTTTACTCTAGTCCATTTGGTTTACACCCCAAGTTTGAAGAATCATAAATCAAAACGCGTAATATGTGACACTTAATAGATACAAGTTTGAAACTGAAGTTCACATATCCGAATTTCTCCTATTGAGGCAAAAGAGAAATGATTTCCTTGAAGGGTGTAGACACACATTAACAAACTCTTTTAAAGTACATAACGGTTCTCGTACACATCGAAAATGTTTAAAAAGATGGGATGATGGTTTTTCTAAAAACTTTTTCCTTAAACATAAAAATGGGCCGTGATGGTACCAAATACCTTTTGAAAAACAATCAAATAACTTCCGAGTTGTTTTCAAAATAACTTTTTCCTATTCGTAGCGTAACCAACTCACATACCTCTGTTTTATTGAACTTAAGAACACTCCTACTCCACACGAAGGTATCTCACTAAACAAACTCTATCCCAACCTGTAAACCATCGTACATTCTCGGAATACTAACCACGAATCGAATCATCTGATTTCAATACGAAATCATCTCAACTTAGGTTAAGGATAAGATTAGGCAGGTAATGGTATCGGAACGGAACGTTTTTTATCTTATTTTGGAAATATGAAACAGAAAATCTCGCACGGTCCGTGCGCCAAAAAGGCACGGCCGGTATAAGTGTTTCAAAATCAACATTTACTTAAAACTTGCCCATTCCTTTTGTCACCACACTTATCCTAAGTTATACCTTATACCATAACTCGTTACAACAGTCTCTTGTCATAACGCTTGTACTACCTTTGGAAAATAATTACAGTCAATCAAAATTCAATTACACAATTATTGAACCTGAACTTTCAATCACATAAATCAACACAATCACATGGATTTCCAAAAGTAACATTAGCATGCGGATTTTCACAAAAATTATGTTTAAAACACCAACCGCACGCCAATTTTCACTTTGGAAATTTCACTCACAATCAACTTATCTCAATCATTATGCAATTTCACAAAGGCACACATTTCATGTCATTACTTAACAATCGCATTTACTTTATTTCAGTCATTGCAATCAGTGCAAACATTTTACCTCTCAATGAATAACCATTGCATGAACCTTGACAACGGTCACCTCGCCTTTCATAACTGGATTCACGTTTGACTTGTCAAACGGAAATCACATAGTGCACTTTGACTGTTAACCTTCATAAATGAGAGGCTAACCCTAACATCTTACCACCAAGGTGGACTCATGGATACACCATGTCTTAGGGCTAATGCCCACTCAATGCTTAAAACCTCTATCTTTCCCTTATTAGTCATTGCACTAACAAAATTTCCTTCGCAACGGAAGAAAATTTCGTGACATAACCTTCCGATCCTCTTGGAGATACTTCTAGTTCTTTGGGTTAAACTCGGGAACTACCTCTGTTTTCAGTGACTGTTGTAATGATAGGATGTTCATAAAATAATCTTTTCACAACCTATCTGAGTCGACTGTAATGCCTCAATGACTCATATATTGATAGGATTTTATTAAAATATACTTTGTGCCATGACCTATCAAGTCACTCTTACCGAATAATCCAAATTATCAATGGGAGTGAATCTCCATGACTCATAAACTGAACTTTGAATTCAATGACTACAAGATTTGTAATCATATACTTGTGCAAAGACCTTCGGGGAAAAAACTTCTAAACAGGTTAAATTCTATAAGACTGGCTATCCATCTTGATAGAATCTATCTGAAATTCTATGACTCGTCCTTTCGGACTACTAGCCCTCTCTTAGAGTCTCAACTACCCATACACTAGGGTACGAGAATCTATATACAATAGATGTCTCTTGGGTGAAGCTAAACGGCTTCCCTAAAAGTAGGGTTCACTAAAAGCCTATAGACTTAATCACCACAAGATGGATTGTTGATCAATCAAGGTGTAGACATTTACTTTTGGAATATGGATGGTATTGGGTAGGTGTAGCATCAAGGAGATGATAAAATAGAAGAATTTATTTATCGAATTAAACGGCACACTAGTAGTACATCCTACGTTGATCCGTAAAACGAATCCTAACTATTTTGAACGTTCCTTAGATCCTCCATCTTTCCGAATTCCATACACGATACGAACGGAATGATTACAACTATCATAATCAATCAAATCCGAATACTTGACCGATCCATGGCTATCCTCAACATTGGGCACTTAGATAAAACGAGCCCTTCCGTTTTCAATCCTCAACTATGTGTCTACTCGTTTAGGACTTTCACTAAGTCTTGAGATTTTCTTAAGGGAAAATATTCTTACTACTGGCCATTTCCAAGAAACAACTTCCTCACGAAGCCAAAAGTAATCTCTCCTAATTTGGGTCTTACTTTCTTAGCCTTACTCGCTGGGGATTTGCTACCTGCGTCTTATGCCCAACAAGGGTTTCTGTCCTACTAGCACTTAGGACCTAATGCTTATGTAGAGTAGAAATACTTTTTGTAACTAGGATAAAACCTAAACCAAATCCATTGATATGTGTAGAAAATTTCGTTAGCTTCCCAACGCCTCCCGGAATGCCCAAATCGGAGTTCCGGATCAAAAGTTACGGATAAAACAAGTTGGAAGACTAGCGAAAATTCCTCACAGTTGAAAACTGAAATACTCCTAACCGGAGATTCGTGACCTGGTTACTTTCCTCACATGAATTACTAACCCCTGTCTCATAAACATGGGGGCACTACTTGCCAAAGGGACAATACTGTGACGGTTTACAATCTCGGTTTCCTAACTTTTGAAAGAGGAGTTTAGGAAAGAAAACCTATCTGAAAACCTTGACTATCCCGAAGGATCTTACTTGGCTGAACCAAAACTTAGAATCAGTCCATGCTACACAATAGAGTTGACTACTAGACGTCATCACAGTAACTGAGAAACTGTTCTGACAACAATCTGGGTTTTTACGGTGCTTGCTAGTCCTAAGAAATTCTAGGACAATACCCTTTTCTTCCACCGACAGATTCCTCAACTGATAACTCCCTGGGGGACCTCTTTCAACTTACGGAATGACTCAATGATCAAACGGCTCCAATGACTGAACGATCGTCCCAACTTCCTCGAACCAATTCGGATGCCCACTACTTCAACTGCATACTCTAATGAAACAAGAAGTTTGGGAATCCTAGGATTTATGGTTTAGAACATTTTCGGGGCCGAGGCAACTAAATGTCATTATTCTCAGTACGTTGCATGAAATATCGAGTGGATCCAAACTCAACGTCTCACACAAAATACTAAAAGGTTCTGACAGCCAATTGTAACACCCCGGTATTTTTAACAACTGTAACACCCCAGTATTTTTAACATCCCGGTATTTTTAACATGTAAAAATACCCAAGTGCACCAAACTATAACCATCAGAGATAATAATTCTTGCTCAGACACTGAATACCACTATAAATTTTTCGCTGAATTAAAACAAACAGTCTTACACATAATCAAGACCATGCGGTTCTCTGACCATAAACTGTAGCGACTAATGTATTCAGTATCATACAGGAAGCGGAAGAAAGATAAAGTACTAAATACATAGGGTCTTAGTACATGGACAACAAAAGGAAACATAAACAAAGCATAAGGCTATGTCAACGGCAACCATCCGAGCTCAACCTACTCGTGCCTCTTCGATTTTTGGTGTCCCTGTGTCTCTGTAAAACAACAACATTTAAACAGTGAGATACAATCTCAGTGAATTCTACCGAGACCCTACTAACACTCTCGGTTCAATTATGAAATTCTGTTATAACTCAGTGCGTCACCGACTGCACCAATGCTAATCCCGGTGAACCACACTACAAAACAATAGTAACGTACCACCGACTGCCCCAAGACTAATCCCGGCGAACGTTACTCAATACTCTTTGACACACCACCGACTGCCCCAAGACTAATCCCGGCGAACCCCTTACCTTTAATAGTTTCACTATTGGCCTCAGAGCCTAGGGTAGGGGATCATGACTGCCCCTCCTAGTATGTCAACATAGATCGTAACCCAACTCGATATATATTAAATATATATATACTCGATGACCGGGTAGTTCACCTACACTCAATGAACATTTAGTCCATCTACATTTGACCATTAGTCGAACATAATACCCGCACTGGGCCGTTGCCTATAGTCGATATAATATATATCGTGAATCGTAGACCGGTTTAGACAATAAATAATAATCATCTCGCGTTAGTTATACCATACCAATTAGGACTCATAGCCCGCTTTATTATTAATAAAACATATCCGCACACGAGTACTATTATTTCGGTTTATGGAAACAATTTATAACTTCAAAGTATTTTATAAAGCCCTTTTTAATTATACTCAAAATCATGGCATTATAAGCCTAATATCATTGGAAAAGGGTTAGGAAAGGATTAGAAGAGGAATGGAATCGATTGGGATCATTTCAGGCTAATTTGGAAAACAGAATCAGAACACAGCGCACGGTCCGTGCTCCCATACGCCCGGGTCGTGCGCCCTGTAACACATTTTTGAGGAATGGAAACCGAATGGGACGCACGGTTCGTGCGCCAGGGGCGCACAGATCGTGCGCATTTGACAGCATTCCATTTTCATTCCGTTTTAAGTTTTTCTTTGTTCCGATCAATTCTGATCACTTCCGGTACCTGTTCCAGTCCATTCCCAACACAAAAACAGTACGAACACATATCCAATAATATTCACCAATCAATCAAACATATCAATCCATAACACTCAAACATCAATTTCCTCATAATCCGTTAATCGTCGATCTAACGATTTTTCGACCAAAACGATATTTTACACTCAATTCAAGTCGAAACAATCACATCAAACAAACAATCGAATCAATTAACATAAAATTCGTTTCAATCAATCAATTCAAAACATAAACCCTAAACGTGAGTAAAACTCACCTATCGTGATGAAAATCACGAAGCACCGAATCAACACCACGTTCCGGCGACATCCGAATCTGCTCCACGTTCCGGCGACATCCGAATCTGCTCCTAAAGCTTTCCACTCGATCACGAGACCTCTTTTTGACCAAAATACCGAATTCCTCGAAATCCTCCATGAACACTATTCATCATCCCTAACCTCCAAAAGCTACTATTCACAATAACCCCCAAATTGAATTTTACAAACCCTAACTCACTCAAGCTTGAATTCTTCACTCTTAGATGACAATCCAACCTCTCTATGGTATTTTCCTTGGCTTCCAAGACAAGAGGTGAAACAAGAAACCCAACATCTCTCATTTTCTTCACAATTTCGAAAATGGTGGATTTGAGGATAGTGAATGGATGATGATGATTTTGGTGTCAAAATGAAGAGAAGGATGTGGGGATCATTTTTGGTGTAGGAAGGTTGATGTTTTGGTGAAGTCTCCTCTCTCCCTCTCCTCTTCTCCCTCACGCCAAACTCTCTTTTTTCCTCTTTTCTTTCTTTCCTTTCTTTCTCTCACTCACGGTTCTGTATCTCTTTCTCCTCTTCACTTTCTTAATTTTATTTCTTTTCTTTTATAACACTTATATATATATATATAATTATATAATTAAATAATTACATAAATATAAGTTAATACAATTAACTTAAATTGGTGAAAATCCTAAAATACCCTTTTCTATCAATTATTTAATTAAAACTTTACACGAATTAATAGTCAATCTAACACTCAATTAATAAAATCATTAATTAAGCGCTAAACTAAATTAATTGGGTTGAATTCAAAATAAATAGATTAATTATTTTGGAGATGTTACAATGAGCAAGTTGAAATATATTTGGATGATGCAATGCTTGAGCCAATATAAATGTATGAATGTGGTGTTGAATAAATTAGCCAAGAGGACTAAAAATCTGAAAGAGTAGAAGACTAATGGGTGCGCTAATCTCAAGGTTCAGGTAGACGGGTGGATCGGTTTTATTTTTTAAAATCTGTTATCCGAACCAAACTAGTACCGGTTTTAATGGATGGTTCGGATTTGATCCGATCACAAAAATTATCCGAACCAAACGCTTCGGTTTGGATTGGGTTATGGGTTGGTTCAAATTTATCCAAACCACTGAACACCCATACTTGATGGCGGAGGTAGTGGGTTTGAATCCTGTGTGGGTTTGATTAACTTGGCACGTAATTTATATATATATATGACAATAGAAAAACAAAAAAATTGTAGAGCTCAATTAGAGGCCCAATTTTTAAAATATGTATAGGACCTCTAAATTGTTTGGGACGGCCCTGTCATTCTACACAATATTCTACAATCAATTTTAGTGGATCACCGGTGAGAGATTTGATTTGCTCCATCACCCTAAAGTACCCTTATTGGCAACTATTTTAAGAAGTTTACAAAATAATCAATTCACCTTAATCTAATATCTAATCTAATCTAATATCTATTTATACAAACAAGTTTCCAATGAAATTACCAATTTGTATAACTTATTAACAAGACACATATCTAATTTAAGGGTAAAAAAGTCATTACCCTCTCTTTCTTTCTTTTTCTTTCTTAGACTCTCTTTCTTCATTTATTTCCCTTTCTTCTTACACTCTTTTTCTTCCTTTTCACTTTTCTCTTACCCTCTCTTTCTTCTTTTTTTCTTTACATTTACTTTTCCCATAAACAATTTTTCTCTTTATCTTATCACTTCACTTTAGTTTTTTTAACTAAATTTCTAAATTTAAACAAACACTACTCTACTAAAATTACCTATAAAATGTAAATGAGTCACAATAAAAAATAAAAAAAAACTATCACATTTTTGGAAAAAGTTATCACCTGAAAATTTTAATCTTTCCCGCCGAAATCTATTTACACTCTTATTGATATTCTACTATCACATCTTAATGATAATCTACTATCTATCTTTTACTATCTACTATAATTTACAAGTCAACTAAAATAATCAGTTGAAACTACGAGATAACTGCAATAATATATAAAAAAAACACGGGGTAACTGCACAGATATATAAGTAAAACACAGTATTAATATTTATCATTGAAAATTCAAATTTTTGAACACTACTATAAACCTACGATATAAAAAACAAGAAGATTTAATGACTATTTAAACTACTGATTAATATTTAAAACTAATATTTCTTATTGGTAATCTACTCTCTCTTTTACTATCTACTATAATCTACTAATCAACTAAAATAATCAATTGACACTACAAAAAAACTGCATATAAAAAAACACGGGATAACTGCACTGATATATAAAAAACACGAGATTTATATTTGTCATTGATAATTAAAAAATTTGAAGACTAGTACTACAAATCTATTATCTTAAAAAACAAGAAGACTTAATGACTATTTAAACTACTAATTATTATTTAAAACAAATATTTCTTATTAATAATCTACTATCTACTATAATCTACTAATCAACTAAAATAATGATTAATTGAAACAACGAGATAACTGTACTGATATATAAAAAAACACGGGATAGATGCAGTTATATACAAAAAACACGGGATTAATATTCGTCATTGATAATTATAATTTTTGAAAACTACTATAAATCTACTATCTAAAAAAATAAGAAGGCTTAATAACTATTAAACTGATCAATATTTAAAATACACGTGACAAATTTTTATCACTAAACCTAAAAAAAGACAAATAATTGTCACTGATATATAAAAAAACACAGGATAAATATTTCTTATTGATAATCTACTATCTATCTTTTACTATCTACTATATAATCTACTAATCAACTCAAATAATCAATTGAAACTATGAGATAACTGCACTGATACATAAAAACACGAGATAACAACACAAATATATAAAAAAAACACGGGATAAGTGCACAGTTTTTTCGATTTTAATATTTATCTATTTTTTATTTGAAACTCTTTTTTATATACTTTAAATTTTTCTTTATTTTCACGGGCTAATGTTCAGACTATTTAAATACTGTCTAAATTCATTTATAAAAAGAACACGACAACGACCGTGCGTATGCACGAGTAGGCCTAGACATCGGGAGGTTTCGGCCCAAAACCAACAATCCTACCAAAACCGCGGTCTACAATCACAGGCCCAAATCTGCCCAAAGTTTTTTTTGGATTGTACGGGTTCCGTTTGGTGGGTTCGACGGGTGGTTAGGGGCGGGTTGAATGAAACTACACATAAAGTCTTTATAAGACGCTTGGAAGAATAGAAATGCAGAAAAGGCTAGAGGAAGAAGAAGACTAACAGAGGCGAAGTGAAGGAGAAAGAAACAAGAGGGAGAGTTTGCTATTCACTTTTCTAAAAGTGGGAAAAGTAAGAATTAATTATTACATTGAAAATGGCAACACATTAACTCAGCACAGCACCCTGCAATGCCGCAACGGTGGAATACAGAGCACTCTTATATTAAATTTTAATATTAAAATACATTAATATTTGTTACCAAACAATGAATAAAAATGTTTTAACTGAGCACAGTTGTTGCGGGTGGGTTCGGATACCGATGGTTCTAATTCCAAAAACCGAACCCGACCAAATTAAACTATCCCAGCCCATTTGTAGCAGTCCCCAACCCGCGGCCCGTTAACAACCAGCCCGTTTTTTTGGATATTGCGATTTTTTGCGGACTATTGGGCGGGCATCAATTCTTGTCCAGGCCCACGGATATCCTACTAGTTTACATTAAAACATGAACCTTTCAATACTATCCATTATTACTAACTATATCTTTTCCTATAATAGCTTTCCCATAAATGTTTATTCTTATCACACCACACTTTATAAATAGGGTATATAAATATTAATAAAAATGTAAATAGAGACAAGCCATTAATTTTAACAACCATTTTTTATGCGATTAATTTTATGTTAAATATTGTCCCATAACCTTTTTATTTTTATTTTAATTTCTCCCACTTTCCGAAAGTAGCATTGTATAAGAATTTACAGCTCCATGTAACATACAAATTTATATATTGTCCTTGGAATTTTTTTTTAGTAATTTTGTCTTTGTATATATTCAAATTGAGAAACCTAAATTTTTTCAAGGAATAATGACAATGAGGTTGATCGAAGTCATTCACTCGGTGTTCATAGTGAAACTAATATTGGAGACCTATCACTTTCTATACAAATCTTAGTTCATAAAGTGTGATGATGTATTCTCGTAGGCTTAACAGTCATAATCACTTAATTTTGTGATTTAACTTCATAAAGCTCGAAATAATTATTGATATATCACTTTCATTTACTGACTTAATCAAGACGTTGGTAAAGACTCATTTACTGACCATCTATAGCATTTCACATTAAAGAATATTTGATATACAATTTGGAAAAGACTCAAAAACTTTGGGACTAGATCAAGACGTTGCAATCTAGAAAAGAATGTGGAAAAGAGTGTGAGCAATCATATTCACTTGTCTCCTTACCAACCAAATCACGGTTTGTTTTGAATCTCAAGTGTTTCAAATTGTCAAATTCAGATACGACATGTTGTTGTGCAAAAAGGTGTGCAAGTATACACAGTCTTTAACAAGTAATACAATGATAAGTAGAGATCGTACCCACGGGGATTGAATTAATTTTTGGGAGTTTAAAATTGTAGCAACACTAGTGAGAAATAGAGATCCAAAATAAACTAAAATATGATTGGAGTGTGTGTGAAACAGAAATTAAAGTAAGCAAGATAGAGATTGATTTTAAACCTGTTAAGAGAGATAGTTGGAATGCTCTTCACTAAGTAATTCACTTCTAATAGCATTATGATATATATGATGCTGGAGCAATGATTGTTGGGGCAATGATTGCTCCTGCAATGGGTGCTGTAGCAATTGATGCGTGCTTTTCAGTAACTAACGTCAGGGTTTCATTATAAGTCTTATATCTAAGCTCTAAATAAGTTCACCCATGTATATGAAGTTCCCACAGTATCACTCTATGGACTATACTATCCCATGTCTAGGTTTTAGCATGGATTTAAAAAAGTTTCCTTCTACTAAAACACTTATCCATATTAGTTCTTGAGTTCAAATCACAAACCATGTCTGAATTCATGACCCTACTTATTCTAAGTGATCAACCTCAAAATAGGTTTGAAAGAATTATAGCACAAGAACTAAATTGCAAGCATCAATATAACATAATCACTATTTAAAAGTTCATTACAAAGTGAAAGCATCCCAACTAATATATTTAGTTCATACTTGGCATAACTAAGCTCATATAGACCTAAGGAGTCATATTTATATGATTGAAAATAAAAATAGAATGAGATAAGATAGAAATTACACGAATGGAGTTCCTTTGCATATTCTGCCTAGCAATGCTAGAGCAATGAAACAACAATACAAGATGGTAAAAAGTAGAGAGAAAAGTTGTCAGTTTCTTCCTCTCCTTCAAACCAAATTATTATATCTAAGACTACTTCCAAAAAATTGAGATGATTTGAAATGAAGATGAGGAGAGGTATTTATAGGCTTCCTTGAAGGTTGTCTTGAGCTCCAAGGTTACCTTGAGAAGAAGTTAGGATTTCCTTAATTTATATTTTCTACGAAAGCTTTGATGAAGTCACCCAACATGTTGAAAGAGGAGGTCCATTGAAATGAAGACATGTGTCCCTTAGAGGTGTGACTGGCAGGCGTCGAAATTTCACCCACATGGCCACTTGCATTACTTTAGACGCATCATGACGTCATCACTTGGATGCTGGGGCATTCTGTGTTTGTGAGGATTGCTGAGGCAATTGATGCTGGCAACGATGCTGGGGCAATGCCTCTGTCTCTATTGCTGGGGCATCGTTGCTTCATTCATTGCTGGGGCAATTGATTGCTGCAGCAATTGAACAAACACATAAAATACCATAATTCATATAAAACAGTTATGAAGAGTGCCTAACCTTTCTTAACTTTAAAAGTTGCATTTCTTTTGTAGTTATTTATTTAACAAAATATTATTACTGAGATTCTCACAATTATTTAGATTTGAAAGCGTAAATAACCCTATATAAAATAGAGTTATCACACCCCCAAACTTAAATCATTGCTTGTCCTCAAGTAATGACACTTGAACAAGGCAAAAAGTTAATACGAAAAGGGTTTTGATTCTTTTCAGAAGATCAGATCAGCTAGACATCTCAAAAACATGTCTTTTAATAAGTGGACTTCTAGAACCTTTATGTTTGGATTTTCAAAGAAATTCATAGCCATAAGCTCTTCTCAATATTCAAGGTTATTGCTACCCATTTATGTGTGAGTGTGTGCTCCACTGAACTAAGATTGGTTCCTAACTAGTTTTTAAAAATTTCACTTTGCTTTGGATAGAAAAAGTTTGTGTTTGATCAAGCTAAAAGATTTTTCAAAAGATAGAATAGGCTAACAATTTCCTCCAAGTACTGGGGGGCTTCAAAGTACAACAAAGGATCTTGGATTAAGTATCGCAAATTCAGGGTCAGTGCTAATCTTTTTGCGGCCTTTTGGTTGCTAGAGCAATGATTGCTGGGGCAATTGATTGCTCCTGCAATGGGAATTACTTTGAAGAGAATTCAGCTATATTGTTCTCCTTATTGACCCCCTTTTTGCATTTTTCTTTCTTTTTCTTTTTTTTTTGATCTTTTTATCATGCCTTTTTGGAATGGGTAAAGCTTTTGCTTTAGATAAAATAGCTTTTCATGATCTGGATAGAAAAGTAGTAGTTCACAAGCCTAATTGCACTGTCTTTCCTCTCCTTATCATACTTAGCCTTAGTATCACCGATGCACCCCCCAAACCTAATTCTTTATGCTATTCTATATTTTTAGTAGAAATTTAGCAATTGATTTTGGGTCACTATTGCTATCCTTTTAGTTAATTTTCTTAACTAGCTAAGTTCCTTTTTAAGCTCAGTTGTTGTAGTGTAAATGCAGTAATAACATTGGTCATTTACTTTAGAACTCAGGCTACTTTGCAAACAAGTTCTAGTTTTCAAAAAATTGAGTTTCAAAAAGGCCTGTTTAGCTGATCATGCTTCTGAAATTTGTAACCCATTAACTAACATAAACAAACTATAACTAACAAACATGCATCATATTTAACAAACATGCATCATAACATAGCAAGTATTTAAAGTTCACACAGTATTTAAACAGTTCACAAAATATAGTCTCCCCCCCCCCCCCAACTTAAAGTTCAGCAGTGTCCTCACTGCTTAAATTAAGGGGGAACCAGATAAAACACCTGCAAATGTTATGGTCACAAAAATATTTCAGTTAGTTTATACAAAAGACATATAACAACTTTTAAATAAAAGTGTTACTGCTAGGAGTTCCACTACTCAGCATGCTGCTTGCCCTTATTGGAACAACCTTGATCCTCTTCTTTTGCTTCTGAGCTCCTTCAGGATTTGTTGCTTCTTCAACGGTTGCAGGGGCATCACCATCTTTTGTCTCTTCAGCAGCAACAATGGTAGTGACAGCAGGGGCACTAGCAGGAGCTTCCTTATGCTTGCTTTTGGCTAGTTCTTCTCTTCTGATTTTAGCTAATGTTTCCATTTCCAGCTTCTTTGAAGCTTGTACCTGGGCAGGGTCTACTGTTGTTGCTACCTTGATTGCTCCAACATCTGTTGCTGGTTGCATTGCAGGGGCATCAGATGTTGGCTCCATTGCTGGGGCATCGGTTTCCTTCTCCATTGCTGGAGAATCCACTGCTTTATCCATTGCTGAAGCAATGGTTTCAGTTGCTGGCATTTCCTCCTGCAGAAATTTTTCTTCAAGCTGTTCCTCTTCATTCACTTCTTCTTCATGACCAGTCTCCTCTTCAGATACCTCATCTTCTTCGGTTTCCTGGATATCTTGCAGTTTTCTCTTTGTACCTGCATGTTCAAAGTTAGAAATAGATGTTGCAGCTTTAGATGCTGCAACAATAACAGGGTTTTCAAGGGGGGTTCCTATTGTTGGAATTTCTGGTTCAAGTGTTTCTTTAATGGGTGATGGAAGAGGTTGTTTTTCTTGTTCTTTGGGTGGTGATTTTGTTGGTGGTGGTGGATTGATGGTTTGTGGAATGTGTGGTGGCGGGGTTTGTGTTTTGGCTTGTGTTGGAGATGTTTGAGGTGGAGTGATGTTCAGGTTTGGTGATGGTGGTTGCTGGGGGAGTTTTGTTGTTTGTGTTGGTCTTGGTGGGATTTTGTACTTCTTTCTTGGTGCCTCTTCCATGACAATTTCTTCAGCAGCTTCACTTCCTGTACTATCCTCATCAGTTTCAGTCTCTTCTTCATCTACATCCTTTTCTATCTCTTTTACATCCCTTGTAGCCTCTTCCTCCTCACTTGTTTCCTCCAAATCCTCAGAACTCAGGATTGGTTCTTTTTCTATCACTTTCTTCTTCCCTTTCCCTTTCTTCTGCTGTTGCTGTTTCTTGACATCTTTTCCTTTCCTATCTTCCTCACTTTCTTCTTCTTCTTCAGCTTCTTCTTCTTCCTCCACTTCCGTACCTTTCTCTTCCTCAAGCACCCAATCTGGAAATACTGGTGGAGGAAAGTTGAAGCATCTTTTGGTCAATTTGTTGAATATGATGGTTTCACACTCAAGATATTCTTTCATGAATTTCCACTCAGCTCGTTGCTGGAGCAATGATTGCTAGGGCAATGAGCTCCTATCTTTGAAGTTGACAGTAAATGGGTTCTGTGGGAACTTCCTCAGTTCATCTTTGTTAATGGTCACCTCAGCATTAATGCACAGGCTTGTAATTAGGCAAGGAAAGAACGGATATCTAGCCTTCTTTGTCTTGCAAGCCATAATTTCTTCAGCAATCACCCTCCCCACATCTATATTGGTTTCTGTCATGATTGAATCTAGTGCAATCATCCTTTCCTTCTTTATGGAAGATGTGTGTGATGTGGGCAGCAGTGAATGTGCAACAAACAAATGCCAGTTTCCTACTTCACTCCTAAGATATCTACTTTTCATTGTGTACTCTGTTGTTGTACAACTCTCCCAGACAACATCACTCACAGCAATCCTAGACTTTACCTTGTTCATCTCTTTCTTCCCAAAGCTTATCTTTTTGTTTTCAAATTCAGGCCCATTATAACCTAGCAAATATTAATCATTTATTACCCTGGGTTCAAAATGAACTCTTTTGCCTCTAACTATGTGTAATACCCTAATTTTGTCCTATCCAAAAAAAGAGAAATTTTATTTATTTTTAATAAAAATAATTATTTTATTTTTTTATGCCATGTTTTATTTTATTTTAGTTTGCTACAAGTTTTTAATTTTTGAAAAAAATAATAATTAGAAGTGAAGAAATAAAAATAAGCAAAAAGGAAGTGGGGGGGGGGGGTCTATTAAAAATAAGGTGCTGTCATGGAAGCCCAACCCAGCAAAATAGCTAGCCCAATTCGCCTAGCCCACTCCTCCACCCAACCCATAACCCATATCCAACCCACAACCCATAACCCAACTCATCACAAAACCCTAATTCCCCTCCTCCTAACCCTAATTCGCATACCCCCCTTTTACCCTAAAAACCATCCACATTCACTCTCCCCCTAACCCAAAAATCCGTCCACATTCATCCCCAAAACCCAAAAAAAAAATTCGGCCACCCCCTATTATCCCATGGTCAAAGCCACCTTTCTCCTTTCCACACTCCACCTTTCCTCTTTTCCCTCAATCCCACTTCCCCATTATCCCACTTCCCCATTATCCCACTTCCCCACATTTCCCTTCCCCAAACACTCTCTTTCTCTCTCTCTCTTTCCCACTCCCCTACGCCTCCTCCCTCTCTCCTTACCCCATCCATTCGACCCCACTCTCTCTCTCACACACTCAACCATCCTTTCTCTCTTTCCTCTCCCACACTCAACCCTTCCCTCCTCTTTCTCCCCATACCTACGCCCCCCCCCCCATTTTTTCTCACATCCCTCTTCTCCAATCCCTCTCCTACACACCCACACTCACACACTCATTTCCCTCACATGGCTCCCCTTCTTTCACGCCCCCATTCTTCTTCTCTCACACACTCACGGATTTTTTTCCTCTCTCACACACAAGCCATCATTTCCCTTCTCTGTCAACCCCATACCTTCGCATATCTCACCCTCCCCTCCTCTCACAAGTTTTTTTTTTTTCTCTGTCACCAACTACTCTCCACAAAGCCTTAGGTCATCATATATCACGAAATGGCAAGCTACAGTGACAAGCTACTGTACAAGGCAGTACAAAAACGAAGGAGGCATTCCATCTTTTAGTATAAATAGGGTTCTTGCCATGGACTAAAGGGAGGAGATTTTCGAAGAAGGAGAAAAAGATTTTCGAAAAAAAGAAGAGTTTTTTTTTTAGAGAGAAAGAAAAGAGAGGTTAGGTTTTCCCTTTTTTAAAAAAAAACAGTTGAGGCTTGTTCACTGTTCTTATTTTTCTCCTTTCACAAACTTTTTTTTTTAGTTTACATTTTGTTATTGTTGAGGAGATCCAAGGAAAATTTCTTCAACATTTCCGGATTTTGTCTAAGGTATTGCAATGTAACATTTTAATTGATTATTGCTTTTTTTTAGTTGCTATATTTTGTTGTATATATTTGTTGTTGTCTCCTTCTATTTTATTTGTTGCTTTTTTTAGTTTTTGCTGTAATGTAATTTACATTCTATTGTTACTATTTTTTTTTTCTGTATTTTTAGTTGCTGTTTTTTATGTAGATAGTTACTGTTTTTTTTTTTTAAAAAAAAAATGTGTTCCTTTTTATGTAGGTATTAATATTTTCGGTCTAAAAAAAAAATAAATAAATAAAAAATGTTGTGCTTTTTTAAGTTTCTTTTCTATTTTCGGAGTAAAAAAAAAAAGGTAAAAAAAAAATGTTGTTTTTTAATAAATAATTACTATTTTCGGACTAAAAAAAGAAAGTAAAAAAAAAATGTTGTGCCTTTTTTAAATAAATTATACTATTTTCGGATTAAAGAAAAAGTGAAAAAAAATATGTTGTTTCTTTAAAAATAAATTATACTATTTTCGGATTAAAAAGTAATAAAAAAAAAGATGTGTTGTTTTTTTTACAATTACTATTTTCGGATTTAAAATAAACCAAAAACAAAAAATGTGTGTTCCTTTTATTTAGGTATTAATATTTTCGGATTAAAAAAAAAGAAGAAAAAAATGCTGTGCTTTTTTTAAATAATTTATTCTATTTTCGGATTAAAAAAAAGTGATAAAAAATGTGTTGTTTTTTTAAACAATTACTATTTTATTTTCGGATTAAAAAAAAAGAGTAAAAAAAAAATGTTGATTTTTTTTTTTTTTATAAATTTATTCTATTTTCGGATTAAAAAAAGAGGTGATAAAAAATGTGTTCCTTTTATTTTCGGATTTAAATAAAGCCTTTTTTTTCAAAAATACTAAAAAATATTTTCTAAAATAAATGGTTATTAGTGTCCCTACTCTTTTCTAAAAAAAATAGCATAATAACGAAAATCTCTTTCAAAAAAAAAGGTAAAAAGGCCCCTTTTATTTAGACAATAACTATGACAACAAAAAAAAAACAACAAAAGATTTTTTCTCCATAATCCGCTTTCAAAATACCACTTATTTAGTCTAGGTTTTTTAAGGAAAAGCGTTTCAAGAATCACGCGTTCTAGGGTAGAATGGTAAAAAAGGGTAATAAACCAATCAATCGTTTTTAGCGTCAAAACGCTATTTGCACCCGCGGCACCTTTTAAAAAAAAAAAAGCACCAAAACGCTATTTGCACCCGCGGCACCTTTTAAAAAAAA